>CM033399.1:33618018-34268454 GCA_019426215.1 Buddleja alternifolia
AAACAAACAAGTGATTCCATATCAACAAGATTGGCACTAATAGCTACGGATGAAGGTTAGTCATTTATTTGTTGAAAATTATGTGAAAATCATGAAGTTCACGATTATGAGAACTTTCATGTGGTATCAGAGCATGATTTTGGAACTCATGATTTTTCGATAATGAACTCTGATATTGAATTAAAACTTCCGCTGCTTATAATGAAAACTGAAAAGCCCATGAAAATATGATTAATGATATGTTTAATATGGGCGAATTCATAGGAGATTAAAGTTATCTTTCCTCTGCATTACGTTAGTGATGAAAAGTCTCTTTTGAAGTGCTTTATGACTATTGATACAAGTTCCTTATGAATCGTTGTGACTTGTGAGAATGAAATTTATATGTTTTCCGCTGCTTCCGCTGCAAATTGTGAATTTTGATATTGCAAATTTGTGTACACCATGCGAATACTCGGATGCATATATTCATTGCCACATGAATTGATAATATCGCATGAATCAATTGATGGTAGAATACAATATTTCACGGTCGATAATTCATGTGGAAGAATGACTAATGCTTCATTTTTCATGTTTAACATAAGGATATTGCCAAAAACCTGATTTATGTTTGCCCATTTGAAATTTGAAATTGTTAAAGCCTACTAAGTCTTGGTCTTATCAGCTTGGCCCAATGTCCAACTTCCACCTACATCAACGTCCATCAGAGATTGCTTAAGTTTTACTTCCTTTCTTGAAATTCATCCTGGCGCTAGACTTACCCCACTTTTATTTTGAGTGACACAATGACGTATATACCTACCAACATGCAATCCAAACACCTCTTCCTCGTCCCTTTCCTATAAATTACATGTATTACCTTCTAAATCCTCCATTATTCGCCCCTCACATCGCCATCTTATCACGGAATAGTACTTCAATCCCACACCCAAAATGTGTTCATTAAGGAGTGGGCTTTGCAGGAGGTTAGAGAATTGCAACATAGAAATTTTGTTTGATTCATCAATCAGTGGATAGAAAATTATAAGGAACCCCATGTGAAGTCATTTCGGATGAATATTTTATAACCTTCGAGGAATTTAATACCTATAGTGTAGAATGTTGGGAATTAGGTATCAAAAAAGCAGCAGGATAAAAAGATTTAAATTTTGATTCCCAAGTCAAGATTCAAATTTAGCAGTAGTTAATTTTGAACAAAAACTAAAGATTGATTAACCTCTTGTAGCGTGTTTCGTTTTCTTGATCTATAGTCTACAGCAACAACCCCGTGCTCTTGCCTCTAGATATCACGCGCGGAATAAGACCGATAAATCTTCTTCCTCCATCTCCAAATAGAGGCTAGAAGAGACGAAGAGGAAGAGTATTTTTTCGTTTCTCTCTTTTCTAATATTTTTAGGCTTGGAAAATAATTGTGTGTCACTTGGTCTTGTGTTGGAGGATAAAGTAAATCCTCCAACTAAAGCCTATAAGCTACACGCCCAAGTCCTTGTTGGATGCCTACAATGGGCTAAGTTGACTCAATCAACTTAGTTTAATTAATTTAATCACTAAATATTTAATCTAATTACATATATAGATTAAATTAATATTCTAATTACTAATACAAGCAATTAATTTCTTTAGTTGACCAAATCAACATAATTAATTTAATTATCAATGTTTAATTCAATTAAATAACTAATTAAATTAAATTTTCTAACTAATTAATTCATCTTGGACAAATTATCAAAATACCCACTAAACACTAAATGTGATTTCCCACTTATTCTTTATAGTGCGGCTCTCTAGGTTTGTCTTGATCCATAATAGAAAAGTATTAAAGGATGTGGGTGATACCTAGCCAGGCTCGTGGCCCCACATCGTAGCCCAACCAAGTACAATATGACTGTGTCATTACGGATCTCTAGATCATAAATACGGTATGAGTATAAGCCCTTCACTGACATATCCCGATTCAGTGAGAGTCATGAAATATGCCAAACTCATAAGACTCAATACTCTGCTATAAATTATAGTAATATGAAATTACCAAACTACCCTATATGTTCCACACGAATTAGTTTCTTTACTTTGTCCAAAGACTTGTCATTTCATTTACTTATGATCGCACATGATACATTCTCGTTTACCTCTTGAGACAGTAAATTCCTTCTTGACAGTCACCTCACAACTGCTACTTGGCAATTGAGATTGCATTTCGAGATCAGCTCCACCAACAGGTGAATTGGATCTAACTACTCTAGTGTCAGATCCAATGTCACAAACACATTGTTCGTGACCCATCAGGTCTAAAACTCACGCATCCTATCATGATCAATAATCCAATCATTGACATTCACTGAGCAAATACCCATGTGATTGTTGGAATAGTGCCCTATGAGCCAATCCTAGATAGACTTTCTTTAGGCCACATCTCATCAATAGTCCCTTTCTTATATCATTTGTCCCAATTTAATCCCTCTTTTCTCAATCGCGCTCAATTAGTCCCTCTATTCTCATTTTCATACCAACAAGGTCACTGGGCTCAATTTTTCATCCAAGACTCACGGAATCTAACGGAAATTATTAAGTAGAATGGGCAAAACCGGTATTTTATTTTAGGATATTTTTTAACCTTATTTCCCAACTCTTTTTTCCACCCTAAACGATAAATCCCTAATTTCTTTTCCCCACATAAACCCTAGAGTATTAGGGATTTCAAAATATATTCTCTAATTAACCATTTTTTTAGTTTAACACTGAAAAACGATGATACTACGTGATAGAGGAGATGATGGCGCCCCTAACTACGGTAAGATTCAGTAGAAACAAAGTTTATTTATTTTGTTACTGGTAGATGCATGCTTGAAAATGAGTTTTTGTTGGGATTTCAAGCATAAATCTACGGTAAGATTGGGATTTCAAATTTGGATTGATAAATAAGTTTTTGTTGTTTAGTTTGGTACTTTTTGAGGAACTAGTAAATAGCACGTGCGTTGCACGTGAATTATGTGACCTCGTTAAAATAATTAATTTACATATATATTGTTCAACTTGAAATTGTTATATATTCGGAACTTCAATAATAATTTAATTGAATGAGTTATAATTCGATAAAATATAATTATTTGAAAAATCATATATTGATTGGTGCGAAAAACTTAATGAATACATAAAGCACTAAATTTATTGAAAATTGAAACCTAGATAATAGTGTAAATAAATAAATTCTTACGTAACTCGTGCTTTATTTGTTTCTTCTCAAGCTCATTCAATGTGTCTCCATTTGAACCTCAATTACAGTCTTCGCGCAATCACAATAGGTTACACGTAAAAGCCTAATGTGCAATAGAGAAACCAACAAAGGTAAATAATCAAGACCATCTTCATTAGGTATTAACGCTGGAAGGTCATGATAGACATGTCGTTGTCCTCGGTTAAAAACCCCTACCCCGTCACCCATTGTGATTGTGGAAAACCTATAAGAAAAACTCTCTCCACAAACTAATGGAGTGTTGTATACGTGTCCAAATTAAGAATATGAATTTTTTTTATGCAAAATATACATGTCAAAAGACGATTTTATGCCTACAATTTAAATAAAAATAAATAAATATTAAATTCAGTTAGGATATGTAGGATTTGGGTGACCAAAACGTAAACCCATATTCTCTTTATTTTTTCTAATTTTTTTCCCTTTCCTTCCATTCGTTTTTTTCGTTAACCCTACCCACCCCTTTCTTGCCCCACCGTTGCTGCACCACCTAACCCTACTTGAAGCGCATCTTCTGTTTGAAACCCTCCAATCTGCGTTGTTTCCTCCTCCTCCCCTTCAGCCCCACTGTCGTCTGCTCCTCCTTCTCTCGCAGATCCATCTCTGTATGCTCCCCCCTCTCTTTAATATCCACTAACATATGCCCCTCCCTCTCTTGCATACTTTCATCCATGTCTGCTCCTCCTTGTTTCGCATATCCACTGCAATCTGCTTCTCCCCCTCTCGGATATGTCCACCTACTCTTTTCTTTCCTTTCTCGCATATCTGCTATTGTTTTCTCCTCTAACCATCGTCTGATCCACACCGATGTCTATTGGCCTCTCTCATCACTCTTAATTTTATTGATGTTTCAGATTATTATTTGTTTTGCTAATTTTTTCACTCTTATATTTTTTCCCTTTTTTTTATTTGTTTATGAATGTTTCATGTTTTTTCATATTCTCTAATTTTTTTTCTGAATTTGTTATGGTTTTTCTTTTAGTTTTCTATTCTTTTAAGGAAAAAAATAAAAATGTAACGATTGATTATAAATGATCCAACGATTGAGAATACATGCACAACATTTATCAAAATGAAGAGTATATTGGCAAACCGCAAAAACGTTAATGGTGTTAGACTCCATTAATGGAAAGGGATCATGTGCAATCTAAAAATTACATAGAGATTTCTTTCGTTATTTTTTCAACACACAGAAGTTTCGTGTAGATAATTGATTTAACAGGGGAGCGATATGCAAAAAATCAAACTAATAATAACATAATGTGGGGTATTTCATTTTATTTCCTAACGTAATTCCTGTTATCATCGTAATTTGGATCCAATATAAGTATTTTTACCTAAACAAAGCGCTAGTTATATGCCAAATAAATATTCTTCTACTGACATTGATACTTTTGTTTAAAAAAATATTAGAAGATTTTCCTTGATGCACATGGACTATGTGTTCAACACTTATTAGTGTCACAAAGATTTATATGAACAAAATACATAATGCCTTTCTATAAATAGGAAAAAAGTTGTACAGCATAAAACAAATAATCTAACTCCTCGTTGGCATCGAGGGCATGTACACACCTAACAATCGATTATTTTAATTGGACATAAAAACCAAATCTTGCTACAAATGAGGCACATCGTTACTTTTTTATATCAAAACATTAAAATAAATAATAATCACTGTTGATAAATACATTATCCCATATAATATCATTCATACATAAAGCACCATACATAATACATTATCCCATGTTATATCATCCATGGGGGGGGGGGGGGGGGAAGGAAAAAAAAAAAAAAAATCTGAAAATGTGAAAACATGTACCAATGAAATTAAATTGGCTAAAAGGAAATGAAGAAATCAACCATGCAAAAGGCAGTCGATCCTATCAATGAAAGTGAGATAAAAAAAAATTGTTACACATACTCAAGTAGGACACCTATCATCGTTGGAAATAAAACAAATAAAAAGGCAAAGTTAGAAATTGTCACCCAAAAATCTCACTATGTAAATATTTAATGATTCACATCATGCATACATGACAAAATAATTGGACATAAAATACATGTTTTAGTTGTCAATCTCCTAAAGTTTGTAGGGAAGTCTTTTAAGAAATTCAAGTAGAAATAAACGTTGAAGGTATTAACTAATCATTAAAAAGAACTAATGATTCTAAAAAAATGCCGGTGGAATACATAAAATCAACCACTACTATGTAAACTTATATATATATATATATATATATATATTAAATTATATCCAATTAAAAATAGTATATGCAAAGTTACTTAAGACTTATGAGTAAATCAATCAACAACATAACTCATTTATTATAGTAGTGTATATAATTAACAACATTAATGTCTTCAAGAAGATAGTTTAAATCAATAATAAATACGGTCAATTTATTTACTTAATTAATCTTGTTTTTATTTCCTAACATAATATTCATATATAATTATTTTAATCTCCACAAAAAAATTAAGAAATATAAATCATTTCCTATCATTCATAATTTCATAATAACTATAGATTAAATACATAATTAAAGAATGGAAAGCAATTCAATTAGATCAATATCTTATGAATGTCAAATCTATACATCAAAGACAAAGTTGTGGCTCGTGTGCACAATATGCATAGGACACCCCCAACTCCTATATCTATTCCTTCACATGATAATAGGAGTTTATAAGTGCTCAACAACCACTTAAATCTTAAACTAACACAAAACAGTATTGATGTACAATTAATATTTAAAAATTTGAGTTTGATATTATAGTGTTCAAGAATCAATCACAAATGAAATTCCAATAAGTTGAATAAAATTCAAAGTTCAATGAAATAATATTAACAAAAATAAGTTGAGTCTACAATAATCATAGTAGTAAATATTGCAAAAACTCTTAGAATCCACTATATATTAATGTATTATGATTATTGTTCCGCATTCTTTATTCCCGGACCTCCTAAGAACCACAACACTATTTGCTATTAGAGTATATATGCCCTGAACTTCTTTGGTAATCAACTAAACATATATGTGCATCTTATGTAATATTTACATTAATGGAAAAATCAAAGTTTGAGTAGAATTTCGTACCATGTATAAAAAATTTCAATAAAAAGTTACGGAAACTTGATTTATCATCTTTGACAATGGACCTCTGCAGACTGCAATAAGCATTAGGAGTTTGAATTGCAACCTGCAGTTCTTCCTTTGTGCTATCACTATTTGTAGTAGGAATACCAAAAATGTATATGATTTTAATTAATAAAAATCATATGATTTGTATGAAATTTTCCATTTTTTTATCATATGATTTTTACCTAAACATATTTTATTTGTGACGCTTGCTATTGCAATAATTGGCTTTTGATTAGCAGTTGCGATAAAGCGCCTCCTTTATTTGTTACAATATCTTCCCAAAAGTAGTTTACCATGAGACAGTATTTGTAGTAGAAAAACTATGATAAATTAAATAATAGAGCAAATGCCACTAATATGGCCTATAATTTCACTTTTGTATCACTTTGGTACTTAAAGTACTAAATGTACGCTATCATTCCTAATGTTTAGTTTGTATTTCACTTTCGTCATTTGGGCATTTTTTGATGAATTTTGGATGGATGAGGCAACATGTGCGCCTCACATGTCTAACAACAACAAGATATGCACCTCACATTTGTGCCTAAAAGATAGCACTTGAGGTGCATATGCTACCCAATCCCAACAAAATTCAGCAAAAAAGGTCTGAAGAACAAAATTGAAACACAAATTAAACTTCATGGACTGTAGTGTAACATTAGGTACTTTAATGATCAAAGTGATAAAACGATGAAACTTCAAGGAGTATTAGTGACATTACCTAAATGTTAATTTGATGACATGCATGGTAATTATAATTATCGAGATCATGAAACTACAAAGATAAGTAACAGAAGGCTTTGTTTGAATTGCATTATAGCATTTCAGTATCAAAGACAACCAAAGAATATCCCACCCAACAAATCATGGTAAAAATAGTCTTAATTTATTTATGACATGGGACATATCTATATAACAAACTAAAAGTCCATCTCCCAAATTGCATTCATCCACAAAAGGAATGTGTTATGCACATCTACTGAGATCGTGGACTTGGAATCACGATATTTATGACCTTTTACGTTGTTACACAAAACAATCCTAAGCATGCTAGGTTAACTTGAATTTCATCTTAAACAACATAAAAATAAGTAGAACATTGTGACTAAAACCAAATCAATTAGATTTCAATTGTCAATGACACTATTGAGCATCAAAACTATTTTGTTTTTAAGCTTAGAAATAGAAAAAATCCAGCAAAGTGCTTACAACAAAGATCCCAAGAAGAACAACAACAATGATTTACATAACATAAAAATAAAATTCAAATCAAAGGACATTATAATGATCCTTGTTGATTATTGTTATTTCTCTCTCCGGTGGGTTTGACTCCTTCTCTTGAATTTGTTGTTATGCTATATTCTTTGACGACATTATAATGATCCTTGTTGATTATTGTTATTTCTCTCTCCGGTTGGTTTGACTCCTCCTCGTGAATTTGTTGTTATGCTATATTCTTTGACTTTGACATAAAATATGTTGAACAACAAAATTATATAACAACCTTTGTTAGTTGTTGACAATAATATCTATGTCTTTAAAAGCAAGAATATTGTACTCTATTTTTCTCAAGTAGGATCGGATATGTTATTGACAATGGTATATTTTCTATGAATTAATTTTTTTCAGGATGTACATTGTGAAACTTAATACCAACATCTTTATCTTGACCATTAGAGATGCCATGTGTTGTGCAATTTTAGTTTTCAGTCCTTGAACATTACGACCCCAATTCGTGAGCCTGTAATATTTTATTGCTGGTAGTTTTGTGCATGTAATATATGCATAAAGTTATATTTTGTACTTCATTATTCGCCATGATCATCTTTGAAACTTTTGAATTCTTCAAGATAAGTTTGTGCCACAAGCTGTTTGAACTTCAACCTTTAAACCCCCAGGTGTAGTGTGACCGTGAACTTTGTTTGATTTATCTTTAAATACCTTACGGAAATTAGAGTCTCCTTCAACGTGATAAAAATTCTTCCTGCATAGAACTATAACTAAAGTATTACGAACAGACATAGATGAAGTATGACACTTTAGACTAACATGACAACTATAAAACTTACAAAATCAAACTTGTGATTAATGATCTTGTTAGTTAATAAAACTTTGGGTTAATGACATTTTTCCATCCAAACTATTCGGGTTTTTGTACTTTTGTAAACAAAGTTTTTTCTTTTGCACTTTTTTATCTGAACTAAACGGGTTTTGCATTATTTTATCTAAAATTGTTTATTTTTTTACACTTTTTTATCTGAACTACACGGATTTTTACAATATTTTATACTTTTAGCATTTTTCGGTGGAAAAGTCGCCCAATTTAAGGGTAAAAATGATATTTAATGGAACTTGCGGTTCAATATTTTTACCCTTTGAAGTTGAAATGATACTTTCAATAGTAGAATTCAAAATAGCAAAGCCACAACAAATTGTTGTTTCAATTGATAAAATTTCATGTTTATCCTTAAAAAGATCACATGTGATATATATGATGGAACCCCTGCGGAAAAGTGCACCCAAATAGTTTGGATGGAAAAATGTCATTACCCCTATAACTTTTGAGCAAGTTATCTCCTTTCTCCTATCAGTTAATATAATATTTTAGTGATGAAATATTTCTTAAAAATAAATGATTGAATAAGGATGACCAATGAGTCATTTCTAGAGTATATTAAACCCATCAACAATCATGAACCATTTTATTTTTTTTCCTCCAAGAATTTATGAGTCCTATCATGTGCAATGAACAATATTAATTTCAATAGAATTTAATGTGAATTTAGTATAATAATAGATATATTTATGAATTCTTTATCATATCTATAATGTATATTCTATAAATTCAGTTTATATATCACTATACTTGTTCATTTTTTTGTAATGTACATGAGGAAGCAACCTTTGAGTTGAAAATTTACTCTTTACGATCCGTAATGAGTAATTTAACGGAGTTGACCATTAAATTTTGGATGAAAAGTCTAATTGTGAGGAAATGTTAGAATTTTTAAAGTTTTGAGACACAATGTGAGAATCTTGTAACGAATGAGACCAAAATTAAAAAGGTAAAAAATGTAGGAACAAAATGCGATTTTCCCAACTTTAATTGAGTTGATGTACATCAAATACTCTTTATTTTTCATATTGAGTATTTTTTTTCCCATCTTCTTATTCAAGTTTTTTGGTAACATTTGCTCTTTATTCTTTCGCTAGTATTCGTCCTAGTATATTTCATTTTCATCAAATTCATTCTTTTTTATCTTGATAAATTTGGGTTGATAGCACCAAAAAGATTAAGGTATTTATAAACGTGTCCATCATGCTTTTGAATACTTAAATAATTGAAATGATCATATAGTATATTATTTACATGGAAACAAGTCAACATTACCTTAGTTTGAATTCTATACAGAAAATTGTTTATGCATTACTATTTTTTTAAACCCTTTCTGCAAAGTGAACAAAATCATAATTTATAGGTCACAAATACTATAATGTAATTTGGTTAAGGAAAAAGTAATGAAATTCTATCAAAATATAAATACCTTTAAAAGATAAAAGCTAGTAATTTTTTAAGTATATGTTTCTTGACAAAAGCTTAATGCAAGAGTACTTAGTAAACCATTCAAATATAAGATCATATATATATGACTTATTAAAAATTTGTGAGGTAGTATGTTCTTTCAGTCTATCAATGAAAATTTGATTTGAAGATCATTAACAATATTTTTATATTGATAATTGATAAGTTAGAAGGAAAATAACAAAAAAGTTGACTATAGAATATATCTAGCTTAAACTACAAATAATGCACCTCACTAAGAGCACTGAAAAATGGGAATACCAAAACAATTTCTATTCAATTTAATTGTTGGCTAATATTATTATTGTCGGGAAACCTAGAATCGGTTAACAGTTTGAATATGCAGAAAGAGCAAATAAGTATTTAATTTATGATTTATGTCATAGAGTCTATTGTCTTGTATTGTAAACATCAACAAATTTGAGAGTGATAAGGGTGTAAGAGATATAAAAAAAAACCTATTATGTATTTCGAATATATCTTGATTTTCACCAAAATAAATAAAATAAGAAACTTAAAGTTATTTGTACTTTTATAATAGTAAATTAATATAATATAACTCTACATAATATAACGTAAAGAAAAAAAAATCAGGCAAGTACCTGACCCAACCAACTTAAAAGTCTGAATTTGAATCAGTAGACATGATTCTCAGATCCGACGAGTCCCTAATTGGATCTCGGAATGAATAAATGAGATTTTTGTTAAGAAGCCCAATCGAGGTCTTGAAATCTTTGTATTGCACGCTCACATTTTACAACAATCGGCAATTTAAGTTTTGTACACCAGAATTTGCTAGATTGGTCTTCTATACATACCACGTCTCAAGTACTGGTGGAACTACATACTAAGTGCAATATAAGATGAATCACAAATTAAATGAAATATATAATGTGCAAATTTACATGTTCTTTGCTAGAATGGGAATGCCCCGCCAGACAAAAACAATGAGTATATTTCGGATTTTTTATTCAAATTTACTGTTTCATCTTCTATTCTACATTACTAATCCAGTTAAGTGTATAAATTCTCCTTTGAATCATTGCCCCCTTAATATAATCCGCAAACATATGTACTATATGACAAGATTAAGCGCCAAATTCTATTCAACCAAACTGAACGAATGATGGAACTCGGACACCACAGATTACAGAAATGTTGCAATCATCATACAATTGCCAAACAATTTCATTTATGTTAAATAACACACTTAATTCATGTTGGAATGCTTAGAACTGAATCCTTCAAACAGAATGTAATCAAGTTAATTAAACTCGAACCGAAAATTTCTTAAGTCAAATTTTCAACAGAAAATGAAAATGATCAAGGTGATGGGACTACTCTTGTAAAGCCTTTTTAGTAGCATCATCTTCTGCTTTCATCTTTCTCTTCCTATAATCCACTAACGTCTGTGGCATAGCTTCCATGAGTTAAGCAGTATGTTCTCGTTTTTCAGCAGCTAACCTGTCAACCTTATGCCCTTTCCTCTTTGTCTTCATCTCCTTTCTTTCTGGATCATATTCCCAATCTCCTCCCGCGAGGACTTCTTTGCGAAGACGGGCCCTGCGACGTGCACTAATACCGAGAGGTTTCCACGCCCCGAGCTCCGAATAACCCCACACACCCTTTGGCAGCTCATCCTTGTACTTTGTCAACTTCTCTCGCCACGGATATTGGTACTCGCCCACAGGTTTTGCAACATTTTTACTGCTTTTCCAGCCATTGATCTTCAAAAAGAGGCCATATTTGCACATTATATAAGTAAACCAAGCAATACAGTATTTAGTAGAGTAAATTATATACAACTCATAATAAAAACACACCGGTGTTTGAGAAATTACAATAACGTCCACTAACAGTAAAAAGATATTACAATTTCCCCCATGGTTGTTAGGGTTGACAGGGGGTGTTTTTGTAATTTGTGAAACCTCAGGGGCTCGTGATAATTACACAATAAGTGAGGACGTGCATGTAATTATCCCTATTTAGTATCTTACAAAAGTGAGACGAAAAAACACAACAAAATGAGTACAAAAGCTAGTCCTATAAATCATTTAGAGAGATCTTGGGATCAAAAGTTGTTTCGTACGTCTTTAAAATGCTAAACTATCAATAAAAGGAGACCCGTGTTGTACGGTACGAAAACAATGTATTCATGGATTCGGTTTCAGTGAGTTTTCTACTGCTATAGTTTTGAACCCTTTCCGTACCTCTTTGTCAGATATTAAAGATCTTCCGTCCAAATTTGAAGGAACCACATACTAATTCTCATGTCATATTCTTAATTATTGTGCCTAACTTCTAACAAATTCAAACGGTCCTCTTTCATATGTTATGTTAAGGTACAAATTAAAATCAAGGCATATGAGGATGTTATATTTAGTGAACCGCAGAGGTTCAAGCATTAGGATCAAGTAGCAAAGTCGAAGGGCTGAGGAGCTCTTGAGAGCTTAAATCTCGGCACAATCACAACCATTTGTATATGATGGACCACTACGTGATGCTTGCGATTGTGCCTCGACTCGAAGGGCAAAAGCTCCTAATAATGACTCTATCAACACAGAGACTGAAACAACATCAAAAATGCTCAACCCCTTCAAACTTCCCTTTCAGACATTTTCACAAACACCTTGACTACTAACCAGGAATCACCTTTGCACTCAAAACAATTTCAAAGTATAAGAACCCTTTAAGGAGCAAGCAATATGGAGAACATAGATACAAACAACATAACCAAAATGTAATTTACTATCTCAAAAGGAGTAGGACTGTTTAAACTAATTTGAAACTAAGCGACAGAAGAATGAATATTTATACATATAACATTCTTTCAGATGTACTAAAAATGGAACTTTACTACTGATCCAGTAAGAATTTTTACCCTGTCGAGGTCTCTAAAGGGTTAATACTGAAATTTAGAGAATTTATTTTTCCGCGTGAATATGAAGGCTTCTGATCAGAAAACGGCACTTGAAAAATCAATCAAATTAATGAGAATTACCAACAAATCAAATAAAAAATGAAAGAACAGCAGAAAATTGACTAAACCTTTTCGCCGAGGGTGAAAATGACGAGCTTCTTCTCGAAGGAGATGGAGCTTCATTGCCTTCGAAAATCCAGCGTCTTGCACCATGACGTGGTGGGCATTTCCAATTGCCGCCTTGTGCTTGGAGGAATCAAGGTATTTGCACAATAGGTCTTTCTCATGCTCTGCAGCAAGAATTGAGATTTAGACTCGCACCATTCATAATTTTTTGTAAACTATTAGTATTCTTATTAAACTCCACTTAATTAACATATACATTGAACAAACTTATTAACTATTAGTATTAATTAAGTTCATGCCCATTCATTTGTTATAATAATAATAATTTTTTATTAGATGATAATATTAATTTATTACTATAAGGTTATTTTAGTCTTAACAAAAAAGTCAAGAAATGTAAATCATCCCAAATTATTCATACTTTTAGAATAGTTATTATTATTATTATTATATTATTATTATAGTTATAGTTATTATTATTATTATTATTATTAATATAGATATAGATTATAGATTATAGATATTCTTGTGGATTATTAATGTTCTTATTAAACTACACCTTGCATATTCATTGAACAATATTAACTATTAATTTCAAGTTCATGAACATTCATTTTATAACTATAACAATAAAAATCCTTATTTAACTCCACCAAACATATACATTGAATAATGTTAACTATTAATCTCAAGTTCATGCACACTCTTTTTAGAGTAGTAATAATAAAAATTAAAGGATAATATTAATTAAGTACTATGGGGATATTTTAGTCTTAACAAAAAAGTTAAATCATGTAAATCATTCATATGCAAATCATGTAAATCATTCATACTTTTAGAATAGATATAGATAAAATCTCAGTGGTAGGACCTTTCTTGTTGAATATTTATGTGGTCCAGTGTATTTGCATTTTAGCAACAAGAAGTTTGTTTATGGCTCCATTATTTTATGTTTATGAAAGAATCTGCACATGTCTTCATAAAGTGGTGATATAGTTTACAATATTCAATGCTTGACCCCATTTCTTGTGAAAGTAGCGGTGGAAAGTGATAACAATACATACAAAGTTATAATTGTATGCATTTTTTTTTGCACAGGATACAATATGAACTTTATTGTCTGACTTTATCTTGTTGTTTTTCCAAATACAAAGTTGCAAAATGAGCTTTTCTCACTTAAAGTTCACCATGGTGGAGAGTTTATACCAATTCCACAAAAGGTTTACATGGGAGGAGAATGTGATCATATTGATTACATTAGTTGTGTTGAGATGTCAATGAAGACAATGGAGAAAATAGGAAAGTTGTTAGGTTTCCATGACTGTATAGGATTTTACTACAGAGTACCAGGGACTGATGATGATAAAGGATTGATCTTCATCCTAACTGAGTGTGATACTACTAAAATAGCAAAATATGGGATGTTGTTCAAAAAGGTTGAAGTTTTTCTATGTCTAACATTTTCCAACATGATGTTAGAGGATTGTGATGTTTAGGATGCATTGAGTGGTGATCTGTTTAGAGACTCCTTTGGACAACAGGGTCAAAGTGTGGATTTAGGTGATGATGAGTCAAGTGAGGGTGAGAGTTTGCATGACAGTGATAATGAGTTGAGTGTAGAAGAAGATAGAATTTGTGTAGAGAATATTGACCATGAAGCTGAATGGAGCAACATTGGGACAAGATATGAATCTATGTTTATGGATAGGGAGCTTCAGATCAATGACTCGTCAGAGGAGTATGGTTCAGATGATTTGCATAGCCTGTGTAGTGATGATGATGAGAATAGGGTCAAAATACCTAAGTGTCCAAGGTTTAATCCTGATATTGACAAAGAAGATCCAAAATTTAGGATAGGAATGAGGTTTACCAATGCAAAAGAGTTCAAAGAGGTAGTAAGGAGACATGCAATCAAATGGCAGAGGGATATAAAGTTTGTGAAAAATGATCTTACAAGGGTGAGAGCAAAATGCCAAGGGCAGAATTGTAAGTGGGTAATTCTTGCCTCTAAAAAAAATGGTGATACTTACTTTGAAATAAGAACTTTGCAAGCAACTCACAAATGTGGTAGATTGTTAAACAAGCCCAAATATCTCACATCAAAAGTTTTAAGTAAACAATACTTACATGATTGGAGACTAAACACTCAATGGCATATGGGAGATTTTATGGAAAAGGTTCAGATGGATATGAATATATATATATCAGTAGAAACATATACTATAGAACTAAGGAGAGGGTTTGGGGTCTATTGTATGGACAGTACAAAGAGCAGTACACAAGGTTGCATGACTACTGTCAAGAAATTAGGGATTCTAATCCTGGTTCTACTGTGGTGCTCAAAACTGTGAAAAATAATTTAACTGATGAAGAAAGGTTTCAAAGGCTTTACATAGGTCTTCGAGCATGTAAGCAGGGGTTCAAAGACGGGTGCAGACCTATGGTGGGAGTTGATGGCTGCCACCTAAGAGGGATACATAAGGGAGTTCTTTTAACAGCTGTTGGTTTGGATCCAAACAATCGTATCTTCCTTCTTTGTTATTGTGTGGTAGAGGGTGAGCACAAAAACTCATGGAAATGGTTTTTCGAACCGCTAATTGGAGACATAGAGATTTATGACTAAAAGAAGTGGACCATTATGTTAGATAGACAAAAGGTATGATTTATTTAACTTTTACTTTCACTTATGTATTCATTTTCTGCCTACTATTAATGTCACATATTTGGTATTAATTTGTAGGGATTGCTTCCTGCTGTCTATGAACTTTTACCAGATGTTGAGCGTGTCTTACACATGTACAATAATTTTAAGAAAGATCACAGCGGTTTAGCTTTAAAAGATATGATGTGGAAGGCTGCTAGAGCTACATATACGAATCAGTTTAAGGGTGTGATGGATTCCTTGAAAGAGTTTAATGAGGATGCATATAAATGGCTTGTAGATGTTAATCCAACACATTGGAGTAAATCACATTTCAGGACAACACCTAAATCTGATATTCTACTGAATAATCTGTTTGAAACATTCAACTCAGTGATCAAACACGCTAGGAGCAAGCCATTACTTGGCATGGTGGAAACAATTAGAATATACTTGATGAAAAGGATGCAGTCTAATAGAGAATTTATGTCCAAGTATGTTAGCCCAATTTGTCCAAAGGTGCAGACAACTCTAAAGAAACTTAAGAATAACCGCAGGACTTGTATTAGTGCACATGCAGGAGGTGGGAAATTTGAGGTTAGGGATATGTATGATGGTAGGTATGCAGTTGACATTGGGAGAAAAACATGCTCATGCAGAAGATGGGAGTTAACAGGAATCCCTTGTGTCCATGGGGTGTGTTGCATTGCTAGTTTTAGGAGAGTGCCTGAAGATTATGTCCATGAGTTCTATTCTACAACAATGTACCAAAAAGCTTACAAATACATCATCAATCCAGTGAGGGGTCCTCACCAATGGCCACAAACTGGGAGACCAACTGTGAGTGGACTTAGTACAATTAGATTACCAAGTAGGCCTGTAAAATCAAGGTGAAAAGAACCTGATGAGGTAGTTTCTCCAGTGAATGGTGCAACTAAGTTGACAAAGACAGGACAAAAGAAATACTTTAAAGGCTGTGGCAAAGATGGACATAACATATCAACATGTCCTTCTAAGAAAAATAATGTAGAACCAGTTGAAGTTGTAAATGACCGGCCTGGAGGCACTGTAAGTGAAGAACCAGTTGAAGCTGTAGAAATAGCATCATCAGAGCAAGGAAACACTATAAATGAACAACCTGTTGAAGCTGCTACGCCAAAAAAGAAGTTTAGGTGCAGTGTGTGTTTGAGAGAAGGCCACAAGAGGAATAAATGTGATGCTCCAGCAGCAAGGATCTGGAAAAATATGGACTTTTATGCTCCCAACCACCAACACATTCCTCAAGAGATTGAAACAGACCAAGAGCAAAATTTAACAACACAAACTTCAGTAAGTAAAAGTTGTACTTTACTTTTTTATAGTCCATATGTGTATACTTGAAAATTTGACAATAATTATTTATCATTGATTTTCAAGTGGTTCCAAGTGCACAAACTGCTGCTACTATAACAGAGGAAAACCAAAATGTTGCAAACATTGGAGGAGTATCGTTCAAGGCTGATTTCATCAGGCAAGGAAAGCAATGTGTGATCTTGAGATCTTTGCAGACTGCTGCAAGATCAAAAGCTACTGGTGGAAACAACAAAGGGAAAAAATATCGATGATTATATTTTGTCTGCAAAGTTGTTTTTGTCTAGAATTAGTTAACATTTTGAGCTCAATGATAGTATTTTCTTTAGATATATTTCAAGATGAAATCATTGTGGTATTGTTTTGTTCAGAATTGCTTAGTTCAATGGTTTAGCTAGTACCTGAACTCTGTCAATTGTGAATGTATTTGTCCAAGTATTCTATTATGCAAGTGTTAGTTTCTTTCATGTTGTTCTGTTAATCTATTAGTGTATGGGTGTTTCTGTTATGTTTTTATTTTGTATTTAAGAATTGTGAGTTGTGTTCAGGGGAAATTTTGTGCGCAGGAACAATTTTTTGCTTTGTGGTAAACACAAAAGAAGCTTTGTGCTTAAGTGTCAAATTTGTGTAAAAAAATGCTTTTCTGGAAAGAAAAAAAAATAAAGAAAAGCTTTTATGTTCTTATTTTGTCTCAAATTTGACACTTAAAAGCTACTTCTTTTTGGTAAAAAACCATAAGCATAAATTCAACACAATCAAATTAGCCAAAATTAGAAGCCTTCATATATAATAAGAATGTCATTACCTGATGTAGAATGTTTGGTGGGAAGTTTTGGAGGGAAATGTTTGGTAAAAAGTCAAAACTAACCCTGCCTTATCATGGGGGCCGTCAGATTCTGTGAGTCTTAGACGAAAAATTGAGCCCAGGGACCTTGTTGGGATGAAAATGAGAATAGAGGGACTAATTGAGCGCAATTGAGAAAAGAGGGATTAAATTGGGACAAATGATATAAGACATGGACTATTGATGAGATTTGGCCCTTTCTTTATCTATTCTTGTAATAAATAATTTCGTTTTACATTATATTAATGAAAGACATATCTTGATCTCGTGTTTATATTGTTTATAATTGTATGATATAGTTGCTAGAACTCAAACATAGCTATGAGACTTTATATCTCATTGGATAGATATCATACAACGAGTCTCCAAGGCTGTGATTTTTAACTATCCTCCAAACCATAGAATTATCAAGATGAGACATTGATAATTCGGATAGAATTGCGCCTATGATGCACACTATTAAATAGGGAATGTCTCATTTTGTAGACATTAGTGTGGTTGACTTAAATTCACACATGCGGGTGCTTGTTGAGAACAAGTCACTGATCACCCTCACTAAAACTTCCTAAGTTAGAATTATTTCTATATATGTTGAATTATGAGTTTTTTAATCATGATAGTGCAAGATTAATTTTTTGACTTGAGTCATCACAGTAATCTTGTATATAGTCTCACTGTACTTTGACTTATGTGCCAGTTCTTTTACAAGAACACATATGGATTGGTGATTGGGTATAGTGACTCTTGTATGGAGGTTGGTGTTGACAACAATTGATTCATCACTTGTTTAGATGAACAAGTAAATTTTCTATAATATTCTAAATGGTTTGACTGAGTTAGTCATTGAACAAGGCAAGTAATTAATTAATTAAGAAATAAACTTCTTGAATTAATTAATCACTAATCAAACACACTTGAATTATTAAGATTGAATTTAAAAGGATCTCAACCAATAAGATTCCTTGATCCTTAATTCAATTAGAAAGTTAGATGATGGAAGAATTTCACTTACATGGAATCCGCAATTGGAAAGGTTTACTTTGAATCGCCTACATCTAGGTCTTCAAGATAAGTAGCTAGAAACTTTTCTTTGATTTGTGGGTATCTTATATTTAATAAAAATTAAATAATAAGATGGTTAATTAAAAATATTTAATTAATCGAGGCAATTTAATTGTCCAAATTAAATCATAAAGGTTATGAACCCACTATTATTATGTTGGTGAATCTAAACGATCGCGCACAATACTCGGACAAATTCATTTCTTAATTAAGGGAATTTAATTCAAAGTACTTCATTTAATAGATTAATTAATTAGAATAATTAATGACTTTTATTTATTCAAATATTGGATAAATGAATTAATTAAGTGGATAAGATGAATTTAATCAAGCTTAAATCTAGAAAGAATTTAATTAAGTATATATATTATACTTATATAGTAATATTTTATATATATATATAAACACAAAAAATTATAACCATATATATATATATTATATTTAAAAATTAGAAAAAAATAATTTAAAAAATTACTATTCATCGTCTTCCCCAGGAAGACGATGAACATCCATGCCTTTTTCTTTTGGGTGAGGAACAAGAAGCATATGCATTCATAATAAAAAACCAATAAAAGAAAGACAGATAAGGAAAAGGCATGGCAACCAATAACAACCATGCCAACCACTCCTCTTCCCGGTCTCCCCCACCCCTGGAGACGCTCCCCACCCTGAGCTCCACCATGCAACCACCATTGAAAACCCCACGTCGAAGCCCCCCACCCCACCCAAATCGTGAATCTGCAATTGCAGATTCTTGGTCTCAATATTATTATTATGTTTTTTCTTTTTTTTCCAATTTCATTTCTTTTTCTATTTCCATCTGTTGGGTCAAACTCACCCTAAACGGGGCTTTATTAAGTTATGAATTGACGCACTCTTCATGTGGGCCTAACCAACTAAGTCTAGGTAGGAGGATATTTTGTGATCGATATTCAATTTCGGATTAGTCCAAAGTATTAAGAGAAGCAAGGGTAATGTAGTAATTCTTCTAGTCAGCGTATTGTTATGCTACTTTAGTTGTAAATAGCCGTTGAGGCTTCTTTCTATAAATAATACCTTTAGTTGTTAAGTTTGACTAATAAAGCAATTGTACTCATTTTTCATCATTAAAAAGAATGAATTCCTTTTATTCTATGTGTGTGTGGGTTTCTAAGATGTTACCAGAGCCATCCTTGGCTTTCTGGTAATCTCTCCATCTCCTTCATATATTCATCAGAAGATCTTCAAATCTTCATCTGTGTTCGAAAATATTTTTTAAAGATCTTCATTACATCTTCAAATCTTCATCTGAGATTCAAACGATCTCTCTTGAAGATTATCTTCTTTTCTCATATCTTAACAACATCTTGCAGAAATTCAAGAAATTTTCTTGAAATTTATCATATTCCTTTCAAATCTCAGATTCAATTAGTATCTGTGATTGAATTTTTTATCTCATCATATCTTCCGCTGCCTCGTCACTAATTTCTCCTAATAACCTAAGTCATTTGATTTGACTGATTCTTCCAGTTCTCATTCAATTCTTGATCGGTATCATAAATCTTGATCAATTCTTGATCCTTGTCACAATTTGTGATCAAATCTCGTATGGAAGATCCAAAGAAAGCTGGTAAAGAACAAGCCAAAATCATAGAGGCACAAGAATCTGCTATCAACATCCAAAGTCCTCTATATCTTCATCCGTCTGATTCTCCTCATATAACTCTTGTATCTGAACCATTAAAAGGCACAGAGAATTACAAAGTATGGAGCAGACAGATGATAATTTCTCTTGAAGCTAAAAAGAAACTTGTATTTGTTACAGGTTCTTATCCTAAACCAGATTCTGATGATCCTTTTTTTGCTCAATGGAAATGCTGTAATGCTCTTGTTCTATCATGGATACATAATGTGATAGTAATGAGCTTTTGAGTGGAGTCATTTATTGTGATTCTGCTTCATTAGTATGGAAAGACTTGAAAGATAGGTTTGATGAAACTAGTGGTGCTGAGATGTTTGGATTGTTAAGGCAGATTAGTACTATATCACAAGGATCAAATTCAATAACTAGTTATTATTCAAGATTAAAAAACCTTTGGGATGAGTAGGAGTCCTTAATTCTATACACATCAACCGTTTTTTCTAAAGAATACAAGGACTATACTCAGCAACTTAAGATGATGCAATTTCTAATGAGGTAAAATGAGTCCTATGGTGCTGTGAGGTCATAAATTTTGATGATGGTGCCCCTTCCAACTCATACACAGGCCTATTCTATGTTACAAAATGAAGAAAAACAAAGAGGTATTCATGCTAACATCTCTACTAGTGAACCTTCAGTGGCCTTTTATACTCAAGGTCAAAATTCAAAAAGTTAGTCTGCTAGTACTAGGGGAGGTTTTACTCCTCAAGCTTTATAGAAAGGTTCAAATATGAAATGTGATCACTGTGGATCAAAATCACACCATTGATCAGTGCTATGGGATAATTAGTTTTCCTGCTAGCTATAGAGGAGGTATTAGAGGAAGAAGAACAAATAATAGAGGGGATAACTTTAATGGAAATAGAGGTGGACTCAATGGAGTTTTTAGTGCAAATAACTCCTCTCTCGATCAAGGAAACAGTAATGAAGAATGTTCCAGTGTATTAAGCTCACAAACTCCACTCTCTGAAAGTAGTATTCAAGGACCTATGTTTACACCTTCTCAATATCAAAAAATCATGCAACTTCTTGCTGAAAACAACTCTACAACTCACTCAACTCCTTCTTCCAATCATACTACATTACAGACAGGTAACAGAGGTAAAATTATAGAACCTTTCTGTTTTTTGGCTTCCACAACTTTAGATTCTTGGATCATTGATAGTGGAGCAAATGAACACATGACTTGCAATATAAACTTGCTTTCTGTCTGTGTAAACATTAAAGCTTTTGTTCGAAGGCCAGATGGTAGTGTGACTTATGTTACTCAAGTAGGAGATATCATTATAAGTTCTAACCTAATTCTGAAAAAGGTGTTATATATTCCTGAATTCAAATTTAATCTCTTATCCATATCCAAATTCACTTCGACAATCATTGCTTTGTCTCACTTTATCCTAATTTCTATTTATTTCAGGAATTACAGACTGGCAGGATAAAGGGGATTGGTAAAGAAGATAATGGATTATACTATCTTGTTCAAACTAGTGATTCTAGTATTTTTTTTTCCAAAATCAATTGTGCAATCATTCTAGCTTTACATCAAATACTGTAATAAGGAATAACTGTTGCAATAGTAGTGAAAAACTTTCTGATTCTATGTTGTGGCATTTGAGATTAGGACATGTATCTTTCTCTAAACTGTCCTTGTTGCCTTCTGTTGGTAATTCTTTGAGCAATACAATTTTACATTGCACTGTTTGTCCCCTAGCTAAACATGCTAGGTTGTCTTTTCCTAATAGTAGAAGTTCTTTTACTACACATGTGTTTGAATTAGCACATGCTGATATATGGGGGGCCTTACAAAGTTCCCACTTATAAAAATGAAAAATTCTTTCTGAATGTTGTGGATGATTACTCTAGATCTACCTGGACTTTTTTATTGCCATATAAATCTAAAACTATTAATTATATCAAATCCTTCTTTTAGTTTATACAAACTCAGTTTAACTCTTATGTTAAGACTTTGAGAACTGACAGAGGCCAAGAATTCTTGAGCACAGAAGTTGTCAATCTTTTTTCTCAGCCAGCTTGGTATTGTCCATCAAACATCCGTGGCTTGTACTCCACAACAAAATGGAACAGTGGAGAGAAAACAAAGACACTTGTTGAATGTTTCTAGAGCTCTTATGTTTCAGAGTCATGTTCCTCTTAGTATTATGGGGTGAGTGTATTCTAATAGCTACTTATCTAATAAATAGAACTCCTTCTCCAGTCATTCAAGGTAAAACACCCTTCTCCATTTTATATAATAAAGACCCTTCTCTTTCACATTTAAAGGTCTTTGGTTGTTTGAGTTATGCAAAAAATTTACCTCAAACTGACAAGTTTCAGCCAAGGTCAAAAGTATGTGTGTTTATGGGTATTCAGGAACTCAGAAGGCTTCTAAGCTTCTGGATATTGATAGTAGTACTTTTTTATTTTCTAGAGATGTCATTTTCATGAAACTATCTTTCCTTTTGCTGTATCTAATGCTACTCCTAGCACTTTTATTCCTTCACACTTTGATTTTGAAAAAGTTGAAAATGTTGAGATGTTCACATCTCAAGACAATAATGTTTCTCCTGATCATACTTCTACTGATCACATTTTTGATCATGATATTTCTTCTACTGAGAACACTTCTACTTCTTCTTTGCCTCTTAATGAGGAAAGTCTTCTTAGGAGATCCACAAGGGTAGTTCACCCTCCTAAGTGGACAGTGGACTACTCTGTCCAACTATTTCTAATACTAGTGGTTCCACTGCTCATCCTATTAGCAATTATGTGGATTATTCCTCCATTTCCACATAATACAAGTCTTTTTTGACAAATTTGTGCACTAAAACAGAACCTCAGTCTTTTGAAGACGCTATAGGACATGAACAGTGGGAAGAAGCTATGCAACTAGAAATGCAAGCTTTAGCTTTAAATAAAACTTGGATCATGGTCAATATTCCACCTAGAAAACATCCTATAGAATGTAAGTGGGTTTATAGGATTAAATATAATCCTGATGGAACCATTCATAAGCATAAAGCAAGATTAGTAGCTAAAGGCTACAATCAAAAGGAAAGGTTGGACTACAATGAAACTTTTTCTCCAGTGGCTAAAATGGTCACTGTCAGGACTGTTATTGCTTTAGCTTCTATAAAAAAAAGTGTATTATTGATCAAATGGATGTCACTAATGCATTTTTTCAAGGTGACTTGAATGAAGAAGTATACATGTTTCCTCCTCCAGGCTTTGGTAATCAGGGGGAGAACAAAGTGTATAGATTACTCAAAAGCCTGTATAGGCTCAAACAGGCCCCTAGACAATGGAACTTTAAGTTCACTAAGGCTCTTTTATCCTCAGGTTACTCTCAGTCTCTAAATGACTATTCATTGTTTACAAAAAGGAAGGATCACATATTGTTATACTACTTGTGTATTTAGATTATATTTTGATCACAGGTAGTTGTCATAAAATGATTTGTGATGTTAAAAGTCTTCTACAAAGTAAGTTTTATATGAAAGATTTAGGGAAATTGAGGTACTTTCTGGGCATAGAAGTGGCAAGATCATCAAAAGGTATAGTGCTAAATCAAAGAAAAAATGCCCTTGACATTCTTAAAGAAGTTGGTCTTACAGGCTGTAAACCTGTAAGTATTCCTATTGAACCTAATACAAAATTAACAAGTTTTGAATATGATAAAAGTATTGGTTCAAATCCTAAAGATGATCATGTTCTATCTGATATTAGGAGCTATCAAAAACTAGTGGGAAAGCTTATTTACTTAAGCTCCACTAGGCCTGACATTTGTTACATTGTGCAGACACTTAGTCAGTTTATGCATTGTCCAAAATATTCTCACATGGAAACAGTAAAAAGGGGTTCTTAAGTACATCAAAGCGATTGCAGGATATGATATTTTACTATCTGCAAAAAGTGAGCTGAAACTGAACTCTTAGAGTGATTCAGATTGGGCAAGTTGTCCTATGAGCAGGAAGTCTCTTACTGGATATTGCATAAAGCTTGGAGACTCATTACTATCTTGGAAAACAAAGAAACAAAACACAATCTCTAGAAGCAGTGCAGAAGCTGAATATAGGTCTATAACAAGTACTTCTTGTGAATTAATATGATTGCAAAGAATTTTTGAAGATCTTGGAGTATTTGGATTGCATCCTGCAACTCTCCACTTTGATAACAAAGCTGCTCTTTATATATCTTCAAATCCAGTATTTCATGAACGTACCAAACATATTGAGCTTGATTGTCACTTCATCAGAGGGAAGATACAAGATGGAAGCATCAAAACTGGATTTGTGAAATCAAATCAGCAGCTTGCAGATGTATTAACTAAGCCTTTATGGAAAACTCAATTTTGGATTCTTGTTGGCAAGCTTGGTGTGTTTAATCTCTATCCTAACGCCATGTTTGAGGGGGAGTATCAAGAGAAGCAAGGGTAATTTAATAATTCTTCTAGTCAACGTATTGTTAGGCTACTTTAGTTGTAAATAGCCCTTGAGGCCTCTTTCTATAAATAATAGCTTTAGTTGTTAAGTTTGACTAATAAAGCAATTGTACTCATTTTTCATCATTAAAAAGAATGAATTCCTTTTATTCTCTGTGTGTGTGGGTTTCTAAGACAAAGACTCTAACATGAATTTTATTGGGATAAAACTATAAAAGGTTTGCCTGGTAAATTCATATTCCTTTTGAAATTGCAATTACATTCTACCTCAAAATTATAGGCTATTTTTGGTATTATTTTGGGGCACTATTTAGGTCAGACTAGACGCTGATCAATGTTGTATTTCGTTAGAGCTACAACACGGATCTGTCGAGGCTCAGGTAGGACCCGACCCGGAGATTAGTAGATTATAGACTACACTCTAAGGTAGAGTACGTACCTCTAAATGGGATCAAGTCTAACATAGTTCAAATCAATTAAAGGGTCTTAACATAAACCTCGTCATTTATAGGTGGGTCTACTCAGGTTCTAGATCAAAGCTCGTAGCTCAGTGCTATAGTGGATTTAGTAGTAGATTTAGTGAATAGTGATTGCATGCATCATTTGGGCACTTGTGGGAGTATTTATAGGAGACACCGTGTATGGATACATGGATGACATGTACAAGTGCCCAGATTGGGACACGTGGAAAGATCAAACGACCTCTACAGATCGGGTCATGGCTCGGGTTGTGGGCGACCCAGAAACAGAACGCGGATCTTCCTCCTGTGATGGGCCAGACTTCGATTATGGGCTCCCTTTTATATTTGGGCATGTAATTATATTCTTTGGGCCTTTTAGGTATACCTTGAAATTATATTCCCAAATTTGGGCATATCAGACGCCTAAAACGTGTTTGGTTCTTTTTTCGGACATCATGAAAATTGAAAATTGAGCCTAGAACTAAAAGACTTCATGAAAATTGAAAATCAACAAACATCTATAGTAAGCATCTATTAAAGTACGATTAATCCACATAATACAGAATTACTAGAAGAACTGGTTGAAGCTCCTGATAATCAAGTGATTTGGATACTACTTTGACTTGGCATTCACCGAGCTCTCCCTTGTCTTCCCATCATAAGGTCCTTGAGTGAAGAAAAAACTTGGAGCATAATTCTTGACAAAGTTTGATATTAACTTGAATCTTCCCACCTCGACATCAGCTTGGAGCTTAATAGTAGCAGTTTTCTTTTTCTTGGGATCACAACAGCAGAGACAATTATCCTCATAAGCTTTGAAAAGTATGGTTCCATCTCGCAATATTGCAACCGGAAAAAGCTCCGCAAAATGCAAATGAGAAGGAAACCAGGATCGCAATATAACATAATCTTTAGTCCAAGATGAGTCAACTCCATACTCATTCATTGTCCATATCATCATATGAGATGGAAAAGATTTGATAACGAGACAGAGACGATTGTTACGAAGTTAATTTCGCCCACCAAAGATTCTCGAACAAGGGAGGGAGATTTATAACCTGAACCTTGCTTTTCTTTTCCAAGATCAAATGTACATATCAATTTTCTATTAAGTGTATTAATCCAGTGATAAGCTCCATTAAAAATAATTCCTGTGGTCCAAAAATAAAATGGGATCGAGGACGTTCTTCTAAAAATCTCTATCCATCATCAACACCAACGGTGAAAATCTCAACTTGTACTTTCTCCTTAGCGGAATATACAGATATATACTTTCTCCTTAGCTGAATGTACTTTCTCCTTAGCGGAATATACAGATATATACACAACTCTCATGACCTTAAAGTTATTAGTAGACGGACTAAAACCAAATTCATAGAGTATAAGGTTTCCGTTACGATAAGGTACTCGATGTGGTCGAAGTGCAATACACTCTGCCGTGATTGGGTTGCTGATATAAACTGTTTCAACAATGAAACAAGCAACATATTTATGCTCACATAAGCAGAGTAGGCCTTGGGACGAACTTATGAGGTATAGGGCAGACTTTGCATCCAAATAATCAGGCACTCTTGGCTCAAAACGGGTTCTCATACAACTATTCCCATCTTCAGAAACTCGTCGACAAGTTTCCAGAACACCCCTCCGAAGCACAAGGGCTGTAAAGGGAGAATTTTTCGCGTAGACGTTCGTGAAATATGGGTGGTTCGTAGATAGGAGGTTGAACCATGATTTACAAACAGATTTGCATCGAATGATAGCGCGTACTGGGAGTTTCAAAAATATTTCAAGCAAAATAGCGATGGGGATATCCTCAATGCGAGAGACACTTACCAATTGTTCCGTTTCCACGCCAATTCTTCCGCACATCTTCAGCAGTGAAACGGGGAGGAGAGGAGATCAGGAGAGGAGAGGTGTTGTCGTAGTATATGAGTCAATGTGACAATGAGAGCAAAATACATGTCTATTTATTCTATTCCGACCCGAAGTCTTTATAAAACTACTACTATAACTCTGACTCTAGATACAAGAAATGGGTTTGTTTTGGTTATGAATCGGCCCACTGTAATTTGGGCCTACCCGCTTTCATGTATCTAACAACAAATTCTTGGTCGATATTCTATTTGGGGGCAAAATTGTGTACATATATATATATATAGGGTATGGATCAAATACATCCCATTACATTTGGTAAGATATAAGACCCAATCTACACCATTGATACTGTTTGATCCCAAGGTCCTGATTTAACAGCTATTTTCGGATTACATATTTTTTTTAATGAAGGCAGGGCATCTTAGTCAATGAAAAATGGGTTAAAAAATTCACTTTCGTGCAGTTATTCTTCGATCAAAACTCTTCCGAAAATACAATTATTAGTCAAGAAGCAGCAATCAGCTGGAATGAGTTGAAGAATGAGATCGAAAACGAAGAAGAAAGCTAAATAATTGGCTACGACAGCCATTACTGATGATGATGATGATTTCTCCTCAAGAACGGCCATGGCGGAAGAAGAAGAAGTCGTTGTTGTTACATAAATAATTGATTTGAATTTGGAAGCTCCTAATGAGAAATTGGAAACTAAATAATCACACATAATTTCAGTTTTATTATTATGAGAAAGGTTTAGCCAGATGAGACTACGTACAGGCAATGGGATGAAGAATGAATAATCCTCTGGCTAATATACTATATAATGAGTTATAATATACTGTATAATGTATTATAACATAATGTATAATGACTTATAAGATACTGTATAATTGAATATTTTTAATATGTTATAAACACATACTGTATAATGAGTTATAATATATTGTATAATGTGTTATAACATACTGTATAATGAGTTATAATATATTGTATAATGTGTTATAACATACTGTATAATGGCTTATAAATTACTGTATAATTGAATATTTTTAATATGTTATAAACACATACTGTATAATGAGTTATAATATACCATATAATGTGTTATAACATACTGTATAATGGCTTATAAGATACTGTATAATTGAATATTTTTAATATGTTATAAATACATACTATATAATGAGTTATAATATACTGTATAATGTGTTATAACATACTGTATAATGGCTTATAAGATACTGTATAATTGAATTTTTTAATATGTTATAAACACATACTATATAATGAGTTATAATATACCGTATAATGTGTTATAACATACTGTATAATAGCTTATACTCCCTCCGTCCCAAAAAGGATGTCCCTTTGACTTTTGTTAGGATTTAACAAAGTCCATTGTTTCTCAAAAATACCATTTCCATAAAACAAAAAACAACGAATAACATTACTTTATAAAACGTGACATGATCTTAATTTAATTTATAACGCTTGTCTACTATCCATGTAGGAAAATTTCTTTCCTTATATATGATTGCAAGTTTATAGTAAAAATGAATTAATGATATATTTTTCAATTATAATGGAGGGTAATTTAGTCAGATTAGACAATAAATATCTACTTTTATAGTAAGGGACAAGCATTTTGGGACAAACAAAAGTAGAATAGTGGACATCCTTTTTGGGACGGAGGGAGTAAGATATTGTATACTTAAATATTTTTAATATGTTATAAACACATACTGTATAATGAGTTATAATATACCGTATAATGTGTTATAACATACTACATAATGACTTATAAGATACTGTATAACTGTATATCGGTATATGTATATTTCCAAGCACAGAGAAATTAAAAGAGAGAGAGATGAGAGAGAGAGAGAGAGAGAGAAGGTATGAAGCAAGAAGAAGAAGTGGTAAAGAGCAATCAGAAGGGTGATATTGTAGTTGATGATGATGGATATGGTGAGCTTGGCTCCACCAGATTGTTGTCATCTCTTTTGGCTTCCAAAGATTGTGATTTTCTGCTCTCCCCTAATGGAACTCAGGTATATATATATAGATGTATATATAAGTGGCGATAAAAAGAAAAAAAAAAGAGAAGAGAAGAGAAGAGAAACAGTGAAAGACCAGAGAAGAAGTGAGAGTCTCGCATCTGAGAGAGAAGACGATGAAAAGTTTCTGAGACGTGGGTTTGTGGGCTTTGAAAAATAACATCATTTGACTATTATACCCCTGATCCAATTGTAATCAATTTCCCCACTTGTTTTTTTATTCCTTTTTGGACTGTTGGATTTAATGGATCCAATGGTGTAGATTGAGTCTTATATCTTATCTAATATATGGTATGTATTAGATCTTGACCATCTATATATATATATATATATAGTTACAATGGGTACCCCTAACATATTGCCTAATTATAAAAAATATCTCCTAATTCAATAATTTACATCTAACGTCCCAAAGTTTTATTTATTGACATAAGATTGGATGGAAAACGTAAATTGACATAAATGCCCTTAACATAAAGATTTTAAAATTTAAATGCAAAAATAATTAAAGAATAAAGAAGCTAAAATATAAATGACTTTTGAGCCCTTTCATCTCTAGCCCTTTCCGCCCGACTCAGATCACTGTTTCGGTCCGTTAGTGGCTCGGCCTTGGACCAGCCTGCATTCTTCTAGTGATCATAGCAATTTCATTAAATTGTTCATCACTCGTTTCTTCTGGATCAACAGGAATTTCTATTGAACTCAAAGAAAAGGCAAGTGACTTCTAGATCTTTATTTTTGAGCTTCCTTAATTCGACATGAGAGTCATTGCATGAGAGGTAAGAGAACTAATGAGTTCTGCCATTGTCATGACATTCATGTCTTTGGCTTCGTGAATGACAGTCACTTTAGGTGTCCATTCTTTTGGAAGAGATCTCAAATTTTGAGAGTTTGTTCATCTTTCGAAATGATTTTTCCAAGACCGACCATGGGATTGATGACCTGCATGAATCGAGTGTAGATTTGACTGATCGTCTCATCTTGCTTTGGAACATTTTATATTGGTGGACGAGAAGAGTGATCTGTTCTTGTTTGACTTGACTGATACCTTCATATGTGACTTGTAGCATGTGCTACATTTGTTTGGTTGAGATACAAGTGCTTGATTGTATTCATCCTTAGTCAGAGCACCTGACAAGATGTTTTTAACGCTTGCATTCATTTGTAGAATCTTCTTATCATTGCTGCTAAAGTCATCCCAATCTTTTGGAACGTATTGTCCTTTGTTCATTGGAATTGTAGGTCCTTTCATGACTATTTTCCAGACTTTGAAATCAATAGAAATAAAATACTCCTTCATCCGGTTCTTCCAGGTGGCATAATTTGAATCGTCGAATAGTGGTGGGCGGGAGTAAGATTGCCCTGCATACATATCAAAAATGGAGACGACCATGTAGATATTTTGACTCGGGTGGTTAAACCCTTAGAAATGAGTCACCTGGCTCTGATGCAACTCAAGAATTGCCTGAGAGGGGGGGGGGGTGAATTAGTATTTTAAAAATTAACAGCGGAACTTAATAAGTACTAAAAATATAAACTGAATAATACTTTTATTGAATAAGAAAGTGGAATGTATAAGTTCCAGAGCAAGATCCAAAATGAGACTTTTAACAAATAATGTTACCTAAAAGATAGATAAAAAAAATACTTGATATAGAGGATTGAGAAATGCTCAAAATGATCATAGAGACTAGGTGTGAAACCAGATGGTATATGCACATAACACACTCTAGTATGGATTACAAAAGAGATTCAACTCCAGAACTCCTCGCTAATTACTTGTGTTTAATATGTTGAACTCCAAGCACTGATTGGTACTTCTTCTTCCTCACAGGAACCAACAGAAGATCGTACCTTGCAAGAAAAGATTTACATGTAATAAGTATATGCTTAAGAGTCCTTAAGAATTAGTCATTTTCAACTGAAAATACATGGAGCTTTATTTATGTATTTAGAATGAAGGAGAAAAGGTAATAAGATAAATGCAAAACGGCTCCTTCCATAAGTGTAACAAACGGTAACTTACTCCATATGAAAAAGCATAGAAAAGGAAATATGATCTTGACAATTATAAAATAGATATGAAATAAAATTAAGATGTATTTCCATAAGATTGACTTTCCTTAAAAACAAATGCCATTAATTATTTTCAATTTTGCAAAGATTCAAAAGCAGGGATGAATGGAAAGATCTCAGATTTAGTTCAAGATAACTATAGAAAGGTGGGCAATAAGAATCTATTAAAGGATGCAATGGTATAATAAATAGGTGGATATATATATACTTCCCTTATCTTCTTGCTGGAACTTCCGTAAATCTGTATAAGGAAGGAAGCATAAAATCAGTGATTGAATACAAAATTTATCATTTTCAAAACCGAATTAGATTAGAGACCAAAAAGGTCAACATAATATATTTTAATTAAAATTTGAAATTAACGTATTAAAAAAATTAATAACTCAAAAAAAAAACACTAAAATATGTATCCATCTTCAAGCCCCCATCACGAGCCGAGATCGAGTTAAGATTTTCGAGCTCGAGCTCGCTGAGCTTCCGAGAGCTTGAGCTCAAGCCGGGGTCGAGTCCTCGAGCTCGAGCTCAAGAAATAATTTTTTTTAATTAACATATATCATTAAATTTGTATTAATATATATTATTAAATGTAATCATGACAGATATTAAATATATAATTACTTACACATATATAATATTACAAGATATTATGTATATATATGTATGTATTAAAACATAAATAAATATTATATATATATATATTAATAAAATAATTAATAAAACATTGTTGTTTTATTCAGGCTCGCGAGCCTTCAAACAAACATTTTTTGGCTCGAGCTTGAGTTGAGCCGACTCAGTTCGTTGGTCACCCCTAGCCACCCCAATCGATCTCCTATGGCCACAGGCTACCTAGAGCTCAGCCGACACCCTCATCTCCTCCGGATCGGCCCATCCGATTGAAGTGCTAATTTGTGTGTGTGTGTGTGTGTGTGTGTTCTATTCGCATAATCTACGATGTGTGTGTTGTGTGTGTTCTGTTCGGTGGGTGTGTATATTGATGTTGCACCAGGCGGATAGTTGGGGGAAGGATAAGGGCGGCGACGATGAGGAGAAGTACGGCTGCAACTGTGCGGGGAAAAATGGTGGAGAGATGACCATTTTCATTTTTTTCCTTTTTGCAATTTTTTTTCCTTATTGCAATTTTTTTCCTTATTCCTTTATTAAAATTTTAAAACTAATCTATTATATTATTTCAATATAGAAATTTGATGATTCTAAATATTTCTTATATTTTTAATGTTTTGTACAAATATCTGAACATTTATTGAGACTTGTTGTATAATTTAGATATTAAATTCTATTTTTGCATTTTAAATAAATACATTTACTTAATTTTTAGATACCTCTTTTTATATTTTTGGTTATTTTTAGTATATTCATAACAATTTTAAAATTTATCCTAACAATCAATTATTAAATTTTGAATAAATAATTTATTTATTTAATTTATCTATTTTTTTTAGATATTATAATGTTGTTTTTTATTTATTTATATATATATATATTATTTTTTAAGAATTCCTTATTGCAATTTGCATGTCAGCACTTTTAACAAACTTATTTTTTTTTTAAATGCCATGTGGCAGGCTCAGTCAGAAACTCAAAAAAATCTCCAAATTGAATGTCACGTGGCAAACTGCGACCATTGTCTTCAATTCGCGAGTTTTGATAAATAAATGACCAATTTTGCCAGTTCAAAATAATGTGGTACTAATTTTGTGGGGCCCTATATCTACATGGCTAATTTTTTCTATTATCTCTTAATGCGATAAGTGTATATATGTCTTTAAAGTTGACTAGCTCAATTTTGAGGTAAATTTTTGGTTTGATCTTTGTAAAACTTGTACATTTAGCATTGAGCTCTTTCTTATTAAAAAATAAAGATCTGGTTAACATACTCAAGATAATTACATATATTAAGCCATAAAACAAATAAAAAATTAATAATTATATTATGGAATAAACTAGATTCTTGCATACAAACCATGTTGCTCTTTACTTGGTGAAGGTACATTGAAGAGAAAGACCTGATGAGATTCTTGAAAAGAGTTGAAATATCTTCCCACTCATTGAAGGTGCTTTAGAAACTGGCAAGATCATAAATCTGCCTTCAGAAAGTGCGTGGTTAGCCTTCATAAATCAAAACCTTAATATATTAATTGTTAGAATTTTTTTCGAAATATTTTCATACTTTGACTCCTTTTGTAAACATCATCAAATCAGGTACATGCTTATTACGAACGAAAATCTCTAGCAAATTCGTTAAACGACACGATGACATCAGTTCAACAGCTTCACGAACTAGTCAGTGCCCTTGTGAGTGTGATTATAGTTGTGATATCACTTATGGTTATATGGTTATGGGAGTGGCTTCGACAAAAGTAATAGCTTTCATGAGGAATCCACTTCTACTTGTGAGATTCAAATTCCAGAACATGTGCAAAACTATGTTTGTGTCGATAGTCGTCAGCTTCGTTATGCGTCCTTTCGATATAGGAGATCGTTGCGTAATCGACGATGTCCAGGTAACTATTTTTATCAAAATATATATCTAGACTAAACTATATTAGTAGTCATCTAAACCAAATTATATTAATAATTGTAAATGAAATTTAAATATTTTTATATAACTTTTTTGTTGTTGTTGCAGCTGATTGTGGAATTGATGAACATATTGACAACGGTGTTCCTTAGATTTGATAATGAGAAAAATCTACTATCCTAGTGTAGATTGCAGAGCCAATCAGTAATTTCTACAGAAACCCAGAAATGTGTGATGCTATTAATTTCACCATTGATGTCTCCACAACAATGGAGACAATTATTGCCCTCAAGAAAGCAATACACACGTATGAATCCTCAAACTTTATTCCCTCTTTGTTTTTCTCATCAGCCCTATGTATAGACGAGCAGGAACGGAACCAGAATTTTAGGTTTAGGTGGACGAGATAGATATTTCAACTAAATTTGGAGGTTAAATTAAAATTTTGAAAGGGGACAACATATTCAATTTCATTTATTTTTTTTCGATTTCGTTTAATATACATATTCACCCCCACTCCATACTTGCGCACACACTTCCGGATAATTCTTAGGTAAATTGAGTCTATTGTAGTATATTGTAGCCGATCCCACTAACCCGAATCAGATTTATATAGTGGACCAGCCCCAGTGGACTCGCTGCACTACATAATGACCCCACATTTGGCTTGCATTGCACAAATTTCTCGTGTTCTACCATGTACTGAGTTTGATCAAGAATTTCCATCGAAAATTAAGTTGTTTTTATCGTATATATTTTTCTTAGGAAATGGCATGAACACAAGTACATTGAGAGCAAGCCAAAGTATTGGAACCCTAAGCACTCAGTGATGTAGTGAAGGAAATAGGGAATGTGGACGAGATGAAGATGGCTTTATTTCCTTCACTATGGATATTGGAATATAAGAATGACAGAGCTGATCTTTGAGCTTTGAGCTGAAGAAGATGTTTGAAAACCTCAACATAAAGTACCGTCTTCTCCCTCAAGAGATTCATCTCACACTACTCAATGTATGAGCAATTGGAGGATGAAGTTGCCTTCTTAAAACTACATTTTTCTTGTGCTACGATTTTTATCTAACAAGAACTCTATTGTAAACGTTATCTTTATGCATAATTATTGCATGGTGGTCAATTTTTATCTCATTAATTTCTCTACAAGTATCACAACATGATAATTCATGTATCTCTGGGACATTATACTGGCTCGGGAAACGTTAGTTCTTGAAAATCATAAGGCACGATATAATTTGGTTCGGATACAACTGTCTATTATGTGATGCTATTGATTTCACAATTGATGTCTCAACACCAATTGGAGACAATTATTGTACTCAAGAAAGCAGTACAAACGTATGAAATCCTCAAGGTTTATACCATCATTGTTTTTCTCATTAGTTCTGTATAGATGATCAGGGACAGATATAGAATTCTATGTTTAGATGGACAAGATAGGTATTTCAGCTAAATTTGGAGGGGATAACATTTACGATTTCGTATAATTCACATATGGAATTTTGAAACAATTTCCACTTGAGGAGGTAGCTAGGTCCAATCCGCCCCCACACCGACCCCCCAACACATACACACACACACACACACGCACTTTGAGATAATTCTTGGGTGGATTAACCCTAATCCGACGGGTATAGGGTGGTGCAGCACCAGTAGATTTGATCCACCATAAAATGACCCCGCGCTTCACTTGCATTGCACAAACTTTATCAAGTATTGAGTCTGATCGGTTATGATTTATAAAAGTATCGATGCAAGTATATTAGTAGAGAAGGCCCTACATATCGGTGATGCTACCGAGCGTTAATGTACTTTGTGGATTATGATGATACCAAACATTCAAGAAATATAATTAATTTAGATAAGCTGACATTATTTCTTCTATTAATTTTAAGATTTTTTAATATTTGTTAATTTTTTATAATCCTAAACTCTATAATATGGAGAGAAAAGCTCTGTCGTGCCCTAAACATGCCGACTCCATCTGTGCCATTACGGATTTGATTACAATGCCAATACAAGTTTCATCCACCCTAATATTTTAATTAACCAAAAATTAATAATAACAATATTATAGGTATCTAGTAAAGCATTGCTGTGACAAAATCAAATTTTAGAAAATTTCATTTCATAGCTCAGGGATCAATTGTTTTATGAAAATCAATTACGGTTTAGATTCAATATTCCATTTGTTGGGTCAAACTAATCCTAAACGGGTCTTATTAAGTTATGGATTGGCCCACTCTTCACGTGGGCCTAACTTGCTAAGTCTATCTAAGAGGATATTCGTGATTGATACTCAATTTGGAACTATTCCAAAGACTCTAAATCGGCTTTTATTGGGATAAAGGATTTGCTTGGTAAGTGCATATTCCTTTTGAAATTGCAATTACGTACTACCTCAAAATTATAGGCTATGTTTGGTTTTATTTTGATCAGACAGTACGCCCAAAACATGTTTGGTTCTCTTTTTCGGACCAAAATAGATCGCCAAGAACTTACTGCAGTTATACCAATACTTTATGGAATTAATCCATGACTTGAGAATCAAATGTTCAAATGCAACCACAATAACTACCAAGAATCAAAATGTGCAACATCATTCACTCATCAGTCAGGATTCGCAAGAGTATGGATATAAAGGTTTAAATAAAGTATCCTTGTCTAGAATTAGAAGCATTTTAAATCCTACCACCAAAAATTAACTATTCTAACCTTTAGAGACAAACATATCTAAGGCAACTTAATTAGCGAGGGCTAACATCTAGAGTCTAGCGTTAAAAGACCTCATGAAAATTGAAAAGCAACAAACATCGATAGTAAGCATCTATTAAAGTACGATTAATCACATAATACATAATTACTAGAAGAACTCGTTGAAGCTCCTGATAATCAAGTGATTTGGATACTACTTTGACTTGGCATTCACCGAGCTCCCTTCTCCTCCCATCATAAGCTCCTTGAGTGAAGAAAAGCTTGGAGCATAATTCTTGACGAAATTTGATATTGGCTTAAATCTTTCCGCTCCGACATCAGCTTGGAGCTTAATAGTAGCAGTTTTCTTTTTCTTGGTATCACAACAGAAGAGACAATTCTTCCCCCAACGTTTGAAAATTATGGCTCCATTTCGTAATATAGCAACCGGAAAATGCTCCTCAAAACACAAATGAGAAGGAAACCAAGATTGCAATATGACATCTTTAGTCCAAGATGAGTCAACTCCATATTCGGTCATTGTCCATATCGTGATATGAGATTGAGCGGATCGGATAACAAGACTGAAACGATTGTTAAACGAAGTTATTGTCGCCTCCGAAAGATTCTCCAACAAGGGAGGAAGATTTATAACCCGACCTTCTTTTTCTTTCCCAAGATCGAATGTACATATCAACTCAATCTTTTTATAAACTATTTTAATCCAGTGATAAGCTCCATTAAAAATAAATCCCCCTGACCATAAAGAAGACGGGATCGAGTGTTCTTTCAAACATCTCCAATGATCATCAACACCAACTGTGAAAATCTCAACATGTACTTTATCGTTAACAGAATGTAAACGTGTATACACAAATCTCATGACCTTAAAGTTATCAGTAGACGGACTAAAATCAAATTTGTGTTGTATAATGGTTGTCTCACGGTCACGACAACTTACTCGATGTGGTGGAAGTGCAATACACTCTCCCGTGATTGGGTTGCTGATGTAAACTGTTTGAACCATGAACCAAGCAATATATTTGCTCTCACATAAGCAGAGAAAGCCTTTGGACGAACCACTAAGGAATAGGTCAGACTTTGCATCCAAACAATCAGGCACTCTTGGTTCAAGACGGGTCCTAATATAATTATTCCCATCTTCAGAAATTTCAAGCAAAAAGAAACTCGTAGACAAGTTGCCAGGAGTGCGGCTCCCCCCCTCCTCCGAGAGCACAAGGGTTGTAAAGGGAGGATTTCTCGTGTAGACGTTTGCGAAATATGGGTCCGTAGATACGAGGAGGTTGAACCATGATTTACAAACAGATTTGCATCGGGTGATAGCGTATACTGGGAGTTTCAAAAATATTTCAAGCAAAATTGCGGTGGGGATATCCATAATGCCGGAAGGGCTTACCATCGTCGTTTCGTGTGTTTTATGATCTTCTTCTAAGTAGTAAAACGGGGCGGAGAGTGAAAAAATAGGAGAGGGTCGTAGTATTTGACAATGAGCAAAATACAAGTCTTTTTATAATATTGCAGTGTCTTCTATTCGAAGTCCATCTTTTATTTGACTATTTATATGCGTATAAGCCGTTGAAATAGGAGATGAATACTCTATTCCAAATCCGAGTAGGAGATGAATGCTCTAGATTCCAAATCCGAATTGGTATAACACTATAACTCTCGGCTCTTTAGATACAGTTAATGGGATTGTTTTGGTTATGAACCGGCCCCGCTATAATTGGGCCTACCCGCTTTCTAACAAGAAATTCTTGGTCGATATTCCATTGGGGGGCAAAATTGCATATATGTATATATAATGTATGTATATTTTTTCTATCGACCAAGATTTCATTTTTACTACCATATTTTACTTGATTTTAGTTTCAAATCAATAATTTAGGAAAATTGTAGCGTAAATTAGTTTTTCAGAGATCCCATTTCACTGTCGAATTGACATTACAAGGGATGTAAACGATCGGCTTCAAGCTGTTTTTTAAAAAAATCGACCCGACCCGACATATGCGGGTTGACAAATATCATATCAAGGCTGCATAATTATATTTTCAAACCCAGCAGTGGGCCGGTTCGGGTTAATGTATTTCGCAGGCTGGTTAGCGCGTTATCAAATTATAATTATAGTTTTTACAACTTTCTTTTAGTGTTAAACTGTAACTATATACATATACAATTAGAGATCCGATTGCAGGTTAGGCGTGTTGCAACTATTTAATCCATTTTTCGACCCGAAAGTGGCGGGTTGTAATATTTTTTATCCGCCACTATTGCTTAAAAATTCCAAACCAACGGTTTTTGGACGGATCGTCTCGGGTTGAGTGGTTCAGGCGGGTTATGTAGGTTTATGTACACCCGTAACTTAACCATTGATTTGTATATTTTCAGGACCTATCTTTGCATGTGTGGATAAAGGGAAAAATACACTTTACCCGCAAACTATAGCCTTCGTAACAAATACCTTTCTGAACTGTTAAAAAATACACTTACGCTTTTCTATACTATACAATTGCCTTAATTACCCTTAATCATTATTCTTCTTCTTATTTTTTTTTCACTATTTTTTCTTTTTCACAATTTTTTAAATACATACATTAGTTAAAATTTACCCACTACATCGCTATTAATTACTTAGTACTTAATAATTAAAAGTATCTTTCGTACTATTATTAAATTAATTTGAAGACAACACATTATGTTAGTTTTTGATAAACTCCAACTAATGCATCACCACAAAATTAAATCATTCCAGATAGATATTTATATCTTGTACGTATATTTAGACAATATATATGTATATTTAATACCCTAATCTAGTACAATAGGTGTTGGAATTAATTCAAACATATATATTATAGTAAACTAGAGTACTAAAACATATAAATTAGTTTTTCAGAGATCCCATTTCACCGTCGAATTGACATTAACAAGGGATGTAAACGATCGGCTTCAATCTGTTTTTTAAAAAAATCGACCCGAGATCGACATATGCGGGTTGACAAAATATCATATCAAGGCTGCATAATTATATTTTCTAACCCAGTAGTGGGCCGGTTCGGGTTAATGTATTTCGCATGCTGGTTAGCGCGTTATCAAATTATAATTATAGTTTTTACAACTTCCTTTTAGTGTTAAACTGTAACTATATACATATACAATTAGAGATCCGATTGCAGGTTAGGCGTGTTGCAACTATTAAATCCATTTTCCGACCCGAAAGTGGCGGGTTGTAATATTTTTTACCCGCCACTATTGCTTAAAAATTCCAAACCAACGGTTTTTGGACGGATCGGCTCTGGTTGAGTGGTTCAGGTGGGTTGTGCAGGTTTATGTGCACCCCTAACTTAGCCATTGATTTGTATATTTTCAGGACCTATCTTTGCATGTGTGGATAAAGGTTAAAATACACTTTACCCGCAAACTATAGCCTTCGTAACAAATACCTTTCTGAACTGTTAAAAAATACACTTACGCTTTTCTATACTATACAATTGCCTTAATTACCCTTAATCATTATTCTTCTTCTTATTTTTTTTCACAATTTTTTTCTTTTTCACAATTTTTTAAATACATACATTAGTTAAAATTTACCCACTACATCGCTATTAATTACTTAGTACTTAATAATTAAAAGTATCTTTCGTACTATTATTAAATTAATTTGATGACAACACATTATGTTAGTTTTTGATAAACTCCAACTAATGCATCACCACAAATTAAATCATTCCAGATAGATATTTATATCTTGTACGTATATTTAGACAATATATATGTATATTTAATACCCTAATCTAGTACAATAGGTGTTGGAATTAATTCAAACATATATATTATAGTAAACTAGAGTACTAAAACATATAAATTAGTTTTTCAGAGATCCTATTTCACCGTCGAATTGACATTAACAAGGGATGTAAACGATCGGCTTCAAGCTGTTTTTTAAAAAAATCGACCCGAGATCGAAATATGCGGGTTGACAAAATATCATATCAAGGCTGCATAATTATATTTTCAAACCCAGTAGTGGGCCGGTTCGGGTTAATGTATTTCGCAGGCTGGTTAGCGCGTTATCAAATTATAATTATAGTTTTTACAACTTCCTTTTACTGTTAAACTGTAACTATATACATATACTGCGACATATACAATTAGAGATCCGATTGTAGGTTAGGCGTGTTGCAACTATTAAATCCATTTCCCGACCCGAAAATGGCGTGTTACAATTAGAGATCCGATTGGGTCGGTTTGAGCGGGTCCAGCGGGTTGTGCGGGTTTATGTACACCCCTAAAATAAATTATCCTTGTCTAGAATTAGAAGCATTTTAAATCCTACCACCAAAAATATACTATTCTAACCTTTAGAGACAAACATATCTAAGGCAACTTAATTAGGGCTAACATCTAGAGTCTAGCATTAAAAGACCTCATGAAAATTGAAAAGCAACAAATATCGATAGTAAGCATCTATTAAAGTACGATTAATCCACATAATACATAATTACTAGAAGAACTCGTTGAAGCTCCTGATAATCAAGTGATTTGGATACTACTTTGACTTGGCATTCACCGAGCTCCCTTCTCCTCCCATCATAAGCTCCTTGAGTGAAGAAAAGCTTGGAGCATAATTCTTGACGAAATTTGATATTGGCTTAAATCTTTTGCACTCCGACATCAGCTTGGAGCTTAATAGTAGCAGTTTTCTTTTTCTTGGTATCACAACAGAAGAGACAATTCTTCCCCCAACGTTTGAAAATTATGGCTCCATTTCGTAATATAGCAACCGGAAAATGCTCCTCAAAACACAAATGAGAAGGAAACCAAGATTGCAATATGACATCTTTAGTCCAAGATGAGTCAACTCCATATTCGGTCATTGTCCATATCGTGATATGAGATTGAGCGGATCGGATAACAAGACTGAAACGATTGTTAAACGAAGTTATTGTCGCCTCCGAAAGATTCTCCAACAAGGGAGGAAGATTTATAACCCGACCTTCTTTTTCTTTCCCAAGATCGAATGTACATATCAACTCAATCTTTTTATAAACTATTTTAATCCAGTGATAAGCTCCATTAAAAATAAATCCCCCTGACCATAAAGAAGACGGGATCGAGTGTTCTTTCAAACATCTCCAATGATCATCAACACCAACTGTGAAAATCTCAACATGTACTTTATCGTTAACAGAATGTAAACGTGTATACACAAATCTCATGACCTTAAAGTTATCAGTAGACGGACTAAAATCAAATTTGTGTTGTATAATGGTTGTCTCACGGTCACGACAACTTACTCGATGTGGTGGAAGTGCAATACACTCTCCCGTGATTGGGTTGCTGATGTAAACTGTTTGAACCATGAACCAAGCAATATATTTGCTCTCACATAAGCAGAGAAAGTCTTTGGACGAACCACTAAGGAATAGGTCAGACTTTGCATCCAAACAATCAGGCACTCTTGGTTCAAGACGGGTCCTGATATAATTATTCCCATCTCAGAAATTTCAAGCAAAAAGAAACTCGTAGACAAGCTGCCAGGAGTGCGGCTGCCCCCCTCCTCCGTGAGCACAAGGGTCGTAAAGGGATGATTTCTCGTTTAGACATTCGCGAAATATGGGTCCGTAGATACGAGGAGGTTGAACCATGATTTACAAACAGATTTGCATCGGGTGATAGCGTATACTGGGAGTTTCAAAAATATTTCAAGCAAAATAGCAGTGGGGACATCCATAATGCCGGAGACGCTTACCATCGTTTCCTCGCCAATTCTTGAGTAGTGAAACGGGGCGGTGAGGAGAGCAAAAGGGGAAGAGAGAAGAGGTGTTGTCGTAGTATTTGACAATGACCAAAAGACAGGTCTTTTATAATACCCCATCTTCTTCTATTCCTAACCAAAGTCTTTTATTTATAACACTACTATAACTCTGACTCTCAGTCTATACAGTACATGAGTTTGTCGGACTTTTTAAATAAACTAGTATAAAGTACGTGCGTTGCACGTGGATGCCCTATTCTTCTGAAAATTATTTAACTAAATAGTCGACGATCCCATAATAATAAAGTATTGTAATAATCGAACAATAAATTAAAGTACTTTAGATGCATTTTTTTTAAAAATGTGTTAAAATTCAATATTCGGTGTTGTTTGAATTTTGTAATTAAAGCTATGATGTTTTGTTTTAGCATTGAAATACATGACAATATATTCCTCAATAATACTATTGCCTTCGTTTGGGCTACGAATTGCAAAAACTAACGAGTAACGACATAAACAACAAAACAAAGGAAAAAGTGCGAATGTTCTACACTTGTGGGATTTCATATGATTAGGAATTGAAAAAAAACATACCAAAACTAATTCCAAAAGTAGTTGCATTTCCTGTGTCTAAATTTGTGGTAGTAAATTTTGGGCCTTTATTTATTGCAGCAATTGTCTAAAATTGTGTGAATTTGTTAACTAACAAACTCACTATATAAGTTAAAATCAACATCTCATCCAAGGGTTGTCAATCTAGTGGTATCAGCTTCCACTTTCATATGGGAGGTCCTGGGTTCAGTTCCAAATTGTCACAAGTTATGGCTTTTATTTCTTTACTTGGAGTCTTATTGCGTGACCCATGATTAAAAACTATCGCCTCGGGTTTGTTGGGTCAAGGTATCCCCTTCATCTAAAATTAAAATAATAATAAAAAAAAAACTACAACTCATTTGAACAAAAAATTGATCAATTCAAGCACAATAGGAAATCAGAGTTGGTCTTGGATAAATTTCCTACAATTTAATCTATCCTTCATAAGTTACAATGAATCCAATAAAATCAATTGAGACACATTATAAATAAGACTATATCTCACATAACATATACCGATTCTCATTATAAAGTTCATTTTCTCGATTTGCAGCAAATGAATTTTTCTTCTTTTCTTTCTAGTTTTCTTTTTTGAAATATTTTTTTTCCTTTCTTTTAAAAATCTAAAGTTTATTTTTTTAAATAGTTTTTGTTTATAAAAGATTCTTTTATTCAATTTCAAAAATTTGTTCAAAATACATAATTTAAACATTTTCTAAGATATTTGATACTTTTAATCTTTTTTATTTTTGAACAACAATTAGTGAATTTTATAACAGTTTTCACATTTATTTAGATTTATTGTATAATTTAAATATTATACTATTCTATTTGTGTCAATATAAAACAATTTTATTCAAGTTTAAAAACTTATTCTAAAATATATAGTTCTTCATTTCATATAATGTGCCTTTTAATGTTTTCTTATAATAATTTGAACATTTCTTTAACATTTTTGTATAATTGAAATATTAAATTATTCCATTTTAGCCAATAATTTTTTTTATTCAAATTTATAGATTAGTTTAAAATGTATAAGTTTTAACATTTTCTTAAGTTTTAGACATTTATTTCTCATTTTTTTAGATATTTATATATTTTTATAGAAATTTTAATATCAATTTATTATTCTTTTATATTTTGTATTGTTTGATATTTTTATGATAGTTTTAATATTTATTTATACATTAAATTATTATATTATATTTATCCCCTATTAAATTATTTAATTACTTCATTCCCTATCCTCTAATCAAGAATACTTTATTCCCCATCCTCTAATCAAGTATTTTCATTAGAGAATCAGAGGGCGTACATGTAATTTACTCTAATATTAATTAGGATGGTGGTGTTAAGTTTCATGAATATATGTTCTTCAATTAAAATAGTGGGTAATATAATCAGACTAAACAATAAAAATATACTTTTATAGTAAAAGATAAATATTTTGGGAAAATAGTTGACGTCTTTCACATGAAATGGTTGATTCCTATGTAAGTATTTTCAAATATTGATTACTTATGCCATCTTTCACACACACATAAATTGTTATTAAAATATATTCTGAGCAATTGAGAATATGTTAGAAACACTCCTCATAGAAGCAGTATTAGAAACTTTGTTTTTTATGGTAATTTATATGTTCTGAAAATGGTTCCAAAAAGCTATTTTAGGAATTAATAACTCTTTTTATTCATGAAAAAATAGAAGAAAGAAAATGTTCACGATTATACCCTCTTCATTCATCAATACAACATTCATCATAGATTAGTTTAAGTAATTAGTGTTCTTCCAGATACTGCTGAACACTCTGGAAGTTGCAAAGTTTGAAAATTAAGTATTACATAGCTATATATTTTTGCTAGTTGATAGGACTATGTACTTGGGTCGATGTAAAGAGGTGAATGAGACAGTTGGAATTCGAAATTCAGCATAGATTTAAGTACATTACAAATAATCCAGCTAAATGAAAAAGAAAAACATTCCAATTAGCACAAGAATGAAAAAGTAAAAGAGTGAGGAAAATAAGACTAAAAAGTAATTTTCTTAGCCTTGGCATTTCTCCTTTCTGTGGGAGAAGCATAAGAAGAAGCGGTGGGTGCAGAGGTTAACTATCCATCATTTGCATAGCTCACTTTTATAGGGCCAAAAAGGTATTTGTTATAATATCTATATTGATTTGTAAGGAAAAATCCTGCACCTCTTTGCGAAACAACAATAACACATATATAGCCTCTTATTTGATGAATTGATCAATAAATTAGTAGCTGAATAGGCAGCTACCTACTAAAGGTTAGTTATTAGCTTTAAACTTTAGCAGTTAGAATGATAATGGAGGGATGGAGATTCATTGACGACAGACATAATGTTTGTTCATATATTTAATTGTGCCTTCTATTTGCTAAGAATTTATAAAGTCGCAAAACTGAATGATACAAGTTGAAGTGTTATACATAAGGTGGAAATTAAAAGACCAACATTGCTATTACATGTTCTGTAATAAAGAGTTAAACGTAAGTTTAGAAGCAAAAAGGTGAAAAGTTTTAGCACATGGTGGAAAGTTGAAACGTGCAATTTTTGGATTAAGAGGTGGAAAGTTGAAATCATTATTCATTAATTATAAATGTCAAATTCTAATTTTAATTGTAATATATAATTCTAAGTTTAATTGTAATTAGCAATAAGGTTAGAAAAGACAATTCACAATTGGAAGAAACACCTAGATTATCCACACTTTTAGTACAATGCACGTGCAACCCATTCATTTTTTGTATTTATTTATAACTTTGTGTTTAAGAACTAAAATAATCAGGAGTATTGTAATAAAAGATAGATATATTATAACTAATCTTGTAAGAACTTTAATATATAATGGAATTTTGTAATAATCAAACGACAAGAAATGACATTAGCACTCCAAATATATTATCGTGGGTTCATTATGAAATTAAAATTCTTTCTGAAAATTAATGTGTAGTGGTTCTTCAATAGTAATTTTTGGAGATCTAAAATCAACTAAAGTTTTTCAGTACAAATTGTTAGATGTCTAAGAGAAAAAAAAAATCTCAATCTTACTCTATTTGAATTGTTGCATCCTTTTCTCATGGATGAATCCGAAGTGATTTAAGTAATTCAAGAAAAAACTTCAGTAAAGAAGGGAAGATGAGAAGTTATACAATTATAATTAATGACCTAATTAACTAATAGTGAGTGTATCACTTTAGTAAATTGGAAACAAAAAGGCGAAACTAAATCATAGACCCGAAGAATAATGTAAAACAAAGGTATGTTGAAAGTAGAAAATGTGAAGATGAGAAATGCTTTAAAAAAACAAATAAAAGACAAAAAAAAGAGACAAGTGGATCTCCTGCAGAAAATCGAAAAAGAGAAAAAATAGAGTTGGCGTTCCAAAGAAAATCATCTTGCAATGTGGCACATATTTCATGTAATAGTTATTTAATATGTAATATTGATTGAATAGAGCTTGAATCATTAGTATATACCAAATGAAAAAATGCTTCTTCTTTTTTTTTGGAATATATATTATCTTATGAAAAATATGATGATTTGTTAGTATACAATTAAGAATACATCAAACTTATGGAGTATCAAATATAATATAGTATTTTTTATGTTTCTTTCATCAATGTTTCATACTCAAATTAGGATCTTAAAATATAGAAAATAAATTAATATTGACTCTACATGATGCGACTACTTGATTTCCTATATATTATTACTCTAAGCATGGATACTTCAAAAGAAAATTAATTAGTATGCGATTGTTAACTTGTTTTTTCTTTTTTCCACCTTAGCTATTATATTATTATTCAATGGCTTGAGAGAGAAATCAATTATTATAAAACTCTTCAACTAATTTCTCTTTTCTCCACCTAAATGCAATTACAACTATCGATTATTATGTTAATAATTGTAATGGTTGTTATTATTAATTTGGAGCGTAAAATAAGAAAAGACAATTAATATTAAAATCTTCAACTTATATATATTTCTTTTTTTTTTCAGTATAAATTATTGCATAAGCTCTATCTAGTATATCGAAATTATTTTCTCTGAATATAACCGAGTGAGTGATACTATCACTACAAAAAAATACGCTATTACAACACTCTTCTCCCGATGGGAGTGCAGCAAATCAAGACACATTCCCACACTTTCTAATGAAGTGTAGTACTACGATGAGAAATTCATAATGTCAAATACTAATCAAGAGCACTTTTGTATTCAAATCATATAACATATTTTAATTCATGAATCGTAGATCTTTATTTTTAAACCGAAAGATAATAACTTTAAAATAGACCAAAAAAAAAACTATGTATATGGATTGGATACTCTATTAAAATCCTCTTTGTAACTCTTTCCTTACAAGCTACCCAAAGTCTATTGCCTTTCTTGGTGGTACTTGGATTCCTAAGCCTTGCTTATGAGTAAAACCATGCACCATCAACAATGATCTTAACATTTTTCGTCCCATGCCTTTGTTGGCTTGTTGAATGGGAGAAAATGTGTGGCTAGCAATTCTCATATGTCAATAGCAATGAACATAATCTAGATATATCTAAAACATCACCAAAGTAAGTTGAAATTTATGGGCATTGGATCGGCACCTATATATGATCATGACTTTATTCAAATTGATGCTTTGATGGCTGATCTTGGAAGGAGACATTATTGAGCAACTTGATCTCATCAGTAATGCTTTTTCTCCAATTCAACCTTGTCCTTCAAAATATGAGTACGTATAAAGAGAATTTTATTAAGATTAATGATTCCACATTCTCTCTATTTGGGAGATTTTTCTCACCGTAAAGCCCATTGGAATTCAAAAATTGATAGAGAATATTTATAGTAGTTAAAATGAAAAGGTTAAGAGAAAGACATCATTTCTTAAATGCAATCAATGAGATTTTTAAACATCTTTTCTTTTGTGTAGGTAGATGAAAGGTGAGGAGGTGGAAAGTATTTTATTTCCTATTAACTCTTTAAACTTCCCTTGTAGCTGAAAGGTGAGAAGTTGGAGAGGTTTATTATTATTATTATTTAAATGCAATCAATGAGACTTTTAAACATCTTTTCTTTTGTGTAGGTAGATGAAAGGTGAGCAGGTGGAAAGTATTTTATTTCCTATTAACTCTTTGAACTTCCATTGTAGCTGAAAGGTGAGAAGTTGGAGAGGTTTATTCTTCTTCTTCTTGTTATTGTTATTATTATTATTAAGGGTTATTATTTCAATAGATAGTTGAGGTTAGAAAGGTAATATCACAATTGGAACAAACAATAAGATATCCACACTTTTAGTATATTATTATATTATTATTATTATTATTATTATTATTATTATATTATTATTATTATTATTATTATTATTATTATTATTATAGATTATAGATTATAGATTATAGATTATAGATATAGATTATAGATTATAGATAATATAGATTTAAATAAAAATTATATATATAATACATAAAAAATTATATTTCCAGAAATAGCATAATACGCCATTGGTAATGGCGTACCCACCTGTATCAATGGCGTACCCTGTCAGAAATTTTTAAAAAAAAATTTGCTGATTTTTTTTTAAAAAAATTATGTGACAGGGTACGCCATTCACAATGGCGTACCCTGTCAGAATTCAAAAAAAAATAAATATTTTGTCATTTTCGGGGTGATTTTTCGACCTCTTCTGTACATTTTCGGGCTTCGACTTCAACATAAAAAATGTAGATTGACTCACAAAGTTTGTAACGGTGTGAGAATTGATTCATTTCAATATTTGGGTGAACAAATATAATATGTTAAAAAAGTCACACATATACGAATTTTTCGGAAAAAAATGTTTTTTCGTCATCTTCGGGATGATTTTTCGACCTCTTTTGTACATTTTCGGGTTTCGACTTCAACACAAAAAATGTAGATTGACTCACAAAGTTTGTAACGGTGTGAAAATTGATTCATTTCGATATTTGGGTGAAAAAATACATGTTAAAAAAGTCACACATATACGGATTTTTTGGAAAAAAATATTTTTTTGTCATCTTCGGGATGATTTTTCGACCTCTTCTGTATATTTTCGGGCTTCGACTTCAACACAAAAAATGTAGATTGACTCACAAAGTTCGTAACGGTGTGAGAATTGATTCATTTTAATATTTGGGTGAAAAAATACAACATGTTAAAAAAGTCACACATATACGAATTTTTCGGACAAAAATATTTTTTTGTCATCTTCGGGATGATTTTTCGACCTCTTGTGTACGTTTTCAGGCCTCGACTTCAACAAAAGAAATGTAGATTGACTCACAAAGTTTGTAATGGTGTAAAAATTGATTCATTTAATATTTGGGTGAAAAAATACAACATGTTAAAAAATCACACATATACGAATTTTTTGGAAAAAAATATTTTTTCATCATTTTCAGGATGATTTTTCGACCTCTTCTGTACATTTTCGGGCTTCGACTTCAACACAAAAAATGTAGATTGACTCACAAAGTTTGTAACAGTGTGAGAATTGATTCATTCCAATATTTGGGTGAAAAAATACAATATGTTAAAAAAAGTCACACATATACAGATTCTTTGGAAAAAAAATGTTTTTTTGTCATCTTCGGGATGATTTTTTGACCTCTTCTGTATTTTTTCGAGCTTCGACTTCAACACAAAAAATGTAGATTGACTCACAAAATTTGTAATGGTGTGAGAATTGATTCATTTCGACATTTGGGTGAAAAAATACATGTTAAAAAAGTACATACATATCGATATTTGGGTGATCACCCCTCCTAACACATATCGATATTCCAGGTGAAAAAAAATACATGTTAAAAAAGATGTCTTTTTTAACATGTATTTTTTCACCCAAATATCGAAATGAATCAATTCTTGCACCGTTACAAACTTTGTGAGTCAATCTATATTTTTTGTATTGAAGTCGAAGCCCAAAAATGTACAGAAGACGTCGAAAAATCATCCCGAAGATGACGAAAAAACATTTTTTTTGGGAAAAATCCGTATATGTGTGACTTTTTTAACATGTTGTATTTTTTCACCCAAATATCAAAATGAATCAATTCTCACACCGTTACAAACTTTTTGAGTCAATTTACATTTTTTGTGTTGAAATCGAAACCCGAAAATGTACAGAAGAGGTCGAAAAATCATCCCGAAGATGACGAAAAAATATTTTTTTTCCCAAAAATCCGTATATGTGTGACTTTTTTAACATACTGTATGTTTTCACCCAAATATCGAAATAAATCAATTCTCACACCGTTACAAACTTTGTGAGTCAATCTACATTTTCTTTGTTGAAATCGAAGCCCGAAAATGTACAGAAGAGGTCGAAAAATCATCCCGAAGATGACAAAAAAATATTTTTTTCCGAAAAATCCGTATATGTGTGACTTTTTTAACATGTTGTATTTTTTCATCCAAATATAGAAATGAATCAATTCTCACACTGTTACTAACTTTGTGAGTCAATCTACATTTTTTGTGTTGAAGTCGAAACTCGAAAATGTACAGAAGAGGTCGAAAAATCATCCCGAAAATGACGAAAAAACATATTTTTTCGAAAAATCCGTATATGTGTGACTTTTTTAACATGTATTTTTTCACCCAAATATCAAAATGAATAAATTCTCACACTGTTACAAACTTTGTGAGTCAATTTACATTTTCTGTGTTGAAGTCAAAGCCCGAAAATGTACAGAAGAGGTCGAAAAATCATCCCGAAGATGACGAAAAAATATTTTTTTCGAAAAATCCGTATATGTCTGACTTTTTTAACATGTTGTATTTTTTCACCCAATTATCGAAATGAATCAATTCTCACACTGTTACAAACTTTGTGAGTCAATTTACATTTTTTGTGTTGAAGTCGAAACCCGAAAATATACAGAAGAGGTCGAAAACTCATCCTGAAGATGACAAAAAAGCATTTTTTTACGAAAAATCCGTATATGTGCTACTTTTTTAACATGTATTTTTTCACCCCAAATATCAAAATGAATCAATTCTCACACCGTTACAAACTTTGTGAGTCAATCTAAATTTTTTGTGTTGAAGTCGAAGCCCGAAAATATACAGAAGAGGTTGAAAAATAATCCCGAAAATGACGGATTTTTTTTTTTAGAATTCTGATAGGGTACGCCATTCACAATGGCATACCCTGTGACATAGAATGGCGTACCCTGTGACATAGCTTAAAATAAAATAAAAAGCAGCAAAAATTTTTTTTTTTTAATTTCTGACAGGGTGCGCTATTGGTAATGGCGTACCCACATTCTCCTCAAAAAAAAAAAAGAGAAGAATGTGTGTACGCCATTGATAATGGCGTATCCCAAGTGGGTACGCCAAAAAGTCCAGGTTTGTCTTGGTTATGAATCGGCCCACTGTATTATATATATATATATATATATGTTCACATATGTGCCTAATTCCATTAATATTCCCTCATGTATGATTTTTGTCCCACATATTGATATTTTACACTTTCTGTTATGCTTGACAAATGGCCGTTAATCAGAGGGGGTTCAATGTAAAGTTTTATTATAAAAGAGGAGAGTTTGTTATGGGTCAAAAATACACTGACTGGACTGAATTACATTAAATAAGAGGGATAGTTAATGTAATTAACCTTAAAAAGAATTGTGAGATTTAGGAGTTGATATAAATGGTATAATAGGAAATCTCATAAAAAGTTGGGATAAATTATGTATCGTATCCTTGTGAAATACGAAACCTACACAAAATCCACCTGTGAAAAAAATATAGTCATTTCTACCCCCGTGTTTTTAAAAACCTTGCAAGAAAACCCTCATCCACTAGAAACTAATGGTGTGTAGCATTCATGTATGATTTGTGCGCATTGGGACGTATTTTAGGTTTTTAAAGGTTAAAATAGAAGTGTAATAAACTAAAATACCATTTTCGTCTTTTGACTTTTCCCTTTTTTCCCTTCTCTTTTTTTCTTTTTTCTTTCCTTCTTTTTCCCCTTCACTCCCTTCTTCTTCGTCCGTCACCCACAGCAACCTTCCCCTTCTCCGCCGGTTGCCTCAAATCACCATGACGATGCTGCAAATAACCACCATCAACACACCCTCAATAACCTATCGCCCCCGCGCCCTACCAACTCTCAAACCCGCAAAAAACACCATCATCAGACGCTTTGTCTCCACAGATCCACTGCCCCACCACCGTCGCCCTTCTTTGTAGTGAAATCGGCCACCATTGACACCTTCGCTACCAGTCTACCCAGTGCGCCACCACCACGTCGCTTGGGTCGTTTTCCAGATTTTTTTTTTTTAATTTTCAGATTTTATTTTCTACTAATCTGAATTTTATTTTCAAAAATTTGTATAATTATTTCTAATGCTTTTCATCAATTTTTCATAATTTTTTTTACTTTTTTCTCAATCTTTTTCCTGAATTTTCAGATTAGTTTTCTATTTTTGAATTTTTTGATTTTCAGAAAAAAAAATTCAATTATTTTCTAATTTTGTTTGTGATATTTTCAGTAATTTTCTGATTTATTTGTCAAATTTATGAACTTATTTATGAATTTATGAAATCATTTTATGAATATTTTCATAATATTTTTCTGAATTTTACATTTGTTTTTTATTTTTGAATTTTTTATGATTTTTTATTTTCAAAAATATTTGAAATTATTTTTATGAATATTTCTTGAATTTTTAAAATTTGTTTTTTATGGATTTTTTTATTCTCAAAATTTTTATAATTATTTCTGATATTTTTATGATTTTACATAATATTTATTATTTTGTTCTCATTTGTTTGATCCAACGGCTAAGAACAAATGATCCAATGGATGAGATTAGATGTGTAGAAAGATAATGATTTAACACTAGGGGTATAAAGGTCATACAATATAAAAAAGTAACATCATTAGTCTACACTAACCAAAAGGGAGAGTGTGCAAACTAAACAAAAAATAGGGGTATAAAAGGCTACTTTTTTAACACATGGAGGGTTTAGTGCAAGTTTCGTGTCGCACAGGGGTACGATATGCAATTTTCTCTAAAAAGTTTAACAATACGTTAGTTGTAGTTGATGAAAAATGCAAGTGTGCTAAGTTTTTAATTTTAGAGGGATTTTTGAGGCTATTCTTTTAACACGAGGGAGTGTTTAGCATTTTGACAAAAACACATGGGATTTTTATATATTTTACCATTAAACTTTATTATCTCATAAGAAAGAATATACCCCATCTTTTTACGTGTAGAAATATAAGAGTTCGTATTATATTTTCTACATTATTAGAAACTAGTCCGGCTGCACACTCTACACGTATGCAAAACAAAAGTTTTAAAAACATTAATGAGTAAAATAAACTAATATAAAATAAAATAAGTATGATATTTAATATTTTAAATAAGCATGAATAAAATATGAAAGAGAATAGGAAGAGTTTCATTTTTGGTCCCCAAGTTAAACGCCAAATCCGGTTTTGGTTCTCGAGTTACATCGCTAATCAAATGTAGTCCTTAAATAACCACACTTTCATTAAATGTGGTCCCTCCGTCTAATTTTCAATCAAATTGGTAACTGTTGGGGTTGAATGAAATGTTAAAAATTATATTTTGCACCCCAGAAGCACAACTTTTGACACTTTTCACCCCAAAAAATAGAATAATTGACAAATGCCACTATTTATTAGTAATTTTATTCACAAATTACAACACAATCCACTTCTCATCCATATCTACGACTTTATTACAATATTCAAAACAACAAAATACAAAAAAATAAGATGTTAAGGAGAAAGAAAAATATTTTGGTAATTATAGTTGGTGATCCGCATTTCAAATCGTATATCATTGCTACTAAGTCAAGGTATAAAAAGAAATTTGTTAATAATGATATTTGCTAATTTATTGCATGATTTGTAATTATAACACAGTTATCCAAATCCCTGTAACATTTCCCACAAACCCACGTAATATCATATTTGTTTCTAGAGCAGCTAAAATCAAATAGCTTGTCTCCATTTTTCCCGCTTTTACAAATCTTGAATGAAGCAACACGATAGAGATTAACAAACTTTTCACCACTCTCTCTCTCTGAAACCGTATTTTGGATTTGTATATATTCTCTTAGTCCTCTCTACTTTTGTTGGTTTTTGTTATTTATTCTATCAATAATTGATGATTTTTCATATTATTGTTGTTTTGTTTGCAGAGTCTATTTACAGTGACGAAATGGGTTTTTGGAAGTATATATGATCAAAATTACCATTAAAAAGAGATAAAAAAACCATCATAGAGTAATGGTGAATTGTTAATTCTATCTTCAACTTTGAAAAATAATGTTAAAAGGGTGAAATTTGTTAGTTATTCTTTTCTGGGGTGAAAATTATCAAAAGTTGTGTTTTTGGGGTGCAAACTATAATTTTTCACATTTTAACTAACCCCAACAGTTTCCAATTGACACAAAATTAGACGGAGGGGCCACAGTTGATGAAAATGTGGTAGTTTAGGGACTGCATTTGATGAGCGGTATAATTGGGGGATCAAAATCGGATTCCAAGTATAATTGGGGGACCAAAAATGAAATGGGAGAGAATGTGAGAGAAAACATAAGAAAGACAATGTAAAAATATATAAAAATTATTTGGGGCAATTGTTACATTTTAAGAATAGAAATAGGCATAGCTTTACCAAAATTTAACAGCCTAATGTAGTTAATTACTATAGACACCTCCCGCTTTCTATAATAGTATAAATATTAATATGATGAAAGAAATAAATCTACTTTTATAAATCATAAATGATGACATTGGAATAAAACTAAGAAACACACGCAAATTGATGGTCACACGTATTAATATACTAGGAAATGATGCTAATTTGTTTTCCAAAAAGTTTATTCTACGGTCAAATAGATAAAATTAAGGACTCATCGTGATCCTAGTGGATGACCAATCCAATAAAACAAAAAATTATTAGATAAATACTAAAAAAATAATTTATTCTCTTAAATAACTATGAATAAATTAGTAATTACATTTATTTGTCAATAAATTAAATATATGTGATAATTATGGACATACCCTCTCTTATAATATGTAATTACCAATAACCCTCTCATGTTTTTGAAATAATCAACACCCCTACACAGGTCTAATATAATTATAAGGTTTTTAGGGGTTAAAGTGTAAGAATCTTTAAATACAGGGTGGATAATTGTAAGAAGTACCTAAAATGAGAGGGCTCTTTATGTAATTTCTATAATATGAGAGGAGAGATTTGTGTAATTTTCCAGTTTAAACTCTTCAGTCTTCACCTTCACCTGATGATAAACTAACTTTCCCTCCAACCTGTTATGACATCCGCACTTCAAGAAAATAGAAACTTAATTCAAGAAAAGCCCATCAAGAAAATAGAAATTAGCAATTCAAGAAATTAATAATGGTTCGTTCGTACCTTGAAAAGTTTGTGAGCCTCACGACAAGTGATGGCATTCGTTTCGAGGGCAAGGTTTGCCACCACAATCCCCTAGACCTGACAACCGGTCTTAAAGAAGGTAATTACTCTGCTTTTAATTTCTTACTTTTTTCTGATATGTATATAGGTATATATATATATATATATATATATATGTATATAGTATAATCGGTGGAATCTCTTCTGTTGTTTTCCTAGCTTTTGTGTTTCTATACCATCGGTTTTTCATCGATTTTTGAAAGTATGGATGTATTAAATGTATTCATATCAATTAGTTACAAGTGATTTCTTACCAAAATTAGGGAAAATGAAAAATCGTTGGTATAATATATACATATATATATATATTTCCACTCTTCTGTTGTTTTCCTAGCTTTTGTGTTTCTATACCATCGGTTTTTCATTGATTTTTGAAAGTATGGATGTATTAAATGTATTCATATTAATTAGTTACAAGTGATTTCTTACCAAAATTAGAGAAAATGAAAAATCGTTGGTATAATATATATATATATATATATATATATATATATATATATAGGGTATGGATCAAATACATACCTTGCCATTAGGTAAGACCTAAGACCCAATCTAGGCCGTTGATTCAATTTGATCCAAAGGTGTAAAATTATATCATTTTTTCGGATTATTTAAATATTTTTAATGCTGGGAGGGCAATTTTGTCAATAAAAACCAACAAACTCATGCACATTTAATGCATGATCAAATCAAATCCCCATTAATGCGTAAAAACAGAATTTACCATATATTTCAACTCGATTAAAATCAATATTCATCACCAGAATCCATTCTTCATCGGTCCATCATCGAGATCAGTTCATCATCAATCCTATCGAATTAATCAGCAAATATTATACAGTATTCATCATCAATCGAAGTAATCAGCAAGATCGCTTCATCATATTCGTCTTTTTCATCGTAATTGATTGGGTAAGATCAATTCATCATATTCGTCCTTTTCATCGCAATTGATTGGGTGAGATCAATTCATCATCAGCAATCACAATATCCATCGCAATTGAATGGGTAAGATCAGTTCATCATTAGCAATTAATCAACAATATCAGTTCATCGTCAATTCATTCGTGAGCGTCGTGGATTATTGATTTCCGTTTTTATGGCTGAGATGGACACAGGTATGGATTATAAATATCGCATCGATTGATGTTATGAACTCAAAAAATATGCGATAGATATTGACATATGCTGGTTTACGGTATACAGCAACATACACACCAATATACAGTTCGTTGAAATATGATATATCTAGCGTTATACATGAATATACAGTGAGCAATGCATTATTAATTAGTGTACTGTAGATTATTCAACGTTATACAGCAGTTATAATGGTGATATAAGGTGTGGTATTCATTTGATTTGTAACTATTAGTGATTGGAATTCATTATACAGCAAGATATACGCCAGTATACAGTTATTATAACGTGAATATACAATATATATCAACAGTTAGATGAATATATTACAACGAGCAGTATATGTTTTTTATACAGCGTCTCACACACCAATATACATTAAATGGACCATTGTTATACATCATATTATATATTACTATACAGTGTTGAATTGTATATATTATACATTATAATATTCAGCATTGTAATGTATAATAAACAACATTATACAGTTCTTTATACATTAATATATAGTTGATATACTATTATTATACAGTGTGATTTTGTTGTCTTATATTATTAACACGATCACATGCAGTCAGCAATAATACAGTTGAGGCTCAATGTGTCCACTCGGCTTCGTCATCCAATTCTATATCGACACCCGGCGGTTCCAAATATTGGATTCCAGTGTGTTCACCCGACGTTACTCCGTTCGTTGACAAGGCATTTGAGAGCTTGAAAATTGGATATGAGTTTTACAAAATATATGCTCGTGTAAGTGGTTTTGATGTCCGTAAGTGTTCGCAAAAAGCCATAAGGATGGTACGGTCATATCGAAGCATTTCGTATGTAGTCGTGCCGGGATTTACAAAAAATCTGAGGATGTTAGTAGTAAGAAAAAGTGCATGATTGGTCGATGCGACTGTAACGCGAAGATTGTTTTGAGGTTTAGTGCATCAGAGGGGTACGTTATAAAGAAGTTTATTGAGCGGCACAACCACGAGTTGGCTACTGACGAGGGGAAACAGTTTATGCGGGTGAATAGGAATATTGACCCGTCACAGATCATGTTCTGCTTAAATGCATCAAAGGTGAACGTAGGAGCTGTTAAATCACATTCATTCATGAAGGAGATTGCAGGTGGTTATGGTAATATTGGGTCGACTTCTACGGATTTCAAAAATGCAAAAAGGGACGTGAAGCAATACGTCGGTGAGAACGACGGGGAAATGATTGTTAGGAAATTTATGAATTTGAAAAAAGCTTGTGAAGGATTTTCGTTTGATTACGACACTGATGCGGATGGGTGTATGACTAAGTTATTTTGGGTTGATCCTATTGCAATAAGGAATTTTGAACTTTTTGGCGATGTTTGCTCGGTCGACGCAACATTTCGATCAAACAAGTAAGCACATTTATTTGATAATAAAAATATCAAATATTAGTATAATGCCATATTAGACACTGTATACCACCCTATTAGACACTGTATAACACCACATTACACAATGTATACTGCCATATTAGATACTGTATAACACTACACTAGACACTGTATAATGATGCATTATATGACTGCATAATGGCATATAATTACTGATTCAATAACTGCATAATGTCTTATAATGCTTTTTTCAGGTACCAAATGAAGTTTGTTCCTTTTACCGGGTTAGATAACCACAAGAGAATAGTCACATTTGGTGCCTCACTAATCGCAAAAGAAGACATTGAGTCGTACACGTGGGTTTTTGAAGCTTTTACACGTGTGATGGGACGTGAACCAATATATATTGTATCTGATCAATGTCCCGCAATGAAGCAGGCTATTCCTAGTGTTTTTAAAAATGCTAGGCATCGTCTGTGCGCGTGGCATATAATGAAGAAGTTCCCAACCAAGGTGCGTGTTTTAATTACATACTGTACAATGTGTTGTTTTCATTCTGTATAATGCTATATCATGTAGTGTATATTATTAGTTTACACACTGTATAACATGTTTTTATTTATACAGATTTCACCACATACAGGTGAGTATGGTGAGGTGGTGAAGAAGCTTAATAATTTTGTGTATAATGACAACATCACTCCAATAGAGTTTGAAGAGGGATGGAATGATGTTATTTCAAAGTATGGTCTAAGACATATCGAATGGCTGTCTGAAATTTTCGAGAACAGAAATTCATGGGTATCCGCGTATTATCTAAATGTTCCGATGGGTGGATTATTGAGGACTACTTCGATTTCAGAGTCAGTTAATTTTTTCTTCAACCAATTTTATGTAAAGGGCGACACAATAATTGAGTTCTACAGTAGGTTCGAAAGTGCTATGGACAAACAAAGGAATACAAACGCAAGATTAAATCACGAGTCGTTGGTATCTAAGCCATCAACCGACACCCCTATGCCGATAGAGGACGATGCTTCAGAGGTATATACGCGCGCTGTTTTCTACGATGTACAAGAAGAGATCAAAAATTCAGTGTGTAAAGTGATTCTTCATAGTCTAAGCGTTGTCGATGGTGTGAAATCGTTTGTCGTATCCGACTCCGAGAACGAATCAAAGTTGTATGAGGTACATTATTTCTTTATACTGTATGTTAATGTTATATTTGATGTATAATTAGATTTCCCACGCTGTATAGTATAATTATGTTAACTGTATTGTATGCAGGTGATTATTTCTTTATAATGTATGTTAATGTTATATTTAACGTATTATTATATTCCCCACACTGTATAGTATAATTATGTTAACTGTATTGTGTGCAGGTGAAACATGTTGTATCGAACAATCAGGTTGATTGTTCTTGTAGATTGTTTTTGAGGCGAGGCATTCTGTGTAGACACGTTTTCTTTGCATTCAACCAAAGCCGAATACACAAGTTGCCGGCCGAGTACGTTCTAAGGAGGTGGAGGAAAAATGCAGAAAGTATGGCATCCGATATAATCAATAACCACGTCAGGCAATATCGTGCGGTGACTGAGAAGAATACAAATGATCAGAGTCAAATTTGGATGGACTTTCAATCATGTTTAAATCTTGCAGGTTTTAACAAAGAAAAACTTGATTACATAAAAAATCAATTGGTGGACATGAAGTCTCATTTGAGTGTCGGTGCGGACGACAATCCTAGGAATAACAAGAATGCTGTTATCGAGAGTCTAGTGGGACCCCAAATCGAGAATGAGATCGGGATCAGAAACCCTCAATTGAGCCGAACTAAAGGGTGTGGTAAAAGGATTAAGAGCAGTACGGAGATAGCCAAGCATGTTCCTAAGAGGAGAAAATGCGCCGTATGTGGAAAATTTGATGGGCATAATGCAAGAACTTGCCCCGCAAAGGAAAAATAGTTATGCCTTTTTACATTTCATTAATAGTTATGTTGTATACATTTCATTAATTCGAATTTTTTTTACACCGTACAATGAACAGGCTCTTTTTATTAATAGTTCCGTACTGTATAACTTCATTTTATGAACTGTATAATGTGCATTTACTTACAGTATAATATGCATATTATGTAATGTATAAGATATAAAAGCATATTATGAAATATACATCAACATATACGACCGTATACAGTCCTTATAAAGTGAATATACAGTAGATTACTCAACAGTATACAGTAAGATGAATATATAACGAAGATGAATACGTTTATTATACAGCGTATTATACACCAATATACATTAAATGGACATTATGTTATACAGTATACGATATGTTAATATACAGTGTTGAATTGTATATAGTATAAAGTAGATTATTCATCATATTATACAACATTATACAGAGATTGTGTGATTTTAGACATCGTGTGATTTTGTTGTCTTGTATTATTAACAGGATCAAATGTAGCCAGCAATAATATATGAACAAAAAAATTAATTAACGACTAAAAAATCCAGTCTCGCAATATCTAACTAATAATAAAAGCTGTACATTGAAACTTAAAAATTTAATCTATCAAGTACGTCTACCCCTTCTTCCTCTTTGTCGTTGGTGCCTGTGCCCGTTCCACTTCTCTGGATTGCGTGAGGATTTCATCTTTCAGTTCGTTCAGATCAGAAGTGAGGATCTTCTCAAGATAAAGGCCCCTCAGCCTAGTTAGTTTCGCAACTTGCGTTCTCTGCATTGAACAAATAATAAAGTTAGATGGATAGGAAATAAAGAGTTTGATAAGATTCCACACACGTAACTAATAAAAGTGTAAAACAGTACGTTTTCCGGCCCCAATCCCGTATCCCAATTTTTCAATCCTCCACTGAGGTAAGTCTCCATGTGACGCATCACAAAAATACCGCAATCCAATGGATTCTTGTATGTACGCCACGGCATTGGAAGCCTGACAAATTTGGCCGTTGACAACGCAATCCCGACTGGATGGTTGATATCCATCAGGAATTTTGAAAACAAGCATCTCTGTTTGAAAAAAAACAAACTAAAAATGTAAGATTCAGAGTATAATTATATTAATATACAGTATATTAGTATACAAATTAACAGCAGAGTATTAACTTCATTATACAATGAAAAACATATGATTATATAGTATAACACTATCCAATATACAGAATATTCATATATAATTATACAGTGAAAAATGTATGATTATACAGTATAGCACTGTTTAATATACAGTATATTTATATATAATTATACAGTATATTAATTGTACCAGAGTGGGTGGCACATGTTGATATTTGTCCTTGATCGACACATCTACCCTGCTGTTGTCCAGTATCTCAATAGCTGGTTGCTTCAAATTAAAGCATATAACATAGTAATGCCCAGCGTGATGTATTGGAAAGACGGCCTACATATCGACAAGAGGAACGCGGTGTTAATAAAGTTACATATAAATACGATAATTGTAATAAAATAACTCTTCATTAACTTACCAATGTGACGTCGTTTATGTTTAATCTTGGAAACATGCTCATACGATGTTTAATGGTATTCACAAATTGTTCGAGGAGCGCATCAGTACAGTTACTTTCTTTTTTTGATGTGAAAAAAAACTGTTTTACATTTGAAAAAAAATGTAGTTAGATGGTGCACATTATAACGTAAGTATTAACAAAAGATAAGGGATATATTTCACCGTGTCGGTCACATGAAAATAAAATCTGAGCGGCGACGTGGGTGATCTTGTTGCCTCGGCGTTGTTCAACATGTATGACCAAGTGTCAATGACACCAGATGAGAGTTCGGTGCGGTCACACAATGATTTTATATCCCAAATAGTGCACATAATATCACCACTCCTGAAAATAATAGCCCTGAAAAAACAAATATACAGTATGTAATGAGTTATTATACAAAACGGGTATTATGCATCATATAGTATGTAATGGAAGAATACAGTATTATGCAGTGTGTATATGTAACATTATACAGTGTGTATATTTAGCATTTTACAGTGGATATATGTAACAGTATACAGTGTGTATATTTAACATTGTACAGTGGATATATGTAACATTATACAGTGTAAAATGTAACATTATACAGTGTGTATATGTAACATTTATACATACAGTGTGTATATGTAACAGTATACAGTGTGTATATTTAACATTATACAGTAGATATATGTAACAGTATACAGTGTGTATAGGTTACATTATACAGTGTGTATATGTTACATTATACAATGTGTATATGTAACATTATACAGTGTGTATATGTAACAGTATACAGTGTGTATATGTAACAGTATACATTGTGTATATGTATCATTATACAGTGTATACATGTGACATTATGTACTCACATGGTGTCCTCATCTACAATGTATACATGTAACACTATGTACTCACATGGTGTCCTCATCTACAATCTTTACCCAATCAGAGAGCCTTTTTTCAATGGGGCTCGACTTTGTGTTTAGTTGTACAATTCGTTGTATGTAAGGAGAACACGTATCTGGCCCTGGCTTCATTTGTCTCCTTTTATCACCAATGAATTCCACCGCAACAGGTCCCTTCCCTGCATCAGCCTTTGTTGCCACATCTGAAGTCGACGGAGGCACTTGGTCAGCAACATTGGTGGTGTCATCCTTGTATTGTCTAGCAATTGACAGTACAGTCCCTTCCGGCTCGTCATGATGTGGGTTCTCCGGTGTTTGTTGCGATAGCAGGTCAAAACTAGGCATTGAGGGGATCGCTACTCCCTTTGCTGCAACGGTGTCTGGTTGTTGGTCCTTCTGTGGTGTTATCTGTGTCAACAAGTTGAAAGTTGGTCCTTCTGCAAAGTTGAAAGTTGGTCCTTCAGTTGGTGTGCTTATTGGTTTATCGGGTGCAAATTGTTCATGTTGGAGAGGCTGAACATCTTGGACAGCAGGATGTGCGTGTGACGAAGGTTCTCCTTGGTGCTCGGTAGGTGCCTCTTTATGCGGTCGATACAGCCTCGCAATCTGATCGAACACCAGCTTGTCAATTTCTTTCAACCGTGGATTTGTCGGAATAATCGAGTCACACGATTGCATGTATCCATTGTACTTGATAATAACATCCATCAGATTGAATGCATATTTTTCCAGACTGCTCATCAGCCCCTATGAGTAAATGTATAACAAAGGATTATTTACTGTATAATTATATTATATGAACTGCATATTATTATGTTCAGATACTGTATATCAGTGAGTCCAAAAAACATTATACAATAGCTCACAATTAATTATACAGTAGATAACACACAAATGTACACTAATTAACAATCAATTATAGCTCATAAATACACTAAATAATTAAACAATATACATTACATATTAAACAATACCTGTTCAACCTTATCGTATTCCATGATGGATTCTTGTGTGTCTGGTGGAGCTTCTAAAGAGGCATTGGGTTGGTGTGGAGATTGAACTTGATCAACAGTCTTCCCTTTGTCAGCCTTCAATTCCCATTGCCCCTTCAATATCACCCCATTCCCAAAAACCCCCGGACCAATCTCAACGGCACCCTTTTCCCGGAGTTTAGAGTCTGACCATGCAAGCCAAGTTGGAATTGATCTTTGTACTGTCAAATGGCCCTTGTAATTGACTCTGTCAACATATAATATCTGAAATTGTACTGTATTATAGACTATTATACAGTAGATAATATATCATTATACAGTGTCACACAACACAAAATACAGTATGTGATAGACCATTATACAGTAGGTAATATATCATTATACAGTATTCATTTACACATCGTGCAGTTAATATAAAATTACTAATTAAATGATATACAACACAATAGTGCAACATAATCAACATCACAAGAGGTAACGTAGACTTACAATCAAAAACAGGAGAGGTCCCGTATACATGCGAGTTGCGGGATCTGCTTCCCAAACATCTTTTGTGTCCGCCAAACTTCGTAGAACAAGGGATGGCCAGTTGTAAGTTGACAACTCATCAAGTGATCCTGTGAAATTCAACATCTTCTTGTTCAGAAATGGTGTACCAGGCGCCTCTACCAAGCAATTGTATATAATCATCATAAAATTGAGCTTGAGTAGCTCCGTGACTGCTTCCTCTTTTTCAATTGCGTCAACGACCATTTTAGCTGAAACCTTGAACTTGTTGGACTTAGTAAGTCCAAATTGTGCACTCCATGCGTCCGACCTTTCTGGATTTTTTGATGTGAGGTCTATAATTTTATCCCCGTGTGGAAAACCCAAAACCTCGGCCACATCATATTCTGTAATATTAATCTTTCCCCCAGGCAAACTAAGAGTGAAATTTCCTGGTTTAAAAGCCTTTACAATTTTAAACCCAAGCTTGTGTGGCATATCCTTAATATTGAAATCCAGAAAGCAACCAAAACCGGACTGTCTAACCCATTCACGTTGTGGTTCCGTGAGGTTTGAAACAGCTTTAATTAACACCTTCAGTGATACTCGTATTTGTGTAAAATCAACCGTACGCTTCTTCGCTTTATTTTTGGTCACAGAAAGTATTTTATGTTTTTTTGACGGTGTTTTTTCCAGTTGCTGTTTCGATCGTCTTTTTTTCGGATTGGTGGGGTGGTCTGTTTCGGTAGCTTCATCGTGGTCAGAAGCAGGCCGTTCAACACTAATAGGATCAGCGACGTTTGAAGCCACAATCTGAAACCTACTACCTGAAGACTCAGATGATGATGACCCTTCTTGAGTAACTGCATTATACGGTAGATAGTTAGGATTAGTCAAAGTGGATTAACTAATTATACAGTATATCATAAGTTAGTATACAACAACCTATATCACATTATTCAGTGTGTGATAACATATTATACAGTAAGATATATAAATTTATACCTTATGCGTATAAACCAAATAATACACAGTGTGCAACAAACCATTAGACAGTATGAATCTATCCATTATACAGATCATACAGTTTGTAATATAAATATAACATACAGTATTACACAGTACCCAATAAGCAAATATACAGTATAAACTAAGTTATTATACAGTGTAGTAAACGGTATTATGCTTGATTATTCAGTAACAGTGAAAGAAGCACCCCATAATGCAGTAGCCAATAATCCAAACAAGAATATAAATGAAAGTTAATCATTGTATACCAGTATACAGAAGAAACATTTATGTAAAACAATTATACATGCCATTTTACACCATTATACAGTATATGATTACATAGTATACAACACATTATATCACTACATACAGTATGTTACCATACATCAATCAGTTACTATACAATAAGCCATTATACAGTCCATCAAGCATGATTATACAGTAACATTGATTACATTATACAACACATTATACAGTCCATTAAGCATGATTATACAGTACCATTGAATACATTATACAGAACATTATGCATGATTATACATTGACAGTGAATTCATTTCATTACACAGACGAGTATTCGAATCATTAAATCGCTCCTTATTGGCATAGAAAAATCAACAAAAACATGTTTAGGTGTTCCAAATAAATTCGTAATGATGCAGAAACGATCAAAATCAACAAAATACACAACATTATCACCCAAGAACTTTTCGAGGATGAACTGAAACGGTATTTTCGAATGTTACCTGAAAATTTTGATGGATTTTTTGACCTCATTGTATGCGATCAAAAAAATCGAAATCGGGAGAAGATGACAGCGTTTGGAGTTATTTATGGAGTTATATCTTGCAAATAATGGGCGTATTTAGTGAGATTCTAATCGTGGGTACTGTTAATTGATCGTGGGTTCAAAAAATGGGAGAGATTTCAGGGATGATTGTGGAGCGAATATAGGATTTGATTTGTTGTATAATGGTGTGAATTTACCAGTTTAACCCTAGGCCAGCCTTTTTTTGTGTTTCCCGCGTGGTTCAGTGATTAATTTGGGCTGTTGGATTTAATTGATCCAATGGTCTATATTGGGTCTTAGATCTTATCTAGGTGATGGTATGTATTAGATCTTGACCCTATATATATATATATATATATAACATTACTCTTCTACAAAATAGATTATGCTCTTTAACTAATCTGCATCCATGCAGTGAGGTCATACGGCACGGAGGGACGACAAATAAATGGGCCACCAGTTCCTGCCAGTTACCGTGTCTTTCCCTACATTAATTTTGAAGGCAGGCACATTAAAGTAAGTACGATTATGCGTATTTGTGTGAGAATATTGAATTTTGTAGTATGTTCGGTTGTATTTTTACATTTTGGTTGGTAGTAGTATTGATGTGATGTAAATATGATATTTTTTTGGGGTTTGATGTAGTAAGTAATTGAGTTAGTTATAAAGAAAGAAGTAATAAATTTGTTGATGTTACTGTTATATATGTGCTAGGATCTACGGATTGTTGAAAATCGAACATCAATTTTCACTACAAATGCTGCAATCCCGAGTATATGGTCTCCATATATGTCTGCTCCATCGGGTATATGGGATCCTCCCCAGTTGTATGGTTTGCCCAAATCATCAGGTTCACCCGGTTCAGATCCCATATCTGAAAATTCAGATATAAAGGCGATGATCGGATTTATAATTTCAGATGATACACCAGAGCAAGAACCTGGTTCACCTTCTTTGGGGCCTCAGCAAGCCCCTTTGCCTGCTTCCACATCATCTTCAGCTCCTGGTTCGCCTTCTTTGGGACATCAGCAAGCCCCTTTGCCTGCTTCCACATCATCTTCAGCTCCTGGTTCGCCTTCTTTGGGGCCTCAGCAAGCCCCTTTGCCTGCTTCCACATCATCTTCAGCTCCTGTTTCGCCTTCTTTGGGGCCTCAGCAAGCCCCTTTGCCCGTTTCCACATCATCTTCAGCTCCTGGTTCGCCTTCTTTAGGACATCGGCAAGCCCCTTTGCCTGCTTCCACATCATCTTCAGCTCCTGGTTCGCCTTCTTTGGGGCCTCAGCAAGCCCCTTTGCCTGCTTCCACATCATCTTCAGCTGCTGTTTCGCCTTCTTTGGGGCCTCAGCAAGCCCCTTTGCCTGCTTCCACATCATCTTCAGCTCCTGGTTCGCTTTCTTTGGGACATCAGCAAGCCCCTTTGCCTGCTTCCACATCATCTTCAGCTCCTGGTTCGCTTTCTTTGGGGCCTCAGCAAGCCCCTTTGCCTGCTTCCACATCATCTTCAGCTCCTGGTTCGCCTTCTTTGGGGCCTCAGCAAGCCCCTTTGCCCGTTTCCACATCATCTTCAGCTGCTACCACATCATCTTCAACTGTTAACCCATTATCCGACATGGATCTTTGGTCTCTTCCTTCTGAGTCACAAGCATTGAAAAGAGGAAGAAAAAGGAGATAAAAGATGGAGCTTCACTTGGACACATTGCTTTGGAGGCATAGAAGCTTATTTTAGGAATCTTTTTGTCTAAATTTTTACTTAGAATACTTTGATTGACTGATCAATTGCAGTACAATTCAAATGGATAATTCCCACAGGGGAGTACGCAGCTGTGCTCATTAATGATCCTACATGTTTTCAGGTCGCCCCTGCTGGATTTCCCCTCATTCATGCATATAGTATTTCGTTTTACTATTAAAACACCCGAGTAAGGGCTCAGGAAAATCGGGTTTGAACCTGAAACCTCTCCTGTTAAAGAGATGAAAAACAAAATAATTTTCATCTTTTTTCGTTCTGGTGTTGTATTTTTCTTACAGAGTATTAAAAAAAGGTTTCGTCTCAAATACCTTTAGTTGAAAATAATTAAACAAAGAATCTTAGAGATGATGCCTTAACAAGAAACTCTTCTTCTGCAACTTTCTTCCACACCCCACCAATCTTCCAATGACGTTTAACTCCCTCTTCGAAGATATCTTCCTGATTTTGCGTCGCATATTCTTCTTCTGTCTTCTTCACTTTCTTCACAAATGTAGCTATCTATTTCCTCAATGCCACTCTCAGCTTCTCTTTTACCACATTCATTCAGTTCAACAAAATGTTCTTTGTTCTCTGATAATTTCACAAATTAGTGCAGTCAAGAACCGAGACCCGCCCCGAAAACCCGATTGTATGCGGTAGCATTCCAATAGGACATGGATTCCACGATATAGCCAAACCCCATTTGCTCGTAATTCCCACATCAGCATTTTCTGATTTTTCAGTTTTGCTCTGCTTTTGATGTCGCCTAATTATTAACTCAGTAGAGTTGCCTTTGAGAGATGTTTCTCTGCCATATAATCTTTGTTTTCTGCAGATTCTTTTTGTGTGTCACGATTTAGTGTCTTCAGATTTCCAACGAGCCACTCGAATAAAAATGCAAGCAATTTAATTTGGCGGGATTTTCTGAAGATTGATTGTCACCTGATCAAGAATCACAAATGGTTAAATATAGGGTAAATTACATGCACACCCTACGTGAAACCCTAATTACAAAAAACACTCGGAGGTTTGAGAAATTACCATAATTACCCTAACAGTAAAAACATATTACAAATTCGTCCTCTGTCAATAAAAGCAGATCACGATTTCACCCTTGGTTTTCGAGTTGTTAGGAGGGGTGTCATAGTAATTTGTGAAACTTCAGAGTATCGTTGTACTTACCCAATAAGTGAAGGGTCGTGCATGTAATTATCCCTTACATCTATCATGAATGTATCAATTGAACATATTTAAATAGTGATTAACTAGGTGTTTAGTAAATATTGCAATATAGCTTCAAAATGTTAGCATCTTTTCTCTAATCAGTACATTTGACAATCCCTAAAGCAAAATTAAATTGGTTGTTACCTATTTCAAGATGGATGGCTTCGCGGGTCTCCATCTTCTCAAGAATGGCCTGAGTGAGTGCTAAAAGACGACTGATGTCCAGTCATCATATGCAGTTTGCTTATTTTCAGTGCCATGGACACTTTGTGAATCCTCTACGTGGTCAACTAAATTAGATGAACCTAATGCACTTAGCAAGTATTCCAGCATAACATATACTACTGCAGGAGAAAATGAAGAATACAACCATCTATTTACCGGAATTTCTATGAAAAAATTGCATAAAAGCATCTTCCCACCCGCCAAAATAAAAATGTCAATCGACACTCGAATAAGCGACCCAAATCAGCATTTCGTTTCCCTCCTAAAATGCAATGAATTAGATAAAGGGTCCTTCATAAAAAGCACAACATTAGACGATCAATATTCAGGTCGTCGAACATTCACGTAAAGAAAGGATCTTTCTGCTGAATTTGAACAATGGAAGCAGTAACCTCAATCGCCACGGGAACTCAACCCCGGCTCCTCCACGTCGATATCTACAAATCCACCACCAAATAAAAGACTCTAATCATAAACATAAAAAAAGCACAAGAAATCAATGAATAAGTTGCTACATTTCATGTAATTTATATGAATTGATTGAATTCTTACTCGTCGGAGAGCGGAGGCAACAACAGAGTGTGGAGAGGAACAGAAAAGGGAGTCTTTGACGAACTTCCATTCATCCCAGCTTATCCATGGCACCACCTTCAAGCTGTGGGACTTCTCTTCTTCTACGACGTCGTCTACTAGGGGATCCTTAAACCCTAGCATGGATTCCATCTCTGATTTTTATTCTTTTGCTTTTTCCCCCTTTTGCGTATGTTTTGAAGAAGAATACAGAGTGAAGGAAATTAGGGGTTTAGGGATTTGAGAGGGTTTTGGAAAAGCCCGATCCGAGTGAAATTGGAAGGGTTTTACTTGAACTGTCCGCTTGAGGGTTGAGCTTGAGGAGGAACAAACTTCCAATTGGATCCCTTGGCTTTCAGAATTTGCTAATTAACCACATTAGTGAGTAGAGTAAGCAATTAAGTCCAACAACAACTGTACTCTATTTTTCTTTTCTTTTCTTTTCTTTTTGAATGGATCGATTACAAGATACATGTTATTAATATTAAATTGTGATAAATTATAAGTAACTAAAAAATTATTACAATCAACTAAGCTAACAACTACTATAAAATAAAGATAAGCTCACACGCTTTTGGTGGGAGTCGAACCCAAGATCTCTAATATATTGGGCCCTCAACTTTGCAGTAGAGCTAGGCTAGGCTTCATCGGCAATAACAATTGTATTCTTTTAGCAATAACAAGGAAAATAATTTTAGGACAAAATGCACACCCCTTCTAAAATTCATTTTTTAAAAATTTTAAAAGTGACTATGCCCTAGAAAGTTCAATTGTGCAACAATTTGCCCCAAAATCAAAGTTCATGTGAATCTTGTATTAGAATTTTAATCACGTCTTAGTTTTTGTCTATTTGTATGGTCACATAAGTTATTTTTTATATTCCCATCAAAATTTAAAAAAATCTAGGATATTTTTTCTTAAGAGTTATTAATTGTGCCTTAGAATTCATGTTTCTCAAGAACGCATAAAATTGATTTTTGAATTCAGGTTCTCTAATGATCATTTTAATGTAGCGCCAATTTACATTATATAGCGTAGTTTATTTGAGTATGAGATGATAAATAACAGGGCAAATCTCATTTTTGATCTCATAAGTGGTTCATAGTACACATTTAGCTACGCGTTTAATAAAAGTCTCACATTTAGTCTCATAAGTTATAAAAAGTCTCAATGTTGGTCCCAAAGCTAATTTTCGTAAAAAATATAATGGAGCCACGCACGTGATTCTTGCGTGGCTGTTAGTAACAGTGACATGCGGGATTTTTGGCGCCCCAGTTCAGTCTTCCACGTTTTTGGAGGGAAAATTGTTGTTAAATAGGGAATAAAATCAGATTTTTAGGGCAATAGATTGAGAATTAAAAGAGGGGAAGAAGAAATCAAAAGTTCACTTGAATTGCAGCAACTTACCATGGGATTTTTGAAGAAATTTTTTCTCCCAAATGGACATGTGGTTTGAGATTGTAAAAGGCCTGCAGTTTTGAGGATTGTGTGGTTGGACTCAGATCCCAGTAGGAGGTTTCATGGTTGTGCGAAAGATGAAGATGGATGTGATTTCAAATTGTGAGAAGATCCACCAATGTGCTATAGAGCGAGAATGGTGATACCCGAGCTTCGTAACTGATACGATAAACTTAAGCCTGAAATCCCTCAATTGATACTTATGGTTGAATTTTTGTCAGAAAAACTGAAGAAAATGCAGCAAACGGAGGTTGTATTGTTGCGTAGGATAAATATGTCGTCGTGTATTTTGTTCATATGTGTAATTGTCATCATGTTAGGCGTGGTGATGTTTTGTTGATGTAATTGAGGTGATATAACTCGGGTGCAAGTAGGTTATCCACTACAAGAAAATTCACTTTTCGTAAAGACAGTTTTTCGTCACAATAAATGGATTTTTCGTCGCAATAACTTTTCGTAACGAAAAACGGTCGTTACAATGTTCGTCCTCTAAAGCTCGACGCTAAAAGTTCTAGTAACGACCTTTTTTAGTCGTCACAAATGTTTTAGTGACAAAGGTCAATGTCCTTACAAAATGTTAAGTTCTAGCAAGGACTATTTCCTCACAAAAACTAACTCATGTCGTTACGAAAAAAAGAGGGTCGTTACAAATAATTATTTTCATAATAATTTGTTTTTACATTTGAAATGATAATTTCGTTACAAATAGTAAAGATGACAAAATGTTGTCCTTACCATTAATTGTATAAGTAATAAATTTAATATATATTGATGAATAATTTCGTCACAAATAGTCAATTATGACCAAAATGTTTTGTCACCTAATCTTTTTTGGGAAAACATTTATAAACTTGCTTCCAATAGTCTAAACGAACACATAAAAATACTCAATATGCAAAAAGAAAATGAAGAAATATCATAATAAGTTAACTTGATAAGCAAAACCCACACTAGATAGATCATTCCAAGTTGTTACAAAAGAATCCCAAGTTCAATATATAGTAGCTTTCAGTCAGACAAAAAACAAGCAACATTTTTAAACAAAGTACTACACAAAGTTGGTCAAGTTAACAAAATGCATGGGAATCTTTTAATTTCAAGTTCCATCTCCATCTCCCTTGATTTGATCATTTACTTCTAAACCTGCAAATATGACCAAAGTTAAAAGTTTAATTAAATTTAGACCGATAAGCTTGTAAAAAATAAAAAACAAAAAACAACCAGCATTTTTCTCACAAAATATAAACTAACTAAAAGGGCAAGAAAACATAAACAAACTAAAGGAAATTGTGACCATCATATCTGACAATAACAAACATTCATCCCAACAAAGAAAGTTCAATGCCTTAGACAATTTTTGGTTTATCTTATTCGAGTTCAGCTAGACAAAAATATAAAAGATACAAACATGGAGAATTATTGACTTGTAAAGAATGGTAATAATAAGAATGCATTATTTATGGCTCAAATGTCTATTAATCAAAGCTTAACTACCATATTAATGTTATATGTGATTATTCAAAAACAAGCTTGACCTAAGAACAATGCAAGTTACATTATATACTTGACAAAGACAATAAATACATAAACAATGGGATTTACACAAATACGTCCAAGAAAAAAAGACAAGAAAACACGTACCTATTTACAGAATAACTTTCAGTGTAAAAGATACAAACATGGAGATTTAATGACTTGAAAAGAATGGTAATAATAACAATGCATTATTTATAGCGCATATGTCTATTAATCAAAGCTTAACTACCATATTAATGTTATATGTGATTATTCAAAAACAAGCATGACCTAAAAACAATGCAAGTTACATTATATACTTCACAAAGACAATAAATACATGAACAAAGGGATTTACATAAATACGTCCAAGAAAAAAAGACAACAAAGCACGTACCTATTTACTGAATAATTTTCAGTGCACACCTTTCTTAATTAATACTTCATTTTGTCATCTCCTGTTCAAACATAAAGATAATAATCAAATTTTTAATTCATAAGAAAAGAGTAATGTCTTACTTTTACCTAAATACAAAATAACTTTCATGAACCCCATGTCAGGGTACCATCTCAAACATTCTCATTCTCAGATATAAGTACAAAAGCTAATTAATATCTTATGAAGAACATAAATCTTTAGTTCTGGGACAAAAGCAACTGTGTAATTTAAACATTCCTTCATATGAGGTACATATACTAGTGCCTCATATGAGTCAATGGTAACAAGAACAGCAGTAACTGTCTCGTCTCTTTCATAATCATCAAATATAAATGTGTTTTCTGTCACAGTTTATTAATATTTAGCATCACTACTTACCTGATGTCTACTCGCATAGGGGTTTTGGAGAAACCGTTCTAGTAGAAACAGATCCTGAGCTCTTAAGTGGGATACGGAGTGGTGAAATCGAGCTCTTCCCTGATTATCATAGATGAATATTTAGTATCGAAAAATAAATCAAGATACTTGAGATTTGACTCAAGTTTAATTATTAAAATTTCATTAGAGTTCTTTCCATTATACTTTAGGCATAATCAACAAAGTTTGAATGCTTTTTATCTAATAATAAGAAGCTCAACTTATCATCATTCAAAAAGAAAGAGATTAGATAACCATTTTCTCAGATTTGTCCAAAATTTATAAGCTTCACGATAACGACTTATTGTAACCCTATCAATACTTTGTTTTAAGACTATTTTTACAATAAGTTAAGTAAACAGAAACCATTTAGTAGTATAAACTACCAGCGCAAATATAATTAAGGAACAACTTAAGAACGCTGAAAGTAGCAACATATACATGAGTGGAAATGAAAAATAATTATACTAAACTACATTACTTATCAGTTTGCCTGAGTTAAGATCAATATGAGTTCAATTACATATATACTCCTCGTATTTTAGTAAAATAATAGTCAACCAGATCCCTATCTTATTCTCAATGTATATTTTAATATATTGAAACTTAACTGAAATAATATTTCTTCTATAGAGATCTTATTGTAGTTAGTACTTAAATTTGAGTCTTTTTATAATGCAAAAATGACGCTGTCTGTGGGAATCGAACCCACTACTAAAATTTGAGTGAGCAACATCTTGAGAATCCTACTACATGTAGTATATACTAACCTGGTTTCTTAGTTGGATACAACCCTTGTGAATGAAAATTTATGAAGATTTGGAGATGATTGAGTTGAAGACACTCTTGAGTTTCTTTCTCTGCACCAATGAATAGCATAGGTTAACTTATAGATTCCCGTAAGTTCCTTTTTCAAGTTCTAATGACTCACAAGAATATCTAATTCAGACTATTGGATTTTGAAGGGGACATAAGAAATTTCTAGCAACTTTAACACAATCTCTAACTTTGTCACCAGAAATTTGATTTGGCTTAATAGTGAAAGAGATAGAGGCTAAACTTGAAGCATCTAAACGGTGACAAACTTGGATTTGTTTTCCACATAAAAGGTGATGGGTTGTGGGGTGGATTGGTGGCTGGAGCAACATTGAAGTCTATTGTGCTTTTGCTCATTACATGTTTCACAAATTGCCAAAAACATTCAAGACTATTGTGCTTTACATAACTGATATTTTAGCAATGATTGTTGTTCGTTCTCTCACAAATTGAAGTTAATTTGTTTTGACCATTGACGTTCCAGAAAATCTATCTTAATAGACCATTTTCTTGATTACTACTCAGTTACCTTTTTCTCCTTCAAAATCTTGATTTTCCTTCAAAATCTTGATTTAGTTTACAACACCCATCAAAATACGACAAGAGAATGAACAAATTACAAAAGATAATATAAAAAAATGAGGGGAAAAAAACACGTAAACCTCTTGTAGCCAAAACAACATTTAGAGAGTATAACAAACAAGCATGTTGATAGTCACTTGAGGCCTTAGTCAATAACAATTCTGTCCATGATCTAAGCAATATAATATTTAATCTTACCTTGAAATGTTGTTTTCATTGTTTTTCTTAATTAGTCTGCGAGCAGCTTCACAACTTTTGTACTTAATGGAATGTCGACTCGTACATAATCCAATCACATAATGCATAGATTTATTCATCCAAGAATTTTTTAAGAACATGTGGTGAATCTCCGAAATGTATATACATATAATTTCTTCTACAACTAATTCAAAACATTATCCTCCAAATGCATAATAAATTATTTGTTTATTTCTTTAGACCACCTCGATTATTGAAGAATATTTATTTATTTGCTAAAATTTATATCAAGCTAAGCTTTTCCATTTGTACACGCACAATATTACTGATTCTACGTCCTTCTCTTGCCAAAAAGATATAACGACATTAGTACCAAAAAAATGAAGAGATCAAGAAAACATAAAATGAAGAGCCCACTCTAATTACAAGCAGAAAACCAAAAGGCTAGATGGATTGGAGAAAATGGATGACAATGAAACCAATTAGACGGCAAGAGTGGATAAAAATCAATTTGTTTAAACAATTGTCATACTTTAATGTGGGTGTGTGAGAGTATTCTTAAACTAATAGAGCATAAAGTATTTGTTTTTGTATTTATCACATGAACAGGGGATGAAATTTGAGATGGAAATATGAACCCCGAAAATCTTCTTAGTTTTTGCTTGCATCTCGGTTTCCAAACAACAAACAATCTATAGGTCCAAGAAATTTTCTCACTTCTTTTCTTTTACTTTCTTGGTAGCTAGAAATGGTACTACAAAAGAAAATTTCAAATAACAACTTCATAGTCATTCATTCATATCAATTCACATCGAAAATAACAACAATGAGAGATGATTTTCGATAATTCTCACATATACAATCCAACCCATAATGCTATAACTTCACATTTAATCTTTAATAAAAAGAGTTTGATAGAGTTACTTACCTGTTAAACTTGGTTCACAAGTTCCTACTCCAATTGAGGATGATTAAAGTCCCCCGGCGAGTCTAAGAGATGTTCACAACAATAAATATTGGTGTCAATATAAATTATAAGCAATTAAAGGAAATTGTGCACTGTAAGTACACGGTTTCAACAGCAACAGATACATACCTTAATATATTGCACCCATATAAAACAAAAGTTTGCACTTCCAATTCCCATGAACAGCAAAGCATGTACACAACCTTCATCTTTTAAGTCATGCTTTGCATCTAACATTTCCTACGATTTTTCTTATCCAACAAAAGGTATAAAATAATCAAAGCATCATCTTTCTACTCTTAATTTTCTTTCTGCAAATATTGTCAATAATCATGAGAAAATCAATTCCGAATTCCTTACCAGTCCAAAGGTAGTCTTCTACCCCATTCTTTTTCTCCTTTGCCGTGTTCCGCTTCTCTCTCTCCCTCTCTTTTCCTTTTTTTCTTCTTGTGTTTTCAGATTTTCTCCAAAAGAATTCCTTTCCCTCAATATTCTTCCTTATTTTCCTCTCTTTCGTTCTCCCTAGACTCCCGATCTTCCCGTTCTGGAGTGGCGTGTGTGCGGTGCGAGGTGTGGGGCGAGAGGGAGGTGTGGGTAGATTTTGGAATTTGGGGCTAATTAGAATTAAGGGTTTTGGAAATCTTCAAGGACAATGGCTCTAATGTTTCATTTTATTTTTTTTCCAGAAATTGGCGCTTTAACTAAGCGCCAATATGTTTTAGTACTAATTTTGATTTTATAAAAAAAAAAAATTCAAGACATGATGGTCTAATGGTATCACCTCTTACTTTATGTGAAAGGTATCGAGTTCGAATCTAGACTACCATAAGTTGTGGCTCTTAAGATTATAACTATCAACCCGAATTTATCGGGCTAAATATATAGGGTATCCTTTTCCTCTTGAATAACAAAAAAAAAAAATGGATAAAACCTTGCAGTGACACTTTTAATTTCATAAGTGCAAGCATAAGGTATTTATTCTTACACAATTGTAAAAATCTAAGGGAAAGGTACTATGTGACCATAGGTCTTTTTTTTTTTTTTTTTTAGTGGTGATTTTTCATTTGAAAAAGTTAATTGTTAACTTTTCCACTAACGTGTTACATTTGATGATTCTTGAACTAAATTACATTTAACTTCTTAGATTATGATTTAAATTTTTATATAAAATAAATATTTGGGTTATTCTAATACAAACATTGTACTAATTACAATTTTAATTTCACTTTTGCATTTTTTAATATATTTTTAGAAAATATTTTATTTCTAAGTTAAATACCTTGTTATTATTAACTTAATATTATACTTAAGTATTTTAGTATGCGTCATATTATGCAGTTCGTTTTACTTATTCGACATTCGGGGATGCATTCAGTATGGACTCAAATTATCCTATTTTAAATCAAATTAAAAAGAGTATACTAAATTCGATTTATCATCAATCATTTCGAACTTGAACTCTAATCTTTAAATACAATTCGAATTTCAATTGTCTTTAAATTATCCTAATTTAATATAGATTTTATTTACATGTTATTTAATTTTTTCATTAAATGAATAATTCTGGGAAAAGTAATCGTTTTTGAAGAATAATCGGTACTTTGTTAATATATTGTACACATGAACTATAACAATTGACATGTTATATGATCAATCTCAATTTTAACCTCTTGGGCCCAAATCCTAAAACCTATACCCTAAACTCTCAATCATGAGTTTCATAACATTCAAGGAAAATTCAAAACTAACAATTATTATATACAAATTTGCTGAAATGGGTGAACGAAACATTGAAGGAAACCCAGCTGAAAAATGAGAGGGAAAGGAGGGTGTGAAAACTGAAAAGGATCTGACTATAAAAAATTATTTATATAATTAGTTCAGAATATAGAGCCTAGTTGCTCGCCAATGCGAAATAGCAAAAATACGTATTCTATTGTAACGAATTCCACCGTTACAGAAGTTTTTTTAAAGGTAACGAAATTTGATTTGTTACAATATAATAAATATTTTGTTACAATAAACTTTATTTGTGACGAGTCTTATTTTGAGTAACGACATTTTGTTGTCCTCACTAAAGAATAACTATTTGGTGACGATTTTTGACTTTTAGTAACCAAAATTTGTGTTTGTTACGAAAGAGTGACCTTTTTCGTGACAACAACTATATTTCGTTACAAAAAAACTAGCTTTTGCGAGGACTTATGGTCTCCTTACAATTGTTTCGTCATAACAAGTGCATTTTTTTGTAGTGATCTATTTTTATGTTTGTATCAACTTTAGGTTATGTGGGTTAGTAGTCTAAGTTAGGAATTTGGTTGAACTTGTAAGAAAAAATTATCAAAGTAGGTTATTTATGTTATGTATTTCCAATTTACATTTAGTTTATGTTTTGTTGTTTATCAGTCATAATTTTTAGTTTATGTTTTGTTATATCCTAACCTAATACATGTATACACAACAACTCAGCACTAAATGCACCTATAATCACAACTGCAACAAGAGATCATTCAATACAAAATAAATCACAAAACACACCAACTTCATTCATATTCCATAAAATTACCTAAAAACAAATGCAGTATAAGTCACTGTCACCAAAAAAACTGCAACACAATTCAATTCAGTTTTTGTGTGACAATTCACAAAAAAAATTGCAATTCCCAAAATCTATTTTTAAACAATGCTAAATGCATTACAAGAATTATGCCAAAAAATTGGGGAATTTGTTCGATCCTAGTGTTTTTTGTTAGCTTCTTCCAGCTGTTTCAAATTCTCCTCTTTCCTAATATTGAATACAGTTGTAAGGTTCTTCATTGTCACAAATTTCTTTCTATCATTTTCAATTTCCTTATAAGGGGGTGGCAGTGGTGTAGGCTTCCTTGTTGTGAGTGAAACACAAACTCTAGGATGGTCTGTTGAAAAGACTGTGCCCCCCCCCCCCCCCCCTATCTCAACATTTTTAGACTGTAGTGGTGCTACCATTGGTGTTGGTCTTGATGGTGTTGAAGATGAGCTTGGTCCAATGTATGGAGCTGGAATTGGAACAAACACAAAGGATGGAGATGGAATTGGAGTTGGTGGCCTCCAGATAGGTGCCATTGATATAGTTGCAGATGCACCACTTGTTGTATGTGATGTTGATTGGCTTGGTTTCTTGAAAAGGACTTTTGATCTGCCAAGTCTCCAAGACTCATATTCTTTGGTGCCCTTGTTCTTAGCACTTTTACTAGGTTTGATCCCCTGCAAATAATTAGGATTTAGTATTTGAAGAGAGTAATTAAATAACTGCATGCTTATTAGCACTTTTACCTTTTTTAAAGGGTCAATGCCAACAAATTCAAAGTCCTTGCTTGGAACTGCATTCTTATTAGTTTTTTTCTTGCCGCGACATTACACTTTATAACATTGTTTATTGACAATCACATTACACAGTTCACTTACTTTGTATGGCACTTTTTAATTGTGAGTGACTGGTTCTTTCCCTTTGTAAGTCGCTGGTTTCTTTGCACTTAGTTTCATTGTTTCCTTGCCTTTCACAGTGATTGGTTCTTTCCCTTTGTAATTTAGTGGTTCTTTTCCTTTTCCTTAGTAATTCAGTGGTTCTTTTCCTTTGTCATTCATTGGTTCTTTTCCTTTGCTGCTAACCTGCACACCTTACAAAATATGTTAGCAATCTTGAATATGTACACAAGAACATAAGTAAATTAAATAGAAACAATGCACTTACTTTCAATGGTTCCTTGCCCTTAAAAGTCACTGGTTTATTTTTCCTAGCCAATATGTGTCCAGCTTTAGGAACTTTTGTTCTTTTTCTTGCCTACACAAATGAAGTCATGCATGAGAATAGAACAAATATGAAAATACAAAACACAACTAAAAGTTATAGTACTTACAGTTAGTTTATTTGTGTCTTCAGCAGGTATTTGGCTCATTTGCACACTAGCCTGGGAATCAAAGCATCCTATGGCCTCAAGGTTGCTTACTTCCATACTTATTTGCTCCCAGTCTGCCCATTCATTCCATTCACATGAAACATTTTCTTCATTAGTTCGAGCTACATTATCTTCATTAGTTGGAGCTACATTCTCATCTGTATTTACTGCAAAAGACTCATTCTCATTTCCAAGTTCCCTACTCAAATATTCCTCAAATTCCCTACCTAATTCTCCCTCAAATCCCCTTCCCATGTGAGCATCAAAGTCCCTAACCAACTCATCCTCAAAATCTCTCTCCTGGTCTGACTCATCCCTCAAACCTCTGATTCCTTCCTTTTGTTGCATCCCATTCTATTGTGTCCTGATTCTCCACAGAATTTGCATTTAATTGTATATTGTTGCCTCTTCAGTCTTGTAGGATTGTTCCTACCCCTTGATCTTCTTTTCTTCTTCAATGTAGGTTCACCTACTTCTAGTCTCCTTGTTGTTGGTGGCCAGCCTAGACCTCTACCCTTATTTGGTGGGAGTGGAGGAACTAGATCTGTTTTCCTTCATTTCTCAGGGCCATTTATAGGGTATATACATGTTGCATAAACTCTGGCATAAGTCTCTTTAGTGTAGCAAAAATGCACAAAGTCCTCAGGGTCTAATCTCATATTGTTAATTGCACTGATGGCATACTTGCAAGGAATGCCTGATAGCTACCATTTTCTACATGAACAAATGTGTTTTACTAGGTCCACTCTAGACCTAGAATGGTCACGAAATTTTGTAGTGAAAGTAAGTGGATTTTAATTGCGCGATACGCACGACGGGCTTTGGGCTATTTTAATTATCCGGGTGGGTCAAAAGGATGATGAGCTGGATCTTAATTAAATAAGCCCAAATTGGTTTAATTAAATTATTAGACATTCAATAAATTGGTTTTGGGCCAAACTCTTTAAATTTGAGTAAGCCAATAGATGGTGACTTAAGTTTGATGAAATCGAGCCCAATTAGTTTTTATTGAATATTATTTATTTAAATAAAATAATTAATTTATTATTCTTGGAGAATTATAATTAATTAATTTATTTAAATAATAAATTCTCACTAGATGGTTTATTATTATGAAATTGAATAAAATTTGGAATTTTATTGGAAGAATTAATTAGTTGGACTAATTAATTATTATCTTAATCACTAACATAATTGCTTTATTTATCACGAGCATGTATTATATGATGGTGACATTATTCATGGGTTTAGGTTTTCTTTTGGATGTATTTTCTTTTTTATGAGTTGTAAGGGCCGGATTTGAGCCCAATATTTTTATTCTTAGAATTATGTATAGGATATCAATATTCTTATGTAATAGAAAGAACTAGAATAGGCTTTGAAGAAGAAGACGATCCAAAAAGGAAAGATGCTTGGAGCCCAACAAGAAGAATAGTATAGGTTTTTCTTTTTCCTTTTGATGACCCATTGGCTTGGGGCCTCTAGAAAAGCCCATGGATATATGTGATGTTTTATAGCTTTCGATGCATGTTTCATTAGGTGTAAGAATGCATGAAAAATCCCATCATGCGCTATAAAAATGATAATGTGCAAAGTGAGACATAAGTAAATGTTTAGAACATTAATTCTCCCAAACAAAATAATACTAAGTTTTAAAAGGGGCGCTAGGCGTCCAATCCATCCACTAAGCTTCATGACATCAAGAATTGAATCTGATACATGGCATCTTCCCAATAAGTGGGGGTCATATATTAAGACGCGATTCTGAGATTTCATAAAGTGCATTAAATGCCTTAATCGAAACATATTTCACCCCAAATATCATTAAAGGGTTGCAAGGTGAAATTCAAATATTAGATTAAACGGTGTTAGTGGGAATGAACTTAGATAGTCCACCTATATATCGTTAAAGGACTGTGGTTTTGATGGATTATGGGAAAAGAAGATTGGACCGTCTATTGGATAGATTGATATTAGATATCACTTTAATTAAGTAATGGACCAAATATCATTAAAGGGTTGTCATCCATTACATTGATTAAAGAAATCAATCTCCACTACAAAGTAGCAAACAACGATCACTTCCGATTTTCACAGTGGGAGTATGAATCTCGAAAAATGTAGTGGGAGCCAAGTCATAAATCGAAATCCTTGATTTTAACTTGGTTATAGTTTAGTTACAATCATCTAATCAAGTCTGGTTTATTTTCAAAACAAAATGACAATCAACCCACTTTCCGTTTTACTCGAAAAGAACATCCTTACCGGACCTAACTACGTGGACTGACTAAGGAACTTGAGAATTGTTCTCAACATGGAGTCCTTGGGATACTTGTTGGACACAGACATCCCTACTTTGCCTTCCAGAACATGTGCCAACGAGGAAGAAGTCTACGCTCATGAAAAATGGGTAAAGGACGACGTCTGAGTGCGTGGGTACATGCTTGTCTAGATGACAAACGAGATTCAAAGGTCCCACAAGAAGATGACCTCGGCGAGGGCAATCTTGGCACACTTGGTCGAGCTCTATGGTGAGCACAGCCGCACTGCAAGATATGAAATATCTAAAGAGCTCTTTGGAGCCAAAATGAGAGAGGGTGAGAAGGTTGGGGATCATGTCCTCAAGATGATCATGAGGATTGAGAGATTGGAGGCTCTCGATTTTACAATGAACCCACAACTTCAAACGGGTCTCGTTTTGCAGTCTCTTTCTGCTTCCTTCTCCCAATTTGTCATGAACTTCAATTGCAATGAGATTGAATGCAACTTATCTGGGCTACTGAACAAATTAACTACTGTACAATCTCAATTGAAGCCCAAGGGAAAGGAAACTGCACTGGTTATCTCCTCTGGACCCCAAAAGAAGAAAACTAATAAGCAGCATGGTGAGCTTGGAGCTCTGGGTGGTGTCGATAAGAACAAAGGGAAAGCTCCTGTGAATCGCAAGCGTAAGGGGCCAAAGAAAACAGACAGATGCCTACACTGAGGTGAGTTGGGCCACTGGAGAAGGAACTGTCCAAACATGGGCTATGGCGCACAAGGTATGAAACTTTATGTTCACGAAACTTATTTTTCTATGACCGTTTTCTCTATATCTTGGATTCTTGATTCTGGAGCTAGTGCTCAAAATTTGTTGTGTGAATCAGGACCTGGTGCGAGGAAGGAGGTTGGATAGTGATGAGGTCAAGATAAGAGTAGGCAGCGGGCAGAGCGTCACAACTACTGGAATTGGATCTACCTCATTACTTTTAAATTCTAGACATTTACTATTTCTGGATAATGTGTTTTAGTTTTGCCCAATGGGCTTAAAAACATTGTTTCAATTCCCGTTTTAGTTAAGAATGGTTATACTTTCCGTTTTATGGATGAACATTGCAACATTTATTATGGTAATAAATTAGTAGGCTTTGCTTCTTTAGTAAATAGTTTGTATTACCTTAATGTCCAAAATGAGTGTTCTGTAAATACTATGCAAAGGAAACGTGGTAGGCAAGGAATTAACCAAAGATTGATTTGGCATCTTAGACTAGGTCATGCCGGTGAACACAAGATTCAGAAAATGGAGAAAGATGGATTAATAGGTCCATTGAGATTGGATCCCTATCTTACTTGTGAGTCTTGTCTCAAAGGCAAAATGGCTAGATCTCCCTTCACAGGGACTTTTCAAAGAGCCTCACAAATTCTAGGTTTAGTGCATATCGATGTTTGTGGACCATTTGGAGAAATGGCTCGTGGAGGTTTCCTTTACTTTATCACATTCACTGATGACCATTCTAGGTATGGTCTAGTGTACTTGATAAAGCATAAGTCTGAATCTATTGACAAATTCAAGGAATTCAAGGCTTTAGTCGAAAATCAAACTGGACAACATATAAAAGCTCTTCGATCTGACTGAGGAGGAGAATATATGAGTGCAGAGTTTGATGAATACCTCAGAGAGAATGGTATAGTATTACAACTCACACCTCCAGCAACACCACAGTTGAATGGAGTAGCCAAGCGAAGGAATCGAACTTTGTTGGACATGGTTCGTTCCATGCTCAGCTACACTTACTTACCCATTTCACTGTGGGGTCACACGCTCCTTACATCTGTACACATTTTAAATAGATGTCCCTCCAAATCCGTTCCTAAAACCCCATATGAGATATGGAGAAATAGGAAATCAAGTCTTAATCACATTAAGATTTGGGGATGTCCTGCTTATGTCAAGAAGACTCAAGTGGACAAGTTAGAGTCTAGATCCTTAAAAAAACACTTCATTGGTTATCCTGAGGATTCCATTGGATACCTCTTTTACCTGCACGATGACCAAAGGATCATTGTAGCTTTACAAGCCCACTTTCTTGAAGACGAGTTCATTCAAGAAGATGGAGCAGGTAGAAGAATTGTTCTTGAAGAACAAGACGAAACTCCGGGGGATACATCTACACAGGAAGTAAGAACTGGACCTTCTGTATCACAACCACAACCGCGAAGATCAAGTAAGCTACCTCAACCGCCTGAGAGGTACGGATATCTACTGTCGAGAGAGACAAACCTCTTTTCTGTATTAGAGGAGGGTTAAGGAGATGATCCCTCCATATATGATCAAGCGATGGTGGATGTGGATGCCGCGAGATGGCGTGAAGCTATGCAAACAAAAATAGACTCGATGCATTCAAACTAAGCAGTAACACTACTACAGAAATGACCTATAACAGCGGTTTTTTTGGACCTATTACAGCGATTTTAACCGTTGTCATAGGTACCGCTGTTATATAGTTTTGACTTATGACAGCGGTTAAAAAACCGCTGTCATAGGGTTCAAAAAAAAAAAATTGGACCCTATGACAACAGTTCCGGCTGAACCGCTGTCATAGGGTCGTTTATTTTTATTTTTTTTAACCTATGACAGCGGTTCCGGAAAGAACCGCTGTCATAGGGTTAAAAAAAAAAATTTGGACCCTATGACAGCAGTTCTGGCGGAACCGCTGTCATAGGTTCGTTTATTTATTTATTTTTAATTTTCTTTTCTCGATTATAATGTTACCATGTCGGAATGATACGAAATTCGCATGGTCATAGCAAAATGGCATTCTGAACAAAACGCAAGTTTTTAATTGCGATCTTGTGATTTTAGCCATCTGAGATCGTTTAAGGCCTCAAATTTGCGTTTTATTACAAAATAGGGTATTTTCGTAATAAAACATAAATTTGAGGCCTTAAACGATCTCAGATGGCTAAAATCACAAGACAGCAATGCATAGCATGCGTCTTGTTCAGCACGCCATTTTCCTATGACCGTACAAATTTCGTGTCATTCCGACACAACAAGATTTAAACCGAGAAATATTTTCGTAAATACACAAATATACATACACCCATCTACACATACACAAATATACATACACCCATCCACACATACACAAATATACATACACCGATCCACACATACACAAATATACATACACCCATCCACACATACACAAATATACATACACCCATCCACACATACACAAATATACATACACCTATCCACACATACACAAATATACATACACCCATTAACAGATACACAAATATACACACACCCATTAACATATACACAAATATACACACACCCATTAACATATACACAAATATACACACACCCATTAACATATACACAAATATACATACACCCATTTACACATACACACATTAACATATACACAAATATACATACGCCCATCCACACATACACAAATATACATACACCCATCCACATATATACATACACAAATATACATACACCCATCCACATAAATACATACAACTACATATACACATACACAAATATACATACAACCACATATACACAAATATACATACAACCATATATACACAAATATACATACAACTACATATACACATACACAAATATACATACAACCACATATACACAAATATACATACAACCACATATACACAAATATACATACACCCATCAACATATACACAAATATACATACACTCATCCACACATACACAAATATACATACACCCACACATACACAAATAGACATACGCCCACACATATACAAATGTACATATATATATATAGGGAGAGAAAGAGAAGAGGCTTACGGTCGTGGTGGTGGTGGCGGCGGCGCAGGTATGTGGTGGTGGTGGCAGCTGCAGCGGCGGCGGCGGCGGTGTCGGGCTTTTGGAGGGGGGATCGAGAGAGAGACCGAGAGTAGTTAGAGAAATGGGTTTTGAATTTTGAGAGTGAGAGAATTAGGGGGCGGCCGGGTTACCTAGCTAAAAACCCGACCGCCTACCCGAACCGCTGTCACAGGATTTTTTTAATTTTTTTTTTAACAGCGGTTCGGGGCGAACCGCTGTCTTTTTTTTTAAATTTTTATTTTTTGAAAAATTTATAACAGCGGTTCGTGGCAAACCGCTGTCATATCCCGGCACTATGACAGCGGTTCGGGGAGAACCGCTGTCATAGGTCCGAATCGAATACCCCTATGACAGCGGTTTTGCAAAACCGCTGTCATAGGTACGCTGTAATAGTGTATTTTTGTAGTAGTGAAGTCTAGACACTTGTAGATCGGCCTAATGGTATTGTACCAATTGGGGGTAAATGGATTTATAGGAGAAAAATTGGTGTTGATGGCAAGGTTGACACCTTTAAAACCAGGCTAGTGGCAAAAGGGTATAGTCAAAATGAAGGAATTGACTATTAAGAAACCTTTTCGCCGGTATCTATGATCAAGTCTATAAGAATTCTACTTGCAATAGCAGCTCGCCTTGATTATGAGATATGGCAAATGTATGTCAAAACCGCTTGTCTGAATGGATTCCTAGAAGATGATATCTATATGGAACAACCTAAAGGTTTTGTATCAAATGATGGTATCCATAAGGTGTGCAAACTTGAAAGTTCCATTGATGGACTCAAACAAGCATCTCGTAGCTGGAATCTACGTTTCGATATAGCAGTCAAAGGATTTGACTTCATCAAAAACGAAGATGAGCCATGTGTTTATATGAAGGTTAATGGGAGCAAGATATCATTCCTTGTGCTATATGTAGACGACATATTACTGATAGGAAATGATATAGGAATGCTCATCACTGTTAAGAAGTGGCTTTCGAGTACTTTCTCCATGAAAGACTTGGGAGAAGCTACATACATTCTGGGATTCAAATCTATAGAGATCGAACAAATAGAATGATAAGGCTCTCTCAAGCCCTTTACTTAGAAAAGGTCCTAAGAAGATTGAGGATGGAAGATTCTAAGAAAGGGTTCCTGCCAATGAATTATGGAATAAAACTCTTGAAGACTATGTGTCCTCAAAGTGAGGAAGATAGAAAAGAGATGAGCATTATTCCCTATGCATCAGTAGTGGGTAGCCTGATGTACGCAATGTTGTGTACACGAACTGACATTGCAGTAAGCGTTGTTAGTCGATTTCAAGCAAACCCAGGCAAGGAACACTGGACAGCTGTGAAAAATATCCTAAAGTATCTAAAAAGAACTAAGGATATGATTCTCATCTATGGGAGTGGTGACCTAAGAGTGGATGGATACACCGACTCATATTTTAAATCAGATGTCGATGATGAAAAATCCACATCGAGGTTCATATTCACCCTCAACGCAGAGCACAGAGGCTGTCTTGGAAAAGTTCTAAGCAAAGCACAATTGCAGATTCCACCACAGAGGCTGAATACGTGGCTGCCTCTGAGGCAGCAAAAGAGGCTGTTTGGCTAAAGAAGTTTCTTGGAGAACTTCAAATGGTTCCAAGCGTGGAGCTCCCGTTGCCACTTTATTGTGACAACAATTGAGCAATAGCGCAGGAAAAGAAACTGAGGTCTCACAACAAGTCCAAACACATTGAGAGAAGATATCATATCATAAGAGAGATCGTTGCCAGAGGAGACATATCTGTTCAAAAAATAGCCTCAGCAGACAACGTCGCTGAGCCATTGACCAAGCCATTGGCACAGACGGTGTTAGACAAACATCTTGAAAGATGGGTATCAAATACCCTAGCAAGTGGCATTGAGTGCAAGTGGGAGATTGTTAGAGTTATGCCCTCAAATGCCATAAGAGGATAGAATAATAGGGCATTAGTTTGTATCTAAACATTCTTGTTTTAATAAAAGGCTTTTGATGTTGTTTCTTATAGGCATATGTAAGGTTTAAATAAACAACAATTAGTCCTTGATATTAAGGCAAAATTCTACTCCCTATGGGTTAGGAAGAATGACACTAGAAGTGTTTGATCCTTAATATCTAAATTGGTTCGCAAGTCGAAGAGAGTATTGACTGGACATCATTACTGGACATAGACTTGTATGATATGAGTTTTGACAAGGAAGTGCCAGTCGAACACTATGAGTATATTAGTGGGAACTTGTATCATAGACACATCAGTTAGACTGGTGTGTTCGAACACGGCTCACATCAGTTATGTCACATGAGTTTTCACTCAATGACAGTCAATGACAAAACTGATAAGTTGTGATAGGTACCCGTGAACCTTAGTCCTCAGTAATCACGTTGAAGATGTGTTTGTGACATCAGTCTGTCATCAGAGTGGTTAGATCCAATTCACCTGTTGGTAGGGTCGACCTCGAAGTGCGGCTTGATGGGCAAGTAGCAATCTTAACTGATTAGCAATATGGGATTTATTCTCTCATAAGTGAATGAGCTAAATATCCTATGTTGTCATGAATGAGTGAGGTCAAAGACTTTGGCCAAAGCATTAGAGATACTTATGTTGGACATGAAAGTATACTCAGTGACCTCGATTCATTATGAGCTAAGCATATAGTCAAGTCCAGTGAATTTGACTAAACCATGACTCTCACTTGACTAGGAAATATAAATAAAGGGTTTATACTCGTACGACATTCACAACGTGAAAGGTTTGGAATGATTCTATACATTTGTCCTCAATTGGGCTACGATGTGGACCAAGGGACTGGCTAGGTGGTATCCACATCCATTTAGTTTCCTCCCAATTGCCTTTTGAGACGAACCTAAAGAGCCGCGTTTAAAGGAATTGTAAAGGAAAAATCATGGAATAAAACTTGAGAGAGATCTTTCGGTATTTGATATCGTAATTAATTAATTGATCATTAGATGATCTTATTAATTAAGTTAATGTATTAATTAATTTCCTTGTGAAATTAATTTTGGAATTAACATGTGCTAATTAGTTATTTAATTGATATATTTATTGGATAAATAATATTAATTAAATAATTAATTAAATAAATACACAAACTGGACTAAGCCTAGAGGGCTTTAAAAACGCCCAAGTTGGGCGTCCATATGGACACCCGGGCCTTTAGGTAACTAGGTTAATTATTCTAGTCGTACTATAAATATACTACTTAGTGAATAATTAAACCTAAACCTCACTTGTGACTTTCTCTTCAAGAAAAACTCTCCACCTCTCTCTCATCTCTCTAGCCGTCCAAGAGGAGAAGAAAGAAGGGATTTTTGCTTTCGGTTCCGGCGTGGTGATTTAGAGGCAGTGACGTTATTGCCGCTCCAAAAAGAATCAAGAAGCTCGTTCAGAAATTTTAATTACGCGAAAAAGGTACATATTTCTCAACATGATTTGAATATGTGAAATCAAAGATGAATCCACCGCGGGTATTTTATTTCCGCTGCGTTTTTATGTACAAAACCCAACAGCGAAATCGTCAATCTTGAACATGCTAGGCAGATATTCAAATCCAGATATCCGATGCATCTTTTGCTCACTGATAAACCAAGATTCTATCTATTCCGGAATCAAATTCCTTTGGTAGAGAACAACATAACCATGAAAAACCATATCAAATTTCTGGATAATTATTTGAGCATCATTGTTTGACAGGAAGCAGCTTGTCTATCAATGGTGTAGCATAGCCATGAAAGAATTAAAGAACTTTGAATCTTCAACATCAAAAGAAAAAGAATTTAAGAGATTTAGTTTAGGAAGAAAACGATTTTGATGGGTTGTGACATTCTGACTTTTGAGCCGTGAATAAAAAGGAAAGAGAAGATGAGAAATTTTAGGAAGAAAATTAGGGAGAAATAGAAAAATAATAAAGAAGTAAAAATAATTGAATGTTGAGTTGGACAATGACTAGGATAATCACATAGGAAGTGAACAATAGGTGATCCCACGTACATATTCATACATTGATCACTTTATTCGTTATTTCTATAGTTACTTGTTCTCTAGTCTATGCACACTGAATTTTTGAAGTTTGTTTTCTGCTAGAATGGTTTAACCATGATAGGGGCTTGAGCTTCAAGAAGTTGGCAGGGAAAATTCCAGCTTCATTCAAAAAATTTCCTTCTTTACGGTACATGTAAGTGTGTCATTATTATTTTAACTTGCCCTTAAATAAAGTTATTAAAGAGAGGTTAATAGCTTATTTTTTACATGTTATTTTACTATCAAAGTGAAAACTAATTAGTTTTTTCCATTATTTGTTTAGATTGATTAGTCTTGATCAATAAGAATTCGATGCAGTTGAATAGGTCAGGTCTTCTTTTGGTGAAGCAGTTGAGGAGTTCATCTTTTTTTTTTTTATTATTTATTACAGTTGAGGAGTTCATCTAATTTAAGGTAGTTAATGTCTACATTTTTCAACTCAGTTTCATGCAAAAACCAGTGGACTATAGAGTGCTTTCATCATGATTCTTTGTTTTCCACACAATTGACTTAATAAGTTATATCATTTGAGTTATGTAGTTAATAAGCGTTTCTTAGTTGAAAACCATGTACGTGTGGCTTCAATTTAGTACTTATAAATTTCTAAGATGCTAATCTGGAGCATTTCAATAAAACTACATTTTTCTTGTGAGCAATTGGAGGATGCCAGGAAAATTACGCTTTTCGTCCCATAACTTTATCCTAATTTAATTTTGGTCCCATTCATTATAGATTTCTCATATTTAGTCATATAACTTTGAAAATGTCTCACATATAGTCCCAACTGAAGTTTCCATCCAAAATTTAACGGTCAACTCCGTTAGTCAATCTTATGACCAATTTTTTCGGGGCGCTTTTGTGCATGAGTGACACATGATATTGAATAGAAACATCGTAATAATGAATGTAATCCAATTATAAGTGCCTTTATGGACGAATTCTCCCCCAAAAAGACGGTCAAAGGATTGACTAATGGAGTTGACCGTCAACTTTTGGATGGAAACTTCGGTTGTGACTAAATGTGAGACATTTTGAAAGTTATTGGACTAAATGTGATAAATTTGTAACGAATAGGACCAAAATCGAACTAGGCAAAAGTTATGGGACCGAAAATACAATTTTTCCGAAGGATGCCATTGCCTTCATAAGACTACATTTTCCTTGTGATACGATTTTCATCTACCAAGGATTTTTTTGTGGTTTACATTTCTTCTTTAGCAAGAACTTTACTTCTATTCATTGTAGCATGGTGGGTGAATTTTTATCCCATGGATTTCTCTACAAGTATCACAACATGATAATTCGTGTGTTACTGGGACATGATACAAACACGAGAACCGTTAAATGCTTGAAAATAATAAGGCACAATATAATTTGGATAAAACTGTCTAATACATATTTTAGTGTATTTTTAAGAATATTTGTGTATATATATATATATGTAAAGATATATGTAGTCGTCCGATCGGTTATGATTTATAAAAATCTTGGTGCAAGTATTAGAGAAGGCCCTACATATTGGTGATGCTACCAAGCGTTAACTTTGTGGATTGTATGTTACCAAAATATTAGATACAACTTTGTAAAAGAAATTCAAGAAATAAAATAAATTTAGATAAGGTGACTTGCAGAGACGGAGGGAGGGGGTGGGGGGCTATTGGGGCCACTGCCCCCTCAATTTTGAAAAAAAAAAAAATCTGCCTTAATTTTAATTTTTCATATTTTGCCCCTTATAAATTTTTTATTTTTGACATTTCGCCCCCTCAAAATCTAAAAATATTAAGATTTCCCCACCTTCCGACCTCTAAATCCTAGCTCTGTTCCTGGTGACTTGATTTCTCCTATTGATTTTTAAGATTTTTTTCATTTTTTGTTAATTTTTTATAATTCCTAAACTCTAAAATATGGAGAGAAAAGCTTTGTCGTACCCTAAAAATGTCGACTGCCATACTTGACATTACGGATTTGATCCCTTCGCCTGATAAACAATGCAAGTTTCACCCAACATAATATTTTAATTAACCAAAAAAGAATAATAACAATATTATAGGTATCTAGTAAAGTATTGTTGTGACAAATATTATAGGTACACAATTTTTTCAAAATCAAATTTTACAAAAATCCATTACATAAAATCAATTGTTTTATAAAAAACAAATACAGTTTAGAATCGATTTTCCATTTGTTGGGTCAAACTCACCCTAAACAGGGTTTTATTAAGTTATGGATTGGCCCACTCTTCATGTGGGCCTAACCCGCTAAGTCTAGGTAAGAGGATATTTGTGATAGATATTCAATTTGGGATTAATCCAAAGACTCTAAACTGACTTTTATTAAAGGGTTTGCTTGGTAAACGCATATTCCTCTTGAAATTGCAATTACATACTGCCTCAAAATTATAGCTAGGCTACCTTTGGTTTTATTTTGGGGCACTGTTCGGTCAGACTAGACGCCGAAAACATGTTTGGTTCTCTTTTTCGGACCAAAATTCAGGGTCAAGAATCCACTGCAACTATACCAATACTTTATGAAATTAATCCATGACTTGAGATCGAATGTTCAAATGCAACCACAACAATGAATAAACTACCAAGAATCAAAATGTGCAACATCATTCACTCATCAGTCAGGATTCTTAAGAATGATTATTAAAGGTTTAAATAAAGTATCCTTGTCTAGAATTGCGTATTTTAAATCCTTCCAGTAAAGAGACTAAACTATTCTAACCTTTAGAAACATACATTTTTAAGGCAACTTAATCAGTGCTTACATCTAGAGTCTAGCATTAAAGACCTCGTAAAAAATGAAAAACAACAAACAACGATAGTAAGCATCTATTAAAGTACGATTAAGCAACAAAACAACGATAGTAAGCATCTATTGAAGCTCCTGATAAATCAAGTGATTTGGATACTACTTTGACTTGGCATTCACCGATCTCCCTTCTCCTCCAATCATAAGCTCATGGAGCAAAGAAAAGCTTGGAGCATAATCGTCGAACCTTAACTTAAAACTTCCCACCTCGACGTCAGCTTGGAGCTTAATACTAGCAGTTTTCTTTTTCTTGGGATCACAACAGAAGAGACGATTATTCGCTTTGAAAAGTATGTCTGCGTTTTGCAATATTGCAACCGGAAAAAGCTCCGCAAAACTCAAATGAGAAGGAAACCAAGATCGCAATATAACATCTTTAGTCCAAGATGAGTCAACTCCATACTCATTCATTGTCCATATCGTGATATGCGATGAAACGGATTTGATAACGAGACAGAGACGATTGTTCAAGGAAGTTAATTCCGCCCACCAAAGATTCTCCAACAAGGGAGGGAGATTTATAACCCGACCTTCCTTTTCTTTTCCAAGATCAAATGTACATATCAATTGACAATTTATATTAGCTGTATCAATCCAGTGATAAGCTCCATTAAAGATAGTTCCCGTGTTCCAAAAAGAAAACGGGATCGAGGGTTGTTTCAAACATCTCCATCCGTCATCAACACCAACAGTGAAAATCTCAACTTGTACTTTCTCGTTAGCAGTACGTACAGATGTATACACAACTCTCATGACCTTAAAGTTATTAGTAGACGGACTAAAATCAAATTTATAGACTATAATGGTGGTGGCACCGTGACGATAAGGTACTCGATGTGGTGGAAGTGCAATACACTCTCCCGTGATTGGGTTGCTGATATAAATTGTTTCAACCATGAACCAAGCAATATATTTATGCTCACATAAGCAGAGTAAGCCTTTGGACGAACTTATGAGGCATAGGTCAGACTTTGCATCCAACCAATCAGGCACTCTTGGCTCAAAACGGGTTCTCATACAATTATTCCCATCTTCAGAAATTTCAAGCAAAAAGAAACTCGTCGACGAGTTGCCAGAACACTCCTCCGAGAGCAAAAGGGTTGTAAAGGGAGGATTTCTCGTGTAGACGTTCGCGAAATATGGGTCCGTAGATACGAGGAGGTTGAACCATGATTTACAAACAGATTTGCATCGGGTGATAGCGTATACTGGGAGTTTCAAAAATATTTCAAGCAAAATAGCAGTGGGAACATCCATAATGCCGGAAGGGCTTACCATCGTCGTTTCGTGTGCTTTGTGATCTTCTTCTAAGTAGTAAAACGGGGCGGAGAGTGAAAAAATAGGAAAGCTAAAAGAGAGGGAGAGAAGAGGTAGTGTCGTAGTATTTGACAATGAGCAAAATACAAGTCTTTTTATAATATTGCAGTGTCTTCTATTCGAAGTCCATCTTTTATTTGACTATTTATATGTGTATAAGCCGTTGAAATAGGAGATGAATACTCTATTCCAAATCCGAGTAGGAGATGAATGCTCTAGATTCCAAATCCGAATTGGTATAACACTATAACTCTTGACTCTTTAGATACAGTTAATGGGATTGTTTTGGTTATGAACCGGCCCCGCTATAATTGGGCCTACCCGCTTTCTAACAAGAAATTCTTGGTCGATATTCCATTGGGGGGCAAAATTGCATATATGTATATATAATGTATGTATATTTTTTCTATCGACCAATATTTCATTTTTACTACCATATTTTACTTGATTTTAGTTTCAAATCAATAATTTAGGAAAATTGTAGCGTAAATTAGTTTTTCAGAGATCCCATTTCACTGTCGAATTGACGTTAACAAGGGATGTAAACGATCGGCTTCTAGCTGTTTTTAAAAAAAATCGACCCAACCCGACATATGCGGGTTGACAAAATATCATATCAAGGCTGCATAATTATATTTTCAAACCCAGCAGTGGGCCGGTTCGGGTTAATGTATTTCGCAGGCTGGTTAGTGCGTTATCAAATTATAATTATAGTTTTTACAACTTCCTTTTAGTGTTAAACTGTAACTATATACATATACAATTAGAGATCCGATTGCAGGTTAGGCGTGTTGCAACTTGCAACTATTAAATCCATTTCCCGACCCGAAAGTGGTGGGTTGTAATATTTTTTACCTGCCACTATTGCTTAAAAATTCCAAACCAACGGTTTTTGGACGGATCGGCTCGGGTTGAGTGGTTCAGGCGGGTTGTGCAGGTTTATGTACACCCCTAACTTAACCATTGATTTGTATATTTTCAGGACCTATCTTTGCATGTGTGGATAAAGGGAAAAATACACTTTACCCTCAAACTATAGCCTTCGTAGCAAATACCTTTCTGAACTGTTAAAAATACATTTACGCTTTTCTATACTATACAATTGCCTTAATTACCCTTAATCATTATTCTTCTTATTTTTTTCACAATTTTTTAAATACATACATCGCTATTAATTACTTTGTACTTAATAATTAAAAGTATCTTTCGTACTTTTTTTAATTTAATTTGATGACAACACATTATGTTAGTTTTTGATAAACTCCAACTAATGCATCACCACAAAATTAAATCATTCCAGATAGATATTTATATCTTGTACATATATTTAGACAATATATATGTATATTTAATACCCTAATCTAGTACAATAGGTGTTGGAATTAATTCAAACATATATATTATAGTAAACTAGAGTATCAAAAATAAATATATACATTGTCAGAATACGGTGTCTTTAAATTATATTAATTTAGACATATATTACAATAAATTAGGGTATTAAAATAGTTGCCAAGATATACATAAAAGATATTAAAGTTATTTGGGTAATTTAATTTTATGGCAATGCATTACTTAAATTTTGTCAAACATTAATATAATATGTTGTCATTGAATTAATTTAACGTTGGTGCTAAAAATGTTGCCAATTAATATATTATGTAAATCTTAACTAATTTATATGTAATAAAAGAATTTATGAAAAAGAAAAAAATAATGGAGAAATGAAAGAATTAAGAAGAAGAATAATGTGAAGGGTACTTAAGTCAATTATAATATAGGATAGATTTTAACAATTCAGGAGTATTTGTTACTGTTAGAAAATGTCGAACAACTGATGCGAATGATTTCATATAACCTCCAAGTCGCGTAAAATTTACGCTCTCTTCAAGACAATATTCGTTTCTTACCGAATGCAAACGAGTTATGTAGCGAATTTGTCCTAGAATGCAATGATGCCCAGTTTCATAACTGTTGTTTTTACTGGAGATTGCACTTTCAAAGACAAACTCAAATACTCAAGAAATATTAATAAGCCGTCACTAATTTTACTTATCAAATTTGGCAGTAAAATAAAGTATATAGTAATACGGTGATGGACGAAGAAATTAGAAAAACCAACTGTCTGTTTATAAAAATGAATTGAAAGAATTTGACTAAAATAGTTGTTTTCTAGCCTTACGTACGTAAAAACAGGAGATGGAAAAATCTTAGGTACTTTTTTGACACTCCTCTGTTAACTGTATAAATACAATATCACATCCCTTCTACATCCCTTCAAAGAGTTGCAACCTTTCTTATCATACATGACACACAACGGTCAAAATATTTCAAGAGAAATGTCACAACTTTATCCATTTTAGCAGAATCTTGCGAAGAGTTGTAACATTTGTGATGATGGTAAAAATCGTCAAACAGTGATTGTTATGTGATTGACCACGTGGAGTAAGGGTATGAAGACAAACTAAATTAAGGGTTGGTTAAGTTATAGACTGCACTCGGTTACTTCGAATTGCCTACGTACCCAGTGCACATGAGATCTGCCTATAGATCCCTTGAGGGGAGGTGTTGATAATTTTCAATAAGTGAGGGTAGGTTTTGATACTTACACAATAAACTAGGGGGTCTGTGTGTAATTTTTTCTAAAATAGAACAGAAGCATCAGATTAATTAATTAAAAACAAGATTAAGATTTATTTTGAAAATTTCCAACAGTTAAGAGGACTAAAGTTCAAGTGGACAAAGTGTATTTTGCATGTGGATAAATGCAATAAAAATAATATAAAAAAACAGTTGATAAAGGTGCTCAAACTTTTGTTATTAACACTCCAACTAATTTATTTTTTTTAAAAAAAAACACTCCAACTAGTATATGGACTTTACTTGTTATTTTTTGAAATTTGTATAAAAGAAGAGTTACTTAACTTACGAGAAGTTTTGAATGGCTTTATGTTGTTCCCTATCTTTTTCTTTTGGACGAAACATCTGAAAATTCAACACCTTGATTTGGAGACTCATGTATCATTTTGTTTTGGAGACTCATGTATACTGCTGATAGTGCAAGGTGCAGTTGTCTTGCCCTAATTCATATCTTTTTAGCGTCAATGATAATTTTGTCTTTTTGACAAAATAAAATGAAATTTGGAGTGCCATTAACAAAAATTGAAGTATCTTTAACAATTTATATCAATGCAATACGACTAATTATCTTGCGTTTAACAAGAGAACATAGTAGTTTAGATGGTCAAAGTGTTTGCATTACAAAAATTATATGATTGGAAAATTAATCTTGTTTCCAAATCATTCCCTCCTTCTGTTGCTGTTGTAACTCAGAATTAAATGTTCCCAGCAAGTTAGTTGGGTACCTGTGAGAGGGAATAATCACTCTTGGTTAAATTCATAACCATTTTCTTAAAATTTTAACTTTAGTTGAATGATAATTTTGTGCAAATTCTTAAAATCACCTCTCCTAAAAGATAACTTTAACACTTGATGTATGTTGTGGAACTCAGAGTCATATTCCACCAAATATAGAAATAGCGAGAGAAATATTGTACTAGAAAACCACACTAGATTTAATTCCCAGGAAAGATTGGAGGCGTCACAACGGTCGCGCTTAAAACCCAACCTCCTAGACAGAATTAACTAGACGAATTTAATAGCACAATATAACACTACAACTATAACTAACAATGGCTACTTGAAGAATAGCACAAAATAAAGAACACCAAATTTAACGAGGTTCGGCTAATTTAGCCTACGTCCTCGGACCCCACCAAAATATTTCACTAAAGGACTAAAGTGAAACTATTACAAACTATAGAGGAAGAAAGAAGAAATTGCTAAAAGACTTAGGCAATTTGGGATGTTTTCAAATGTACATAGGTGGTCTCCTTTTATAGGAAAAAGGGACCACCCTTTACAACCATTTTCCAATGTGGGATAATTTAGCTTCTTGAAATGAAGCCATCTTCAACAAATCTCCACCTTGGCGAATTTCAAACTCTTCAATCTCCTCGTCAAACGGGGTCACCAAAACCAATCTTCAAATTTTGACAATGTTGATCAAGTCCAAACAAAATTTGAACTTGATTGCAGTCACAACTTTTGTCAACATATCAGCAGGATTCTCAGTAGTATGGATCTTCTCGATTCTGACTCCACCTTCTTCGAGTATCTCTCTTATGAAATGATACCGAACATCAATGTGCTTCGTCCTTGCATGATAAACTTGGTTCTTTGCTAAATGGATAGCACTTTGACTATCACAATGAATTTTGACATACTTTTGTCCAATCCCTAGTTCACCAAGCAACCCTTGAAGCCAAATTGCTTCCTTTACAGCCTCTGAAATTGCCATATACTCTGCTTCCGTAGTAGACAGAGCAACCGTTGACTGTAAGGTAGACTTCCAACTGACTGGTGCTTTAGCAAGAGTAAATACGTAGCCTGTAGTTGATCTACGCTTATCTAAATCACCAGCATAGTCTGAATCGCAATATCCGACTACATACTGACTATGTTCCCGCTCAAATATCAAACCAACATCAGCTGTGTCATGGATGTATCGCAAAATCCATTTCACAGCTTGCCAATGTTCCTTTCCAGGATCATGCATATACCTGCTCACAACCCCCACTGCTTGGGAAATATCAGGCCTCGTACACACCATAGCATACATCAAGCTACCAACAGCATTTGCATACGGTACTTTTGACATGTATTCCTGTTCTGCATCAGATTTCGGTGACAAAGCGGCGCTAAGCTTAAAATGAGGAGCAAGCGGAGTACTAACTGGTTTTGACTTTTCATCAATGCCAAAACGCCTCAACATCCTACTCAGATATTGTTTCTGAGTCAAACAAAGCCTCCTCAATTTTCTATCTCTGAAAATCTCCATGCCGAGAATCTTCTTCGCCTCACCTAGATCCTTCATCTCGAACTCCCTTTTCAAATGAGTCTTCAACTTCTCAATTTCTATTAGACTCGGGGAGGCAATCAACATATCATCAACATACAGAAGAAGATATATGAAGGATCCATCTTGTAGCTTGTGCAAATACACACAATGATCGTATTTGCTTCTTGTGTACCCAATTCCCATCATAAACTTGTCAAATCGCTTGTACCACTGCCTCGGAGATTGCTTCAATCCGTACAACGATTTTTGAAGTTTACAAACCAAATTTTCATTTTCAGCAACTTTGAATCCCTCTGGCTGAGTCATATAGATTTCCTCTTCCAAGTCTCCATGTAAAAATGCAGTTTTTACATCCAACTGAACTAGTTCAAAATCCAACTGTGCTACCAAAGCCAACAAAATTCTAATGGAGGAGTGTTTTACAACTGGAGAAAACACCTCATTATAATCAATGCCCTCCTTCTGAGCGTAACCTTTGGTCACCAATCTGGCTTTGTAGCGAACATCACCTTGGTTAGGAAATCCATCTTTCTTTGCAAATACCCATTTGCATCCAATTGCCTTCTTTCCCTTCGGGAGACTGGCCAGTTCCCATGTTTGATTCTTATGAAGGGACTGCATTTCTTCACTCATGGCAATCCTCCAATTATCTTTCTCTGGTCCTTTGACTGCTTCAATATAAGTGGTAGGAACATCATCAGCGGCAATTGCAGATGCACAAGCCACCATATCATCAAAGCGAGCAGGCTTTCTGATTGTCCTCTTTGGCTTGCTAGTTGCAATTGATTCAAGTTGCTGTGGAAGTTCTTGGGGTTGAACTTCCTCTTCTTCAAAATCTCCTTCTACCATAGGAGAATGATCAAGAGTTTCTTGATCTGCTGGGACAACAAACTTTTCAAACTCCACCTGTTTGGGAGTACCATCCTGCTGTTCTGTATTCACCTTTTCCAACATGGTAGATTCATCAAAGGTGACATCCCTGCTAAAGATTATTTTCTTTGTCTCTGGACACCAAAGGCGATAGCCTTTTATACCAGAGGTGATCCCCATGAACACTGCTTTCTTTGCTCTAGGATCCAACTTTGATTCCTTAACATGATAATATGCAGTGGAACCAAACACATGTAAGGAATCATAATCAGCAGCAGGCTTTCCAAACCATTTCTCAAATGGTGTTTTTCCATCAATAGCAGTAGATGGTAGACGATTAACGAGATGACACGCATACGTCATAGCCTCAGCCCAAAATTCTTTACCCAACCCAGCATTGGATAACAAACAGCGAACTTTCTCCAGCAAAGTCCGGTTCATGCGTTCTGCCACTCCGTTCTGTTGTGGTGTATGTCTAACAGTGAAGTGTCTGACAATGCCTTCATCCTCACAAAATTTTTGAAATGGACCACTCCTAAATTCTCCACCATTGTCTGTACGGAGACGTTTGACCTTTTTATCAGTCTGAGTTTCCACCATCTTTTTCCATTTGAGGAATACCTCAAACACTTCATCCTTCGTCTTCATAGTATACACCCAAACTCTCCGGGAAAAATCATCAACAAAGGTTACAAAATAGTGTTTCCCTCCCAAAGAACTCATTTTTGAGGGACCCCATACATCCGAATGAACATAATCCAAGATACCTTCAGTATTATGGATTGCTGTTCCAAATTTAACCCTTGTCTGTTTCCCACGAACACAATGTTCACAAAACTCTAATTTGGAGTATTTCACTCCTTTCAACAATCCTTGATTTATGAGGAGATTCAAGGATTTTCCACCTGCATGTCCCAAGCGCATATGCCATAGCCTAATTGCTTCTGAATTCCGATCATCAACAGTAACTGCTGCTACTGCACCCACAACTGTACCACCCATGTAGTGATACGTATTGTTGTTCTTCCGAATTCCCTTCATTACCACGAGTGCACCAGAGATGATCTTCATCACCCCATCCTTAGCTCTTACTTCAAAACCTTTCGATTCTAAAGTTCCAACGGAAATAAGGTTTTTCCTCACTTCTGGTGCATATCGAACACCCTTTAGGGTTATGATTGATCCATCGTGATTCTTCAAGCGAACTGAACCAATCTCAAGTGTAGTAAGAGGAGCTTCATTTGCTGTGAAGACAACGTCATTTTGTTCTTTGAAATCAAAGAACCAATCCAAATGTGGTGTCATATGATGACTACATGCTGAATCCAGCATCCATACTTCAGAAGCACCACTGGATGATGTCGCCAATGAGAAGTCCGATTCGGCATCATCACACGCGGTTACATTCGATTCCGCCACGGCCTTAGAATTGCCCTTAGTTGTCAGCTTTGGGCAATCTCTCTTCCAGTGTCCTGTTTCTCGACAATAGGCACACTCGTCTTTGCTTAGTTTATGCCTGGACTTGGATCTCCCTTTCTTTCCTTTGTTTTTGTTTTGTGAACGACCTCTGACGAACAAAACCTCTGCATCTCCGCCTGAACAAACTTGCTTGTCCTTCTTTCTCAGTTCATAACTGTACAGGGCAGCACAAACTTCGCTAAGAGATACAGCAGCCTTCCCGTGAAGTAGAGTGGTTTCAAGAAACTCAAACTCCTCAGGAAGGGATCCCAGCAACATCAGAGCCAAATCCTCGTCTTTAAAAGTCTCATCCAAATTGATCAAATCGGTAACCAGTTGATTAAAACTGGTAATGTGACTATTCATAGTGGAACCCGAAACAAATGTGAAGCGAAAGAGCCGCTTCTTCAAATGGAGCTTATTCTGACAGCTTTTCTTCAGAAATTTCTCCTCCAGTGCCATCCACAATTTATATGCCGAGTTTTCTTTCGAAAACGCATATCTCTGCTCTCTGGATAGACACGAACGAATTGTTCCACATGCCAACCGATTCATCATACTCCAATCTTTTTCCTCCATATCATTTGGTTTCTTTTCTTCAATAGCTAAGTATAGACCTTGTTGAAAGAGTGCGTCTACAACTTCGCTTTGCCACATACCAAAATGGCCTGTGCCATCAAAAGACTCCACTGCCAATCGCGTATTCGCCACAGTGGTTCTCGCCCAAATGGACGACGACGATGCTTTTGAGGTGTCTTCCATTTTTGGTTTACAAATTATTCTTCAAGAGCCCTCCAAATGCGAAAGCCAAATAGCCCGGGAAAACTTTTCTGATGTGGAAGATCAGATTAAACTGCGACCACAGAGCATACTCAGAATACCCGAGCTCTGATACCACTTGTTGTGGAACTCAGAGTCATATTCCACCAAATATAGAAATAGCGAGAGAAATATTGTACTAGAAAACCACACTAGATTTAATTCCCAGGAAAGATTGGAGGCGTCACAACGGTCGCGCTTAAAACCCAACCTCCTAGACAGAATTAACTAGACGAATTTAATAGCACAATATAACACTACAACTATAACTAACAATGGCTACTTGAAGAATAGCACAAAATAAAGAACACCAAATTTAACGAGGTTCGGCTAATTTAGCCTACGTCCTCGGACCCCACCAAAATATTTCACTAAAGGACTAAAGTGAAACTATTACAAACTATAGAGGAAGAAAGAAGAAATTGCTAAAAGACTTAGGCAATTTGGGATGTTTTCAAATGTACATAGGTGGTCTCCTTTTATAGGAAAAAGGGACCACCCTTTACAACCATTTTCCAATGTGGGATAATTTAGCTTCTTGAAATGAAGCCATCTTCAACAATGTACTGACCCGTTGCACCCAGGCCCTGACCCTATCCATCGGTGTCATTCCCCCATACTTAATAAAATGATATAGGTATGGGTAGGGTCCAATAACCGAACCCATGTAACTATGTATATGGTTTTTGGTTCTGTTGTAACATTCTATTTCATCTTGTATATTATTTCACATATGCACATCAAATGTATAAAATATATATACTTACGTACGTATAAGGGTGTTATGAAATGCAATATTATAAACTATTTCGGAATAGGACTGGTGTGGTGTGTATAGAAGTTATATACATTTCATCTATTGCAATTGAGAAGTATAATGCGATATTTTTTGCTATTGCTTGCTACAAAAAAGATCAAAATACTGCTTTTACTATTTCATTATCTCTGTCTCCTTTCAATTGTCATTTATCATCAACTTGTGCATGAACCTTCCTATTTTCTTCGGCTTGGCTTTGGCTTATTGATATGGCGTATGAACCGAGGGTCGAGCCAAGGGCCAACAAGGCCAGAATGGCTGAGCCGACATAGACTCCGTCTTTAACTAAATAGCACTCTCCATCCAACCATCCTTCCCCAAAGGGTTGACTTTGGCTCATGCTGCTGGCTCCACTTATTAAAATAACAGCAATTCCAAAGCTGATCCTGTCACATTATTTCTAGTACATATTAAAATTGTGAAGTATAGTACATAATATTGAAATTATCAATACCATTTATTATTGTCTAAGGAAATCATATTTCTACAAAAGTTTATCCAGCTGTCCATGTTAGAAGATTCTTTATAACTTGGAATTGGGTAAAAGAATAATTCATTCTAGAATTATTGACTTGTTGACTGACGGTGGTGTCCAAAATGCCATTGAATAGCTACTAGGAAATAACAAACAAAAAAAATGTTAAATAATGTTTGGTAAGAGGGTTGTTAATTTTTTGGATTTTCTGGGATTTCATGATTGTTTAAAAGAGCTGAGATACTTTGTATTTGTTTATTAATTTTTTATTTATTTTTAAATCATTTGCAAAAAGGGCAAAAAAAAAAATAGAATTGTTTACAGAAAAATACATATATTACTTACGGCCAATTTTATACCAGAATCCAATAATTCGAGCATGACTTTATGTGTTTGTATGTTGGGACTGCAATGAGAGATAACACTCAGGGTGAGTATAATTAATTATGGAATAATTGATTCTTGTGCTAAAATTATCAATTTTTTCAAAACGTGATTTTATAACTAAATATGCCCAGACGATATTATAAAAACGGACAAGCACACCAAAAATTACGATTAAGAGTTCAAACACAAATGGCCCCTAAGATCATTGACTGGATCTAGCATAGATTTTTCATATTACTTACCAAGAAAAAATGAGCAAACTGCATGAAACCGTAGGCTTTCTAACTTCAAAAAATTTGCCGTGCTCTGTTGAACGGAATTTTGTGCAAATATATAAACTTCCGATGATCTGGGTGACAGAGAGACAAATTAAGGCCGTGATTCCTAATTCAAAAGCTGCGCTTCGTGGCAAATAACACAACTTTCCATCTAATCTGAGATCATCTTTCTATGTAAAAAAACAGAGAATTTGAATTATAGTAATAAGATTGGAAGAAGCAAAAAACAGAGGCGAATTGTAGGGAATAAAATAGAAGTACCTTTGATTTATTGAATTCGGCGGCGAGGCACAAGGCGGAGGAGAGGAGGCCGGCGGCGGTGATGATTGAGAAGAAGAGGGCAGAGCTGTATTGGTTTAGTCTTTCCATGGAGATCATGAAATAGCGTTTTTTCTGTTTTGGTAATGAAAAAGGAGGAATTGGAGGGGGAGGAAGTGGAGAGGAGAAGGGTTGGAGTTTACTGAAAGGAAAGAAGATTTTGGAAATGTTCTCTTTCTTTATTGGAGGTGTTTGTTGAGGTCTTTTGTCTTGGTAGGAGAAGAATCATGGATCATTGTTTGATAGACTTTGATTATATGCCAAGGTGGTCAACTCTTGAGCACTTCAATTGGTGGAGGTGATACTTGGTGGTGCATAATGGGGTTAGGCATTATTAGTTATATGGATAAAGGGTTTTTTATTTAAATAATACAAAATAAAATAAAAAATCTCAAAATAATATTACTTTGTAAGGGAGTATAAGAATAACACAAGACGGCACGTTACGTCGTCTTGATACTTTTTTTATTTTTTTTATTAAGGAAAATAGATTTTCCTTCTAAACACAAGACGACAGTCGTGATGCCGTCTTCATACTTTTTTTATGTTTTATTTTTTATAAAGGAAAATAGATTTTCCTTTATTTTTTTAATTATGTAGAAGACGACCCATTGCAGGTCGTCTTCATATTTTCATTTATTTCCAATTGGAAACACAACTGATCTAATGAAATGATCTTGTTGCATCCACATTAGTATTCATTGAATGATTTGAATTTCCTTTTTGGCCCTAATTCTTTATAAACACTTATTCATATCTTATTTTCGGTTACCCAATATTTGTTAGCCTAGTAGTATCAGCTTCCACTTATTTAAATTTTGCTCGATATCTAGGAATTTCGGTCGAAATTTTGAATTTTCGGGGTCCTGAAGCGAAATCTCACTTTCAATCCACTTTTGCAGAATGTCTATCGAAATTTCGACCGAAATCCAAAATTTCCCGAACTTCTTCTCATCGAAACTCGAAATTTTTCGAAATTTAAAAAATAATATCAAACTATTTGCAGAATATCTACCGAAATCCAAAATTTACCAAAATTTTCATCGAAACTCAAAATTTACTGAAATCTAAAATAAAATTTTTTTTGTATATTTTTAAATATTTAAGATTTAAAAATAAAATTTAAAATTGGTGCATACCTACCAACCTTTCACCCACACCATAAACATATATCTTGTTATTAAATTTCCAAAAAAGAAAAGATATTATTTTACTATCAAATCATATTTCTTTCATATTTTTTGTAGCATGTTTTAGTCATATCTTTTTTACTCACTATACATTAGAATATTATTAATGTAAAAGATGCATAATTATGATACTTAAACTTACCAAAGTTTATATGTAAATTGCCAAATATTTTGATAAATTTCCATGATTTTTGAAATGTACTAACCCATACCGAAATTTAGGACATCTCCGAAATTTCCATCAAAATTTTCGCAAATTTTCTAACCCCATATCTAAAAATCAACATTTTTAAGACATTGGGCACAACTTCAAAAAACCATGAACACCCCCAAATAAATTTTTTTTTTTTGATTTGATTAAGTGGTGTGGGATCTTAATAGGACCAAAACACACTACTAATTAAACTTTTGTACCATACTGGCCTGCTTCTTTCTTATGTCAAGTTAAAGAACAGATGATGATAATAATAATAATCATCCATGTTGAAGACTACATTGTGAAGGTCGTCTTCTACATCTAAAAATCAAAGGAAAATTAAAAGATGACATCCATGATGTCGTCTTCTAATTATCCTATTTACAAAAATGAAAAAGAGTGAAGACGACATCCCAAATGTCGTCTTATATTATATCTGCAATTTTTTTTAATTTTAATATCTTGAGAATTTTTTATTTATTTTTTATTATTTTGATAAAAAAACCCGGGTAAATGGGTCACGGAATATAAACATAATATGTACATATATATATATATGTTTATATAAATATATCAAATAAATAAACATTCAGATATAAAAAAAATCTCTTAATCTATCTTGTATAAAAAGTAGGGGGAGAAATTTGTAAAGTAGTACAAAAATGATACGTAATTGTTTGTTTATTAAAATTTGTGCACTAAAATTTGCAAAAGGATATTGTAAAAATTATTATAAAGTTATTAGACAATAGATGATATAACTCGACATTGCTGTTACAAATAATTATGAGAGTTAAAATAAAACAAATGTCACGAATATAATCTATAATACTTTTTTTCGTCAATAATCTTCAAGTGTCTATTATATAAAGATAATAACAACACTAAATTATCATAAACTATTATCACTTTGAAAGTCTCACGCACAAATGTTGATTGAACATACTACTAATTATGTAAAGATATAATCATATCAATTCAATAACAAATATTAAATTAAACTACAAATATGAATAGTATTACGAGTAAAAACTACTAAAAGTTCAAATTAAAAAGATATATATATATATATATGTATGTATGTATGTATGTATGCAGGCGGTGGTGGTGTAGTCTGGTTTATCTAACACTAATTTTGAATCAAACCGCATAGGGCGGTGTGATTTTCATTTAAATTTTAAACTGCAGTTTGCTTAGAAAATTGACAAAAATAGTGTGGTTCGGTTCGATGCGTTGGTTTGAGCGATTTTTCTAAACCAATGCTCGCCCATAATTTTTTTAGGGACAATTATAATGTTATATACATTGATTAACCCTTTACTCATTTTTCATCTGCTCTTCATTTGAAACTCATTAATATATTAAATGACTCAGCACAATTTAATTTCAATGACTTATCACTAAATTCAAAAAGAGTGAAGAAAAGTGACGACCTTTTAGCTCTACCTTCACTAACATGTGATGTGACTATTTCACTAACACAAGACTATTTCTCTGCTTTCTTAATAATTGTTATTTAATTGTGAATTGTTATTATAGTTAAATATTGAATAATGTTTAATATTTGTGATGCATTGATCTGTAACTTATTCACTAAAAAAAAAAAAAAACATATACGGACAAGGTCATATTAAGAAAGATGTGTATGTAAGTACTTCCCATTCGGATGTAGACAAGGGTTTTAAGAGACTTATAAGCCCCAAACTCCTATCTCCTTAGTGAGATGCTTTTTAAGGACAAACCCCTGTTACCCGACCAAATCAGATAATGCCTCCTTGCGTCCTGTGTGCGAGAAAATAAGTGCATGCCACATCAAAGAATATGAAACGGTTAATTTACTTTTAAACACTAAATAGTAGAACCATAACGTGACAAAATAGTGGAATTTATCACAATAATCAGAAGAGTGATGCTAGTATAAGTTTGATCTTAACTCAAACTTAAGCGTAATTTATAAAATGAATGAAATATATTCATCATGTGATTGAAATTTTAATTATTTTTGGCAAAAACTTGTGGGACCAAAATATTTGAGGTTTATTTAAGAGGTGGTTGGCCCCAAGAGCAATTATTCCTAGTTCCATAATCCATAGCATCAGATGCCAACTTGGGTTCAAAGTGACGACGAAACAAATGACTTCGAAGAGTCGAGTGACGACATCAACTGATTCGGTGCCGCCATCTCCTATTTTCCTCTCTTTTCTCGTAAGTCGTGTGTTTACTTTTCTTTCTCCCTTTTTTTGATAAGAAAGTCGCGTTTAATGTTTGGGGACCCATTTTTATTTTGTTATTTTTAATTCAAGAGAAAAGAGATATCCTACATATTTAGTTTGACAAATTGGAGTTGATAGTTATAGTTTTGAGTCGTAAAGGCTTTATCTAGTTTCATAAAAGAGAGGAGAGCCAGAACTTGTAGCAGCCTGAATTCGTACCTAGGACCTCACAAATGGAGTGGAAGTTGGATACCACTACACCAACAAATCTTAGATTTGGGCTATGTATGGGCTCAACTGATTTAGAGAGCTATAAGGACCCAATTTGATTTAGAAAATTAGGCCCATAGAAAATGGACTAGACTTGGAAAGTTAATTGAGATGATTGGACAGGCCCAGCCCAACCTCCATAGTTAATTGACTCATCACATTAGCACACTTAATTAGGGTTGTAAGTGGATCAAATATAACCGAATAAAAGTATTGTTAAATTTCGTATGAATATCCGTCGAGCTTCAAAAATTGTATTAAGAGTTGGCTAGATGGCTGCTTTAACGAGCTTAAGTCGATCCAACATGAGTTAAGCTCAAACAGTTTGATATTTTATTTATATTTTATTATTTTTAATTAATTGAATCAAGTTTGAACCGAACTTTAAACTTTGCTGAATATAAAAATATTTTAAAACTTATTTATTATGTTAAACAAACCAAATGAACCTTTTAAGGCGAAGACAAAATCCGGTCATTGAAGAAGAGAATGAGATTAAAAGGAACACCACTGTTTTGTGACTGTATAAATCACTTTGACTTCAGCCTCTGTACATAATATGGGTAGGCTAGAGTCAATAATTATCCTGCACCTGCAGTACATTTGGTCATGGTTTTGAAAACCGGACTGGACTGGCCGGTCCGACCGGTTAAACCCCGAACCGACCACTTATCCGGTCCGGTTATTCGAAAAAAACGTTCGGGGTCCAGAACCGGTCAGAACTGCTCAGAACCGGTTAAACCGGGCGATTTTGAAAATTAATGAAATTCAACCTTTTAAATTCTAAAAATCTGAAATTGACCCCTTTAAAATCTAAAATTTACAATTGACCCCCCAAAATATAGGAAATGCATATTTTTTTTCATATTTTCATATATATATAGAAATACATATTTTTTTTTCATATTTTCATATTTTATATATTTAATAATATATTAATTATTATTTATTGCATAATTATGACGTCACCGGTTCGACCCCGGTTGACCCAACGGTTGAACCGGTGACCCGTGACCCAGTCACTTTTCCGATTCGCTGTCCGGTCCGGTTTTCAGAACACTGGATTTGGCCATACGAATTGTACATCTGGCATTATGGATTGTACATTTGGCAGTATGCATTGTACATCGTACTTTGATCATGTGGCAGGTCCATTTGTGGCGCAAAAAGTTTAAATTTTTTTTTACAACTTCACAGATTTGTACAAGTGACATAATGATCTATGGCGGTGTTACTGATTCCCATTGATTGCAACTTCTAATTCTGACCTGCACGACGTCGTCTTGTTGATCTGAGTTGTTAATGATCTCGCAACATTGTCTACGTGGTGCCTATTTGTTTTTGAAGAAATTGATTAGCAAACGTGCCAGTCACAAATCACCAATCATTGGACGACAATAAATTAAATCATATTGCATCAATTCCTTTGCTAGATTTAGGAGATAATTTATGGGTTTGGAATTATAAAAAAAAAAAAAAAACTTGAAACGAAGAGAAATTCAAGATTTGAAATTTTGGTCGTTATTAGAGATTTCGGACTCCAAATTCGTATACAATCATAAATATTTTTTGATAGAATTCATGTGAATCATACACAAATACTTGATACCGAAAGTTCGAGTCTCTTTAAAAAATTCAACTCATTGTATTGCAAATGTCCTATAGCCAAACTTATCTATCTTTGAGAAATTAAACTCTAAAATTATATATCCTTTACTACACTTGGCAAACCATGTTGGATGATTTAGTACATGATATATGTCACACTTTCCTACTTTTATAGAGAGAGTATTCCCAAGAATAGGTGATACAAAAGTAAAATAATTCTTCTAAAAAAAAGGGTAAAGTAAAATAATTGATACTATGTCCTATTTTAGCCACCATATGATTTTTCTTTACCAAATATAGCATCAACAAGATCGTTTGATAGTTAAAAATTGAGATAAGGGTGTTATATAGAAAAATTTTATATGCACTGGGTTTTTCCTAAATCAAATGACTTGAATGGTGCCACATCAATATAATGATCGTGCCATTACTTATGTGGCATCATTTGAATATTTGATCGATATTCAATACCTAATGTACGTAAGATCATTTTTTTGAGTGTAACAAAGTAAACAAAAAGATACATTACCTTGTTCCATATTCCAGGATCAAGAAGCGCACTTGAGACATTGAATCCCTTAATAGAATAAGCAGGAACGTAATTTCCATCACCACATTGTTCCGCATGCTCTGAATAAGGCCTCCTATAAGACGTCACCGTTTCTCTATTTCCAAACTCCTCAACGCCATCAAGAAAATGAATTACAGGCCTTTCACATGGATTCAAGCTAATAGCTCGTGTATTAAACGCGAATGGTTGTTGACTCCAAGTCCCCCATGTTAAGAATGTTTGCAATGGGGTACTAAGATCTTTTGCGGTCACTAGAAACGGGTACAATTGCACGGTGTAGCCCCATGAAACGGAAACGGACCAGTTTCGAGTTAGGTCATAGCAGAAACTGTGTTGTAATGCCCGTGTTGGGTCAGATTTGTAGGACTTAATGAGTCTCTTGATGGAGTCAGCCCGATTGATGTCTGGAAATAAAGGTTCAACGTAGTCTAGATGGTGTAATGAGACTATAGGTGCTAATGGATGAGCTGAAAGTATCCCGTATGGACTTCCTCGTATATCCACCTAAAAATGATATAGAATGCAACTATCAATTATATTACAAGTGTAATTATATTTATGCAATTGGCTAAAGTGCAATCAAACCCCTCAAGAGTGTTAATAATGTCACTTACTTATACTTTATTGCTAAATTGTGTTCCTAATATATAGAATGTTGATTGTTGACTTTGACAATCGATGGTAACTTTCTGAGATTATATTACGAGGCTTAGAATTAATGAGTGCAAATCATGGAAAGTTGTAGCTTAAATTTTTTATTATAAAATAATATTTTATCTTGTATTCAACTTTACATTTAATGATCACTTGAACAAAATATTTTTATAATATAAAATTTACTCGACTACATACAAGTATTAAAGAATATAAGATGAAACACAATTTCAAAATATAAAATCTGAAATGGTGAAATTGTAGCACATCCACTTTTGATTGTTCAACCGTGAAGGTAGGGACGTTCACGAGCCGATCCTAGCCAAATTTCTCGGCTCAAAATCGAGCTCGAGCTTGGGTCGAGTCGAGCTCGAGTTTAGAAAAAAAAAAAAATTAATTTTTTTAATTACTATATATATATATAATTAAATATAATCATAATAAATATTAAATATATTATTATTTATATAAATATAATATTAAGATATTATATTATATATATATATATGTATGTATAGATTAAAAAACAAATAAGTATTATATTTTATATATATATTAATAAATTAATTAATAAAATATTATTTTTTTATTCAGGCTCGCTAGCCATCGAACGAGTATTTTTGTGCTCGAACTTTTTTAGAGCTGACTCGACTTGTTGGTCACCCCTACTATATCAGTGTAGTGATGAAGTAAATCAATATTTGCATATTAGTCAAGAACTAATTAACTTCAACAGTAATGTACACAAAAATAATATAATTATACGCTAGAATTTGAAAAAAAAAAAAAAAGACCACATAATGGTTGGGTTTTTTTCTTTCTAGTTTTACATCATTAAAAATAAATAATGTTTAATTGCAACATATAGTTAATATAAAAACTGCAATACATGTATGAAGATCAAAATTAAAAAACTATAAAAACCGGGATACGATTTTCTTTCTTTTGAACCTAATTTATGGAAGCAAAACTAAAATAAAATGTTTTAAACTTAAATAATTCAATGTGGTAAAAAGCAATAAATAGATAAATAAAAATAATGCTGAAATTATATGAATTACCTGGTGAAAACCAGGTTCTTTAGTAAGAGGCACACCAATCTCATTAACACAACTTCCAATCTTAAGATCCGACCCGTAAAACTCCGCATACCGATCAATACATCCGTCCAAAATCCTCACCAGCTCCGCCGCCAATGGATAACTAACGGCGAACCCTCCACCGCCGTATCCCATTGCATAAGAATGCACCACATTTTGCTCAACACTCTCCGAATTTCCACCAATATAATACATCTCTCTATGATCATATTTATTCAGAACGTTCACCAAATTCTCAGTGAAAAATACTGTATCATCATCTCCCATAACAAACCACCTTACATTTTCTAATCCAAGATCGAAACTCTCCTTCACTATCCGCGCCATGCGCACGGCTGACCTGCATGGTTATGGTATATCGGAATATTATCAGGCGATATATATAAACCAAATATATTTTACATAATATGCCAAAAAAAGTCTATTTTTTTTAATTGTCGAAAATATAAATAACATAAGTTCCACTAATTGATTAAATTGTAAGCAAAACATAGTATTAGAAATAAATAATTTTAAGCAGTAGAATTTAAATTTGTAGGGGGGAAAATTTATTGATAATTATATAGCAACCTTACATCCACCGTATCATATCATAGAGTATGTTACTATAAAATAAATGTAAATTTTATATACCCGATATTGTTCGATATCATAATAACTTGATAATAGAAATATACAATATCATTGTAACAGCCATATTATCAAATATATATAATTACCAGTGATATATGTAAACTCAGGGAATAATATAAATATCGTTCTATATATATTATCATATATATGGACAAAGATACGTCCAGATACTGGACACTTATCAGCCGATATTATCACATATCGTTCAATACTTTAATTTGAAGTATGCTGACCTGGGCCCGTCCGCCGTGTACTTGAACCGCGCCGTATCAGCCGAGACTTTGTACGACGGTGAAGTTTCAGGCCACGGCTCGGCTCCATTTCCAGGCTCCTCGTCGAGCCAGACAAAGCCACGGGTTATGTTCGGTTCCCACCAGAGTTCACAGTAGTGGCGGCGCTGGCTCCACGTCTCGGCTGAGCCGCCTATGCCGAAGAGAATGTGGGATATGTTTGTTTTCGTCTCTTCATGGCCGCCATTGATGGATACATGATTAATATTGTAGGATGCATGAATAACGGTATGATCGCATTGGGGGCAATTGATGACACGCCAATTTGAGTTGGGGAAGGCTGAAAAATAACACAAGGAAAATATTGCAGCAAAAATGCAGATTGCTAAAAATCTTTTTATGAAATTTAGGCTTAAAAGATAGGGTTTTGATGGTGATGAAGTGGGATATTTCCAGGGTTTTAAAGGGTTTTGAACGATATTTTCTGATGATTGTGGGGGCATCTTTGTTACTTGGAGTTATGGAAATTCGGAGTTTGTGTTTGGATATAGAAATCCAACTCTTTTGCAAGCATATATATATATATGGTTATTGCTTTATAGGACTTGAGGAAATTTTTGATTCTGTCGTTTGCATTAATGGTTTAATTTCAAGGAAATTTTATTCATTGTAGGATGTTTGCGATTGTTTGAAGATTTTATTAATATATAGAAATCACTTCATCGTTGAAATTATGTTATTTTAATCAGATGTACGTAGCTATATTTGTTGGGTTCAAATTACATTCTTTATCCAGAACTAAAAATATACCCTAATTGGCATAGCTTATAAATAAGGTAAAATTATTTTTTTGTCATGTATAATAGTGTTGACACTTTTCGTCTTTATAATTACACTTTTAGTCCTAAAATTGACATTCTCATTCCAATTTTAGTTCTTTTTTCTATATTTTTTGTCTTAAGTCGCACATTTAGTACTTTTTGGCTAATTTTTTCTTACATTTAGTTATGCTACAGTTAAATTAAAAAACTAAAAAAGTTCAGGTCAAATTAATGGCCGGAACTTCGCACGTGCGCACACATGATTTAGCTATTTTTGATTGAGATAAATTCCACCTTATTCGTTGAAATTGAAATGGTAGAGGTAACTTATATTTTATAGGTTGAGTTTGCACTTGATATTGAAGGGGAATTGAGACTAATTGATTTAATTTTGGATGAATGAATTTGAAGAAAAATTTAGGGTTTTATAAACCCATGTATCTGTTATAGTGGTTGGGAAGGGGTATGTTATTAATTTTATATTATTTTACAAAGCGCTGAACACATGTGCGTCGCACGTGTGAATTTGGTCGGAACTTTTTAAATTTTTCAATTTGACGGGAGCGGAACTAAATGTTTTTAAAAAAATTAGCTAAATAAGACTAAAGGTGTAACTCATACAAAAAAGTGGGAAAAAAACTAAAATTGAAGTGGTGTCTGACCAAAAGCGTAATTATGTATTATATAGGACGAAAAATGCCAAAACCCTATAGTTATAAGACAAAAGAAATAATTTTCCCTAAAAAAAATGAAAAATCTATATAGTGAGCTCTATTTTTTTAAAATTAAATTTTATCCAAAATTAAGGGGAAAACCAAAATCTATATACGTGGGCTTAAGCGGTTGATTTTTCTGCAATCAATTAAAGATATAATCGGCATTTAAATTTGGATTTTTCCTTAATTTTGTGGGTTTTTAGGGGGAAAGTTGAATATATTGTATGATCACTTCTAATTTCGTGCAAAGCATGATGATTTCCGTTAGGAGTGGCATACATCAACTTAGGCATGATGATCTTTTTGGTCTGTCAAAAACTCTTAAAAAAATGAGATGTGCACTCAACTACTCCAACTCCTTTTTAATAATTATTATGACATATTTGTCTCTCTTGCATATATATATATTGCTCCTCCCTTCCCGGGCCATTCCTGAAAGTTCAGAAATTTCGATATTGGAACAATTACATACAATTACTCATACAGTGAGATAATACATGTTTTTTTGTAATTATATTAAAACTCGAAATTTAAATTCTCTAAGAATCGCTCCCTCAGCGTACTAAAGCAAAACTCACCGTTTAGAACAACGTTGATTATAAGGAGGAGGTAAGTTTCCCAAGCTTAACTCTCACCTTGAATATAGAAAGCAACACGTTATAGAATTATTCAATATTAACCAATGTTCTCAAAACCGGACATCGAACCGGAAAAGTGACCGGGTCACTGGTTCAACCGCGATCGAACAGGTGACGTCATAATTATGCAATCACTACAACAAAAAGTAATGTTAGTGACAAAATTAAAAGTGACAATGTTAAAATTGTCATTAGATATATATAATGAGTGACAATAATTTTTGTTTTGTCACAAAAAGAATTTTTAGTGACAAGAGTTTCTTTAAAGTTGTCACTATTGACAATCAGTGACACATATATAGTGACAATACAAATAGAGTGACAATTATAATTGTTGTCACTAAGTTATCACTAAAGGTGTGTCACTAATTGTCAATAGTGACAACAAATTCCTTGTCACTATGTATCAAGAGTGACAAATTCTATACAAATCTTGTCACCATTACACATGTAAAACTTATTCTTGTGACAAAACAAAAAATCTTGTCACTAAAAAATTATAATTAGTGACAATTTTTATATTGTCACTTGACATTTTGTCATTAATGTATTATTTTTTTCTAGTGAATAAATAATAATTAATATACTAATAATTATACAAAATATAGAAATATGAAAAAAATATGTATTTCCTCTATTTTAAAACCAATTTATACACAGAAGTTCAAGTTTCTATCCAACTAACCTATACTCTGTAACGCCTACTTATAACATAATCTACACACTTTTAACAGCAAAAAATGAGGTAAACAATAGTATGATTAACAATTACTAAAAAATAAAAAATGTATTACCAAAAAAAAAAAAAACAATTACTAAAAAATGAGGAAACAAACTCCACCAACTTGTTTGTACTCTTTTCTATATTTTATTGTGAGATAATCTGAGAGAAGATAGATAAAGTTGGTGGAGATATCAATCTTCTCTCTCTCTCTTCACCTTTTCTTGTTCTTCTTATTTTCGTTTCGATTTTTTCAATGGTATTTTCGTTTGTTTCTTCAATCCCGAATTTTCTATTTTCTGGTGCTATTTTTGTTTGTTTCTTCAATCCCGGATACAACTTCTCTCTCTCTCTCTCTCTCTCTCTCTCTTCACCTTTTCTTGTTCCTGTAACTGAGTTCATATTTTCGTTTTCAATTTTCCGGTGGTATTTCCGTTTGTTTCTTCAATCCCGGATACAATTTCGATTTTACCCTACAAATTTAAGACCCGCCCGGTTCACTTGACCTACGAACGGGTCGAACGGTCGACCAGTCCAACCGTCAGGTTGGACGATTTTCGACGAAAACCACCGGTTATGAGTCTTAAACGGTTTCGAGTGTTAACCGGACCGTTTTAGTGACCGACTCCGGTCTAGAGCGGTCGGACCAGCTGGTCCGATCCGGTTTTCAAAACCTTGACATTAACACGCAATTTATATTTTAAGAAAATAAAAAGGCTGGAGTTGCACCTTTGGTAGCTAGAGCAATTATACATTGGTCCAGATTTTCTATTTTTGGTGTAACACATTGGTGTTACATCAATACAATTTGTCCTTAGATTATGATCTATTATTTCCTTTTCAATTATTAAAAACAAGTACTGTCTAAATTGATTGGTGTTACACCAAACAAGTGTCTAAATTATAAGTTATTATTTCCCAAGACTAGCCTATCCCAAGGTGTAACACTTACGTAAGAGAAATAAACACAAAATTCACACTCAAATCATTGAACTCAATCTGACATAGAATTACCCGTCCCAATAGTCTGAAGTGTTACACCGTCTGAAAGTTGTTATTGTTTATTGAGACGTAATGACTTCAAGAACTTTGGACCCAACATGGGTCATTTCATATATCTTTTATAAAGTTTAGGGGCAAAAATATGATTAACAAAAATTAAAGATATCTCAAAAAATAAAAAAATTCAACGTTACCTTATCTAAATCAATTTTTTTTTCCTTCTTGAACATTTGTTTTTGTTTAAATTATGTTATTATCTCTTAACCCACAATTTGAATTAACTAACATTTGATACCATTATCGATTTGTATCTCTTTCTCTTTAACACGCACCATTGCTTATACATGTATGCATTTATGTGAGTATTTTTATATTTTTATATGCTAATTGCTATCGTTTTTTAATTTTATTATGAATTAAAATGTATTTTTTTGATAATTAGTTTTTAACTTACAGTTTTTTAGTCTAAACTTCAATCAATTTCCCTCAAACTCGTTTAGGAAATAATTTTTTTTTTTCAATTTGTAATAATTATTCCAAGAATTTCACAACCCATACATAGACTTCTCCTGAATTATCATCTAAAAGAAAATTAAAGTGCAAGTTATAAATGATTTAAATTTGTCTTGAGAAGGATTTTTTGACATTAGATGAACTCAAGTATAATTCACATAGATGAGATGATTATACTTATTACCGTGATTGAGTATAAGATAAATAAATTACACTTCAATCCGCCAAATCAGGACTAAAATTCTCCCTATGTAGGCTGTAAACGAGTCGAGTCGAACAAGTTGTTCTTCAAGTTTGTTTGAATAATTATCGAGTTTCAGAATTCGTGTTTGAACTTAGTTTGATTGTTAATTGAACGGCGATCTAACGAATTTTAATCGAGCCGAACACGAATTGAACTCGAATAACTTGATTATTCTGCACATATTTTATCATTTTTTATAATCGAATCGAGCTCGTGCCTACTTCAAGCTCATTGAACATACAAAAGGTTGTTTAAGCTAGGTTTGATATGTTAACGAGCCAAACTAAAATAAACTTTTATCGAACAATCTCGAGTCGAATATCGAGTAGCTTCGTTTGTCTCTAATTCCTAAATCCTATGTGAATATAGTTTCCACAACAAGGACAGAGTTGGAACCAAATTTTCAAACCGACAGCCAACAAAATGGGGGTTAGCTTCACTATTTCATTATTTCTTGATTAGGAAGTTTAATGGTTGAGATTAGCAGCTTGAAGGCTACCGGGCAACCATTTTCGAAATAGTTTCTAACATACCAATATATATCGATAAAAATAATAATATATATATTTGTTGTAAACGACTTGCCCAACAAAAATATAATTATTATGGAAATACAACCATGAATATTGCCCAAGTAGCATTTTTTTAAAGAAGAACTCGACACTCAAAGTCTTGTAGCAATTTCAAGTATATATTCATGTAAAATTAGTTCTGTATGGTTATTATATCGAGACCTTTTTATAAGAAGAACTAATTTTACAAGTCGATTGACTGTGACAGTCGCCCCTTTAACTTTAAAAAAGAAATTACTTTTGGGCATACAAGTTTATACTATTTAAAGTTTTGCCCTCCAGAGATTCAAAATATCAAGTTTTGTCTCTTTCTTTTCGTGTCCGCCATGGGACCAAAAATATATGGCGCTGTCCCTACGCGTCCCGATGTCATAACCAAAAAACCATGATAATATATCTTCATAAATCAAATAACAATAGTGTCAGGAAGATAATATAAAATACATTTCATCATAATTTCATCATAATTAATCAAGTACCAAATTAAACTATCTATTTATGATTTCTCAAAACCGTTAAATAATTCTCCATGATGTTTCACCTGATATATTTCACTCACTTGGACATCACTCCAAATCATAGTTGGACCAACAGCCTAGCTAGTAAAGGTCAACATTCAATCTGTTATTAGACCTATATTATCATAATTAGTTAATTACCATAAGAAATTCACACATACAAACACACACTACCTCTCTTATAAGACACTATAAATATAATCTTATTTTCAATCCATCTTAGCAACTCAAAAATCACCATTTCTTCCAATCAAGCATATCAATAAACACAAAGTAAAAATGATTTCTTCTCTCAAGTTTCTACTCTTTGTAATGACCACTCTGTCCCTCTTACTCGAGCTAGCATTATCGAAGCATTCGGGCACAACAAAGCACTACAAATTCGATGTACGTTTCGAATTATCAATTTCTTGTTATCAAATTTATTTCGCGCATATTTTGACATAGTTTTATCCATGCATGAGTACAGATCAAAATGCGAAGTGTGACAAGGTTGTGCCAAACAAAGAACATTGTGACAGTGAACGGCCAATTTCCAGGGCCTACTATTACTGCTAGAGAAGGAGACAGGGTGATAGTTAAAGTAGTTAACCATGTTCAGTACAATGTTTCCATTCATTGGTAAACCTTAAATCCTCGTCACGATTAAGGTTGAAATACTGTAGTTAAACAATTACTCTAATTTAAATCTATTTACGTGTTTTGTAAGGCACGGAGTCAGGCAGCTGAGGAGCGGATGGGCAGATGGACCGGCATATATAACCCAATGCCCGATTCAGACAGGGCAGAGCTATGTCTACAATTTCACTATAACTGGCCAAAGGGGAACCTTATTTTGGCATGCCCATATTTCATGGCTTCGAGTTACACTCTACGGACCTCTAGTCATCCTCCCGAGACGTGGAGTCCCTTATCCTTTCCCACAACCCTACAAAGAAATTCCGATCGTTTTTGGTAAAATTTCCCCTTAAATTTATTAGTTATAAATTATCAATGAACTGCAGAGAATGAATTTCCCTCTTGAAATTTTTTTCTTGTACTTTTAGGTGAATGGTGGAAGGCCGATACGGAGACGATTGTAAATCAAGCATTACAAACAGGAGGAGCCCCAAATATTTCTGAAGCTTATACTGTTAATGGCCTTCCAGGACCCTTATACAATTGTTCAGCCAAAGGTGAACCTCAATTCTCGATCATACTCCAAAATTAAATAATTATGTCAATTAATAAGGAAAATTTCGATTTTCTTTTATACTGCAGATACATTTAAGCTGAAGGTGAAGCCGGGAAAAACATACCTACTGAGATTGATCAACGCTGCACTAAACAACGAGCTTTTCTTCAGCATTGCTAACCACACTCTAACTGTAGTTGAAGCTGACGCCGTGTATGTGAAACCATTCAAAACTGATGTAGTTCTTATAACTCCTGGACAGACAACGAATGTACTCCTCAAGACCAAAAACCATCATCCAAACGCAACTTATCTCATGGCTGCACGACCTTATGCCACGGGCCCTGCTTCGTTCGACAATTCCACCACAGCTGGAATCCTAGAATACCATACTCCCTCCAACAAGATCATGAAAATCAACAAACTTCCCCTTTTAAAACCACAACTTCCCGTGTTCAACGATACCACATTCGCTACCAGATTCAGCAAAAAACTTCGGAGCTTGGCTAACTCAAAGTTCCCAGCAAAAGTCCCACAAAAAGTCGACAGGCGATTCCTCTTCACTGTCGGGCTAGGCCTGAACCCGTGCTCGAACCCGAATAAAACCTGCCAAGGCCCGAACAACACAATGCTGGCAGCTACGGTCAACAACGTGTCATTTTTGATGCCAAACAAGGCCATGCTCCAAGCACACTACTTCAATCAATCAAGAGGCGTCTACACCACCGATTTTCCCACCAACCCGCCATTCAAATTCAATTACACGGGCAATCCGCCAAACAACACGTTCATAACTAGCGGCACGAAAGTTGTGGCGCTACCGTTTAATACAAGCGTGGAGCTTGTGATGCAGGATACTAGTATTATTGGTGCAGAAAGCCATCCCCTGCATCTCCATGGCTTCAACTTCTTTGTTTTGGGCCAGGGTTTCGGGAATTTCAACCCGAATAACGATCCGGTTAAATTCAATTTGGTTGATCCGGCCGAGAGGAACACCGTTGGGGTGCCATCCGGCGGGTGGGTCGCGATCCGGTTCCTAGCGGATAATCCAGGTACATACATTATATTACGTACTTTTGTAAGTTTATAATATAGGAGAATCATTATATAATAAGGTGTAATTTTTTGTTAATGTAATAGGGGTATGGTTCATGCATTGTCACTTGGAAGTACATACAAGCTGGGGACTGAGAATGGCATGGATTGTGATGGACGGAAAGCACCGGAATCAGAAGCTGCCACCTCCGCCTTCTGATCTGCCGAAATGCTAACAGGAATTTACTTGTTTTTTATATACTGTTAGTTTTGTATCTCTTTTTTGTAAGGTTTATTTTCATTCTTTCTATTCTTGCAATGTGTAATTTTGGAGACAATTGCAGTAAAATTTTAGTGGATTTTGTCCCCTTTTCTTCATGAGAAAAAAGGGAATTCAAGAAGAAAAAGCAAAGAAACTTATATGCATCATTAGATCTACACATAGTAAGTATCAATATACAATGTTGGCACAATAGCAATTAATATGAAAATATATATTGGCACTCCATATTCTTTTATAAAAATGGTTCATTTATTTTTTAATTTGAGCATATGGACAAGAATGTCCTCAATACACATAAAAATATAAAATAATAATTTCGAATTTGTGATGTGTAAATTAACTCTTTTTTGTTGGGGGGAGGGCATAATTTGATTTGATGTTAAAAGAATCAACATAAAATAGTGATCTAAATGTTGAAGTTATGATGTATAGGAGATTGCTTTATGAAAAATAAATTATATTTCACAAATTTGTGAATAAAAATACGAGTTAAAAAATTATTCAAAATTCAAGAAAAGTGATCTATTATATTTTAAAATTCTCAACTTCTCACCATTTCTTAACTTTTAATAGCTATATGCTTCTTCAAATATACTATGTAAAAATGTAAAATAAGTTAATATGAGAAAAAATGAACAAAGATTATGCTAAAGTTGCAATATATATTGTTTTGTGTGTTCAAAACATTAAAATGTGAAGATAAACTTTTAAATAGATGAATAGTATAATGAAAGTTATCTTTGTCTAACATATATTAAGAGAAATTGTGTGTGCAAATAGTACATGAGCATTATTTTCTTAAAAGTGCTAACATCAACTCCCAATTAAATTTCATTTTTAGAAGATTTATTTGCCCTTTTGTTTACTTCTCCTCTTTCTAATTCATCTTTTTTCTTCTCTTTTTTCCCTTTCTTAAGGCCAATGGCTCACATTTTATCTATTATACAAATTAGCATGACAAAATTAAGTAATTCAAACCATATATTCAGGTGTATTTCAGGGTACGTTCTCTCCAATATATCAAATAAAAGCATAAAATTTGTGCTTGTAATATGATTTACCAAGAATGCAATATATCTTACATTGAAGTAGATAATATTTTTATCGAAAAATTAGATTCATTATATGACTAGAATTTTATTTATTCTTATGTATCATGTATTTTATTTGAAAATTTTATTAAGTCAAAATAATTTGAAATGCAGTTTGACAAAAAATGAGTTTTTTCCCAAAATATTAGTCTTAGGAAAAATAATTCTCAAATTAGTACTATTTAAAAAAGAAATTCCCAAATTTCTTCAAAAAAAGAAAAAAAAATTCTCAAACTATTACTCTTAGTGCCACATGTATTACCATGTGTACCAAAATTATTAAGTTGGATTTTTTCCCCCACTTTAATGACCCATATGAATTTAGTAGTTATAATATTCCTCACCATTTTATCCTTATTTCTCTCCAAATATTCTTTTTTTTTTCTCTTTTCTGTTGCACTAATTTTCTAATTACTTATAATAATTAATATAAAATCATATGTAAAATTTATGTTTGCATAATTTCAAACAACATATGTAGTATTGAAAAAAATTCATATTACAAATAATAAATGAATTAATCATTTTAATTTATCAATTTTAATGAATTGAACATATGCATCGATTGAGCCACTAGGATTAATAAGTATAAAGTTATAAACATAAATTTTCTTAATTGATTTACAAACCAATACTAATGCTATACAAAAAACAACAATTTAACTATAATGTTTGCATGGTTGTGTATGTTTCTTCTTTGAACATCTTATGTTTTTTGTTTTTTTAATTTCAATAAAATTAGAGTTGGAGGGAGTATTTTCCAACTTCTAATTGTCTTTTTAGTCTTCACTACTTTTTTCTCTCTCTACACGAGATAACTAATTCTCTTCTAAAAAATGTGTCCCCAATTCATTTTCCTACTATCAATTTAACTATATTATGGTTGTTCCCTGTCTATAGTCCTTAGATTTTCACTCTGGAAATGTCCCACCGATTTTCCGATTCAGTCAGAGGACGTGGTACCACCATACCATCATATCGGCACACTCGATGTGTGTGCTTAATTCTTTAAAATTTATAAATTAGAATAATTAATTCATTTATTATTGAATTTTGTGATATGAAAATTTCTCAATACTATGTGCTTTTTTAAATTATGCAAACATAAATTTTACATATGATTTTATGTTATATTAGTAGTTAGAATTTTTTTTATTTTTTTTTTGGGTGTCTACAAGTAATTAGAAATTAGTGCAATAGAAAAGAGAAAAAAGCAGATAACAAAAGAAATAGAATATTTGAAGAGATAAGGATAAAATATGAGTGAGAAATATTATAACTAGTAGATCCACATGGACAAAATGAAAATCAAGGCCTACTCAAATATAGTACTAAACTACTAATACAATAACAACTTAAATTTGTTAATACACATGCATATACATGACTTAAAATTTGATGATCTTCTAGTTTATTATAATGATTATAGTAATTTGGATAATGAATTTACCAATGACTCCTGTTCATCTGCCTCTATAAGAGATCAGAAATTTCAAAGATTTTCTCTCATGAAAAAAGATCTTTTACACCAACTTTTTCCTTGCAAGAGCCTCAACTACTGATTGTGCTGTGCAATAAGCAATAGCCTGAATAGTAACCATAGGATTCACACCCAATGCAGTTGGAAAAACACTTGAATCAGCAACATACAGCCCCTCCACCTCCCAACTCTCCCCCGTCGGGCCGACCGCCGACGCCCCCGGGCCCACCCCCATTCGACAACTCCCCATCTGATGCGCTGAACACATTGGCATCTCCAAATTTCTCAACGGCCTCGAACTCTCCTCCTTCACAAACCTCTCAAACTCCTCCGGTCCGACTTCCTTCACTCTCAAAACCCTACCTTTCCTATGTTGGGTCCCGATTTCCTCGGCCCCGGCTGCCGCCAATATCCTTAAAACGATCTCTATGCCTTTGCTCAAATTTTCTTGATCCAAACCATCCAATTTGTAACTTATATCGGTTTGTGATGTCACCGCACCCGACCCTTTATCTCTTGCGAGCGCAAATATGTGGGCAGTTCTCGAGAACTTATGCATCCGGTTCTTGATATCTAAACCGGATAGCCAAGGCATTAGCGCAGAGAACATGCCGGGATGAAGCGCAGGCGTTTGAATAATTGCGCCGTAGCCCGAGGCGTCGATATTCGCTGCAACTTTCGACATTGCCGTCATTATGCCACCCTCGTAGCTTTTCTTCTCAGACCCAGGCCATGAAAGTGTATCAGGAAAATAGCCCCAAGCCATTACCACCGGATGGAGATGTAAATTTTTTCCTATATTCAGGTTCTTTAAGCCACTTCTTTTTAATAGCGCCGGAGTGCAGATTGCGCCACATGCCACGACGGTCACTTCCGACTCCACAATAGCGATTTCTTTAACCCCGTGATTCAAAAAACTAAAAGCAACCCCGATAGCCTGTTTTCGATCTTTTTTTGGCCGTGTGATCACTTTTATGGCTTCACATTCGGGAAGAATCGCACCATTGCCCGATTCAACTAAATCCACGAGCCACGTCTCTGAGGTACCTTTTTTGGTTCCATCTTTACAACCAAGACAACACCAACCGCAATAATGATCAGATGGTGCATTGCGTGGGATATTCTCCACAGGGTACCCCAAATTCTCACACCCTTTTCTCAAAATCATGTTGTTGAACCCTTCGTCCTCGAATTCCGATTGAACACCCATTTTCTGACATACGACATCAAGGGCATTTTGGTAAACTTTACTCTCGAACAACTCTAGCTTGTATTTTTCACTCCACTCTTTTGTAACATATGGCGGGGTCCGTATCGAGGCGGACCAATTTATCGTCGATCCCCCACCGACGGTTGAACCAGCAAGCATGAGAATGTCCATATTCTCGGTCCCCGATATCCCATTCCCGAGGTACATTTGATCGATTGCTTGCCCTTCTAGAAGTGAAAGATTGCTTCTTGCTAAATAGCTTCCTTTTTCTAGCACAAGCACTTTGTAGCCAGCTTTTGCAAGAACTCCAGCTGCAACTCCACCACCCGAGCCCGAACCAACTACCACTGCGTCACATTTGACGATGAAAGATGGATTTAAAGACTTAATTCGCGTGTTTTTGGAGTGTGGTATGGAAATGGGAAAGCCTAAGGTTTGTAGTTTGTCAAGTGATGTTTCCTTTGATTGGCTTAAATTGATGATGCCTTTGTATAGAGGTCCAAACAGCTCTTCTTTACTTGAGCACTCTTCGTTTTCTTGGTTTCTTACCGATGTTTGTTTTGCTATGTCTTCTGTATTTTTCGTCTCAGGTTTTCGGGGTTCGATCAGGTTCGGATCTGGCCCGCAGTAGCCTATTGCTTTCCAGGATATGTTCTCATCTTTCTCATTCACCTGTGAGTGATCAATTTAGACATGCAATAAAAATAGTATTAGGAAACCGATATCATAAGAGAACGTAACTATTAGTTAGATAATTAAATGGATAGATTTCATATTGTCACCTGAGTTTCGCCTATAATGTCATTTCGGTATTCCAAGTGTTCACAAATGACACAATTAGCACCCAATTGTTATCATCATTGTTGCATTAGTACATCTTGAAGTGATTTCCATCCATTTTTAACTTATATGAAGACTGTCATACCTTAAGTATGACAACTATAAAATTTGTGTAAAAATAATAGACCACTCTAGGAATACATAATTTAGTATTTAATATTTTTTAGCATGGAACTCAATAGTTTATTAATAAATGAAAAGGGTAAAAACGATTAACCATCCGTATTTTACTGGTTTTTACACTTTTTTAAACATTTTCTTTTTACACTTTTTTTATCTCAACTCCATGGGTTTTACACTTTCCTATATATTAGCATATTCTGGCGGAATAATCCGCTAGAATTTCAGTTCATGCGTACATTTACCCCTAAATAAAATCATGTGCATAACTTTTATGATTTATTAGTTATTACTCACCAATATTTTGCCGGAATTTCAGCTCATACGTACCTTTACCCCTAAATAAAATCATGTACATAACTTTTATTTTCTTCATTAATCATCTTTAGATAATATCAAAATTATGCACTCAATTATCTAGTATTTACTATTTTGTTAATAATTTTCTATGAATTGCATAAAATAAGTTGGCTGCTAACAGCTGGCATTAGAATTTGGGCCCAAAATATTTATAAGCCTGGCATATAAAATAAGTACATCTTAGTTGGGCCTAGTGATTTGTGATTTGCCTATCAGTCGATTGAAAGTTGGGCCCCACTCCTAGTGCTGTGCTATTGATTGGTGGACCAAAGCATGCCATTTGTTATCTTTGTTCAAAAATGTTTTATAAACCGAGACTCAGAATTCATAGACCGAACGGAGATCGGATCTTCCATTACACAATGGTGTCAGACAATAGTATCACATCAATAAGGGATTGATAAGAGTAAAAAATTGGTAATAATAATTCACTCACATATTAATTAAATACATTTATCAATCCCACATTGATATGACAACATTCCGAAACGAACGGACACCGATGAATTCATGTCATTGTTGACTATCATTCACTGACAAGTCCATATACCCAACAAATATGACGAATTCATGTCATCATTCATTATTGACAATTTTGGTCCAACCTGTAGTAGGTGACCGGAGCCAATCTTACCCGAATTTGATCTAACAAAAAAAATCACTTGACAGACAAAATGCCTAATATTTATAATGCTCTAATACTTAAAAATTGAGTATCTAACCTTAGGTTTAGCCTTGAATTTTCACGAATTTTTAGTATTTGAAGTTTCTTTCTATTTTCGACTGAATCTAAAATAGCCATAAAAGTACAACACAAATTTATTGGCCCATCCTTGGAACTTTCGAGGTTAGAATGCTTTTGAATAATTTAGGTGGTAGCTGAAATTAGAAAAGCATCATATGGAGGACTGGGCATTTAATGGTGAGGTCTCATCTGCCCAACTGTGTGTCAGATTGTATAATATAGAGATAAGGATGTAATTCAATGCAAATAATTGCAATCTATAAAAGTTTTCAAATAAATCAATTAGTTAAGTTGTCCCTTATGCACACGCGATTAGGACTTGTGACATATTACGTGTGCTAGATGACTAAATGTACGATAAATATTTTGTAATTTTCTTTACATTTTGACATTATGTAACACTTGTTACACATCCAACATTTACTATATGCATTTATTTATTTTTCAGTTACAACGGGAAATGAGTCCACTCATGTATCTAAACTAAGGAGATCAATAACACTATTTTGGTGCACGTCCCAAACGTGAACTCCTTGAGGCAGTTGGTGACCCATTTTTGCCAACACGTCCGCACAAGAGTTACCCTCTCGAAAAACATGGCGAAACCGACAATTCCATGGTTTCCTAAGCAATAGTCTGCAATCTTCAACGATTGCTCCCATGGCGTGTCCATTAACATCTCCTCCATTAACCAATTTAAAAGTGTTCGGAAACAACTTTTGCTTGTAATATACTAGGTGTAAATTGTAATATACTAATCCTTGTCATTGTGTAACTTCTGCTTTTCGGGATATAGATATTGATTTATTCTATGCTACACCCAACGAACATAAAAGACAGAGTGGTTGCAATAAGTGTCTTATGGCTTTATTTGTATTTATTGATTATAAAATTATGGGACACATACTACCAGCTGCCTAGTGCATGTCACCCGGTGTAGCATCTACAAGACCTGTATACAACATTAACGGAAGGCTTAACCTATTACATGTGTCTTATTTCTATTATATTTTTCAATTTCCATTTTTAGCAAGAGGGAAAAATGATCCTCTATAACAACTATAAATCTATATTACGTTTCATTTTTTTAGTTACAGATAACACAAATTTTGTACATGCAACATATTTTGTACATGCAACATATATAAAATGAAATGCATGACGAAACATTGAATTGTAACACAGGATCAAAATGCATCTTCACATTTTCATCTTGCTCTTCTCGGGAAAATCAAAACGTCAAACAAACCAACGGGACATATGTCCGAACCACGTCTCGTCGTTTTTCTCGCTTTGATATGTACGCTCGATCAGAGCACGGGTGACCATGCGTATGAAGATGGTAAAGTAAGAGCCAATCATCTAATAATGAAACCATGTAACACCTAGATAGATGATCGAATGTGTAGACAAATGAGTGATCGAGGCGTAAAATCAAGGAAAAACCCCCCAACCACTTTCTCAATACACTCTAAGGTACATTAATGTGTGTGACATAAGACATTGCACAATCATTTAAGAAAGATTTCGATCTGCATATGATTAACATAACAATAACTTAAAATGCAAAATTTATATACAATACTATTAGATGGATAAGAAATAAATTTACCTGAGTGAAATAAACGAGGAGAGTGAAGATTTTGAGGCCTGTATATAGGAGTCTCAAGAGAAAAAAATAGCTTTCGGACCATGAAAGCAATATTTGTTCTCTTTTATTTGGTGAAATTTTTGAAAATCTCTGAAAATATGGAAAATGGCTTGAAAGGCTTTTTTTCCCACAAAGTATGAAAGTCCCAATCCATGTTGATAGCAACCACAATGCCAGTCTACTTAAATAACTCTTGGGATGTTTTGTTTTTTCTCCTAGTAACACAGCAAGCTGCAAAAATAAACAAAATAAAATAAAATAATTGGTACTTTTTTATTTATTTTTTTAAAATTAAAAAATGTCATAAATTAAGGCAGGAATTGAGAATCACGAGTTTTGTACATCTATACATTGGGTGTTGTACAGCATGATTTTTGATGTGACACTTAATAAACTATAGGTTTGTTATGTTGTTCTAGTGAATGAATTTTTATGTGACACATGATAATTGTAAACGTACAAGAAAGTGGAATTTCAAACAATCTATCAAAGTGTAAAATTAAATAATTAAAATTACGATCATCCGTGAACAATAAATTCCATGTAATTTTCATCACATTAATGATGATGATATTTTACAATTTAACTATTGAGATCTCTTAATAATAGCTCAAGCTACATTTATTTTCATATGGAAACTATTTCCAAAAAACAAAAGTTCCAAAATATGTATAAATGGTTTGCTTGTTTTCTAAAAAGTACTTTCAAATACTAGCATACTTCTTTTTTTGATTGAATCAATTAAATCATTATATCAAATATCAAATTACTATTATTCATCATCAATTTTTCTATTACAAACAAATAATAATAATCTATTATATTATATAATAATAATAATAATCTATTATATTACAAACAAACAACGACATGGTTGAATTCATGAACTCTAAGCCATGAACATCAATCTTACTATTAGAAGATGACGCGATCCAAACTAGAAGAGTCCAAAAGTCAATTTTTTTTAAAGAAAAATCGTTATTTTAATAATAAACCCCAATATATGACCTACGCAACCCCTAGGCAACTAGATGAAATATTTTATTGCATCTCTCATTACAATTACAATGTATGTTTTGTAATAAAGAAATTGCAATAAAAAATCATGTTTATTAAGTAAGATAGAAGGTAGGGAAAAAAACTCTTTATTTTATTTTCACATGTAGAAAATCAAACCTTATTTTTTACAAAAATGAAGCATCAATCAATAATAAGGCTATGTGTGGTTATGTTTTTTGAGTTAAATTCTAATTTTTTTTAGAAAATGTGTATTATAGAAATTCTTGTGAAAATATTGACTTTTATTGTTTGTTTGGATGTATTTTTAGAAAATAGTTGAAAGTGGTGTTTGATGTGACATAAAATTGAATTTTATTGGGATTTGATATATAAAATGATTGAATTAATTATGAATGTGTATATATATATATATATATATATATGAATGATTTGATATAAAGTATGTGTGTGTATATATATATATACATATATATTTAGTTATTATAAAATATGATAAAGTAAAAAAAATAATTAGTTGAAAAGTGAGATGGTGTAATTAATGATGAAAAATTGTGAATTGATTGAAATAGTAAAATGATTAGTTGTTGTATAGGAAAATGTGTAGTAGTATTTAAAATATGAGTATTTTTTATAGAATTTACCTTAAAGTGTATATTTTCATTTTCTGGTAATTGAAAAAATAAAAATGATGCAGCCTAATAGTTTCCACAAAAATAATCAATAACTAATAGTTTTTCTTTTTTTTTCTTTTTTCTTTTTTTTTTTTTTAAAAAAAATCATTAACTAATAGTTGACAATTGACATTGCCAATTTGACACGTCTTCCTATGAATCTTAAGGAAACACTTTTATTAAATATCCTTGAAAATAAAATGAAGATGAATTCAAACGCAAGAACATCACAAAATTCTGGGCCCTCTCGATTTGATCACGTCTAAGTTTATTTCATAAAATGAGAGAATTATATTTGTCATATAATTGATCAGTTATTTTGTGAAAGGCATTAGGGATCGAGTTCTATGCCACACCAGTACCAATGATCCCGGTGTGGCATAGACCATTGGATCCCTCAAATAGCCCATCCAATGGTTTATATCATACCGGAATCATTAGTACCGATGTGGCATAGAATTTTTCGGATCGAGGGAGGGGGCTAGAATTTCCGAACATCACGAATAGTCATAAAATAAAGATGAAATTTGATTTTTACACACGATATACATATATATATATATGTGGGAAAGTGTGAATTCTTACAGGTTGTGGAGTTCCAGCCATGGAAGCTGAAGTCTGATAGAATTGAAGAACTGAATGGTGGGGCTGATTAGGATGGTGAGAGAGATCTATGGATGGCAACAGAGTGTCACATAAAGCAGTAAGGGCCTCCATTTGCGCCGATGAGTAAGGGCTTCTGTTAATATTATTATTATTCTTCTTCTCCATTTTTCTCACTGTCTATTTCTCTGTGAGTGTGTGTGAGAGAGAGATGCGACAGTAGTGTGTATATATATATATATATATATATATAAAGCCACTCACATACGCACACCGCTTGTCCTGGTTTTAAGTAGTACTCAACTGACAGTCTGAAACTACCTGCCAAGTATTAACTAGCATTCATTCTAGGAAATAAATCAAATAATAAATATAGGGCACTTGTTTTCACTTGGGCTCCCGGGACTCACATGGTGATCTCGAAAGGGTACATCATCACATATACATATATATATATATATATGTATATAGGGATCTGGTCAGAAATTATATCATGACGAGATTATTGTGATATACAAACATTTCGTTTGTCTGATAGACGAAGGGTTGACTGGTACAATACGCTATATATGTGGGAAACAAATCTGGAATTAGGCTTAATACTTTGTATCTAGTGAAAGCTAAAAAATATATAAAGTGAAATATCAAAATATCTAATTTCGTAGAAATCAACTATTAAAAATAATACAAATAGAAACAAAAATGATACTTATTTTATAGAAGAGACGAGAAACACATAAAAAATTACCCAAATTAAATTTAGTTGAGAACAAATATTAAGTGAGCAAAATAATATTTTTGATTATAAGTAACGATTTATCAATATTTTCTTGGGGGGAACTTTGTATTTATAAAAAATTGTGTACTAAATTTTTTTAATTTGAAAAGAGGGGAGAGGGAGGGGAGCCGTCTCTGCATGTGTGATACATATATATATATAATGGTGGAGATTATCTCAAGGGCTGACTTTCGGGATTCACCGGTGATCACCATCACATACGTATGCATGTGAAGAGTCCATTACACATATATATAATGGTGGAGATCATCTCGATAGCTGGCTCCCCGGAGTGGAAGTTTCAAGTATGACCCTTTTAATCACTTCTACAATTTCCCACTATTTAGTATTTACAATGTTCAAACCTGCTGTGCTGTTGGAGTTTGCTACGTGTCATAAAACGGAAATTCATTACTATTTTTGCTTATCAAGTTAAGTATTTTATACAACCACAAAAAAAGAATTATTTATTTTATGGAGTCTGAATTCTCTATTACAATTTATATAATTCTCTATTACAATTTTTATATGTACACACCATCTTCCTTACCAATTAGTTACATTCATTTGGATTAATATTTTCCTTAAATATATAATAATATAAATTTTGTACAACATGCTAGTAAATGGAATATAATTTTAGTATAGAGGATCATGTGTGATTTTACGTTATCATATCTAGTGATAAAATAGTAAAATGTTAGAGAGTGGTATATAAACAGGCATTTTATTTGAAAGTCGAGAAAGCATAATGATGTAGTAATATTTTTACGCGAAATATTATCCGTTTTGGTCGGAGTGGCATAATTTGGTTTAGAAAATATGTCACTTTAAGGAAAGGAGAGCTTGAGAGTAATAGGACGTGTAGCTAAATTTATTTTAAAGAACTTATTTAAGCATAATATGTTTAATGTTTGGAGGCTCGCGAGCTTTTTGGAAGAGAGAATTCGGCTCGAGCTCGAGTTCGTGAAGCTCATGCTCGAGTTGGGCTCGAGTCGAGCCTGCTCGCCAGGCTCGCGAGCCGGCTTGGCTAAACTTACGCCCCTACCCGCGGGGCCATACTCCTTCAATTATTCATCTACTTTTTGAGTTATAATGCTCAACTTTTGTTAATCATATTTATCATATAATATAGCTAGTAACTGATATGCTTTTCTAACATGCAAAAATGCTTTTATAAAAATTATGAGGTATTACTTATTACACATATTGATGTATTATTTAATTTAAAATTAATGATTTTTAAAATTTATAAATTTCAAAAATAATTATCTCCTACTTATAAATATCATATAGTATGTAAATTAATTAATGAATTCTCTCTTTTTAATTCTCCCTTTTCGTATAAACCAATTACATAATACATGTCATTAATATTAAATAGTTATAAGTTACAACAACTAATTAAGAACTATTACAATTAACTGACGCTATCAAGAAAATTGTGAAAGATTCGCACTTTGGTGTAGGAGTAAAGCCAACGATTGTTAATATCTTGAACCTGAGCTTCGTCGCTAGACGTGGACTTCAACCTTCATCGATTAATATATTTTGATGAATTCGATCTAGTCTAAATGAATGTTCATTTCAATTCCTAAAGTTATTTCATTTCATCAAACCCCTAAACCATAACCCCTCAACCAAACCCTAAACCCAATTATCCCTAAATCACAAATCTCACATCATTTCATTTTATAAAGACTAAAATTTGCAAACAATTTGATAATATTATCTATCACATTAATTGATAATTAACTATTGGAGCATGGAGCTTGAGAGAAACACGGGAAAATTGTATTTTTCTCCCAATGTTCTCTCTATTCAAATTGGTATTAATTGGTCAAGTTTTTATTACAAGGTCGAATTCAAACCAATAAATAGATAAATTTTCTTTTAACTATGTGTAATACTATAAAATGGACATACGATAATATTATATTTTGTCATAACTATATGTTATACTAAAATGCATGCACACATTAATGGTTTAAAATGCTATGGCTATTAGGGAGTCAAATGTGAATCCAATTAAATTATTAAATATATGCAACAATTTAAAAAGTCGATTGATATGGTCTAATTAAATAATCATACATCATAGCCATAGGTCCTCACTATTTGTTTTTCGTTTACTTTGTGAAAAGAGTGAACAAACACAAAAGAAAATTAGAAGTACAACAGTTTTAATTGGTGAATATGTAAAAGTTTGATATTTAATTTATTAGTTTATAGTGACAATTGGAAATTGATCAATATCATCTAAATAGTTTATATTATATTAAACTTAAACCATTATTGGCTTACCAAAAAAAAAAAACTTTATTGTTATGGCAAGGGCAACTCATGTTATCCAACAATATATACAATACCAAATCATGATTTATGATTTGAAAAAAGATCTATTTAATGAGAAAAAAAATAAATGAAAAGAAAATTCAAAAGAAAAATCAATCATTAGATAAATTAGATGGTAGGAATTTAGGCGCCAATTAATTGGTGAAATTATATCTCCAAGTTTTTCTCCCACATCAATCCATTTTTGTGGCCAATTAATCATTAGATATTTTTTTATCCTTGTCATTATCTTTTCGTCTTATTTTTACAGTCCATACATCTATATTAAATTGCCTTATTGATAATTAAATTGCTAAATTACTTAGTCATTCTTTACTTGTTTATTCATTACTTTGAATAAAATACTTGTTCTTTTCTTGTTTTCTTTCTCTTTTTTTTTTTCTTTGCAGGTCCGTGCGAATGGCTACAATTTTGAAGCAGTTTGATACCTTCCATAGCAATTAGTCATGATTAGTGAAGAATGATTCTAGCTTATATTTGAATTTATAGATTAAATTTGTCGGCTTAAGTTTGTTCATATTGGAAGAGTTTGAACTCTTATTATGTTAGATTATCTTATTAATGACATTTCTTTTGATTTGTACATTATTTATTGAATTCAATATTGAGATTCGTTTAATTTCTATTGATATCAAGATACAAACATATACATGTTAACATATAAAGGCGCCGATAAATATAACTAGAAGAATAGTAACTGAAGTGAATTGCATATGTGTCACTAAAGTCGACTGTAGCCATGAAATTTGTTGTCACAATATTATCCATAATAGATTATCTAATTATAATTTAATTTAAGAAATTATATAAAAAAGATTTATTGTGACGAATTTTAATTTTTTTGTGACAAGTCATTTTCATCTAGTGATGGTAAATATCGTGACTATTATCATGAGTTTTAATGACGAGTAATTTGTATGCCACTATAGCATTAATTTATAGTGACAAGAATAACATGTGACTATAAAATTGAGTTATAGTGATGACTATTGTTCGTCATCACTAAAGCTTTTGGTGACAACACTTAAAATCACGACTTCTTATATTGTCATTAGCTTGTTGTAATGACGACATTACTACTTATAGTAAAGAGAACTGTTGTGACTAAAAATTATTATTTTTGTAGTGATAGAATCGTGTCGTTCCAATGAAATGCCCAATGAAGTAGACGTTTAGTCATTTTCAATAAAGATTTTGCGGACCAAAGCACGTTTCTAATGTTGTCCAACATTTGATCTTATTCGCCAACTATATGGACTAGTGATAATTAGTACGAGGGTCCATCTAACCATAAAATGATAGATGCAGGACATTGAATTTATGTAATTTTGTACGAAAGTAAATGTTGAATTTAATAGGATGATCGTTGCACCGTCTTGGGTTGGGACCATAAATGTTGATCAAGGAAAATTCTAGAATAGAAATGGTGATGACCACTTCGAAAAATCATTTAGTAGTACAATATAAACGCATGTAATGTAGGTAAACACGGCATTAGCACATCTACCACACATATTCGACCTAAATATAGCAAATGATGTGATAAAAAATTAAATAAAAAATAAGTACATATAAACGCGATTTGATGGCATGCTCGATGCGTTTTGGACACGGCAAGACATTTTTATTTTATTTTTTTTGTATTGTACAAAGTTGAGGTGTTATAAAGAATTAAAAATAAATTTAAAAACACCTTATCTAAATTCACTTTATTTTGTTGTTGAACACCTAATTGTTAAAGAGATGATGACAAAATTTTGGCATTTCCTACATAAGAGTGAAGTTTTGTTAAGAATAACAGTGAAAAAATCGGCTATAAAATACCATAATAGGAAACACCCAAGTTTGTAAATGTGCGAGTAAAATCTGAATACAAATGAACAATTCGGGAATAAAAATAAGACATTTTTGTATTATTTTGTTAGGTACATATATATTTATACTGATACTAGTAAATGACACGTGCGTTGCACGTGACTAATGTAATCTCGTTTATGTTATATTTATATAGATGTTGTAATAATGGAAATATTATATAGTTTTAATTCAAGTAAAAATTTAGCTAAATAAACTGTCTTTTTTTTTTTTTGGTATACACCGGGGTTTCCCCCAACCGGATGCCGGAGACTATTTCCCTTCTAGGCGTAGAGATCACCGAAGTGAGTTTTGCCTCTTTCAACAAAGCATTTTCCATACACACCGCCAGGAATCGAACCCTGGACAAATGCGAACCCAGCTATTTACCAACTGTACTGGATCTTGTTGGTAATAAACTGTTAATACATAGTGTAAGTAAAAACAGTCATTTATTGATAAAAAAAAAAAAAAAAGTTCACTGAAAATTGAAATATAAACAAAAATATAATTAAATAAAAAGCATAATGTAAGTTTCTATTCCATCTAGTCTTTCTCTTGTTTAATCTTTATTGATTTCAAGGACGGATTTTTTTTTTCTTGGGGTGGGTTGGGGGGTAGCTGTAGAACACGTAACTGCAGTTGGTGAAGGGCATAAGTATAAGTATAATCAGGTGGTGTGCTCCGGGATGACTCGGGAAATTGGGAATGGGGCTTTAGCTAGAGCTTGGGGAACCTTACCGTTAATGAAGCAGAGCTTTTGGCGCTTCGTGAAGGGTTGAGAATTGCTTGGGATAGACGACTGCCCCGAATTGTAGTGGAAGTGGACTCGGAAGTCGTGTGCAACCTTATTAAAAATGAGGATGTGGAGGTTCACCCGCTTGAAAATATTATTCAAGACATTCGAATATTGCTTAGGAATCCTTATATGAGTGCACTTCAACATACGAAACGTGAAGGTAACAAAGTGGCGGACTTTCTTGCAAAAATGGGACACGATTTGCATGGGGGCTTTCAAGTTTGGAAGAACCCCTGATGATTGTTTAGATTTGGTTTTGAAAGAAACTTAATTTTGTTTTCCTTCGCATGTAAACAAAAAAAAATAAAAATAAATAAGTATAACTCCTTGAATTGGAGGTGGTCACGGCTTTGTACTTTTTATTTTGAAAAGCCCCAGTTCCCTATGGTTTCTTGGTAAGGCCACGTTCTAGGCTTCCATCAGACTTTGTACTTTTAGTTTTATTCAATTAATGTGTTTGTTTAATTAAAAAGGTAATTACCATAAAGAAAAAATAGAAGTGTCAATAACTCTAATTTTCTTGTTTAAACTTATTAGGATTAATAACAAATATTTTTCCATTTGAACTTGTATTTCAATCTTATTAGAATTAGAATTAGCAAACACTTTTCCTAAAGCCTATAGAAAGGATTGTTGGGGGAAAAAATATACAAGGCGTCAAGAAATCTAAAGACAAGAAAATATTGATTATCATTCAAATATTTAGAGTTTATCCACCATTATATTATATCACTTTATAATATTATCAAAAAGTGTCATAATATTGTTGAATTTTTTCGCTTGCATAAACTTGAGATGTATAATAATTTAACATGTTTCTATTAAAACAAAAATAGGTTGGACTATACACTTTTTTTTTCCCACTAAAGATACTTCGCCCCCCCCCCCCTCCCCCCCGCACCAATTCCTGGATCCGTCCTGATTGATTGGATGTTTATCTTCTTCCTTCCTCTCATTGAGTTCTTTATCCACTTCTTTCTTAACAGTAGAATTGTCACTTCATCATCACTCAAACATTGAAAATATATATAGTCTTCTTTTTTTCTTCTTTATTATCCGTCTTTTTTGCTTTCTCCATTTTCTATAATAACTCTGGCTTATTTGTTTTCATGGTCATTTTTTATTTGAAGATTTATGTAGTATTCTTGTTTCTTCTTTGATATCTGCCTCTTTTTGCTTTCGTAACCTCTTAAAGCATTTGTAGATTGTTTGGTCTTGTGGTCATTGTTGGTATCTTCATTTTGAGGAACAACTACATTTTCTCGCTAGGTCTATGTTCCTTTTTGTTTGCTTTGATAGTTCCGGGCTTATCCTTTCTAATTCACTTGCTACAATACTCATTAGTTTTCCATTTATTACTCGTGCCTTTTTGTTAAGGGGAGAAAACAAAATTTTGTGGATTATTGTAGGCTCCATCCCTTGTAATATTTGGGTGCATGCTCCCCGAATAAATTAAATATATTATTAATTTAGAGAATCAAAATATTTTTATAACGAAGTGAGTTAACATAAAAAAAATTAACTAAAAAATAATTAGAATTATTTATTTAAACTATAATAAGGGACTAACTTTACTATATATATATTAGATTTTTATATTTATCTGGTGTCATGCCACCTATTATGTTATAATCCGTTCATGTTACTATATACTCATGCTCGTCTAATTTTTTCCTAAAATATAATATAGAATCCCCAAACAATCATTTGAATTTTTATTTAAAAAAAAAAAAAACTTGCGTATTCAATTGAATGGTTGAATTCATTCACAGGGCCTTGCTTCTTCAAACAATGTGATGTAAGTACTATCACCCTCCTTGCATGACTTTTGGTACCAATATGTATTTTTAATTGATGCAACAATGATTAATATTAGTATATATAAATAAAGTAGTATAAATCATAAATTTTTAAATTTATAATTTTTATATCATTACATTTGTAACACTTTTGATAAAATACAGTTTACTACTTTGAACTATGTCATTTGTATCAAACCTCCCTCCCCGGTTCTCCTATAACTAAATTTTGTACCACTTACTTCCCTCAACTGTACAGAGTAAAATTTACGCGATTTCCTTATCGTGCAATTCTTTATTACCCTTGAAGACTGTTCTAATTTTCTTTGATTTTTCCAATATTATTTTAGTTTTTGTTTTCTTTTTTGTAAAAATTAATTCTAAGGGACAAGGATCTTACAAAGTACTAAGGATATAATTACTTTATTATATTTAGAAAGAATGGACTGCCAAATTTTTATAATTTATTAAGAGTGTGTTTGGCCATCAACGGAAAAACTAAAATCTATTTTTGGAGTCAAACCACTATTTTAGTGATTGTTTGGCCCCTTTCCTATAATCTATTGAAAAATTTAAAGAAATATTACATTTTAAAAAAAAAATCGAAAAATACCACAATTTTGACCGGGATTCAGAAAATGCCACAAAACGCCTTGGCCGAAGGCGTGATGACTGGCAAAAGTGACAGTCACGCCTTCGCCGAAGGCGTGACCGTCAGCTTTCTGACTGTTCACGCCTTGGTCCAAGGCGTGTCCCCTTGGACCAAGGCGCGACTCCCGGCTATATATCTTTCCGGCCTGTTTTTTTCTCCATTCATTCCGAGAACATTTTTTCCTGTTTTTTCAACATTTCTTCCATTATTCTTCATCTACATTTATTCTTCTATATTTGGATCAAGAATATTCAAACTTTAAAAAATTTACAGGTAATTTTTTTAATTCAGTGTTATTATTATTATTTAGTCAATTTTTTTTAATTAAATTTATTATTTCATTTTATAATTTATGATCTAAATATCATAAGATTTATGCTAATTTAAACTTAATTTTAAATTATAATTTAGAATTAAAGTAGCAGTTAGTTAAACTGAAGTAATTTTTAGTATTGTAATTTATGTTGTTTGTATTTGTTGTTAAATTCGTTTTTGACTTAGTTAAATTGAAGCGTATGCTAATGGCGTAGGATTTATGCTAATTTAATCTTTAATTTTTAATTTTAATGTAGAACTTGATTTAGGGCTTAAATTAGAATATTAAATTAGTATTATTAATTTTTGTCTTGTTATTGATTTTAGTATTTATAGTTTGAACTTTGATATAATTAGTAGTATTTTGCGGTTTGAACTATAATTTAAGAATTGATATTTTGCAGAAATGTCGAGATCGGGCACTGTCAAACTTATTCTATTCTCTGATGGTGAGATAATAGAAGAATCAAATTCAATGAGATATAGTAGTATACGTCCAAGCGCTAACCTGAGAATAGACCGTAAGATTAAATTTGTTGATTTGGTGAAAAGGTTATATGATAGAACCAAAATTGATGTGAATCAATTTTTGTTGAAAGTTTTTATTAAATACTCATATGGAGAAGGGGGTACCTTTAGGGAGAATTTAATAGAAATCAAAGACGATGAAGACTTGTGGTTTTTCTTGAATCCTATGAATGAAGTTTCTACATTGGAGCTTTTTATTGAGAAACAAATAATACAGTCTCAGGGTCCCTTTTCGTCATTGTTAACACAAGTGACGCTGACGCCTAACCAATTCCCACCATTTTATTCACAACCCTTCTTACCAGATTTAAATATAGGTATAAGCCAAATGGTCGATGCACAAGCAGGTAATCTATGTTTTATCTTTCATCGTGCCATCATATTTTCTAAAATATTTTTTGTTTGTTCAAACTTTCAAAATTTATATTTTTTGTGATTGTTTTTAGGATGTTCAACATCAGGCGATGCGTATGGTGGTGTTGGAATTGTACATAATGAAAATTTGGGTACTACTAATTCTTCATGGGATTTTTCAATTCCTGATATGCATGCAGGTAAATATGAATCTATGTTTTATCTTTCATTGTGCCATCATATTTTCTAAAATATTTTTTGTTTGTTCAAACCTTCAAAAAATTTATTTTTTGTGATTGTTTTTAGGATGTTCAACATCGGGTGATGCGTATGGTGGTGTTGGAATTGTACATAATGAAATTTTGGATACTACTAATTCTTCATGGGATTTTCCAATTCCTGATATGCATGCACCTAAATATGAATCTTGGGGCCAAATGCCAAATAAGTTTAAGACTATTTTTTATTATTCTATTTTGTCATCATATTTTAACCCGTGCTTCTTTCGAATTTTTTGTTTGTCCATTTAGGCCCTTCTGAGCATTTTGAGGAAGCCAACTACAATGCTTATTTTTCTCACCACGCAGGGGCGAGCAGTTCAGCAGAACCCCATTTGGATCAGTTTGAAGATAACGAGGATGTTGAATCACCAGATTCGGATTACTACCCTTCTTCACACACTGACATGGATGAAGAAATGAACTATATACCAACTGATGATGATGAGGAAATTGAGGAGGAAGATGCTCCTCCCACAGTGGCTCGAGAAAGACTTCACAGAGTACTCCCATTTTATTCCACAAAAGATCCCGAAGTAGAAGGAGACTCATTAGGTCTACTAAGTGGAGTACAAACAAGGGATATGGTCTATGATTATCGAATAGGTAATCTTGGTTTGGGTTTGGTATTTGAGAACAAAAAGAGCTTGCAAAAAGCGGTGAAAGATTACCACGTAAAGCACCAAAAACGCGAGTACAAGGTGACGATCAGTGAACCGAACAAGTGGAAAGTGGTATGCAAACACAAAGGCGAACACGAGAAATGCGAATTTGAACTCCGAGCTCATTTCAACGTGAAACTAAACATGTGGATAATTTCAAAATTCGGTAAGTTACACTCATGTCTCTTTGACAATACCAGGGAGAAACACCCAAACTTGGACATGAATTTGATTGCCAACGAACTTATACCACATGTGGAACAAAATCCGGCGTTTGAGATCAATCAAATAATCGTACTTGTAGAGCAGAAATGGAAATGCCAAATAAGTTATGGCAAGGCTTGGTACAGTTTGCAATGTGCAAATGAACTTGTATACGGGACTTGGGAGGACTCCGTGCGAAACTTACCTAAGTTATTGGGAGCTATCAAGAAATGGAATCCAGACACAATTGTTGAATGGGTACACAAAGATGCGTATGAAGATCCAAAAGTGTTGAAGTATGTGTTTTGGGCATTCAAACCATGTATAGATGGATTCCAACATTGTCGGAGAGTTATTTATGTCGATGGGACACATCTATATGCACGCTACAATGGTAAGTTGTTGATTGCAACTACTCTGGATGGAAATAATAACATCTTACCTCTTGCATTCGCAATCGTCGATAATGAGACGAATGAATCCTGGCTTTGGTTTCTACGGTGTCTGAGCCACTATTTTGTTTCACCCAATGAAGGCGTCTGCCTTCTTTCTGATCGTCACCAGGGCCTATTAAATGGAGCCAAAATTGTACGCGCGTTTCACCCTCCTCTAGGATGTCATCGATATTGTCTGCGTCATGTGGTTTCGAACTTTAACCACACGTTCAAAAATAAGGCTTTGAAGCAACTATGCTCTAATGCAGGAAATGCACATAGCATCGAAAAATTTGAACATGAAATGAACAAAATTCGAGCATTGAATGAAGAGGCTGGAGCTTGGTTGGACAAAATCGAGAAAGAAAAATGGACACTTTCACATGACGGAGGGGTGCGTGAAGGCATTATGACTACAAACATGGGAGAGAGCTTTAATAATGTGATGAAAATAGCTATTGTGGAATTCACATTCCATAAACTTGCTACGTATTTTTGTGATCGAGCGGTAGATGGTTTAAAAATGAAGAGCAACGGTCCCTTGACAAAACAAGCTACTAAACTATACGAGAAAGAGACCGACGCTTCCAGTAGCCACGAAGTTAGAAAATTTTCTTATTCTAACCAAACTGGCCAAGTTTTTTGTCGCGCCCAATTCGAAAGTCGTGGTCGAAGGTACTCCGTAGACCTAAAAAATCAAAATTGTTCTTGTGGACATTGGACGGCAATTGGAATTCCATGCTCACATGCGGTTGCCTTGGCCAAAGCAATGACTTTAAGGTTGATAATTCTTGTTAAACAATATTACGGAGTTGATGAGTATATCAAAACATATGAAGGAAGGTTCTATCCGTTTCCTGACAAGTATTATTGGGATACCCCAAATTTTGAGCTAGTCCACGACCCTTATTCGAAGAAGAAACGACTTGTGGGCAAAAACGTGAGCACTCGCATTCAAAATGAGATGGACTTGTAGATTGTTGAGCACTATTTTAATATTTTATTGTTTAATTAGTATTGAATGTCTATGTTGTAATATTTTTCGTTTTAATAAAAAAAGAATTTCCTTATTGCCTTAATAATTAGAGATAATTCTTGGGATTTTTTTAGTATTGTAACACTTTAAGGGATAATAAAACTAAATATTATTGAACAATAACTAAACTAATACTACTAAAATACAAAAAATGGGATAATAAAATTAGTTACAAAGGTTTCTATTGTTGCCTTTCCCTTCGACGTTGCAACTCTGTAAGGCAAATAATAGGATTCGCCACCCTTTCGGATCGCCGCCGTCGATCATTTCTCGGTGCCGGCTGATCTTCTTGAGTTACGTATTCTTGTTCTTGAGGTGCAGGGCTGTTCATATCCCAAGTTAAAGGAACAGGAGAAATATTTCTCTGATTCTGCTGTGGAGTTGACTCTGTTGCGCCAAACATCATATCTAAAGGTATCCATGTGTCCGACGAGTTTGACCTCCTATAGGAAGTTTCTCCTCCATAATTGAAACATTGTGATTGGGAATATGAAGTGCCTTCTCCATAATAGAAACCTTGTGATTGTTGATCAGGTGTGGGATGTAAAATTTGTGATTGCGGATCGAATGTGGGACGATACACCGGTGATTGGGGATCGACATGGAGCTGTTGAGTGTGAGTCCATCTTTGTCGTGCATCCTCAGTGTGAGTCCATCTTTGCCATGCATCCTCAGTGTGAGACCATCTTTGTCGTGCATCCTCTTCTCCTACCAAATTACCAATGTGAGAAAGACTCGATCTCACTGTCCCTAATATTCTGTCAGCATCACTGTCAATCTGAGGGACTTGTCCGAGGAGGTTTTGCGCATTCTGAACTTCATTATGCTGAAAAAATAAACAAAAGTATGAGATAAAAGAAATAAGAGATGTAGTAAAATATCATGCATCAAATCAAATACTAACCACATTATACAGAAGAGGACCCGTCCCTGTTTGGTATGTGTTTCTCGACCAATTAAAGGTCCGTGATATAAAATGACGCGTGATGGATTGATACCACTCGTCATAGCCCGGTGCCGTCCCCAAACCCGGAGCTCCATTTACTGTGTGATATTCACGGTTATACCACATTTCAATTTCCCGATTGAAGTCTCCTACCATGTTTGCCACATCTCGTCCCCTGCGATTAAACCTCCTAAAGCGTTCTACTACGGGCGGAATAGTTTGTACGTAACCAAACTGTCGCATAACACGCTCGGGACGGTGCCACTCCACAATGTTAAAGCATATCAATGGGACAGATGATGTCCACTCTCTCCAAGCCAAACATTGTGGAGGCAGTTCAGCAATGTCGGCATCCAAAAAATTGTACGGAGTCCAAATAAACTGAAATAACACACAATATAATAATATGAAAAGCATATAATACTTCATAATATAATATAATAATTTGACTATAATTTATGACTCACGTGATGATCGCTCATCAAATCAAGCTGCTCTCTGAATGCAGGAAGATTGTTAGCAGCAACAAAGCTCCGTGATCGAGGGGGAAACCACCTTCAATATGAAAAATGAAAATAAGTACTGAAAATATGATGTTAATAAAAGTAGTATTGAATTATCTTACCGTGCACCATGAGGAGCTAATGCAATGGCATTTTCATCCATCGGCTCAATATCTTGAGGAAGCTTGGTAGGCCTAACAACGACTATCCGTGACCATGCCCAAATCTGTTAAAAGTAAATACATTAAACTCATAAACATTTTTAGTTCCAAATAAGGTAAAAACACAATGTACTGAAACACAATGTATCACACCTGTAGCAAATTTATTGGACCTGCAATACTTTTTTTCGTTTTCACACATGCCTTTGCGAGTTCTCGGTACAAGTACGCTAATATAGCACTCCCCCAACTATATGTGCCGACTGCGGGAACGTCTTCCAACATCTTCAACCAATAACATGGAATCACATCTCCGGTATTGTCCGCACACATCACGCCTATCAACAAAAATACCCAACAACGTGCTATTTTATCAACATCCGCTTCGTCGGAAACTGCAGTAATTTGGTTATTATTCGCACTCACATGATCAACAACCTTCTTTGCTTTTATCTTGAACTCATTACTCGGAAAATCAGAACGGATAGTCTCAATCCCTAGTATGTCAAATATCCTGGCTTGATGTTGTTCGATGGTCAAACACTCGTCATTAGCAATTACAGGACGACCGTCGACTGGTAAACCCCATAAAATTGCTACGTCTTGAAGAGTAATTGTAGCCTCTCCATTTCGTAAATGAAAAGTGTTCGTCTCCGAACGTCACCTCTCAACCAGGGCAGATACAAGACCCAAGTCATTTTCCATCTTACTTAATTTGTAAATGCGGTAAAACCCCATTTCATTAAGTTTATGAAGGACACGCAGATGTGGAACGTTCGGAAAAGCAGTATTGAATGTATGAGAGTCTGCTCGTCTAGAACGTAGTAATAACTGACTATCATCTGTGCTGAAAACCAGTTCACACCTATGATTGGCTTGCTCTGTCAGCACACTATTGTATTTCGGCCCGTATATCATATCCTCATTGGCACTACCACTGGTACTCGCCATCCTAAATTGAAAAATAAGTGATAATAACACATAATTAATTAAACTATACAAAATCATAACTAAAAATTATACAACAATTATAATAACACATAACGACATTACGATGAATTAATTGTATTTCATTATTAAAAAATATACCTAAATATTATATGAAAATTCTAAACTACACTAAAAAATACATAAATCTAGTCATTTCAACATTAAACCTAAAATTATACATATAAGTTTATCAATCATATCTCATATTAAAATTAAAATGATAACACATTATTCGGCTAAATTATACTAAAAACATTAAATTAAAATTTTGACTAACTAAAATATTAATACATAATTACAATATTAAAAAAATTATATAATTAAAATTACCTGAAATAATTTGAAGAGAAAAGAGCAAAAAATACCGAGTATGGAATGTTAAATGCCAAAACAAAAATATAAAAAGTCTGATTACAAATGTTTGTTGTGTTGGTATGCATGCATGCAAGTCCCTCGTCTTGAATTTATATACATAAATAACACAGTGTTGTTGACCGGGGAACAGGGTAAATTTGGCAGGGGTATTTGTTATCACGCCTTCGGGTAAGGCGTGCTGACAGTCACGCCTTCGACCAAGGCGTTTTATTGCATTTTCTGAGACTCGGTCAAAATTGTAGTATTTTTTGAATTTTTTTTAGAAAATGTAATATTTCTTTAAATTTTTCTAATCTATTTTGGTTTTTGGATATCTTTATATTACAAAACCACATTTTGGAAAAGGTGGGCCAAACTCACCCTGAAACAGAAAAACTTATCCAAAATAAGTGGATGTATTCTACCTCAAATTTTCTTCCCTTTTGATGGAAGAAAAATAATAAAAACACATTAAAGAAAGATTAACATTATAAACCTTATGTAGTTTATCCATATCTTACACACACACACACACACACATATATATATATATATATATAATTTTTAAAGATATAAATATAATTATTGGTACTTTTTTTTCTTTCAAATCTTGCACCTATCTTGATTGAAAATATTAAAATACGTCTCTTGATTTTTCTTCAAATTGAATGTACTATTCTTAAATAAAATGAAAGGAAATAATAGAAAAAGAATTGTATTCGGGGTTCAATAGGTGCATGTGTATATTTATATATATATATATATATACATATTTAATCAATAAAAATTAAATTACATCAGTTGATTTTTCTTCAAATTGAACTACATACTATTCTTAAATAAAATAAAAGTATATATATAGTAGAAAAATAATTGTATTCAGATGTTCAGTAGGTGGATATATATATATATATATATATATATGTCTCTGTGTGTGTGTATATATATATATATATAATTAATTAATTAATGAATTTGTGTAGTAAGAAAATCAAAAACAAAATAGTAAACATAAAAAGTAAAAGGGTAATGGAGAAATTTACGTGACAAAGAGAGGGTAAATATTATTTGACATAGTTTAAAAGGGGTAAATAGTACAAAAAATAGTATAAGGTGGTGTTTGATACAAATGGATATGGTTCAGGGTAGTTAATTGTATTTTCCTGTGAAGCCTTATCGTGAAACTATCCCATATGGGAAAAATGGAAGAATAACAAATGATTTATATACAATTGCCTGGGAACTAAAGTGTAACATTGGATATCCTTATTGAGCAGTGGATTTGTGGCCTAATTTCAGGCTACACTTATCAGAGGCACGCATCCCGTCCAATAGACCTGTGGGTCCGGGGTGTGACATTTCCCTACACTTTTTGTATGGTTATTTACATCCACCTCCCCTGAGGTATTACACGTTGGCCCTGATGTATGAAAATTTGGCATTCACTGTTTCTACGAATAAAAAATTATATATACTAACTTTTTTGCCCTTAATTTTTTTCCCTATTTTCTGTTTCCCATTCTTTTTCTTGTTAAATAGAAAAAGAAGAAATATAAAGTAAGATCATGACAATTCTTAATTAAAAATAATTCTAACAAATAATTATTTTTAATTAGAAATACTTATAACGAATAATATATATTGAACTTATTATAGATAAACTAAAATATTTGGTTTCTAAATTTCCTTTTTGTGTTTAAGTAAGTTTTTGATAAATTACTGGTGCTTTATTTTATTTTATAAACAACATGTTTATATCTTTATAGATATATTATTGCCTCTTACAATAAACAAAAATTTAAAAACTGAAATAGTAACTTCCTTTTAAATTCTTTGCTCACCGAGCCATAGATGACTTTGGAATAGAAACTGAAGATGATCTACATGTTATTTGGTAGGCACTCATTGTTCATGTTTAGTATCATATTAGATAGTTAAAATCATAATTTTTTTCCTATTGAATGGTTAAATTTTCTTTATATATATTCTATTTCTTAGTCATCTTCTCTCCACTAGAAAAAAGGGAAAAAAATAAAAAAGAGAAAAAGATGAGAAAATAGGATTGTTATTTGAAATTAAAATGAAATTACTCTCTCACTTTTTAGATTTTTGTTTATTGGAATAAGAAATAATGGAAATCTCCAAAGATATGAACTTTTTATTGTTCATATAAAATATATTTTATTAAGAATTTGTTAGAACTCAAGAACAACACAAAGAAAATTTTAAAAAAAAGATATTTAAGTTTATTTAAAATAAATTTAATATATTATTTGGTATAATTATTTTTAAATAAATATAACTATTCATTAGAATTACTTTTGATAAAAAAACCTTTCATGAGCATAATTTCTATTTATTTCTCAAAATGAATCAAATGGAACTGGAAAATAGAGAAAGAAAAATTAAGTATAAAAAAGGCAGTACATATAATTTTTATACAAAGAGGTTGTGAATGCCAAATTTTAACACAAGGGAGGTTTGCCAAAGCGCAATACTTCAGCGGAGATGGATGCAAATAAACTCTTTTTGCATGTTACATCGTAATTAGTTTTGAAAACTAAATTGGTGCATTTTTGCATGGGTCATACCATAAGGATGATTTATTATCAACCGCGTCAACAATTCCCTTTAAACTGTAACATGTATCCTACAAAATAAATTGTGAGTAATGTTCATTTTTTATTTTATACATAATTATTAAGAATTTAAATGCTTGAACTACTTTAAGTAATGAAGGTCTATGATGTATAATATCTTCAGGAGTCACTTGTCGAGCATCTTTTATCCTCTTCTTCACTGACAATTCCTATATTTTAAGTGGACTTTTAGTTGTATATATTCTGAATTACATAAAAAAAAAAAAAAAAAAAAAAAAGAAGAAGAAGAAGAAGAAGGTTGCTGTCATAGTGGCTGAAGGAAGTTATTTTTGTTAAATTTAGTTAACAAATGTAAAATTTATTGTCTTACAAAATTATTTTTTTCTTTTATCTTCTTATATAATTTAAATGGTTGCTTTCTACTTATAAAGGTTAATGCATGGTCCATGCTTAGGATCAAAAGAAACTCAACATTATTTTAAAATTGCTATGAGTTTCCATCACACATGTATAGGAACTAAATTGCGGTGACTATATTATAGAGTTCTTAAATAACTATGCATGTAATATTTCAAGATTATACTTATTATTTTGTAATTTTATTGTAGAGTCTTAATATAATTATACTTCTCATTGTTTGTTTTTGACATTTTTGCCATTAAAATTTGATTTACATAGGGATAACTTAGATACATCAAAAGTTTCAAAAAACCACTTATACTTTTATAATAAAATAGATTTTTAATTCATAAAAAGAGATATTTATATGAGTCATAGCAATAACTAATGGAGTATTTTTTTTTTTTAAGCGAATTACTACTCCATCGAGGGAGAGTGGTTTCGGGCCTCTCATCCCTAATTTATATCATCAAAAAAATGAAAACAAACATTAAGGAGATCTAACTCCCTCACAAGCATCCATGAAAGCGAGTAAATAAAGAGTGCTAACTCCCTTACATGAATATAAATAAATTTAAATAAACAATAAAGCATAAATAAGGAATACTACTCCCTTACACGACACAAAATATATTATACCCATCTAAATCTAAAATTTGGAAAAAATAAATCCATCTTACAACAAGCCTTAATGTAAGCAGGCACCTCATTAGCCCTCATCAAAGTGGAACATTTCTCATCACATATTCATATACAATGTTTGCCAATAAATCCGCCACTTTGTTCCCTTCTCAATATACATACATACATATATATATATATATATATATATATGAGTAAAACACACATCCATCTTAGTTCTTAGGAATCGAATTCTTTGTAAGAGGTTATGAATCATCTAACCACCTGGAGTTGTTTGTAATATGAGTTGAATAACTACTTTGGCATTCAATTCCACCCCACACTTTATTAAATCAATGCTCATAACATAATTGAAGGCCCTTGTAAACTCCATGTAATTCCGTGAAATAATTCGTAGTCATATGGAGATACTTTGTAAAAGCATACAGAATGTTACCCGTGTGATTCCTCAAAACTCCACCCGAATCCGAGTCTCATGGATTTCCCCGAGAACCACCATCCGTGTTAAGTTTCACTCAACCATGCACCGATGAATTCCACTTAACACATACCGGTGAATAACTAATATGTTCATACATTATTAACATTCGTCTTGCATCTAATTGATGTATACTAATCAATTAATACTTGTATTCCTTTGCTTACTTGTCAACTTTTAGAAAAGTATTTTTCTTGCCAAAAATAGTTTATTGTTGTTTAAGTACAGTATAAAATATGTAAAGTACATATACTAAATAGTTTAACTTAAAAATATAAATATTACGTTAAATTCAAAATACATAGAGAAAACAAAAGTATTATTCTATTTATATGTATATACGTCTATTTTACATTTATAATACGAACTTTAACCAAGCTCTTCTAACAGAGAATGAACATTTTTTTGTGAAAATTATACTATTATTTTCTCGCAACATCATATTTTAAAAAATCACATTAATAGGCATTTGATACTATCACTGGTATTCACATTTTTCCGTTTACACCCACTGATATAGGAAAAATCTATGCGACACTAAATCCAATGTTGCTAATGTTTATCTCTCTCACACGGTGAAGTGTATTGTTTGCGATCCCCACACACAATTGTGTGAAAAAGAGAGACACAGAATACCACTCGAACTTTTGGACTGGGTCTAGCATAGAATTACCACACTGATATATTATTAGACAGTCGACATATATTAGCATACTCTGTACATATCCGTGTCATCATGTCAGTGTCCAATGTGCATCACAGAACAAGACAAGGTAATAAACCGGGCAATCAAATCTCAAACAGGAAATTTACAAGTGCTGCTAACTAAGGTAACATTTAGACAGCATCGCTAAGGTTCACTTCAGTGCAGCTCTATCTGAGCTGCTTACATTTCTATTAATAAGCCACCTAAACTATGTACAAAAACATACTAATATTCATTCATTTAGCTTTGAGAGCAAAAGGAGGCAACCAGAGGAGAGGAGCACCGATGCAGCGAAGCAAAGCAGATCGAGAGGGGTTTGTATGACTGCTTTCTTACTCTTATCAAACAAACCAATCAGCAGAAGCATCACTATTACATGCCCAAGTTTCGTTTTCAGCTCGTTCACTGTTTTTATTTCTAACCATCGGGGTCGTTCCTGATTATTTGCATACAGAACATAGATATCAGCAAAACCAAAAATAAAATAAAAATGATAATCTTAATTGAATAATAAGAGATAATTGAATATGTATTATTAGTCTAATTATCAATCCAGTGGTTATACGGAGAGTTACCGAAAAATGCATGCATAAATGGATAACAGAATGTGTTAGACGATGCAAAATATGCATAAAGTTATTGTAGCTCATCGGTCAACTGAATTTCAAGCAATGCAGAAGATATAAAGCTTACGGAATATTTTGTAGCTCATAACGTGCAAAGTAACATAAGCAAGAAGTGGAAAAATGCGTTGCAAAAGTAGAAAATGGGACAAACCTTGAGAGTGAACAAACCAAACAAATTTGATCTGTAGGTGATTGTTCCATCGGGTGAGGATTTTGCTTTATCAAGATTGCTGATGAAGAGTTCATAAAGGCCCATCCCGAATACCAACATCACGGTTCCCAGTAGGTACACATCTAGGTGGACAAAAAATAAACTCAAAAGTTGTCAAGGCAAGTGAAGCAAACAAATTATACTAGCAGATAGGGCAATAAAAATTGTACTAAAGAGAATGATTATGTACACACATATACTGATATACATAGCCCGATAAATAAATTGTCGGCTTCTTTTAAGTTTGTTCCTTATTTCTTGTCTTGATGCTTGAAAATTGAAGGGTTCCTCAGCTTTGGCTTGAAACCGGTTATTTCATGAGATTAAGTGTATTATATGGAAAAAGAAATCCAGGAAATAAAAAAGCAAGAGAGATAGAGAAGGTTGTTGAAAATTCAAGAAATAGTAATGCATTAATGGATCATTACTAGAAAATTTATGGGTTGTAAACATATCTTTGTAAATGTCGGCAGGATTAAGAATGCATAACCCGACTTAGAAAAGCCATATATTAGGATGTAGATGAGAATATACACATACCAGTAGCCTCGACAAGGGATGATATCACTCTCCCTCGGTCCAGAAAAAAATCATGAAACGCTGATACAACATAGACACATCCCTATATACATGACAAAAGAGATCGTCAATCTTTTGTACCGAACACTTGAATTACTACTATATATATATATATATATATATATATATATATGTATGTATGTATCACCTAGTCACAACAATATTTGGATGTTTACACTCACTCTCCAATTTAACAGAGGATGAGTTACCCCAAACTAGTAAACGTTCCACATATTAAATCCAGTTATATCAGTCCGTGTTGTGTACATTTATAGATTTGACTTTCCGGTATCAGGTAAAACTAAACAGGAAATTTCTAGCACAAACCGTGTTTGGCTGAATATAAGCTGATCATGTGGCGAGTAAATTATAGTGAGTGCTTTACAGTTGCAGGAGAGTGACGAATCACTTTATCACTTGCCTAGTAATTGGTTAGTTGATCCGTATTAGAATTTTCCGACCTTATAGAGGGTAAAATTGTGACTTTCTTCATAGAGTAACTTGAAGGAAGAAAGATATTAAACCCAAAAAAAGATAAACAAAAGCCTTGAGCTAACTTCAAAGGGTGTGTTTGGATCGAAGGATTTGACCCATTGAGTTTGTTTGAATGATGTCAAACCCATTGAGTTTGTTTGAATGATGTCAAGTTATAAAGGATTTCAAATCCCTTGTCACTCATTTTAAGCTATTTTTTCAATCATCACAATGAATTTCAAACACAACCAATTTGAGAAGTCATTAGAAATCCTTCCTCCAAATTCATTTATCGAATTCTAATTTATCAATCCAAACACGCCCTTATATCCATAACACGTAAAAATCTTGCAAATTCTTCAATAAAATTCCAGACACTCATGCATGAAACTTTAACTACGAAAAACACCCCGAAATTTGAAAAATTATTAGTTCCCAAGTCGGCATATTACAAGTTCACATATGTCAAGTAAAAACATATTACAATTACACCTGTGTTTCCTAAGTTGTTAGGATGTGAGTATATGATCATTTGTAAAACATCGATAGACTCATGGTCATTACCCAATAAACGAAGGGGTGTGCACAGGGATGGAGCCTAGGGATGGCAATTGGGCCGGGTCTAACAAGTATGTTAGACCCGGCCCAGACCCACCCCGGTAGTATAATAATTTATTTTTTTAATTTTATATATATAATAATAATTATATCAAGCAAACCCTAATACCTTATTCTCTATTTCTCTCACCTCACGAGTCACAATTCAAACGCATCCTTCACTGAAGAAGAAGAAGGGGGAAGTAGCAGGGGGGAGGAGGAGGAAGAAGAAGAAGAAGGAGATGAAGAAGAAGTTGGGGGTGAGGGGGGAGGAAGAGGAAGAGGAAAAAGGGGAATATCAACCGCGTCTAGCGGGTAGGACTCGGACTCACCGGGTACCCACCGGGTTCGGGGCGGGGCGGGTAACAAGCGGGTCCGGGTATTGAAATTTCTTAATGGGGCGAGTTCTGAGTCTTGTTATACCCGCCCCGTTGTCATCCCTAATAGAGCCGAGGGGGGCCTGGAGGGTGCGCTCGCCCCCTCTCAATTTTGAAAAATTATATTTTTTACCTTACAAAATTTATGATATTTGAATTTTGCCCCCTCTCCTCAAAGTCAAAAAATATTACTCTTTCTCCCTTTTTCTTTCAGTTTGCACCCCCAAAATCCAAAATCTTGGATATAACAAAAAATAAAAGTTGTAATTGAACCTAATTTTTTATTATATTTCTTCACATAAATATAATGTACCGTACTGCGAGGGCAAGCTCCCCGCACCCCTCTTCAATTCTTCGTCCATCTAAAAAAAATAAAAGTGTATAACTATATCACAACAATCTCACCCCATTAAAATTCCTGGCTTCGTCCCTAATTGTGCTTTGTAATTCTCCCCAAATACAAAAGTCAAATGCCAAATGCAATAAAAAGCAAAAAAATAAATAATAAAAATATCAATGATTATTCACCTTGACAAAACAAAGAAAAGACCCAATCAGTGATCCGCAAACAGCAAGAATGGCGAAGAAACGGCATCTATAAATAACCTGCAACAGTACTATATCTCAAAACTCGTATAAACGCATAATTTTCAGAAAGATAAAATCATCAAGAAAAAAAAACACCATCAATAAGCATATTGCATATATCACCTTCTCTATATTAGATTCAATTTTCTCCAACTTCTCTTGGTCTGGACTATGTGACAGCTTAGAACTAACATCAATAACAGGAACAGAAGCATGGGCTATTTGGAGATGATTTTTTGGATAGGTTTTGGGATTTAGAAAAACAGGAAATTTAGTGTGAAAATGAAGAGCCCATTTGATATTTGGAGTCAATTTTGTTGTTCTGCCACTTAAAAGTGGTGTTGGGGTTGTGGTTAAGGATTTGGTTGGGTTCATGGTGGTGATGGAAATTGAGGATTTCTTTCATGCGGAAGAATGGTTTATGAAGGAGCTTGAGATTAACAATTATACGAGAGTTGAAGAGTTGGGAATGGAAGTCTTTTCTGTCCCCCTATCTTGACATTCTAAGTGGAAATTCTTGAGCCACAGACAAAAATTGGAAGACTTTTCGTTGTTTTTGGATTCTTGTGTTTTTGATTTATGAAAATTTTTCTTATCAAAAATAAAAAAAATCCTTGCTAATCTCATGGGTCAATTTTGTGTTTCTTTTCTACTGTATGCATAACAACGGGGTGGAGGTAGACACGTCACCACTCATGGGTTGGAAGAAATAATGGGATACTTCCTTTTAAATGTTAGATAGATAAAAAAAAGTATTCAGCAAAGAAAACTTTTGGAAAAGAAATTTTGTATTATCTTTGCCAGGCCAATAAAAAGATGCAACATATGCTTGGTTGGGCGTAAATGAGTCGAGTCGTGTCAAATGAGATATTGTTCAAATTTATTTGAAATATAATCGAGCTTCAAAGTTTGAGTTTATTTGATTATTAATCGAACTGAACTTAAACAAGCTTTAATCGAGCCGAACACGAGTCGAGCTCGAGTAGTTTGATTTTTTTGTACATATTTTTATTATTTTTTACTAATCAAGCCGAGCTTCAAAACTTATTAAACACAAAAAGTTGTTCAAGATTGGCTTAATAAGTTAACGAACCGATCTCAAACGAGCTTTTAGCAATCGAGCTAAAGGCGAATATCGAGTAGTTTGGTTCGTCTTTCACCCCTAATGCTTGGAAAGCAAGTTAAGGAAAAAATATCAAGAAAAGATTCTAACTTATCATAAAGATATATACAAAAGATTACACAAGATATGCTAGATAATTCCCCTACCATATAACAAAATACAATATTGGAGATTTCACAAGTCAAATCTCACTCAACTCAGCAACTGGATATTAGGCGTGCCCACGCCTAATCTTAAGTTGTAGCCTATCCAAGTTATTGCTTGAGTGCTGAATGCGACTGGAGAAATGGCTTGCCCACGCCTAATATTAAGTTTTAGTCTATCCGTCCAATACCCCCTCAAATGGGAGCGTGAAGTATCTGAATGCCCAACTTGCGCATAAGATAGTCAAACTATTGTTTTCCAAGTCCCTTCGTGAATATGTCAGCTAACTGCTCGCTACTACGCACATAGGAAGTGATAATGTGCCCACGTTGAACTTCATCGCGCACAAAATGACAATCAACTTAGATATGTTTTGTACGCTCGTGAAACACAGATTCGCGGCAATACGCATGGCCGATTGACTATCACAGTAGAGCTGCATAGGTCTCGAATGCATCATTCCCAAAGGATGTAATAAGTCTTTTAACCATTGCAGCTCACAAGTGGTGGTAGCCATAGATCGATACTTGGCTTCAAGAGAAGATTGAGACACCGTATGTTGCTTCTTAGTTTTCCACGAAACAGGCGAGTTGCCCAACAGAACAAAATAGCCAGGCGATGAGTCAAAGGACAACTAGCCCAGTCGAGTCACAATATGCACGTAACTATAGATCACATGCTGAAGAAAAGAAAAGTCTTTGACCAGGACTACCTTTTAAATAACTAAAAACTCATAAAGCTGCTTCCCAGTGTTCCTCTCGGGGCTTTTGCATGAACTGAACAAGAACATGCATACTATAGTACAACTCAGGTCGAGTGAGAATCAAATAAATCAACCAGCTGACCAGACATCGGTACTTCTCAGGATCCGACAATAAAACACCATTTGCCACCGCCAAGCGGTGATTCTGTTGCATCGGAAATCCAGTGGGCTTGACACTCAACAATCCAGCCTCATAAATTACATCTAATGCATATTTCCATTGGCAAAGGAAAATGCCATCACGATTGCAAGCAACTTCTACGCCCAAGAAGTATTTCAAGGGGCAAAAAATTTCATGTGGAAACACTCACTCAGATAAGCTTCGAATTTTTTAATTGCATTCGCATCATTGCCCCCAATCACCAAACCATCAACATAAGCTAAAATATATTGTACATTATTTTGTCTTAGAGTAAACAACTAATAATCTGAAAGAGATTGAGAAAAACCAGACCGTTTCAAGGCATCTGCAAGCTTAGCAAACGAACACCGAGGCTCTTCTTTCAACCTATAGAGCGATTTTTGCAAATGGCACACCTTTCCAGGCTGAGAAGTGGCAAAACCTGGATGCATCTTCATATAAACTTTCTCCATCAAATCCCTATGTAAGAAAGCATTATGCACCTCCATTTGGTGAAGTTCCCATCCCTTCGCCGCTACCACGGCCAAGAAAGTTTATACCGTTACCAATTTTGCTACGGGAGCAAAAGTTTCATTGCAGTTAATTCTCTCAACTTGGTTATTACCAAGAATCACCAATGGTGCTTTATACCGCTCAACGGTCCCGTCTGAATTATACTTGATTTTGTAAACCCATTTCCTACTGATAGCTTTCTTTCCCAGTGGCAAAGTCTCCATCATCCACATTCTATTATTTTCAAGAGCCTCAATTTCACTAGCAATAGTTCGTCTCCATTTAAGGTCTTTCACCGCCTCTCTGTAAGAACTTGGTTTATGTCCAGCGGTGACTACTTCTAAGAAAGATTGGCGACATATAGAAAATCTATTACAATTCAAGTAATGAGTTATAGGATATGGATGTTGGGATTGTGAAGACCGATTGATACGTTGGAATCGAGGAAAATCGAGGAGCCAAGAGAGAAGTCAAAACGGAGCCAGGAAAAGGGAAAAACGGAGTTGACCAAGTCAATGCCGCAACATTCAGGCCAGAATGTCGCGGCGGTGGGCAGCAGAGGTGCAACACCGCGGCGTTGAAAGGACGAACTCCGCGGCGTTCCAGTGGCGGCAGGTCGAACGCCGCTGCATTCTGGCCAAAAGCCGAGGGTTCGCGGCAGTCAGTCAAAGACGCATTTTTAAGGCTGAAAATTCGTAGGATTGGTTTCCTTATTGGTTTTGACTTGTGATTTCGTAGATGACTTGTATTAGGAGTGTTTTCCTAAATACCTAAGAATATGAATGTGTTTCCTATTTAGATTAGGGATTTTTCTTTCCTTATGTATCAAGTCTTTCACTTATAAATAGGATTTGTATCAATATAATTGAGGTGATTCTCTAGTTAGACTCAGAAATAAAAGATGTAGTTTAGAGTTTGCCCGTGGAAGTAGGCAAGTTATGCCGAACCACATAAATCTCCTTATGTCATTGTTTCTTATACTTCTTGATATTCCTTGTTTTAATTTTTTTTCATGCTCTGATGACCTACCATTCCTAACAACTGGTATCAGAGCCATATGTTCGTAGATCTTTGTGTTAGATCTAGATCTATGGGGAGAGCGCTTGGTTTTAGAGTGATATTTTGTCATGGGAACGATGGTAGAAGTTGAAGAAGAAAAAAAAGGAAAGGAATCGACAGTTTTTGTTGCAGATAGCACAAATTGAAGTTCGGGTAATGTCGAAGAAGATGACAAATGAGGGTGGATTAGTTAGACCGTCAACAAAAATAGAGAGGAATAGGTAATTCTACTAAACGTTCATGAGAAGACGTTGAAGAAAAAAAATCATGGTGCCCGTAGATAGGAAGATCCACACTTGCAGAGGTAGATTTGTGTTGCCGGGTGGGTAAACACGAAACCAGTGGGAGTAATTGTTGTACCGGGTGGCAGATTCGTAAAGCCAGAGGTCAATCGGGCAGATTCACGTTGCCGAGAGGGCGGAAGAACGTGTTAGCCAGAGATCGAGAGGGTAGAGTTACGATGCCAAGAAAGAAAAATCCTCATAGCCAGAGGCGAGATGGCAGAAGATGCATAAGCCGAGAAGTCAGGGGGGCAGGACTGTGGAGGCATGACCACGTAGAGAGAAACCATGAAGGCAGAAAATGGTGCCGGGAGGGGTTGACTGTGGAGTTGAAAGTCATGGTGGCAGGATGTGAAGCCGGGTAGGCAGATTCACAGAGCCGAGGGGGTTTGATGGCGGATGGATCAAACGTAGCTTGTACAGTGGGAGCGTTAAGCAGATATGTAGGAGATCTGAGTTGCCATTGAAAAACCAAAGGTATTGGCAGAGGGATGTGACATAGCTTGTGCAGTGGGAGCATCGAGCGGAGATGTCTATGACCCGAGATAGCCGTTGGAAAAGTCTTTGGAATCAGTCTCCAAGTGGGAGATTGTTGGGATTGTGGAGACCGATTGATTCGTTGGAATCAAGAAAAGTCGAGGAGCCAAGAGAGAAGTCAAAACAGAGCTAGGAAAAGGGGAAAACGGAGTTCACCAAGTCAACGCCGCGGCGTTCTGGCCAGAACTCCGCAGCAGTGGGCAACAGAGGTGCAACGCTGCTGCGTTGAAAGGACGAATGCCGCGGCATTACGGTGGTGGCAAGTCAAATGCCGCAGAGTTCTGGCCAAACGCTAAGGTGTTCACGACAATCAGTCAAAGAATCATTTTTGAGGCTTAAAATCCATAGGATTGGTTTCCTTATTGGTTTTGACTTGTGATTTGGCAGATGACTTGTATTAGGATTGTTTTCCTAATTACCTAAGAATAGGAATGTGTTTCCTATTTAGATTAGGGTTTTTTCTTTCCTTATGTATCAAGTCTTTCACTTATAAATAGGACTTGTATCATTGTAATTGAGGTGATTCTCTAGTTAGACTCAGAAATAAAAGATATAGTATATAGTTTTCTCGTGGATGTAGACAAGTTATGCCGAACAAAGTAAATCTCCTTGTGTCATTGTTTTTTATACTTCTTGATAACCCTTGTTTTAATTTTTTTTCATGCTCTGATGACCTACCATTCCTAACAATTGAGTACCTGTGAAGGGACTGGCTGAGGTGAGCGCGTAGAAGGGCTTATGCAACGAGTCATAAATGTGACATAGTCTTTCAAGCGACTAGACGGCTATTTGAGACGATGCCCATGCCTAACCTACTCATTTACCACCTCAACTTTAACATCCTCAGTGCCCTCCATATCTGCAATAAGATCATTATTCAAAGCACTCGGAGTACTCATATTTTCATCATCCGAATTTTCATTAATGGTATCAGTAACACCATCATCGGCATGTTCTAATATACCATAACTGATCTCTTCTAACTGTGACATAATGAGTGTACTGGTGGAGGCATACGGAAACTTATCTTCGGAGAACACCACATCTCGTGAAACAAGTATACACCAGTGTCAAGATCATACAATCTTCATCTTTTCTTGCTAAAGAGGTATCCTACAAAAACACAACACCGGCTCGACTGGCAAATTTGTCCCCCGTCCGATTCTCATCTCGAGCATAGCATAGACATCTGAAGACATGAACATGTGTATAACTAGGCGATTGTCCGAACAAGTATTTGTATGGAGTTTTATTTTCCAAAAGTTTAGATAGAGTTCAATTTATCAGATATCCAACCGTCAACACACATTCACCCCAAAATTTAATAGGAAGATCAGCTTGAAAACGCAGTGCTCGAGCAATGTTCAGAATGTGACGGTGCTTCCTCTCAACCCGTTCATTCTGTTGACGTGTGCCCACGTACGAGGTCTGGTGGATTATCCTATTTTCAGCAAAGTAAGAACTCAGACAAGTAAATTATGTCGCACTGTCACTTCTAACAATTTTCACATCTTTAGTAAATTGTCGTTTAATCATAGCAAAAAAATTTTGAAGCACACTCTTCACTTCTGATTTCACAACCAACAAATAGATCCATACGACTCTTAAACAATCATCAACAATAGTCATAAAATACGTGGTTCTACAAGAGGCGAGAACTCGATAAGGACCCCATAAATTACAACGAATCATATCAAAAATGTCATTAGCTTTATTATCACTCAGAGAGAAGACTTCTCGAGTCTGTTTGGCTCTCATATAAACATCACATGTCTTTACCTAGTCAAAATTTTCATTGCCAACACTAATATTAAGAAGCAAACTTACTATTTTATTAGATGGATGGTTGCCCCATTATTTTGTGCCATAATTCAATAGAATCCACATTATATGCATTGTATGTTGTGATTTCTGCCGCCGACTTGAGAAAATAATGCCCTTCTCGTTGCTCACCTTCTCCAATTACCATCCTTGAAGTGGGGTCCTATATAACACATGAGGTTTTAGTAAATAGGATGTTATAATTCAATTCATCAAGTAATTGTGATACTGAAATTAAATTACAACTCAAGATTGGGACATATAGCACATTCTTTAAATGCATATGTTCACCCAAACACATCGACCCTTGTTTTAGAGCCATTGTCTAATTGCCACCAGGCTGTCTCACTACATACTCCGATATGTCTTTTAAATCGGTCATACACTCTCTTCTTTCGGTCATATGATGAGAAGTGCCCGAATCAATTATTCAGTTCAAAATGTTCTTACCAAATAGCTTTTCATCTGTATTTGGTTTGCAAGAACTTAGCAGGTTCAGGAAGGCAGTCTACAGTTCACCACTAATCACTCCCAGAGCCGCCACTCGACTGTACGTCACCCCCACTGACGATAACTGACTGACCATCTAAGTGGAGTTATCCCGAGGTGCCCCTTCAATTGTACACTCAATGTGTATATCGATGGCGATTTTTTCCTATCGCCATTCTTTTTCTTTATTTCATCCTCCATAGCTCTGGTACCAAGTAAAGAAAACTTTTGGAGAAAGATTTCTTGTATTATCTATGACAAAGAAGGCCAATAAATAGATACAAAATATGCTTGGAGAGCAAGCCAAGGAAAAAATACAAAGAAAAGATTCTAACCTATCATAAAGATATATACAAAAGATTACACACGAGATGCTAAATAATTTCCCTACCATATATTTAGCAAATACCATATTGGAGGTTTCGCAAGTTAAATCTCGCTCAACTCAGCAACTGGATATTAGGCATGCCCACGCCTAATCTTAAGTTGTATCTGTCCAAGTTATTGCTTGAGAGTTGAATGCGATTGGAGATTAGGCATGCCCACGCCTAATCTTAAGTTCAAGTCTGTCCGTCCAATATATTCTTTAAAAGAGTTTCAGGACGGTGTTTTAAAAATAGTAAGTAATTCGAGACGGTGTCTTGTGTTAGGTAAGTAAAGAGGTAAGAGTCAAACTCTTTATCTTTGCAACGATATTGCTCTATCGGTGTTTGTGAGATAGTATTTCGAAGTAGCAGCACTACAAACTTTGAAATTAGGCGAACAAAATAATGTTTTGAACTTTCTTTAGAAGAGTAACGAAGAAATGCACTTGACAATTTATAAAGGAAAAATTATAGGCAGTCCCCCTCACTTATTGTTTAATTACAAAAAACTCCCCTTTACTTATTAAAAATTAGCATCACACCTCCTCAAGTGATCTACATATAAGCTTTATATGGGATGAAATTGTAAAAACTTTTAAATACATAGGGGATATAATTATAAGAAATGCATTAACATGAAGGGGGCTTTATGTAATTTTCAATAAGTGAGGGATTTTTTTGATAATTACGCATTAAGTGAGAGAGTATGTGTATAATTTTTCCATTTGTAAATGCATAAAAGATGAGAAGAGATTGTGTTGGAGTGAATATGTTGGATTTGTGGGGGCTATTTCTTGAAGATTGAAAATTGTGGGCTAGCAGACATAACTTTGTAAATTTAGCCCCAACAGAAACCTTTTTAGTCAAAAAGACTCCATTTCGACCAAACTGGTGCACGTGGACCAGACGCACCGCAATGCATACGATGGTGGCCATTGATTCGCACAAAGAGATTGTGTTGGAGTGAAGATTTTAGATTTATGGGAGCATTTATAGAAGATCGAAAGTTGCAGGCTAGTAGGTACAATTTTTCAATTTATCCCGAACAGAAATCTTTTCGATCGAAAAGGCTCCGTTTCGGCCAAACATGTGCACGCTATGCATTTGAATGAGCAAACACCTGCGTAGGTCATCCCCTTAATGTGGGATAACCCTTTTTTCTTTTTTCTTTTTTATGTTGATAATAATTAAGATAAGCCTCTTTTGATTTTTCACATTCGCACCATTTTTCCAACACATTTTACAAGTTTAGGTGACTCGCTTTGATCATTAATTTTCTATTCACCCGAAATTGAATTTGAACAATTAAATACACTAAATTTATCTACTAGAAAAGTAGATTAATATTAACTAAAAAAATTTCAGTTTTGATAAACAGTACCCACTTAAAGTTGGGTGAAAACCACTTTTCTCAAGGCAAATTACCAACAAAAAAAACTTGCTTATGCTCGATTCGTTTAAAATAATAAATATAATTTGGTGTTATTGGAAAAATAATAATGTAAAAATTTTAAATTATTTAGGTTCGAATTAGTTAAAGCTTGTTTGAACTCAACTTAATTAGTAAACCAAACCAACTTCATATGTATTTTTTGGAACTCAATGAAAATTCAATCAAATTTGAATTACACCATCGATTCATCTCGACTTCATTCATTTATGTAATCCTCTATTCACTTCTGCTTACCCACTGCTAATCACCATCCATCTCATTTTTTAAATTTTTTTCTAGTTCAAGCAGTGGTCGAGATCTAGCTGTGTCAAAATTATTAATTTTAATTTAATTAAGTTTCAAAGTGTTTTATTGCAAGTTTTCAATTAACTCATAGAATAAGCTCTTGCAGCATAATAATTGCCTTTTGAAATAGCTTCATATTTTCCAGATTGCACTTAAATTAAAAATTCGGAGTTAACGATCAATCAACTCAAATATCGAGTCTATTTCTTTTTTTTTTATAGGAGCGATTACAACATCATATTCAATTAACTCAAATATCGAGTCTATTTCTTTTTTTTTTATAGGAGCGATTACAACATCATATTACATCAATTGCAAGAGAATCTATTACAAATAAGCATTATTAACAAATTCTATCATAAACTAATAACTATTACAAACTAACTACCAAATAAGTAGAGAAATCACTCACATACATTAGTGGGAGTCGAACCCACAACCTCTTGATTATGGGACCTCAACCTTAACCAACTAGGTTAGGCATCATTGGCAGTCTATTTCTAATACATCGTAATGATTGTGAGGTAAATGAAATAATAACTAAAAATATTCGGAGGAAATTAAATTTTTCATCCCATAACTTTGTCACATTTCAATTTTGGTCCCATTCGATTCAGATTTCTCACATTTAATTCCGTAACTTTCAAAATATTTCACATTTAGCCCTGATCAAATTTTCCGTCCAAAACTAAACATTCAATTCCATTAGTCAACATTTGAATAGATTTCTTGGGGATATTTTGTGCGTGAGTGACACATGATTTTGATTAAAAAATTGTGATATTGAATATAATTCGTGTGTGAGTACAATTATACATGAATTCTCCCCTAAAAAATGGGTCAAAATGTTGACTAACGGAGTTGACCGTTAAAATTTTGAACGGACATTTCAGTTGACACTAAATGTGAAGATATAGAACAAAATGTAATAAATCCGTAAAGAACGAGACCAAAATTGAAATGGGTCAAAGTTATTGGTCAAAAAATACAATTTTCTCAAATATTCTGGATTCATAGTAATTAAATGTTACCCATGAATTTTTTAATTCCATAATATTCCAATCAAAGTACATCAATCAGGTAATTAATTAATTTTATAGGATTGACAAACACCAAGTTACATTCTATTATAAAGTAACTAAATTATCAAAATAATAATAATAATTATAAAGTAACTATCAAGTTTTTTTTTCCTTCTATAATTTTAAATTCTAAGGCACTAAAATGCAAAATAATAATATCTCAGATAGCAAATAATAATATTTGTAGGTGGGAAAACCTAAAAACTATGATTGTTGAGGTAGGTAAGTGCAATTTACCCAAATGTTAACCATGGGTACCCCGATCTGGGTGGGTCATCATACTATCATTAGGAACGTAAATGAGTAGATTTATTATTCTAATTTGTTTTAATTATTTTCGAGCTTTAAAATTTATGTTTGAAATTGATTTGATTTTTAATTTAGCCGAACCTAAACGAGTTTTAATCGAGCAAAACAGAATTAAAACTTGACTAGTTTGATTTCCTTTACAAATTTTATTATTTTTTACTTATCAAATCAAGGTCAAATCGAATTTCAAATTTGTCGAACACAAAATATTACTCGAGCTTGATTTGATGCGATAATCAATCAATTGGAAGTTGGAACTCAAACAAAATTTTAACAAAGAACCTGATTATCGTCCTGTTCACTTCACAGTTCACACTCATCTCCAGTTCTCTCTATTTTCCTTATAATCACAAAAATCACCACTCCGCCAGTCGCCGCCGGCTGCTGGAATATAATCCGCCACCGCCGCCGCCACCGCCGCCGCAAACCACTCTTTCTACCTAAAATTCAACACACACACAAACACACACTCAAAACACAAATTTATCATCAATGGAGAATTGAAGCAAAAAAAAGAGGGGAAAAAAAAGAAAAAGAAACCCTAAAAATGGCGGTAGAAAATTCGAACACTCTCCTTCCAACATCCGCGCCTCGATTCCCCACATATCACACCGCCGCAGACCTCTCTCCCCAATCTCGCATCCTCTGCGAAATTCTCGCCACCGCTCCGGTCCACGAAGTCGAGGCGCGTCTTGCTTCCACCGGAGGCCAGCCGGAGAATGAAATTATCCAACAGGTGCTGAAGCATTCATACAACACTCCCTCCGCCGCCGCGAAGTTTTTCCGGTGGTCCAGTGTGCCTCGCAAGCACACAGGCTATTCGTGGAATCTGATGGTGGATTTACTCGGGAAGAATAGCCTGTTTGAGCCAATGTGGGATGCCATTCGGTCTATGAAGCAGGAGAGTTTGCTCTCCTTGACCACGTTCGTTTCGGTCTTCGAGAATTACTGCGTTGCCGGCAGGTTTGATGAGGCTGTTATGACTTTTGATGTCATGGAAAGGTAAGGAGATTTGTGTTTATATTTTTTGTGGTTTTGCTTTATCCTGCATTTGTGTTTATGTTTTGCTCCTTTGTTTAGTGCATTCATTATAAGTGTTTCCGGAGGGAGTGATATATTTATGTGTATTTTGTCTTTTGAATGCAATGATGAAAATAACTAGAAGAATGTGACGGAGCTACTAAGTCTTTTGAGATTCAAGAAGCAATTAAGAAGAGATATTATGGTAGAGAACTAGCTAGCATCAATATCAAAAAGAGGAAGAAATAAATTGAAGAATTTAATGAAGCAATTCTTTATTGCATAGTCTTTTTTGATATACCTTGACACCTTGAAAATCCTGATGCATGGTTCAAAGCCGTCGGCAATCATAGTATTGGTGGATGGTTGAGCTATATCAATAAACATCAGCTTATTCATACGTTTTCTGATGAAGAGGGCTTGATGGGCTTCAAAAATTTGTGATAATTGTATATTAACACAATTGCGATGAAGTAACTACTATATTGCCTCTTCGATCTATTTTGTCTTTTAAATTGACCGATATAATTCAAGTATTCCTATTGCCATTTTGAGTTTTAAAAAAGAATATTTACGTTGTCACAAAGCTCTGTAATGGCTCAAAATACTAAAACTTTATGAATAACTCATTTGAAAATTGGTGATTTGACTGAAAAAGCATACTAGTTAAACATGCCAAAGAGCCTGTCATATATGATCATAACTTGGTAGGCTTCGTGGAAATCTGTCGCTGGTGGAACTTGCATTCAGGTACCTAATTTGCACTAGAAAGGTGAAGAAAAAGCTGTGATTTGATTGATTGGTCTAACAAGGTACCCTGTTGTTAGACAAATGGAGTGATTAAAATAAAATAATTTTTATCAGTATATCTTCAGTTCTCATACCCCCCCGCCCCCGAACATACACATATTAAGAAAATGACCAACTGAAGAAGATAAAAATGGATATTAGGACACTTTTAAATACACAACCGGGAAAAGGTATACACACTAAATAATAAGTATGTAAACTGATAAGAGAGTAAAACATATGTCAGGTCTTTTTTTATTGATGGAACTCTTGTAACTATAATGTAGTAGCTTATATATAATCAACGAGAACTTGCTACTTTTTTATATCTCACTGTTTCAAACTTGACATGCTTAACCGAAAAGTTATAAATGGAAAGAAGTTTGCATTTAATCTGAGTGAAGATTGATTTCATTTTGGTTTCCATGATATTGAATATTGTTACCCCACAAGCAAGATGAGTAAGATAGCTGAAGATTTAAGAGTTTCCGTGATCCAAAATGGCCAAACTTTCCATCAAACTTCCCATCTTTGCTACAACTAAAGTCTTAAAATCTTACCAGGAGGAGCTTTGGTAGAGATGTAGACTTCAAATTCTCTGAAAACATCAATATGTTTTGTATGGTTCTGGTAATGTGCAGTGCATATAGTAGCGAGAATTGGATTTGCTACTTCAGCGAAAAATTGTACAAATACTGAGCATGGCCTTAGAAAGCCTATGCACTGGTACCAGGTAACTAATGTGTACCTCTTACCCGTAGTATTCCTGACTTTCCTTTTCTATCAGCATTGGCCATAGCCATGTTGATTAGTGGTAAGATCTGAGTCAAAGGTTTGACCTAGAAGAACTTGCATTTCGAGATGAATGTGTGCATAGGGAAATAAGAAAGCTCTCTTGAATGGTCAACCTGAATGACAATGAATTTGCATGAAATTGAAGCAAGGACATAGATGGATAACGTCTCAACCCAACTTTGGGGGTGGGAAGGGCTGCAACCTTCCCTTCGGCGAGAAGCACAACTAATCCTCAACTTTTTCGGTAAGCGTTCAGTGAAAGAAAAGACAATCCAATCTTTGTCTTGGGTATCAAAAAGTCCAAGGTGGAGGGGACTCAGTTGTGCTTTAAAGTTAATCACTCCTCCAAGTCCTCCACTTTACAAGGAATTGGAACTTTGTATATGAGTATATCTGTCTTACCTTTATCTTTCCCTTCCCTTTCTCCTTCAAGGAGATGTTATTGGACAGCCACCCCGCCACCCATGTTGTGATGTCCCACATGGGTGTGGGAGGAAATTTTCACTTGATAAAAGTGAGTGAAATAGAGTTTTTAAGCATGAAATAGTTGGTAAAGGAGCTGGTTGCGCCACAATCCTGATTGTGAGCTCCGCCAACTGAGCTCGGGGCATCACAAAATGGAACAAATAGAGCCGTCCTTGGTGTGTTATCAGTGGGGGGGGGGGGGCTCGACCGTGTGTGCACGTGGGGTAGTTATGTTTATGAAGTGTCGTTGCATCAGAGCTTACCTGGGGTACTATGGGCCACGAGCACTGGGGTAGTCCTTGATTGTGGAAGGCACGTCACGTAGATGTTACGCGTCCACAATATTAATTGTGATGTCCCACATGGATTGTGGAGGAAATTGGCACTAGTTTATAAGTGAGTTTACTAGATTCTTCTACTAGTTTGAGTTAACCGTTCTCCCCATAAGGAGGACAAGTATGATTGCTAATAGAGACTGTGATATGAACTTTGAGAGAAAGCAATCTCAAAAAAGCCAGCTAATGAAGTGCGAGAGTCCAAAATCATATATACCTTACACTGGAACCCCATTAATTTTAATGTGGGATCCAAGCCTCATACGTTGCAACTAGGTTCGTAATATTCCACCACGTTCCCTGACACTCATGAGCGTAGAAGCCTCCGGACCTCGGTCGTCTCTAGATTCATCGAGTAGGTGCCCTCACCACCTGCGCCACACGATATGAACCTTGAGAGAACCAATTTCAAAAGCTAGCTTTTGAATTGGGAGAGCCCAAAGCCATATAGACCCCACATTGGAATTCCATATTTTCAATGCAGGATCCATGACCATTATCTTGCAACTAGGATCATAACAGATTGTTGTTTCCTGCTTGCGGGCTCCTAACCAGTGGTCTTGGATTGTGAGACACGTCTAGACAAGCCCTTCACCAGATTTAATTGGGAGTTTGATCACATGCTTTACTTGGACTCAATGTAGTTTGAGTTTATGCCCAAGTAGACCGGCCTTTTTCTGCCAAACGATGAACTTAGTGGGCAAAATAACTTTGTCATTTGCCCTCTCGGCTTAGTGCCTAGTGTACCCCTCTTACCTAGTCTTATCCCCCACATCGAAAGATTAAGAGTGGGGGAGATGCAGGTGTGGGGGCATGAAGGTAGGTTTTATAGGTAGTGTTAGGTGTGATCAGCTCAAATTGCTCATAGAGAGTAAGTTTGGTTTGATAATATTATGAGCAAGCTTAATATGCAACGAAACTGACCAAGCTTATGTGAAAGTTCATGAATTGAAGTCAAATTCAAATCGAACTTAAGCAAAGGTTGGTTTGACTTAAGTTAGGCTAGGGCTTGTAGCATGTATATGAATACGGTCTTTCTATTCATAATCCTATGTATAAAATTATTTAAACATAATATATATATATATATATTTCCCTATTTCTTATTGTATTTAGTTCTGTGATTCCTCATATTCAAATAGGAGTGAATATTTTTCATCATATTTCTTGACTTTATTATTTATTATCTTTATTTGCTAATATCAGTATATATTTCGAGCATTCAAGTGATTAAGTTTACAGGTACGGGATCCAACCTGATATTATCGCTGTAAATTCATTACTGAGTGCAATGTGTAGAGAAGATAACCGAACTTCAAAAGCACTTGAGTTCTTCGAGAAAATCAAAGCTAAGATACCTCCAGATGCAGATTCATATGCAATTTTATTGGAAGGATGGGAGAAGGAGGGGAATGTAGCCAAGGCAAAAAACACTTTTGGGGAGATGGTGATACGGGTGGGGTGGAGCCCGCAATATCTGTTTGCTTATGATGCATTTTTGAACACTCTTGTGCGTGGGTTGCAGGCTGATGAGGCAATCAAGTTCTTGCAGGTGATGAAGGGAAAGAACTGCCTGCCAGGTTTGAGATTCTTCTCTAATGCACTTGATATTTTTGTGAAGCAGAACGATTCTGCTCATGCTATTATGTTGTGGGAAATAATGGTTGGTAACGGGTTGGTACCAACTTTGATAATGTATAATACCATGATCGGTTTGCTCAGTGGCAACAATGATATTAACACCGCCTTTCGTCTTCTTGATGAGATGGTGTTCTATGGCTCTTTTCCTGATTCCTTGACGTATAATATGATTTTTGCGTGCTTGATCAAGAATAAGAAGGTATATGAAGTGGGCAAGTTCTTTGTCGAGATGGTCAAGAATGAGTGGCCACCGACCCCTCCAAATTTTGCTGCTGCGATCAAGATGTTATTTGAAGGCGATGATCCAGAGATGGCGATTGACATATGGAAATATATGGTTAAGAACAATATATCGCCGCGGGATGATAGTGCTAATGAAGTGCTTCTTGGTTTGTGTGAATTGGGAAGGCTATCAGATATAAAAAGGTTTGCAGAGAAGATGATTGATGAAAGAATTATAATCTATGAGTCAACAATGACAAAGACGAAGAATGTTTTCTATAAGGAAGGAAGAAGTGCACGAGAAAGCTACGATCAAATTTTAAAGAAATGGAAAACTTCCCATCTCTAACCTCTTTAATTCGCAGTAGGAAAATTTTTCTCTTCGGTTTCATAATCCTTGATGTGGCTTGATGATTGAGAAAACTCTAAATATAAAATGGTTTTCCTATTAAATATTCATCAAATCCTTTGCTTTCCTCATTTTTGGTTTTTTATTTCCAAATTTGCTTCTTTTCTTGTATCGTTTACTTCTCTGGCCATCATTTGTTTATGATGTTCAATTATTGCATAACATAGTGATCTCCTTCTTGTCGTCCCCTTACCGTTATATCATATTTTGAAATTCTTCTTATTGATTATCTCATGATCCCTTCTCTCTCTCTGTGTGTCTCTCTCTCCTTGTCTTTCTAGTGTGTATGAGTAGCATGATGGATTATCCATATGCAACTCTAAATTCAAATTTCAAAGGGAGAGACAAAGCTCATTGAATGAAGTCATTCAAGGAGCGGTGGACAGCACATGCACAGATGATTGATGCCACTCTAACTTTGTTTTGTTGAAGCAGGTATTACGTGACGATGATACTTGAACTTACATATTGCTCACAAAGCTCATTCCATAAGATATGCAAGACGAGAAATGACCAGTGGTATGATTTTTCGTCTTTAAACGTTATTTAGGGTTACTTCTGGGCTTGTAGCTCGAGCTTCAATATTTAAGAGGTAATGGAGTTTTGGCAATAAGAGAATTGAAGGTAATGAAGGAGTCAAAGGGGCAGGGCCTCGACGGGTTTAGATAGGTTTCATAGTGTGTGAATGAGCATCAATCTGCAGGACATGAAGAAAACATGTTCTTTGTGGGTTGCCTTTCGGGTTTTCTACATTCACTACTAATTTCAATTAAAGTTTTTCGTTTTCTTCTCTCTTTCTTTTTGTGTATTAAGAGTTTTAACTTCAGTTTGAAATGAAACTAGTACAAGCTTGTGCCTGTTTGAGAGTGGATAATATGGTTCTGTAGCTAAAAAGAACAAGAATCATTGTTTCCTTTTCGTTCAGGTTTAAGAAATTGGATGAGATTTAATCTACTTTACTATGGTTTGTTTCCGAATCATGGATTTTGAGTTCTATTTCTTGATTCTCAAATGGGGTGTTATTTTTGTTGAAAAGAGCTGCAGAGTTGTCAATCTTGGTCTTATTTTGTTAGATTATGTTCTTGTTTCATTTTTGGGCTTGATATGCTTTTGATGTTCCCAAATTAATCAATGTTGTGCTTGGGTTGGAGGATTCCGAAGCCAAGGATTTCATATCATAATAATATCCGTGCACTTGGATAATTTTTGTTTACTATGGATTTTATATTCTTTATGGGGTGGGTTTGGATGGAGGGATTTGAAAGTCATGGACTTCAAATTTATCAACAAATTCATTGAGTTTGCTTGGATGATTCCAAGTTGTAATGAATTTCAAATAATTTGGTGCACATTTTGAGTATTTGAGCCATTTGAAATTCTCGAGTCCAAATCCTCTAAAGCAACTGTAGAAGTTGACAAACATAGGACATTCTCTTCGTCTCTGCTTGGATCGAAGGATTGAAAAGGCATAAATTTTTAAAATTATCGACAAATTCATTGAGCTTGTTTGGATGATTTCAAATAATGTTTTAAAAATCGGTTTGGTCCGGCCTATCTGACCGGTTGAACCGCCGATCGGGCTATAAAACAAGCCGTTTAGAACCATAAAATCGTTGAGGCCGAAAAACCGGCCAAAACCGGGTGAACTGCGGTCTGACCACTGGACAGTGCGAACTGCCGCTGGTTCATCAAAACCGGCTGGTCCGATTAAGAGTATATATATGAAGTTAAAATCCCTAAATTAATTCCCAATTTCACTTGGAAACGACCAACAACAACGAATAGGAGCAGCAGCAGCCAACACCAAGCAAATTCTTTTCCCCTCTTTCAATTTAAATCATAGAAAAAGCTTTATAAGAGTCTAATTTCTCTCTCCCTCTTCCTTTCTGTATATTCTTCCATGTCTTTATCTCTCTTCCTATTTTTATTTCACGAAAACACTGGTTTAGACTTTTAGTTTTTTGATTAAAAAAAAAGATATATTTTAGTTTTTTGATTAAAAAAAAGATATATTTTAGTTTTTTCTTTGGTTTATTTTCTTTTAGTTCATGAAAGTGTGGATTAATTATTGATTATTCCTTCCATTAATTGCTCCAAAATAAATTACTATCAGTTTTTCTTATTTGTTATTCTTTTTCTAATTATGGAGCAGTGACAGTGAATGAAATTCCATGGAATGGGATATCTAAGAGTTAGAATTCTCGTTAAGTTGACTTCGTAACTTAATCTATTCTAGCAATTAATGCTCAATTTTAAATATTTTACTACTTGCATGTATTGCTAACATTATGCTCTTAACTACATGTGAAATGGGATGGATTAGTTTGTGTATGGTATGTTAAAGTATACATGTATATTTTATATATATATATATACCTATTACACATGCACAAATCAATTTAACATTATTAACTTTTTATATGATTTTGTTTGATTGGTCTTGTTTGAAGTGATGTATTTTATTACTATTTTCATCTAATTTAATATATTATTAGTTATTTATAATATAAGTATGCCATCACTGGTCCGATCACGATTGAACCACAATCCGACAGTGAACCTTGAATCAATAGATTTTTCAGTCGATGTCCGGGCCTGTTTTTAAAACATTGATTTCAAATTACAATCTAATTTCAAGTTTGATAGAACTCATTTTGAGTTATATTTTTAATTATATGGTGGATTTCAAATCCACGCAATTTGGAGTCAATTGACAACCTTTGATGGAGTTCAGTCATCGAAATCGAATCCAAATCCAAATCCAAATTCATCAATCTAAATACTAACCTCATGTCTTTTTTGTATTGTAGTTTTCCTATTTAATGACCAATTTGTGCCGGCCTTCAGCTTTATGCAGGTAGAAAGGATTTATTCTATCGTATACTTGTTGAACATGTATTGGGTGGCTAAGTGTGTACGACAAATTTTGATTTTCTGAAAAAATAAGTAACCATGTAATATAAAATAAAATCGTGGGACACTTATAGTACATTTAGCGACTTGGTCTGATAAATTTTGATTTTATGAAAAGGTAGATATTCATGGGATATAAATTAAAATCATGGAACATTTATTATTATAAAAATACTGAAGCTTCATCTAAGTAGTGAAAATTAAGGTGGGAAAGGTCATAGAGATTTTATATTACACACTCATGTTTGAGTGTATAATTGAAGTTTACCTGGGAAATACAAGGTAGAATATTAGTTAAGATAGCTTTATTCTTAGGAAAGGAAGATACCAAAACCTTCACCACCTATTAGAGTTAAGAACCCACCAACATCCCCCTTGTCCCCCTGCTCTATTATCTCTATAACCCTACAACCATAAAGCACCCAAATTTTAGTACTCTTTTCTTCCTAATGTTTCCTCTCTCAAACTACCACCACCACCTTCCCAATGCCAAAGCCACATTTGGGACCTCACAACCACACCAACCCCCTAATTTGGTTCGCTGCCATCATTTGCGCCATACTCGCCGTGCTGGTCATCATAGCCGGCGTAGTAGTCTTCATCGGCTATCTCACGGTCAAGCCAAAGGTGCCCAAAGTTAGCGTCACGAGCGCACAACTGGACACCATTTATTTCGACCAAGCCTCATTGCTCACCTTGCAAGTCACTATAGTGATTAGAGCTGAGAATGACAATGCAAAGGCCCGTGCCAGTTTTTATGACACGAGATTCGATCTCAGCTTCCGCGGCATGAGGATAGCCCGCTTGGAGAATGGGCCGTTTGATGTGGGGCCCAACACCACCGTGGATTTCCACTATGTGTCTCAATCAACTTCTATTCCGCTAAATCCAGAGGGAGCAGAATCTGTGAACTGGTCATTGAGGCATGGAGTGATGAGTTTCGAACTGAAAGGGGCCACGAGGGCTCGATGGAGGACCAGGATTGTTGGGTCGGTTAAGTTCTGGTTGAATTTGGATTGCCAACTCCATTTGCCTATTAATAGGACGACGATATTCCCACGTTGTACTAGTTCGAAGGCTTAATAAGGTTCTGCTATGAGGGAGAGCTTTCTTTTTTACTTTCTTTCCTTCTCATTTTGTGGTTGTCTCTCCATGTAGCCAATCAAAGATCATATTGTTGTTACTTATAGGTTTTCGTTAATAAGTTAGCCATTTCAGATCCTTATGTTTCTACAATTTGAACATGATATCGAATTTTACATTCAAAAGTTTGCTTCTTCCCATATTGTTCTTTTCCGTTCTGCTAAGATCAAAGACTTGAATAACAGTATCATCAACGCATAAATTAAAGGAAAAGTACAAGAAGTTGAAGATTTTGTGGCTTAAAAGTACGGTCATTCTTGGGACTTTTTGAAATGTCGAGTTTGAACTTGAAGGGGTTGTGATGCACAGATGATATCTGGAACTTTAACATAATAGTGTGTAACAGTATGTATCGAGCCTCTTGATACATGTAAATTGATCTTCAGTGTACATTCTCGGACAAGATAAGATACTATGTATAGGAAATACCATTTAAATAAGCAAACATGTATTCAGATAATAGTGACATGTTCTGTTCATAAATTGTTATGAATCAGTTTTAATTTTATTGAATAATTAAATATTATGTTCTCAAGAAATTCTTTGCGCTGAATTAGCTCAATATACCACAAGCACAATGGTCTAGTGGTAAAAGCTCTGACTTTCCACTTGAATATTATGAGATGTAACTTTGTTGACAACATGGAATTTGACGTAATTTGTGGGTGTACTGTGGGCTCGTGGTAGTCGTCCTTGATGCTTGATTCAATAAAATTAAGTAATTGCCAACATATATTGACTCAGTTGGTCAGGAACGAGTCAATTTCTGTCAGAAGATTGTGGGTTCAATTCTCTCTACCAACATGAGGATAGTGTTGATGGACATTCTGTAAGTAACTCGACAATTGGTATCGAAGGCAGACCCTGGCCCGTGGTAGATGACCGAAGCCGACCATATCCAAACTTTTCTCCGCCAAAAAAATAGAATTAAAATTAAGTTAATTTTGATGATAGGAATTTCTAGAAGATATCGAATTTTATTTTTATGGAAGAAGAAGAAGAAAGATATAGCTCAAAATGGCATCTCTAAACTTTATTTTCACTTGGAATATAAACAAAAAAGAAAAACTAAAAGAAAAACATATAAAATTGCGGGATAATTACATAAGATCCCCGTGATAAACAAAATATGTGCCTAACTCATTTGCGTTAATTTTTTGTGTTAGTGTTTCAATTAATTCCGCATGCTCTCCCTTTTTCTTTCATCATACTCTCACTATCCTCATTAAAAAAAGCACACGAAAAAAAATGAAAAAACAACATTAGGAAAAACAAAGCCATGGTCACCATATCTTGTTCATCGCTCTCAACTAACTTAACTGTCACCCCTGTCCCCAAATCTCACAAGCAATTACACATTCAAAACCCTCTCAATTCATCCCTGAAATCTCTCTCCAAATCAGGCAAACTAGACGAAGCTCTTCACCTTTTACTACAATCCAAAACCCCCTCCAAACAGCTCAGTGTTGATTCGTACGCCGCCCTCTTACACGCCTGTATTTCAACAAAATCCTTAAGCCATGGCCGATCACTTTACCTTCATCTCCTCCAATCAGAGGATAACATAAATCTTCTAAAAAATCCCACTTTAAAGTCCAAGTTCATAACCCTTTTCTCGGCCTGTGGCCAATTGGACGAGGCGCGCCGAGCTTTTCGGCATGGAATTGAGGAGGGGGGTGATGTGCCGGAGTCCGTTTATGCGGCGATGGCAATTGGGTTTTCGAGAAATGGGAGTTTTAGGGAAGCTTTGGTTGTGTATAATGAAATGCTGTTGCGAGGAGTTGAGCCGGGTAATTTTTCATTTTCGGTTGCGCTGAAGGCGAGTTCGCGTGCGTTGGATTGCCGGTTTGGGAAATGTGTCCATGCGCAGATTGTGAAGGCGGGTGAGGAGCCTGATCAAGTGGTGTACAATGCACTTTTGAAGTTTTACACTGAGTGTGGGAGTTTTGAGGAAGTGCTCACCGTGTTTGATAATATGCCTGACCGAAATGTTGCGACTTGGAATGCGTTGGTGGCTGGGTTTGTTAAGAAAGATCAGGTTTTTGAGGCTTTCGAGACGTTCAGGAAAATGCAGAGGAATGAAGTGGGGTTCAGTTGGGTTAGCTTGACTACAGTTTTGCCGGTTTGTGCTCGCTTGACAGCACTTTATATTGGTAAAGAGGTACACGGCCAAATTGTGAAATCGGTAGCTAGCCCAGATGTTCTTGTGCTGAATTCGCTTTTGGATATGTATGCTAAATGTGGAGTAATGGAGTATTGCAAGAAAGTGTTTAATGGAATGATATCCAAGGATTTAATGTCATGGAATACTCTGATAAATGGTTATGCAATCAACGGTTTGATGGCAGACGCTGTGTCAACATTTGAGCAGATGGTTGAGGATGGAATCAAGCCAGATGGGGTGACGTTTATTTCATTGTTGTCGGGTTGTAGTCATGCTGGGATGGTAAACGAAGGTAAAATCTTTTTCAACAGAATGCGTTCAGATTTTGGACTAAATCCCACATTAGAGCATTATGCTTGCTTAGTGGATATGTTTGGTAGAGCCGGGAGAATCGAAGAGGCATTAGAGATAGTGAAGAAAATGCCTTTAAAGCCAAGTGGGAGCGTCTGGGGGTCACTGCTTAATTCTTGTAGGCTATATGGTCATGTTTCATTGGCAGAAGCCATAGCAAAACTTTTGTTTGAGATTGAACCGACAAATCCCGGAAATTATGTAATGCTTTCGAATATTTATGCAAATGCAGCGATGTGGGATAAAGTTAATTTAGTAAGAGAAGAAATGGAGAAGAAAGGATTGAAGAAAGAAGCCGGTTGCAGCTGGGTACAAATTAAAGACAGAGTTCAAAGCTTTGTGGCCGGTGGGGGTTTTGAATTTCGTAATTCTAATGAGTTTAAGAGAACATGGGATGAATTGATGGAAAAAATGGAGGAAAGTGGATATAGAGCTGATACTGGAGTTGTTCTTCATGATATTGACGAGGAAATGAAGGTGGAGTGGGTGTGTGGTCACAGCGAAAGGCTCGCGACAGTATTTGCATTGGTTCATACTGGCTCAGGATTGCCTATTAGAGTCACGAAGAATCTTCGCGTTTGTGCAGATTGTCATAATTGGATGAAATATGTATCTGAAGTAAGCCGGAGAAAGATTATCTTGAGAGATACAAATCGGTTTCACCATTTTGATCAAGGGAAATGCTCGTGCAATGACTATTGGTGATATGCTTCTAAACATCGATAAAGAATTATAAAATAATATTCGAGTTAAGTTAATTTCTCATAATGGGTTCGACTTTGTAGAGAAAGACTTAATTCCCGATGAAGTAGAAGACTGAGGCTCCAAAACTCTACAAGATAAGGCTTGGGTTCAAGTTCCATGAGAGGTATGTGTATTTGTCTCTCTATGTTAATGTGGGCATTATCTCATTATTCCTTGTAATTAACTAGTTATGTATGATTGTGTTTATTTAATTATTAGATTGATATCTTGATATAATTGTGTAATTGTAGCTTATCTTATCCTAAAGAAAATATTCAACCTAACATCAAAGGAAGGAATATTCATGCAGACCCTGTTTGGCCGAGTTCAACTACTTAAATGACAATTTTATTAAATTTGCTTTATGATTAGTCACTTTCTGTGTAATATACATTGATTACATGACACGTATAATTCACTCGTCTTGTAAATCATTATGTTCGTCTAAACTTAGTCTGGATTAGAATTTCCCTGGAAGCAAGCAGGGTAATAATACCTTCCAAGAATTACATCTATACAATATCTCAAATTACTAGTCCACAATTCGTAAATGTGACTTTCATCATACAATGAATTGTATTAAATTCAAGATCAAACGTTATTTGATTTTTAACATTTTTGTATATTGTCCTATAAATACAAAAATCAATAGACCAAAAATCTTAAGGGCGCTTGCGAAGATTATATCTCTTAGTACTTGAACTAGTAACCGACGAATTCTCTCCAACTTCCTCAGGCAATAAATAATCAGGATCCTCTAACCTTGCCACGTCTTCTGGTAACTCGGTATCAACCCACGACAACCAATTTACTTCACTATCACTGTCTTCGTCCCATGACGATACCCCTTTGTTCCCTTGCATGCTGTTAATTTTATCCATTAGAGTCAGTAGCATTTTATGGTTTAATACTTCGTAATCCCTGCATCATTTTGCAAATATTCAGTTAGACAATATATAATCTTATATGTAAAAAAGAATTTATGTTTTTCTACACAAGTTTTGAATTTTCACCTGTATGTAAAAATGGCGTACAGATATTGTACGGATGCTAGAAGCCCGAAAACTGACCTAACCATATGTATTAACTTTCCTTGCTGTTCGGCATCGGTTGTGGTGTACCATAGTATGCTAATTTCAATTGAGAATGTCACACACATACCTGCATGGAAAATTCAGCAATGAAAAAAATATTTTAGGAACGAGTATATGTTGTTGTGCTGAAGATATTGCTGCTAGCAATGGTGCAATTCAAATCTTTAAATTGGTCTCCTCAATGTTCCACCTGGTGGGCAGTATCTGTTGGTTCATCATATGACATACGTCTCATTTTACTTTTTTACCTCGTTTTTTGGAAAATCATATGTAAAATAAACATAACAGGAGATGTGTCATATATTGAGTCACTGGTATTGTCCTCCAGGTGGAACATAGAATCAACCCGTTTAAACCGTTGAACTGAAATTTTTGAATATACAAAGAGCAATGGTATGCCCAACACCATTGGATCAACTTAAACTTATATAGAAGTTTTGAAACAAAATCTTTACCTAAATACAGCCTGTGTCTAACATTGTATGCGTGCTTTATACTAGTCAGCATGTAGATGATGAAGATTGCAACCGAGTACACAAAGAAAGCGATCATGACTCGTGATTCAAACAACATGGCACTATGCAAGGCAAACAACTTGTCTAGTGCAACAAACATGGTTGCTTGCTTTGATTCAAATGCTTCCTGCAATAAAACAATCCATATAAACTTCACTCTAAACCCGAACGAATGACTACTCAAAATTTTAGACTTGAGAATTTACAAGGAAAAAAACAATACACTAACCTGAGCTGCTAATATCAGTTTTGAGTTTTCCACTAGATGATCATGAGACTGATGAAGTTCTTTTTGCCTTTGGAGTAGTTCCTCTTGCTGTTTCTGCCCAAAATCAGCCAACTTTTGCAGAGTTAACCTGAAAAGTTACGTTGTGCATTGATTAATTCATGTTCGTTTTATCCACATGAATTTTATTTTCAGTGTACATAGACACGCGGTGCGTGAGACCCTCATTACAAAAACACCCCAAAATTTGAAAAATTATTGTAACTTTCTCTGTCAGTAAAAGCATAATAAAAAGCATTCAGCCTAGGGGTGTCTTGGTATTTTGAATAACCTTCGGGGGCTTGTGGTAATTACACAATAAGCGAGAGAGTGTATATTTTTGTGAAAACTAGATGAAAATTTACCGGCTCTCTTCAAGGGCTCGGGACTGAAATTTGGTGAGAGAATTAAGACCCTCCAGAGCAACAGACTGCCCATCAAGAAGCTCCTTTTGTTTGTCTAAGGATGTCCCAGCCATGTTCCCAATGTCGTCCGCTTTGCTTTGCAGAGTCGTCATCTTTGAAAACATTGCATCTCCAACTTTCTCGATCTCTCTCTCTATTTCGACAGCTTCGTCTCTCAAATTAACAATCTCTACGCCCAAGTTATTGTAAGAATCTTGAAGTAAGGCCATTCCCTCAGCCAAATTCTGCTTCATTTTAGCTTGCCCTTCGCTTAACTCTACTTGCGAAGCTGCTATTCCCTTAGATTGCTCGTGAACGGCTTCAGAATATTTCAAAACTGAATTAATATGACCCTCGACCATTTTCGACGTTTCTGCAACTTGCTTAGTTTGTATGTCTATTGAAGCCAAAGAATCATGTACTTTTCTTGAGTTCTGCAGTAATAGATCCCCTTGTTCTTCTATTGCTCCTAGTTTTAGTTCTGCATATTCAGCAGAACTCTTTAGTTCATTCACTAATCTCTCGGTTTGACGCTTAAACGCATCGGTCCTATAATAAAATATATGAAATATTAGGATCGTTCAAGCATTTAGATGAAAAATAGAATGATGAATAGTACTCCATCTGTCACAAAAACTTATGGTTTGTTTTGCTATTAAACAATATCGATCTTTTAACCTTTGAATGATATCACATCGGTTCTATTGTGCTGAAAATAAAATTTGATTAAATTATTTATTGACATAGAAAAATAGTCAAGTTAACTGGTCAACAGTATCGACGCGTAAATCATTTTGAAACAAAAAGAATTCACTATGTCCCTAAACTATGGCTCCTCTTTAACCTTTGAACTAACATATCATATTGATTTACTAACAACTCAAATTGCTAAGATCAATGATATAGGTTGGTTTAATTGTTTAGTATTATACTTCTAAAAATAGTCAAATTGACTGGTCAACAACAGATAAATAACTATTGAACAGAGGGAATAACGAGTTTCAAGAGAAGGCGATACTTACTGCAATTGGTGACAAATGGTGTTCGTCTCAAGATAATACTCGAGATATACTTTGTGAGCGTCTCTATCCAATTTCTTCAAACATTTCTTCATGACTGATTTCGGATCACAATAAGGAAAAGATGGTTGTCCTGTGTGCTGCTGAAAGCAATCGCTAAGACGCCAAGCTAGTCGAGACCGTAACTCGTCATCAGCTAGGGTTTTTGCACATCCTTCAAACACACTTTGGTATGCAGTTTGCCAACATGAATTTGGAGCAACCATTTTACTCTTAGCCTTCTCTATTAGCTCCATTCCCTTTTGGTCATTGAGGGCTTCAATGGAGAATTCAGAAACTGCATTCTTGTTAATCACATTGTTCTTGTTTGAATGAGTTTCTTCTTTAGAGGAGAAGATCCAACCCCATGATAATTGAGTTTGTGAAAGTAGTATTAGAATTGAAAACGAGTAGAGATAATGATGGTAAGGGTGATGATCCATTGTAGTAGTAGTTGTTTTTGCCTGCAAAATATTGGACAAGTTAATTCATTAGTTGAAGTCTTTGATCCATCAACATAAATCTTGTCAAACCCAAAAAAAATAAAAAAAAAATAAAGCTTTCAAGACCAATAGTGACATACCATAGGTACAAAAACAAGAATATAGCATAGGTCAATATACAATGTATTTTAGGTTCCTATTTCTCTCGGACAAATGTCTATGAGAGCACCCAAGACCTCCATGTTAAGAGTGATCTCCACCCTTACAAGCGTTGATGTGGAGATTGTCGAGAACGTAAAATTCCGGACCTCTAAAGTTGATTAATAGAATTCTGAACCTAAGATATGAGTATTGCACCCTTATCTTATATCGAATTATAGAATTTTTGATTACTTTTATCACTATGAAATCAGATATTGAGAGTATTGCACCCTATCTTATATGGAATTCCCAAACTACTTTTATCAATATGAAATCAGATATTATGAGTATTGCATTCTATCAGATATAAAAACTCCTGATACGAAATCACATATTACGAGTATTGCATTCTATCTGATATAGAGTTTCCACTTCTATCAATACGAAATCAGAGCAAAATAGTACCTATCTAAGTAGAGAACCAAGTAAAGACACTTTTTTTAACTTGAGCAAGAAAAAGAAAAAACTTGTCTCCCGAATTAGGCACTAAAAAGTGGAGTTTTAGGGCAAATTACTAAAAACACACTCGTGAAACCCTGCATCAACTTCCCTGCATTAACTTGTATTTTCTGAAATTCTGATTTACTTCCTTTTACGTTATTTATTTCCAATTTTGTCTGAATTCTCTAAATTTGTCTACACAGAACATATCTTCAGTACTAATCCAAATTCATGTCATCAAAGAAGAAAACAAAGTTGTTTTCATCAAACAATCCGAATACCTTTCCGTTACTAGAAACAAGAAAACTTACGATATTATAATATATATATATATATACACACACACTTACAGATATATTCAGGCTATGGAGAAATCAGTGCCAGAAAGTGAAGATAGAACGATCCTCGTCAGAGCTGCTAAAACAGATCAAAAGAAAAACAATGAAAATTACAGAATTATTGAAGAAATTAATTATTATTTGTTGTTTGGAGTTTTTTGTTTTGCTTGTAGTGGAAGAGTGTGAAATTTGGACAGTCTCGACTGTCTATCCAAACGTTGTCTTCTTTAAATAAAGGCCGGAGGGGTGTGTTTTTGGTCGTTATGTTCGGTATAGGTATATATATATATATATAGATTACCTTATATTCATAAGCATGTATTGCTGTTAGTTTGGTCGTTTTTCCGTCACCTTTTCGGGCGCCCCGTTTCAAATTTTCTCTGCCAGAAGTAACGCGGTTTGCTCAGCCGCTATGATTGACTGAGTTTTGCCTTCTTGTTTTTTTCTTTGTTTTTGTTGTGGGTGTCCCTTCTTCTTTCCTGGTGCCTCCCCTGTTTTCAATGGAACGGCGCCGTTTAGGATTAATTTTACAAACTTCCGGCGGCGGGCGCCCCGGGAAGGGCGGTGCCGGCCTTTGCATCAACGGCGCTACTTTTTCCCTCAATATAACTGGCTCCCCACCTCCTCTTCTCCTCAGATTCAGCTTTTGCCAGTTCTTCTCCTCTCGAAATAAACTGCTGTTTTCGATCCGGCACCGCATCGAGGTTATTTTCGATCAACTTGCTTTGTCGTATTTGGCTTCCAGGTTATTTTCACTAAATTTGTTTCGATTGACGATATCTGATCTCTGTGGCTGTTGTATTTGTTGGAAATGAGTTTTTCTATGAAACCAACGAAACACCGTAATAGTTTTGGTGGGTCAAACGTTTTCAAGGTAATTTAATTAGATTATTTTATTTCAAACTCAATTTCATTTCTTTTTCTTTTAATAAAAAAGATTGTTTTTAAGTGATGCTCATTAGTCATTTCTGTTTATGTAATAATCCAGTGTTAATTACCAGTGCACATCCTTTTTGTTTTTAAAATTCATGTATATTTGCAGGAGTGGAGGAAGTGTTTTTAAAGCTAAGTTGAGCTTATCTCCCCTGTCCCGAAGCCGCCGTCTGAAGTGCCTATCAAAAAATAATTTTCCCAAATACCAGGGGACTTGCAGTACAAACAAAAGAAATAAGAGTTGTCGGAAGGACCCCTCAGATTTCGTGCATTTGTACTCCGACCAAATTTATGGCTGGAGGGTGAACGCATCTACGTGCAAGTGGCTGGAGCATTATTGGGGAAGTCTCGCCGGCGACGTGGCATCGAGCATGCCCATAAAAATGACATATGGCCACATGCACATTCCGGTGACACGGTAACACAATATCCCGAAAATAAGTAAGATTAGTGAGATAATTCCTATTGTAAAGCTAAAAATATTGGTCGATATTGTTAAGAGACAATAAGGCCCCTTGCATTGGATGGTGGATGTTATTTCTTATTTTTCATATAAAAAAAGTTAGAGCATTTATTTTAAAGAGAGTAGAGATACGATGTAAAAGTTGTATATGGATGAGAAAAAAAAAATTATAGAGAAAAGTGTAATATTTAGATGTACTGTGATATTTGTTTTATAAGAAAAGTTTTGTTTTTTTTTTTTTGGGGGAGGGGGGGAGATGAATTAGTTTTCATGTAAAAAAAATTTAAACATATTTAAGTTAAACTCATCGACTAAGGCATCCAATTATATTTAAAGTGTGTTTTATATGGTATCTTGCTTCATTTCAAATACAGATATGTGATTATTTTGATAGCTATATTAAAATATTGATGGGTAAATGTCTTTTAGTTCTTGGACAAGCTATCTAATAATGAATAGCAAAAGCATCTGAGAGATCCCACTTAATTCATTTTTCAAATAAGTTTGAGATTTTTTTAGGAAAATTGAGTGTAGTATTTCTCTGAGAAATTTTTAGGAGATGTCAAACAAATGAATTTTTAATGAAACAATTTTTTGAAAAATGGAAAATGAGTTGTCGTCCGACTTTACTTGAATGGCATATCTATTTTTACAAAAAAAAAATCCACAAAAACATAGACTAAGATATTTGGTGAGAAAAAGAAAATGGTGCTACAAGTATGTTTGTGTTAGTTATTTTGTTAGAGGAGGCATGTAATGATATAAGTTATTGCAGTATGTTTCTTTGATATAAATTTGTTATTCTGTGGTGTTTAGATACTTTTCAGTGGACATGTTTCGATGAAAAGCGTGGAATTAGGCATAAAAAAATAGAAAAAAATTAATTAAATTACTTAGCATTAGACAATGTGAATAATTTCAATCCATTGTTAATACATAATGGTTTGTGTCTAATTTTTCAAAAAATAAATTGGAACTATATTTATGACATGTTCAAATTTTTTGATTTGGCTTTTCCGGATTGATAATCCTGACTTTGTCTAGCATCGTGCAGTTGTGTTGGGAATCGTGCGACTGCATTCCGATAGCGCTGGAGTCGCCCTACTATTTTCTGATTGCATTGTTAGTCGTGCAGTTGTTTTCCAGTTGCATTAGAAGTTGCGCGACAGCTTTCTGACCAGAGCCACCGGAGTATATTCTGTTCCTGTGCACGGAAGGTAAGTGGTGATATGTGATTTTAAGGGAATAAAAGTATAACATTACATGTAAACAATTACAATGTCACAAGAGAAGTGCAATCAATACCAATTGGAAATTAAAGTGGAATACGAATAGAAGAAGTTAGAGAAATCAAATCGACCAATTAAAATGGTGATTATAGTAACTATATGTGAGAGTAAATAAAATATATATTTTAAACAAAAACTTAGAAGGAACAACGAAAAAATAATTCTTAAAAAATAATATAAAAAAGAGTTGAAATGAAACCATCGTGTTAAGTCATAAGTGAAAGTGTTTTAGTTGAATCTATGGAAAATACATATCAAATGTCACTATGTGAGAAACGGATTTGTGTATGCTATATAATATTTTGCACACGCTCAAATTCTTAAAGCTTTCTTGTGTTTGTAACCAATTAGGTAGTGTTCTTTAGCATCTTAATTGAGCTTATGTTTGCTATATCAAATATATTATGGATGCGTTGTTTAAATATTATTAAGCCAAACTCTAGGAGGCGAAGGGATTTTTAGTCCTCGCAAGAAAATCTTCGGGGAAATCGTGGCAGCATGCATGCGCATGCGGGAATTGTTCTTTTAAATCAAGTTGAAGGCAAAATATCATTGCATAAATAATAATGGACAGGTATATTACACTTAGGGTATCATTCTGGGCATTTGATACCTGGCTCAAATGCAAAATAAGAAACCATAAAAAAAGAAGCTTCTTTTGTAGTTCCAATGTATTTAGGTTTCGATAATGTAAGATAGGATAGGTCTATAGATACAGTAACTTCTTAGCTATATCCAACTCTGTATCAAACAAACCACATAATTACCTACAATAGGCAATAGAACTCATTGTAACACCATATGGGCTTGTCAGCCCAATAGCACTCCTCAACAATGAAAGGACCATTCATACGAGTGTTCACCTTGCCGATGCTACGAATGAATTGATACCCTTTTTTTGCACCCACGAATCGTCAGCCCAATGAACATCCTAATCATGCCGAGCAATAAAACTGCTGGCCTGGGCATTTGTCGCGCGGTGCTACGGGTAAACTAGTATATATATATATATATATATAGGGTCAAGATCGAATACATACCCTCTCTTAGATAAGATCTAAGACCCAATATACACCATTGGATTAATTAAATCCAACAGTCCAAAAAATAAGGAATAAACAGGCGGCAAAAATTGAAAAATAAAGATTAGGAGTATAATAGACAAAATGACAAGATTATACAACATTCACTTACCCAATATAACAGAAAATCTCCTACAATCTCTCCAAATCTGATACCCACGAAAATTTTCACTTCAATCTCTCAATCTCAGGCCACGATTAACGCAATCAATTTATAGAATCGAATTAACTTCCGATTTCGGTCGATTATCACCAAAAAAAATTCTGAAATTCTGAAAATTTCTGGAAAATCGAGATTAAAAAAACCAAAATCTGAAATATTGAACTTCTGGAATTTACGCGTGTCGCTGCTCGAAGATGACTGGAAATTAGCTGGGGAAGACGACTGGAAAATAGCCATGAATATGACAGATTTTCGCGAACTGAAAATTCGATCGCGAAATATCAATCTCCTCCTACTGTATATTTGTGTATTAGCTATTGTATAATGTATTAATTAGCTATTGAATAATATTTATTAGCTATTGTATTTACTGTATAATGGGTTTATATGATTCTGTATAGTGGCTTATATTTTACTGTATATTGTGTTATAATATACAGTATCTTTATGAAAATAAGTATCACTACTTGAATAAGAATTCAACTTTATCATAGTTCATTCGCTCCGAAGTATTACAAACTACAACAGATCGTGATACATGTACATACTTATATAATGGCTGAAGCAGGGGTATTGAAAAAAGATGAACATCAACATTTATGTTGTAAATTCAAATTTCAGGATTTTGACATCTAAGACCCTTCAGGAAGAAAGCAACTGAAAAAACAGGGTAGCGTCGTGCACCTTCAGATTACTAAGATAAGATATATTATGATTTTATTATCATGTGTGCACACAAACCAAACAAATGAAGTTAACACAGTCAATTATACTCGAAAAGCAAAAATGAGAAGCTGAATGCAATAAACACACTATAATGATTTACATACTATTGTATAATGGTTTACATACTACTGTATAATGATTATAAATATACACTGTATAATGATTTACAAACTACTGTATAATGGTTTATATACTACTATATAGTGGTTTATAAGCTACTGTATGATGATTTAAAAATCACTAATTGTGTTTGTCACTAATATCACATTGTATAAGATGTATAATGGTTTATATGATATGTATTTGTTATTTACAAGCCTTAAAAACTAACAAAACGCAACTGATTTTCTGTATTGCATTTAATACCACACTGTATAATATGGACTGTATAATGGAATATAATAAACTGTATATTGATGATTAATGTACTGTATAATGGAATTATGATTCGAAAGAAAAATGAATTTGATAGCAGAATTGATGAATGATGAAGAAATTTCAGATTCTGGTAATGAAATTGATAATTTCTGTAAATAGATCGAATTATAATTAGAAATAAAAAATAAATTGGGAAGCAGAATCTGTTATGGAGCAATATCAGGAATCTGTTATGGCAAGCATGAGTTTGTTACGTTTTTTCTGTCTAAAATGCCCCTCCCAGCATTAAAACAATTTAAATAATCCGAAAAATGAGATAAGCCCACACCTTGGGATCAAATTGAATCATAGGCCTAGATTGGGTCTTAGATCTTACCTAATGACAAAGTATGTATTTGATCCTTACCCTATATATATATATATATAGACGACGTTACGCGCCAATTCAGGCCCATTTTCAACACTGGGCCAATATATCGGCCCATTTCTTTTATATTTATCCCGTTTGTACGGAAAATTTGTTGTCTACTTTTTTTTTTTTAAAGAAGTTTATTATTAGTTTTAGTTATTTGACTATAGCCCTGTCTCCAAAAATTGAAAAAAAATAATAATTAATTTTGAGTTTTTTGCTGGATTTAAGTTTCACCACTTCTAATTCTGAGTCTCTAAACAAAAGCTTAAAATAAGCTGAAAGTAAAAACATGTTTATAGGTAATTCTACCAATTTATTCTCTTTCTTATGCTTTTTAGCAAGTTTTGCTAATAAATTTAATTTTAACTTTTTTGCTACTTTTATAGTTTTTTCTAAAATTTTACACTTTCAAAAGTATAAGTTTTTGCAAATAGATTCATTCCGTTACGAATTAGCCAGCCCAAATTTGAATTGGGCCCCTACGTAATGTCACTAGCACATGCTCTAATATTTATATGATGAAATAGTTGAGAAAAATAAAATTATTTTGGAGATGTGATTTTCGTCTTTTATCTCTCAACTCTTATGAGAAATATGTATGTTTTGGTTCAACCTGATTGGACTTACCAGAGTATATGATTCTACCTGATTGCACAGAGATGAAATTGAAAATTGGTGTGTAACGTAAATTTTATTTGTACCGCTGTCACTAGCGTGTCTAACGGTGAGTTCTTCAAAAAAATAAATCACTTGAATGTCACGTATTGAATCTCATGAAAATATAAAATTGATACTATATTTAGTTGTATTATGAGTAAGGTTGTAAATAAATTGAGACGAACGGATTAAAGTATTATTTAAATTTGTTTGAATTATAATCGATTTTTAATTTTTTTTGGTACAGTTTCAAAATTTATGTTTGAGTTTTTGAATGTTAACTGCACAGAGTTCAAATGTCGATACGAGTTAAGTTCGAGTAGCTTGGTTTTTTCTTCTGCATACTTTTTTTTTTTTGCTAATTGAGCCGAGTTTTATAATTTATGAATTAAAAAGGTGTTCAAGTTTGATTTGTTATGTTAACTAATAAATCTCAGACAAGCTTTTAACGATCAATTTAGAATTGAATATCGACTAACTTTGTTTATTTTCAGGTCTAATTATGGGCTTTAATTGTTCTGCATATAATTAATGTTTGATCCTATGAGGACTAAAATGTATTTCTTGATGTGTTTGTGACGTTTAACGCAATAAAATAATTTTATTTACAAAATATTAAGTGACAATCTCGACGTTATCATTAAATATAAATCATGAGTGTCTTGAATTTTTTATTGTCATATTAATAAATTTTGGTGGCATGAATTCTTTTTAAATTATCACAAATAAAAGTTAGTGATGCATATCTAATTATAATATAGATATAGTGATAACTGTTTTTATTGTGACTATGTTATCACTAAATATGTATTACAAATTATTAATAGTCACAAAAATTATTTATAAAAAAATAATCTAATTGTTATGAGTGAAAACTGACAACTTTTATACAATTATTGCCGCTATTAAACTGTTAAAAGTTATGGCAATATTTGGTTATGTTTTCATGTCATGTTTAGTCCAAAATTCTCACCAAACTATGTTTGGTTCACAAAATATTTGGTCAAAAATACACTACTTTTTTGGTAAAAAAAAAAACATAATAATTATTTTTCATCTTTCTACACCTAGTTTGTCCCTACACTCCTCTCTATGTGTTCTCTCTCTTCTCTCTCCTCTCTAACAGACAATCTTTATGATTTAACTGCTACAGTAACTTTTGTTCCCTTTAAAAATAAAACCAAACTTTATCTCACCAAAAAACTACACCAAAAAATCAACTTCCAAAATAAAACCAAACACAATCTCATCAAACACGCACGTGTCCCCATAAATTTCTCACCAATAATTTTCACCAAAATACTATTCCAAAACATAACCAAACATAGCCTATGCTTTCTACAAAACAATTTTTTTTGTCAATCGATATATATATAAATAATTAGTGACGATTTAATTTTCACTCATCTATTATAGTAGTTGAAGTGACTATATACCACAATACACTTTGATGAAAGGAACATTTCGTAATTGTTAATCACCCTGGGCTTCATCGGATTTAGGCAATTAGTTATTAAAGAAAAAAAACTTTATTTGAAGAAAAGAAAAAGAAATTAGTGTTTCATTGCATGTTATATCCAATCTCAAAAAATTGTGTTTCACAAATTTTTTATTTCACCCTCGAAGTATATAAAGTGGGCTGGATTAGCATTTCTTTCAAGTTCTTCTTTGAAAAATTAGGGCTATGTTTGTTTCTATTTTGGAGGGTTTTTTTGGTGAAAAAATTTATTCGGAATTGTGTACTTTAGTGAAAATGTGTTTAATTTTGTGTTTGATTTTATTTTCAAAATAGACAAAAGTTACTGTAGCAGTCAAATCACGTAAGCTTTTATCTGAAAAGTTATGTTTATAATTAGTTAATGATTGAAAAATATAATATAAAATTAATATAATACAAAAAAGTAAGCTAAAAGTAGAGAAGAGTGTAAGGTAGTGTAGTCAATATAGCTGTCAGAAATGTTTGGCCAAAAATACATGTTTGGTGAAAAATGGATAAGGCAGACGAGTTTTAACCAAAATTTTGGCCAAAATATTGTTTCAAAATAGAAACAAACAAAGCCTAGATTTTTAAGTTATCGTTATTAGACTGTTCACCAATAATTAAAAGGTCTTTATCCGTCAATTCTCTACATTTGGCATCAAATAATCATATGTCTTGATACAAAATAAGATCCAATTCACCCATACTTAGCTGCTCTATTATTGAAATTAACTTAAACATGTATAGTTTTTCATAAAATATAAAATTCATCCATTTCAATCTCCTAAAGAAAATGTAAATTTTCTTGCACAGTATATTCGCTACACTTTTTTTCTGAAAAAAAAAACTCCCAACAAACGTACTTTTAACGTGATTTCTCAATTCTCTTAAAAGAAAATTCTCAATTTTCTTTTAAAAGAAATTATTTAAGACAAGAGTACCAATTGAATTGGATCCCAATATTCTCTATAATTCTATACCAGATCGAGTTTAATGATCCAAATATGAAATTTATGCCTATCTCTCTTATGCAAATACATGTAAGATCACAAGCAATATATATTACTATGTGAGAAATAGAGAAACTAAAGTCGGTATAACATAAATTTTTTGCAATCCTCCTATTTGGAGAGAAGCCGAAAAAGAGTATTGGTAAGGTTGAATATATAGTATTGGGAAGTGGGGAATGAGATAGAGCAACACTCAATAAGGGTTGACTGACAACAAAACTAGTTAGGCGGTGTGTATGAAACTACTTTTTGTTGCAGAACCTATAGATAGAGTGGGGTCCAGAAAAATATATATTTATATATATATATATATATATATTATATTATTACTTAATATTAACATTATTTGTGGTGTTGATTTGCCGGGAGCTTTGCTCCGGGTGAACCATCCGGTTGTGTTGATCTGAAAAAGGAAAGAACTAGGTTGGCTGATCATGATCAGCCTAAATTCTTTTTCTATTCGTTTCTATTTACGTGTCACTCTTTCTACAACCCGACGTGTCGCCACATCTCTCTCTCTCTCTCTCTTCAATCTCTCTCCTTCCTCTCTCTCTCACTCATCCTCACTTTTAAGCTTCAATCTCCCACCACTTCACTAACGCATAAACCCTTCTCTCCTCTTTGTCTTCACAAGCTTCCACACTTCAGCTCTTGTCAGGATTTCCCCAACCTCTTTATAACCAAGTAACTCTCTCTCTCTCTCTCTCTCTCTCTATATATATATATATATACACACACACACGCACGCACGCATATATGTATTTATATATATGTTAAGCAATAATGTGGAAGAATTTGTAAATGGGCCTGTGCAAAACTGTACAATCTTGGAGTAGCATTTTAAATAGAACATATGCATTCCCCGTAATATTTTGTGCTGAAAAAATTAAATAGGACTCCAATAATTATTTTTCTTTTTTAAGTACAAGGTAAACAACGGGTCTAATGCATTAATTCTTCAAATTCGTGTGTAAATTACTTATCGAATTGTTCAAGAGCCATTACTTTATCATAAAGTCACAAGAATTGTGAATAAAATAATGTGGAAATGAATTAATTCCATGGGAATTCTTGAGTAAGAGTCAAATATACAAGATGTCATGGACGAGAACCTTTTGAATTAGCTATAATTTACTTGAATATTCCCGTAAACAAACATGATTATTAGACTTGAACGGAAAGTGTTGGTTTTCACCACCCCATCCCCCTTCATCAATGCTCGCTCAAGATTGTACACGTTCGTCCAAGAATTATCTGTTTAAAAAGTTAGCAATTACACGTGTCATTCACTCAATAACTTGCAATATAGGTAGGAGATGCAATTGCAATAAAAGATCCCATTTGTATATGTTTAGATATATGTCTGCTATTGCAAAATTTTATTGCATCTCATGGTACTGCAACGTATTGGGTGAATTACACGTGTCAAATAAAAATCTAACTATCAAATAGTTATCTTTACAATGTTTTGAGAATAATCTAGATCGTAATTGTTGTGTGCTTTTTTGCTATTGGAATCAACAGATGGTTAAGGAAAGATTCGGTGATAGCGGTGTACAGTTGTGGATGTGATGGCATTTTTGCTTGAAATTTTGGGGTTGATGATGAAGCCTTTCTTACTAGTTAGGCTATCTTGTCAATTCGGCTTGCAAAGTATTTATATTGTAATTCAGACTTGGATAGAGCTCCTTAGAGCTGCTATATATCTCCATTTGGTCATAATTTGGAGGCTTGCTATCGCGGGAATTGCTTTGTTATCTCTCCCGGTTCGAGCATTTACTGCATTGTTTAGAGAAAGAAAGGTAAATTTCTCGTGTTTAAACATTCTTTATCCATTAATATGTTATAGTTTCCATGTTCAACACAAAAAATCTCAAAAACCGGTTTACATGCAGCTGGAGATGCAAGTGCATAGAATGCAAAGGGAATTGGAAAATATTCTATGGGATAAAAAGGAACTACAAGAACGACTGCGGATTGCCATCAAAGAATTTAGAACGACTGAGGCGATGTTAAGAGAACTTGAAAATGAACATGATGAGGCCATTGTCAAAATTGAGATGTTAGAGGGGGAGGTAATTAAATTATCTCCACATTTTTCGTATAATTCTAGTTCGCGGGATTTATGTTAATTTCTCTCTTGTCGGATGTTCTTCAATTTTCACGATATTGAAATTTAATTTCTTTACTCTTTAAAGGAAGTTGTTTAATATTTGTGGGCAATTTCTACGTTTTGGTTATCCAATTACCAGTAATTTTCTGATTAAGATAGTTTCACCATTTGTAATTTACTATGTATTGACCAGTAGTTTTCTGATTAAGATAGTTTCACCATTTGTAATTTACCATGTATTGATTGGTTCCGACAGGTTCATGATTTGAAGGATGAAATCCGGAGGTTGAAGGAGGTCCAGGGTAAAGTACTTTTCGACTATAAAAGTGTCGACGCTAAAAAAGCCTCCACTATTAACAATAGTGATACTTTTGGGATATCATTACACACGTCGGGTCATGACATAGACACAGGTCGTTTTCCCGAAGATGTTTCAATGGATCAAATGCACGAACCCGCAAAACCCGGATCCAATATCCACGGGCCGGTCCTACCCACTACTACTTATATCCCTATGAAAGTTCTACTCAAAGATGATATTCAAGCCAAACACAGGGAAATTGCTCTATCTCGGAGCCTTTTTAGCGCAATATTGTCGCTCATAGTGGGGATTATCGTGTGGGAAGCCAAGGATCCATGCATACCTCTTGTGGTGGCTCTTTTTGCCGTTGTCAGTATGTCGCTGATGAGTGTGGTCCAATTCTACTCCACGATTGAACATAAACCTGCATCTGATGCAGTTGCTCTATTGAGCTTCAACTGGTTTGTAATTGGGACGTTAGCGTATCCAACGTTACCGAGGGTTGCTCGGGCGTTGATTCCTTTAGCGGAACGAATATTTGAGTGGTTGGTTTTGTAGTTATGGTTGTATGTGGGTTTCTTGGTTTTTGGTTTAGTGTATGAGTTCAGGAGATGTAGGGTGTTGTGGTATCATTTTGGCATGTAATGTACACATTGTAAAATTATGGTGCTCGTACTATTTACTAGTTAGTAACTTTGAATCTTCTTTTTTATTTTTTGAACGTGAAGAATTATTACGGGATGGATTATAACATATATACATTTATAGAATAGATTATTTGTTAAATACCTAAACAATAATTTGATTGAATTTGTTGCCTATATTTTTTCTTGAGATGATTAATATATTGTCATGTGGACAAACAACTGATAGGAAATCAATTTTCAAGCAAAAAAGAAAATGAATTTTGCAGAAAATAAATTTTACAAAATTTGAAACATAAAATAGAACGTCTAGACTTGAGTTAACCTTAAAAAAAATCCATGATTACTTTACCCAAGTGCAGCAAGAAAAGGCTTAAAGTGACTACCTAATATTGGAAAAATATTAAAATGAAATATGAAATTCTGTGGTATGTTTGTTTTTCTCAAATCGAATAAACTTTATTTAATGTACATTTTCACCTCTTAAAGTCTCAATCTTTATGAACTCAAATGTATTTCACAAGAAACACGAATCCTTGACAAAGAATATGATTGAAAAAAAGGCTCGTGAATTATTCTTGAACTTTTGGGTTTGAAGACACCTTGGGAAACAAAAAAAAAGCTACTAATAGCATTAACTAACCATTTAATTATAAAAGCATTATTAAACAATTGATCAACAAGAACATGAATAAATTATTTCCCACATTATTGCTACAATTGTTATTGGATTATATTATTAAATTGCTTTACTCTAATCACTAATGTGGTTAATTAGCAAATTCTGAAAGCCAAGGGATCCAATTGAAAGTTTGTTCCCTCCTCAAGCCTAACCCTCAACCGGACGGTTCAAGTAAACCCTTCCAATTTTACTCAGACCGGTCTTCTTCAAAACCCTCTCAAATCCCTAAACCCCTAATTTCCTTCACTCTGTATTCTTCAAAACATACTGAAAAGGGAGGAAAAGCAAAAAGAATAAAATCAGAGATGGAATCTAGCATGCTAGGGTTAGGGTTTAAGGATCCCCTAGCAGACGACGTCGTAGAAGAAGAGAAGTCCCACAGCTTGAAGGTGGTGCCATGGATAAGCTGGGATGAATGGAAGTTCGTCAAAGACTCCCTTTTCTGTTCCTCTCCACATTCTGTTGTTGCCTCGGCTCTCCGACGAGTAAGAATTCAATCAATTCATATAAATTAGATGAAATGTAGCAATTTATTCATTGATTTCTTGTGCTGCTTTTTTTATGTTTATGATTAGAGTCTTTTATTTGGTGGTGGATTTGTAGATATCGACGTGGAGGAGCCGGGGTTGCGTTCCCGTGGCGATTGAGGTTACTGCTTCCATTGTTGAAATTCAGCAGAAAGATCCTTTCTTTAGGTGAATGTTGTGTTTTTTATGAAGGACCCTTTATCTAATTCACTGCATTTTAGGAGGAAAACAAATGCTGATTTGGGCGCTTATTCGAGTTTTTATTGATATTAGCTGAATTTATTTTCTATTTCTGCCATGCTTTTATGCATTTTTCTCATAGAAATCCCGGTAAATAGATGGTTGTTTGAAAGGCTCTTGTTTATTTAACTTCACATTTTTATGATTTTTTAAATTTTGAAACTCAGATTCAGCAAAAGATATCTCATTTTGAGCTAAAACTTGATGCCTTTCTCAATTTCATAAAGCAATCAGATTTTTTCCTGATTTTTTATCGTAGTTGAAACCCTGGAGAAAGATGAAGTTCTTTCTGTAAATTTAAGTCTGCCTTGCATGGTCATGTATATAAAAATGTTTATTCTAAATGACTTACCTTTGGTGTATGATCAGTCCAATCAGAAGATACGAGCGGGAGGATATGAGTACAATTTGGGTGCTTATTCGAGTGTCAATTGACATTAATTGGTTTTTTATTCTTCGTTTTTTGGCGAGTGGGAAGATGCTTTTATGCAATTTTTTCTTAGAAATTCCGGTAAATAGATGGGTTGTCAAAACGCGCTTTTGATTGTTTCATTTGCTCATTTGAGCTGATACTTGATGCCTTTCTCAAATTCATCGAGCAATCAGATATTTTCCTGATTCTTTTGTTGTAGTTGAAACCCCGGAGAAAGATGAATTTCTTTGTATTAGCTTAAGCCTGTATTGAATGGTGATGTATATACTAATATTTATTCGAAATGACTTACCTTTGGTGTACCACTAGTCCAATCTAGGGGGAGGATATGAGTACAAATTTGCATACACCTCTGTCAGAAATATTTGCTTATATTTTATATTGTGGTGTTTGTTGTAGAAATGACTTGAACGAAAGTGCTTCGCAGTCTGAGGAAATGTTGGCCATGCTCTATTGCATGGCAATCATGAGGTAACCATCCTTCTTAACTTATTTAATTGATTTGTTTTTGGGTTTTAAGTGAATACAGTTTTATGTTCTTTTTATCTATGCCAATTTTCCTTTATGCTCCTTAAGGCTTGTGAATGGTGTGGTTGAGAAGACCCGGAAAAAGAATGAAATTTCAATTGGGGAAGCAGCTGATGCCATTGGCATTCCAAGAATGCTTATTGATATTCGTCATGGTGAATGTCTCTTAGTCCTTTTATTGTGCTTGATTTCCTTTTTTCTCGTTTTAACTAGTCCCCCACCCACCCCACCCAAAAAAAAAACAAAATAATAATTTAGAAGCGCTTCTAAGATGTTGAGTATTTTTATCTGTTCTAGTAATTTGACCCTTTTGTTTGGTGTTTGATTTACTTGTAGAGGGTTCTCATCGTGATCTTCCTTCTCTTCAACTGGTGCGCCTTGCATCTGCGAAGGTAATTTTTCATTCTCAAAAATATTGGTTGCTCGTGTGTTTTATCATGCTCATCCCGCAGTTGCTTTATATTTTTTACTTTGATTATTTGGTAGGGCGTGGTATACTTTTCCATTTGAAGACTAAAAACGCATGCAATAGATGGTGTGCAATAATCAGGGCTTTTGTGTTTTTAATTTCAAAAATTGCTTTTCTTTGCTTTTATTTTTCGAATTGATTTTCCAGTAGTCAAATTGTTGAGTGGCTGTATTCGTTTGAAGTAGCAGCAACAGTTACCGGAAGATCTCATAGATGAATTCTAAAACTTTGGTATGAATACAATTACCAGAAAATGGTTTCTCATAAAACCTTATTGGAAATCATTTCATCAATCAAATAATAAAATTTTCAATTAATCAAGCTACACAGAGTCTGGTTTTCTATATGCAAATCCCAACCTATATTACTTTCATCACTCTCCTCGTCCTTGCTTCCTCGAACTTTTTGCTCCTATTAGCACTTCATTTCCTCAGAAATCTTGATCCATTTCATAATGACGCCCGTGGAAATATTAATTCGCATTGTCACAGAAGAAAACCAGGAAATAGACTGGCTGGATCAGCTATCTACGTCTTTGTTCTTTCTTATTTGCTAAAAAAGAATGACAAATCATTGCACACCAATATAAGCTTGTCTATTGAAGAACTTATTACATGAGCATCTAGCATTCTGTTGAGTTTAATGGGTTCCATTTTAACTTTAGAATAGCTATTTCTGCAGAATTTGAGACACCATCATTGTATATGTTTCTAACAATGTAGGCACTTGATTGGTTGATATCATATTACTGGGAGCCTCAAGAAAAGGCAATTCCTAGTCAAAACAACCAAACTGCCAATATCAGGAAAGAAATCAAGCGCAAATTACGTGAAGCTGCTCTCTGTCTTAAAGCGAGACAAACTGCAAAATCTAGTTCTTCGCATGTCAAAGAAAAATGTAAAACTCGAATCCGTGTGCTTCATTTTTTACTGGTATCTTAATTACCCGCTACTATATATAGTGGTATTTGTGATTTTTTTATTTTTATTTTTGTTTACGTACGTGCAGGTGGTAGACAAACAGAACACTTGTATGGGCTTAATAAGTTTCTATTTCCCGTAGCTGGGAAGCCATCACTTTCTGACTCTGCAGGTAAGTTTTTAAATTGAATATTTAGGAGGCAGAGATTATCACACTCCAAATATTCAGCACTCAATTATTGATCAGAAATATGATTTCCTACTTTATACTGAATTTACTCTTATATTATTTTTACATTGTACTTTTCAGGTTCTAAGAGGCAGGTTACGAAATCATTGAAGAAAGTTCTCCGGTTATATTCTTCATTTTCTCCTGAAGTGGTATATGTTATGCTGGAATACTTGCTAAATGCATTAGATTCGTCTAATTTAGTTGACCATGTAGACGATTCACAAAGTGTCTATGGCACTGAAAATATGCAAACTGCATATGATGAGTGGAGATCAGTCGTCTTGAAATTGTCGAGGAAAGAACCTGAATTTCTTTTGACTCTCACTCAGGCAGTTCTCGAGAAGATGGAGACCCACGAAGCCATGAATCTTGAACCAGGTAACAACCAAATTAAGATTATGAAGCTATGTTGCAATTTTAAGAAACGCCCTATAAAACCATATTTTTCAGTTACGACTATTTAAATATATTTCTATTGATACGTCCGTCATAGATTTACGGGATAATTACGTGTACACCCCTTCACTTATTGGGTAATACCATGAGCCCCTTAAGTTTTGCAAATTACCAACACACCCTCTGTCTGATCCCGACCACTCAAGAAACATGGGTGAAGTTGTGATCTGCTGACACGGGTTGAAATTGTAATCTGCTTTTTATTGGCACGGGAAGTTATGATGATTTCTCTAATCTTGGGGTGTTTTTCGTAATTAGGGTTTCACACATGGGTGTATGTGATTTATTTACCCTATATCTAATGGTTTGTGATTCTTGATCAGGTGACAATCAATCTCCAGAAAATCCTGCCAAATCCCGCCAAATTAAATTACTTTCATTTTTATTTGAGAGGCTCGTCGGAGATCTGAAGAAACTACATCTTGCCACACAAAAAGAATCTGCAGAAAACAAAGATTCTGTGGCAGAGAAAAATCTGCCAAAGGCAACTCTACTCGGATTAATACACAGATGTCTTTTGGTATCGTCTCCTGTCAACAAGCAACTAATGGCTTCTGCCATTGATCTTGCACATTTAACTGGAGACATCTCCCTACTCCAAAAACTCAAGAAGCTTGCTTTACTATGGTCGTCAAATTCGGACACAAACTCTGTGGAATCTTGTAATGAGACTCTTCTTTCCCAACAAGAAGATTCTATTCGTCGAGCTGAAGAAAAGTTCAAGTTAATAATTAGACAACGACAAAAACAGAGCAACATTGGAAACCCAAAAAATGCTGATGTAGGAATTAAGAGCAAATGGGGTTTGGCAAAATCATGGAATCCATGTCCTATTGGTATGCTACCTCATACAATCGGGTTTGCAGGGCGGGTCCCGGATCTTGACTGCACTAATGCAGTGAAATTATCAGAGAACAAAGAACATTTTGTTGAACTGAATGAATGTGGTAAAAGAGAAGCTGAGAGTGGCGTTGAGGAATTGGATAACACGTTAGTAAAGAAAGTGAAGGAGACGGAAGAAGAATGTGCGACGCAAAATCAGCAAGATATCTTCGAAGAGAGAGTTAAACGTCATTTGTCAATTGGTGGGGTGTGGAAGAAAGTTGAAGAAGAAGAGTTGCTTGCTAAGGCATCATCTCTAAGATTCTTAGTTTAATTATTTTGCAACTAATAATAGTGATATTTGAAAAACAAAACACTATTTTGTACTGTGTGAGAAAGATAGAACACTTGAACGAAAAATATGAAAATTTTACGGAGCCCTTAATCCGTCGTTTGAATAATAAAATGAAACCTTGTATGCATGGATGGGGGTAAATCCAGCAGGGGCGACCTGAGAACATGTAGGATCATTACAGGAATGGTGAATTTATATGTTCTCATGTTGCCCCTATTGGATATTACCACCAATTGTTAGGTTCTTCACTCTTTTTTTTTTTTTCTGAACTATATTTTTGTGAGTTTTTTATGCTGGTGTAGTTTTTCTTTTTTTTTTTGGAACAGATATGCTGGTGTAGTTTATATAGCTGAAGTTGGACGAATATCTTTGGTTGGTGCCACGTACATGTAATGTGTTGGTGAGTACAACTGTGTACTCCCTTGTGAGAAATATCAATTGAATTGTACTACAATTAGTCAATCAAAGTATTATAAGTACAAATTTATTGAAAATAGGTCCAACAAGTACAATATCATTGACTATGAGCTACTGGAGTTGGATTATACTTGAGACCCGGGAATCGGGATGATCTCCAACCCACATGTATAGATCATGTGGAGGGTCTATCATCACATATACGGTGGAGATCACTCGGAACCCTAAATCCTGAAAGCCCCAAGTATGACTAATTGGAGTTTTTTTTTCTTTTTTTCTTTTTGGATTCTCTTATGGCTCGATTGATTTTTTTGCATATAGGATAGGTTACACAAACTTAATAGTGTTGAAATTGTAAAGAGAGTAGGACTCCTAATTTTCTTTTGTGCATGTCGAAATTAGCAGTCCTACTTATTACGATTTTGTAAATATTTCTAGTTGGTGACATATGTATGGGAGGGGATCCGAAAAAATCCCCCATCTCGACATTGGTGGCTAATTTCTGTTTGTGCATGTTGAAATTAGCGGTCCTACTTATTCGGGATTTTGTAAATATTTTTAGTTGGTCATATATATATATATATATATGGGAGGAGATCCGGAAAAATCCCCCATCTCGACACCAGTGCATTTGTTAAAAAAATAAATAATAATAATCTTAACAGTGTTGAATTGACATTCAGCAAACCCAGAATGGCATGAGTGGTAGCAGACTTTTTGTTTTCATTTTATGTTGCTTTTACTTTCGATTTATGTTTGTATATTAAGAGTTTGGTTCTTGATCCCTCGATTAGCAACAGACATTTTATCATCTGGTTTTTTCCTTATTAATTAAATTTCCATGAAATAGTGCAATTTTATAATACATATGAATCATATTAATTCTGAGCCCTAGAATCAAGTTAATATGGGCTATATATAGAATATTTTGCCAATGTACACTTGTATTTCGTCCATAGATTTAAAAGAAAGAGTTAGGTGGATAATTATTTTAACCTAGTTAGTTAAATACGGGACGGAAAAAATTGTCGTTTAATACGTACGAGTATATTATGAAATTTTATTTAAAATTACGATAAAAAAATTCGGCTTAAAAATATTGGAACGAGAAATAAACAGATTTATAGACGTACGAATATAATACTAAAACAAATGAATTATTTGGGAGTAAAAATACGACTTAGTTTTATATAAATTTATAAGATATATCTTTTGTACTTGCTTTAATTTATATAAATAATATCTTATATAAGTCATAAGTTGACAATAATTAATATTTTGATAAATTTTTAACATTTATAGCTTGTAATTGTATAATACTCAATTGGTACTTATAAAAATTTAAGATAATTCTTTAAGTTGTAAATAAAAATAATTTTTAGGCCAAATTTAAAGTATTATTTGTTAAGTATAATAAGAGATACGTTAAGTATGTGTACTAAACAGTTCAACTCAAAAATACGAGTATTATTCATTACGTTAAGAATCTATACGAGAAACGAAAGTGTTTTTCAATTATACGTACATATGTCTGTTATATGAGTATATTCGAGTTTTAACTGACATAAATTATTGACCAAGAATGGCAAAGTTGAGGGCCCGATTGGATGGACGTCTATTTCCAATTTCTTATTTTTCATAAATAAAGTAAGAGAAATTATTCTTAAGGAAATAGAGATATGAAAGAGGAAGCGTGTTTTGATGAGTTTTTTTTATAGAAAAAAATGTAATGATCAAGTGTAATGTGATATTTTTTTTTGTAAGAAAAAATCTTTTTTTGTGGGAAATTGGTATGGATGAGTTTTCTTTTTGTAAGAATATTTAACATATTTAAGCTAAATTCATCGATCAAGGCATCCAAAAATATGCAAAGTGGATCTTATTTCGTAGCTTACATAATTTCAAATAAAGATATGTGATTATTTTAATGATTATATCAAGATATTGGCGGATAAAGTACTTTTAATTATTGGGTGAACTGTCTAATCATAAATAGTAAAATTCCGACTTTTTGAGAAAAATTTAAGAGAAATGTCCATTTTTCAAAGAAATTTGAGATTTTTTTTCTGAGAAATTGTGTGCAGTATTTCTTTGGGATATTTTTGGGAGATGTCAAACATATGCATTTTTGATAAAAAAAATTTCTGAGAAATCAAAAAATGGAAAACAACATCTCATCCAATCGGGGCTGAGATTTTAGGTGAATTTGCTCGGGAATTTGCTATGGCGTTATCACCAGCCTTATTATTGTGATGTGGTATCACACCAAAAGTAGTATACAATCCAATTAACTAATAGGGGTGAGTTAATTTCGAAAGTTTGGGCCTTGTAGAGTGGCCTGGATAGGCGTGTCCTGGGCTTTTGGTTACAAAATTATTGTGGGCCTTACCTGCTAGTAGAACGTACTTACAGTGAGTTCAGCCCAATTATTATATAATTTGTAAAGCCCCTACGGCGTCCATGAGTTATATTTAAATTGAAGTCTAGAAATTCAAGTGTAACAATGGATATACATTTTGGGTCGTGATTTAAATGACCAAATCCAAATTACGCTCAGTGAATTTTGAGACACGCGTGGCGTCCAACTGGCTCATGGTCCTGGGACATAACATAATTGATTATAAAAAAATGGTAGAATGGACTTCAAAAAAATTGAAATTTTATTTTTTTGAAACGGTATTTTGAAATACCAAAATGTCCAACCGAGATAACACAAAAGAGATCAAACACTCATCTAAATTACTTGCGCGGCTCAAACACATTTTGATTTCTCAACTGTGGGTTAACCAGGCAAAATGCATTCTTTTCTAACACATTAATGTATTTTGCAGCGCAAAATTGGAAAGTTAGATGATATTAGAACCCAATAACAACATAAGAATAATTAATGAGAGTATGGAAGTCTATTTACGATTCTAGAGGCTTGGTATTTTTACTTTGCCGTGTGCATTTAAATTGCCCCGAAATATAAAATTTAAATAGAAAAAACATTAGAAACATGTAGTATAAAATAGTGGTTAGTGTGAATATGTAGTGGTCTAAAAATAAATTTTTAGCAACATTATAATGTGTTGGTGCTTCTTTGATTTATCCATTCTGGCTTTTCACTTTATGACTGAGATTAGAAGGGACAATGTGGACTTTTTGGCATTAATACTAGAATTGGGATTAAACATTGACAAAAAGGGCTCACTTAGTATAGATAGGTGGTGGTGCTAGGACCACAAAATTTAAGGGATCATGTGCCTATATTTTGTTGAGGTCCACTTTGAAAGGTGATATTGGTATGAGTGGAGTTGTTGAAATTTGATATAAAATTTGGGAAGTCAAAAAAGAGTCAAGAGAAAAGTCAAAAGAGAAATGGAGCGGAGTTGTAGGGTAGCCCGAACGTCGCGACAGGAAGCAAAATCCTCAATGCCGTAGCATTGGGTGATGATCATGGCGATGACAAGAGCAGGGACAACGGGCAACTGTTTTTTTGTTCATGTGGTTTTTGGTTAGATTCTATATATTTTTTTAATTAGGTTTATACATCCTTGCATTTCAATTCTTCACCTATATATACGGGCATACTCATGTAATATGAATCACTTCAAGAAATAATAAAAACATTTTTTTTTTAATTCCGAAAGGAGGGGATACCCAACAATTCATAAACTAACCCGACAAACCCGGGTTAATAGTCACAAAACGAGGCCAAGTAATGCCTGCTCTATCATTGTCTAGTAGGTGATAGGTATGTGAGTGTGGTACATTCGTGTGGTGCATGTGGGTGTGAATGCCCATTTTAGCTAGAGCATCAGCTACTTGATTTGCTTCCCGCCAAACCATTTGAAACGAGACATCCCAGTCTCTACCCTGTACACTACGAATGCGAGAAATCACATCAAAATGGTGATGCTCCATGGAGGCGTCCATAATGCTATTAAGTGCAGCCTGACAGTCTGATTCAACGATTAATTTCTTTGTCCCTGTGGCCCACGCCATCTCTAGTCCCAATAGAATGGCACGCATCTCAGCCTCCAAAGACGAACACGGGTCAATGCGACCACTGAACCCCCTTAGCCATGTTCCATGCTCGTCCCGAAGAGTACCCCCGACCCCTGCCTGGCCAGTTTTGGTTACCGCCGCATCCACATTTAGTTTAGTGTAACCAAATGTCGGTTTTTTCCAGCCCGTGTGTACCTGTAGGTGCATCACGTCCGGATCAAAGTTAAGGGAATGAATGGTACCGTCAATTCTTTTGTGTAACACATCTAGTTCCGCCATAGGAACTGTCGCTCGGACTCCATGCGTCACCTCATTCCGAACCTACCAAACAAAAGACAAAGTCTCAGTGAAGGCTATATCCCATTTTTCACACCAGTCATACATGTTCATCTTGTGAGATAAATTCCAGTCGAGCCAGTCTTCTACTGAACCTGAAAAGAAAACAGTATGACAATCAGGATGAATAAGTTGTAACCAAAATTTTCTGGCCCACTGACAATCCCGAACTTTTCTTTAAAGATTGAGAGTGCAAAAAAATTAGAATATGGTTTAATATATGTCCGGAGATAAAATCTTTTCAGTAATTCTCTCTCTAGCCTTAGTGGAGAGCATGCTTTAACACAAAAGTGGCCGAAAGTTTTTACCTTTCTTTCTCTTTATTTCTGGCAGCGTGCCTTTGGGCACGCCTTGTCGGCACCAAAGAGCCGTTATCAGCGTCGGCTCTTACCGGCTGCCGTTACGCCGCCTCCGTGCATGGAGGAGGCGGACGTCGATACAACACCACCACCACTGGTGGTGACCCCCAATCGCAACACTAAAAAGCTGAAACGCAATCTGTTAGGCGCGGATGAGGGAGAACACCGAAACCCAAATTCGGACACCAGGATGGCGCACCAAGCTCCGGCAGGAGGAGCTGTTCCGACAAATAACGAAGGGACAGAGACACACACAGCAATGGCAGACACCAGTCCGATGGAAAACACGGTGAAGGAGAAACAGCTGAACAACTCGTGGAAAACGGGTAACCTCCGCCAAGCATGGAACAGGCAAACAGTAACTCCGGGGTTCTACACCGGGGAAGGGGAAGAAGACTTCTTCGATGGAGCAGACCTAAGTGAGGATGAAGCGGATGAATCGGTACCGAGTTACACAATTCCGAAAAAAGACCTACGGGAGATGGCGATGCCATATCGTAGGGCCCTTGTGGTGAAGGTTCTCGGCCGGAAGGTGGGATACACGATTCTTAAACAGCGTATGAAAGCCATTTGGAAGCTCCCATATGACGTCAATCCAGTAGATATAGGTAATGAATTCTATCTCGTCAGGTTCAGAATTAAGGCGGAGTACGATAGGGTGCTTCGGGATGGCCCGTGGATGATTCTGGGACACTACTTAACGGTGCGTAAATGGAGCCCGGCTTTTAACCCACAGAAGGAGAAGATATCCAACACAATGGTTTGGATACGTTTCCCGGACTTGCCGATACACTACTTTAATGATAAACACCTCAAAGGCATGGGCGGGTTGATTGGTAAGGTGCGGGGCATTGATAAGCATACGGAAGAGACCTTACGGGGACGTTATGCTCGAGTTTGCGTTGAACTCGATTTGGATAAACCAATCATTCCGGTTATTAAGGTAAACAAGAAATTAAGAGTGGTTGAGTATGAAGGGTTGTCTTTAATTTGTTTTGAATGTGGGTCAGTGGGACATCGGAAAGAGACTTGTGGTTCGCATAACCAAAAGGACACGGTCGGAACAGCATCGAAGGAGGGAAAAACGTGCGCTATACCCACTATTGTTGGACCGTGGAATATCGTGCCCCCTCGGACGAGACGACGCGGCCAGCGTAAGGAGACATATCGGGAGTCGGCCCAGGAACCCTCTTTTTTCCAGTTCGGCGCAGGGACTCATGCAAATACAGCTGGACCGAATAGGGATAACAGGGAGACTAGGAATACAGGTGGACCGAAGGGTGATGCTTTAAATACGAGGGTACCTACTCATGTGCATGGCAATAAACCAAAAAATAATACCAAGACGGCAACGGGTGGGTCACGGTTTGCGGCGTTGTATGAGTTGGAAGAGCACATCGATTCTGATGAAGTGGCACCGGTTAAGCCAGTGGAGGGGAGAAACCAAGCTGCGGGTAGTAAGGTTTGGAGAAGAGTGGATAGAGAAATACCTCCGGAGCACTCGGAGAAGTTAGTGGATAGGGAGAAGATAGCCCCGATCACGATTGGTGCTACATATACCATTCATAATAACTCCATCTATTCTACCGTCGAGCGGGATCATGATATGACTGATGCAGGTGTTGCTATATCTCAGCCGCCGTCGGGGCAATTTGGAGGGGGAGTGCAGGGTACAGCGGGCATGTTGGCAACTAGCTCCCGTTTCGGGCATACAAGACCGCCGGAGTATCCAGAGGATGGCATTATTAGTTCTGATACTGAGTCAGTGGAAGAAGTTGATATGTCACGATGTGCTGCTCTTAGTGGCGGTATGGGTTATGGAGACGTTGCAGAAACAGGATCTCGGCGAGATGGTGTTAGCAACGTGGCCATGGCCACGGATAAGGGGGTTAGTTCAGCCCCTTCCCAGGTATAAGTTCTGTTCTTTTGAACTTCTCCCTCTGTGTTATTAAATGACGTCGATTTTTTGGAATTGCAGAGGTGCAGCGAAGCCTGAATTTTTGAATTCGCTCAGAGAAGTTTTGACTCGGCATAAGCCGATGATATTGGTTCTTTTGGAGCCACGCATTCCGAGCCATAATGCACAGAAGATACTCATGTTTAGTAGGTTTGATAAAGTCGAAAAAGTAGAAGCAAGGGGCTTTGCCGGGGGTATATGGTTATTCTGGAATTCTCAGGAGGTTGATATCGAAATTGCTGAAGCTAATGAGCAGAGTATCACCTCCGTTATTCGCCGAGATGGGGATAGGACTTGGGTTTTAACGGCAGTGTATGCCAGTCCGCAGGTGGAGTCACGGAATCATCTTTGGGAGCACATTGCTAGTATGAAACCCCATATACACGGCCCATGGGTTATTGCAGGGGACATGAATGTAGTCACGACGCAATCAGAGAAAACGGGTGGTGCTCCAGCCGACATGCACAAATGCCGTAAATTCTTGGAATGTGTTGATAAATGTGAGCTTATTGACCTCAAGTTTGTTGGCTCACCTTTCACGTGGGCTAAAGGAGGGAGGTCGCCATTACAAGAAAGGTTAGATCGAGCAATGTGTAATGATACTTGGCGGCTATCCTTCCCTCAGGCCACAGTTCGGCACTTACCTAGAATAGGGTCGGACCATGCACCGTTAATGCTCACTCTCTCTGAGCATACACGGGTAGGGACTAGTTTGGAGTACTTTCGGGTTCAGTCAGCATAGTTTACTCATCCGAGCTTCCGGGAAATGGTTGATCAGAACTGGCATGCTAGACGAGAAGATGGGATGCATGAGCAAATTCAACATACTCGGACAGCTATGCATGCATGGAATCATGACACCTTTGGCAACATATTCAAGCGGAAACAACAACTTGTGGCTCGTATTGCTGGGATACAAAAAGCGCAAGGTCGGAACTTTAGGTACTCCCTCAGAAAGTTGGAAAATAAACTTCAAGCTCAGTATTTCGATACTCTACGTCAAGAAGAACTCTTTTGGAAACAAAAAGCTAGGGCTCAATGGCTTAGAGCGGGGGATATGAATACACACTTTTTCCACCTTTCGGCCGTGCGTCGACAAGGAAAATCTAAAGTGAAGACCCTGGAACGGGAGGATGGGAGTGTGGAAACGGATCCGATTGAGCTTAAGAACATGGCAATCGAGTACTATAAGGCACTATATGATGTGGGCGAACCCGTGCACACCTATACCGACACGCCGGGGTTCCCGACACTACAGGAGCAGCATACGGAGATACTACTTCGGCCGGTTACCAAAGAAGAAGTGAAACAGGCACTATGGGATATGAGTCCGTCTAAAGCACCGGGTCCGGATGGAATACAACCTATGTTCTATCAGCGATGTTGGGATATAGTTGGGGAGGATATTTTTCAGCTGGTTCGGAAAGCCCTCCAATCAGGTAGCCTTGATCCCACTCTTAATAAATCTCGCATTGTTTTAATTCCCAAAGATAAGAACCCAACACGTCTTTCGCAATTTCGTCCAATTAGTCTTACGAATGTAAGCCTTAAAATTGTTACTAAAACTTTGGCTAATCGCATTAAAGAGTTTATAGATGAGCTTATTCCACGGTATCAAAGTAGTTTTATACCGGGCAGGCAAACAATCGATAATGTGTTAATTACTCAGGAAATTTTGCATGATTTAAATCGATTAAAAGGAAAGAAAGGTTTTTTCATAGCGAAAATTGATTTCGAGAAGGCTTACGACCGTATTAATTGGAGTTTTCTCGAAAATGTGTTACGGGAAATTGGCTTCCCCGCGGCTTGGATCTCGCTTATTATGGATTGTACCACCCGAGCCAAACTATCCCTACTTTGGAATGGTGAGGCAACAGAGTGGTTTGATCCTAAGCGAGGACTTAGACAAGGGGATCCCCTATCACCTTATCTCTTTGTTTTTTGTGTACAGAAGCTAGGTTGCCTAATTGATGTCGCGGTGCGGGAGAGAAAATGGAGACCGGTACCAACTTTTCGACATGGACCATGTATCTCCCACTTGATGTTTGCCGATGATTTACTTCTTTTTGGGGAGGCTACAGTACAGTATACGAGTTCGGTAATGGATACGTTGAAATACTATTGTAATCTCTCGGGGCAGGTTGTAAACATCCACAAATCAAAGTTGTTCCTTTCGAAAAATATATCAATGGAACTCAAGCGTCGGATCAGTAATAACATGAGTCTTGGCTGTACCGAAAATTTGGGGAGGTACCTCAGTGTTCCTATGCAACATGGGCGGTTACTTAGGCGAGATTATGGATTTTTGGTGGATCGAGTAAAAAAAAGATTACAGGGCTGGAAAAGAAAACACTTATCGCTAGCTGGGCGTGTGACCTTGATTAAATCGGTAACGGAAACTCTGGCATCATACCACATGCAAACAATGAGAATTCCACTAGGTATTTGTGATGCGATTGATAAAGCGAACCGGCAATTCTTGTGGGGGGGCTCGGACTTAGAACATAAATTGCACCAGGTGAAATGGGATACGGTTTGTACACCCAAAAGCCGAGGAGGATTGGGATTGAGAAAGACCCGAACCATGAACCTAGCCCTACTCGGGAAGTTGGGATGGCAGCTACTTCGAGATGACGATAGCTTGTGGATTCAAGTGTTTAAACACAAATATGTTCTGAGGCAGCGTGCTCGGGCGAGAAACGCGACCTCTCCCACTTGGCGGAGTATTCAGTCGACTTTTCCTCTACTTCAATTGGGTACTCGGTGGATCGTGGGAGATGGGACTCGAGTCAGATTTTGGGAAGATGTCTGGCTAGGGGAGGACCCGTTAGCTATTCACTGTCGACAACCGATTCCATCTGAGGACTTGTCTCGGACTATTGCCCAGTATTGGATTTCGGGGGTTGGCTGGGATTGGGACGGTCTACAGGGGTTACCCAGCACGGTTAAGACTCAATTGCAGGGTATAGATTTGGCAGCGGGATCGGAGCAGAAAGATATGCCACGGTGGAGATTCTCCCCGGATGGGAAGTATAGTTGTAAAAGTGCTTACGAAGCTCTAGAAGGTCACGTGCGAATGGAGAATTCCAAACAGTGGCTGAAACTCTGGAAAGTCCCGGGGGCACACCAACGTCGAATGTTCCTTTGGTTACTCCGACATAACAAAGTAATTACTCAATCGGTGCTAAAGGCGTGGGGAATTGTGTCTTCGGATGGGTGCCCTATTTGTGGGCTTGCCTCGGAAATAATAAAAACATTTGATGTGGTCGTAGATATAGTAAAGGTTAGTCTCTTTCCTTGCTAGTTAGCAAGCTAGATCTTTGTGCTTTCTTAGCAGTTACTTTCTTTTCTCTTCTTCTTTTGATTTTTTCTTTAAAAAGGAGGGCTCTCCAACTTGCTCGTACGCTTTTCTCTTTTAGAAATGATAACAGAATGCGTAAGTCGTTAGAAAAAATTCTAAGACACAGATACATATAGTATACCACCTAATTACTCTATTTCCTCTATGTGGAAGAAAGAAAATAAAGGAACCCGCAAATATTGGCAAAACTACAATTATTGTTAAGAAAGGAAAATGATTCATGGTAAAGACAAAATACACTTGGGCCAGAAAAACCCGTGCTCAAAATCAAATTAAAGTATTTTGAGCACGGGTTTGGTTGGTAAAAAAAAAAGGAAATGGATTCAAGTGGAATTTTATAGAACGTATCAATAACCTAGACCCATACTGCGAGTTGTAGATTTGGGTGAAGCATGTCCAACTTTATGTCGTTTTAAATTAAACTTATTCCTTATTCTTATCCATTTACATTATACACACACACACACATATATATATATATATATATATATATATATATATATATATAAATGATGAATGGATTAATGGGGCAATCATGTTCTGGATCAAGAAAACATGTTTTACATTTTTTTAGTAATATTTAATGAGTCTTAAGACTATAAATGTGACGTAATAGTAACAATTGAAAGTCTCGGGAGAAATAGTAACTTTATAACGAGCATAGCAATTGATCTAAAAAAAATTATGAAATATTTAGGTCATTACATCAAATATTGAATTAACTATCATCATCAACAATTTTCTATTATAAACTAGGAACAAAAAACTACAATATAAGTAGAGAAATAACTCCACATTTGGTGAGATCAAACTTGTGACCTCTAGTTATGGAAATGTAGTCTTAAACCAATTGAGCTAAATTTTACGCATTTATGGATGAGAAGCACTTACACATATGCTATAAGTTTGTGAAGTCTCTCTTCATGTACTTGTCTTTTAATTGAGTTTTTTATTCAAGCTTAATGTCTTTTCTTTTTCTTATTACATATAAAAATTAAGTATATATCTTCTTTTTTTTTGTACTAATAAACAACATGTACGTCGCACGTGCATCATATGATCTCGTTAAAATAATTCATATACATAGATATTGTTCAACTTGACAAATCCAAAACTTAAACAATAACTTAATTAATAAATTACTAATTAATAAGCTATAATTATTTATAAAATTAAATATTGATTGCCTGAAAGGTTGAATGAATAGTTGAAGAAATGAAGTTAATTGAAAATTGAGACTTAGATAATACTATAACTAAATAAATTTTTATGTAAATTCATGATTTATTTATACATTATCTTATTTAATTTTGATGGATCGAGCGCTTCATTTCTTCTTTCCTCTCATTGAGTTTTTTGTATTTATACTAACCTCTTGATTATGGCTAAAAAATTAAATACTTGTGTAGTCGTTTTGTTTTTTATTATAGTTGATGCATTATCAAAAATGAGTGAGTTGAACGGATAAAATGAATCAACCATTCACAAATAAGGTTAGCCAAGCTTTGAAGTGTAAAAAGAAAGACGGATAAATAAACATGAAGTGTCTGACAAATATTAATTACAATAGTAGATGTAAATATATCTCCCAAGACCGTGAGAGAACAATAGTTTTCTATTTTTCTTCTTGCATTATTATAATTAATTAACTAATATTAGTAATGAAATAAAATAATAAAATGGCGCATGACTGCAAAGCTTTCCCAAGTCTCTTTTATTAATTTGTTTTTTGTATGCTTTCTATGATGATATCAATTTTCTCGATCACATAATATTCATATAATTAATTATAACTTTTTGAATACTTTATGTGTATTTATATTATAAATTTGTCTTGAACTAATTCAAGCAGATTAAGCTTTCTTTTAATCTTCTTCTTTTAATGAATAAATAAATAGGAGTAAACTTGTCTACATGTAATTTCATAGTAAAAACCTAATGTAATTATAATTTTTATTGTTATAGATATTAAAATTTATTCTTATTATTGATTTTTGACTGTTATGCCATTAAAAATTGAATTACATAAGTCTATTTTAGGTATATCAAAAGTTGTATAAAAAAAAAGGTATATCAAAAGCTGCTAATATGTGTGCTTAAGGCTAGGCTTCCAAAATGTTTGCCAAATGAGCTACGAAATTTATATTTAGAATAAATTGGTTTGTTGCGCTTGGTTTTTTCATTCTTATCCTGATATCCATCTTAACTTACAATATATTGATTGGATATGCATTCCTATTTACTAAAATTTAATTTTAATTGTAAATTTGTTGTAATTTTGTTGTATCGTATATGTTGGGATATTCACTTTCTTATACATTTTCTTCTTTTAATAAATAAATAGATAGGAGTAACCTTATCTATATGTAATTTCATTGTAGACTTTTAATGTAACTCTATTTTTTATTATTGTAGATTTTTGAAATATATTTTTATTATTTATTTTCGACACTTTTGTCATTAAAAAATTGAATTACATAAAGTTATTTTAGGTATGTCAAAAGTTTCAAGAAACCATCCGTACTTTTATAATAAATAATAATAAGAAGAAATATAATATAATAATAATAATTTAATACAATAATTAGGCTTAGAATTATTATAGTATCATAGTTTGGATTTTAGATTGTAATTCCCCATCGTTACTATTTAAAATTTTTAGAAACTTTCCTTTTTTTTTAGAGAGAGAGAAACAGTAGAACATATATTTAAGAAGCCAAATCAGCTACAAGAGAATCCAAGACATTCGCTGGAAGGATAAGGACATCCCCTTGATCTTTCAAAGTCGAACGTTCCAAACAATGAGCCGGACAGTTCCCGGTTGGCTTAGCGAAAGAAAAACAACAAGACGAAAAAGAAGAACAAAGGAAACGAACATCGTCCAACAAAGGACCCAAAACACCTAACACAACCTCCGACGACTATAAAACTAGGATCAACGAATGACAATCACCCTCGAGAATGATATTGGACTAGGGGTGCACACGGTTCGGTTTTCACGGTATTTTTATAAAATTTGTACCATACCAATTGTTACGGTTTTGGGACAACTAATATCAAAATTGGACTTTTTGAAACCGGTACCATTGTATACGGTATGGTACGGTTTCAGTACGGTACGGTAAGGTTTTACAATATTTTTACTATAAATTACATAATAAAATTAATAACAATTACAAAACCAAATTATCACAAGAATTAAGCAATCACGATAATAATTAACACAATTACGTAATTCGAAACTTCAAAAATTATCAAAAAATATTAGCAGAAAACTAATATTGTTGCAAGAAGTAGAATGAAAGAAAACATGCAGTTTTCGATTACTTTGAAAGAAAATGAAAAATTCATACCATACTAATAATAGGTTTAGATTTTATGTGGAAGAACTTGACAAACTTTTGAAGTGAGTTCTATGACAACGTGCTCTGTCTTAAGGCTCAAAAAGTGATATAATCAAACTCAAATTCTTAATATTGATATTCTAATCCTAGAGGTTAGGTTTTCAAATAACTCTAGAGAATAATTTTAGTCTCTCTTTTAACTAATTCCCAAATTTAATAGAGTTAATTTTTATATTTCTAAAAATATCATACATCACCACACAAGTTTTGGTAATATATTGATTTCTAGTATATTTGTAAAATTCCTTCAATAGAATCACTATATATTATACAAATAAAATAAATAATTATAAATAGTATATATACGGTACGGTACGGTTTTTTACTGGTACGAATTTTCTGAAACCAAAACCATACCAAAATAGCTGGTACGGTACAAGATCGTACCAAAACCTATAAATTTTAGAAAAAAAACCAGTATTTCGGTACGGTGCGGTACAGTACGGTGCGGTTTTGAAAAACCATGAACACCCCTATATTGGACCATCCCAACCGGCGAGCAAGCTCCAAGGCCTCTTGCGCCGCCAACAGTTCTGCATGCTCCGAAAAGAAAAAGAAAGGGAACCTTCTTCTAGCCCAGCCAACGCACACCCCCATGCAATCCCGAGCCACCACTCCTGCTCCTATAAATCCCTCCGCTTTAAAGAGAGCTCCATCAAAATTGAGTTTGACCACCCCCGAGATCGGCGCTATCCAACGGTCACTCAAAGAAGACGGCTTCGGAGGCTTAGTAACTTCAAACCCCGATAAGACGCAACAAGGAATGCTCTGGCATGAGAAATAACGACATCCGGATTGAGATAAGATCTTTCCATTAAGGATTTGTTCCTGTTGAACCAAAGGAACCAACATAGGACTAAGAAAAACTCGAAGTCCTTCGAATCCAGCACAGACGCAAGATGGCAAAACCAAGACTTGATACTAGATTGTTCGGCGGATAAGGAACGCCACGGGATATTCGATAAGCACCATACTACTCTAGTGAACGGGCACAAAAAAACATATGTAGTAAGGATTCCCCCTCCTCCTCACACAGCGGGCATAAACCTCCTATCTCAACTTTCTTCTTGATAAGTTCCAAACCGGTTGGAAGTGCCCGATTGCATGCCTTCCACGCAAAAACTTTCACCTTTGGCGGAACACGGCTTTTCCAAATAAAGTCCCAGGACTTCGAAGACTGTTCCCACCCATGAGACGATGTACAGGTCTGTCAAATGATCTTCATCTCTCGAGCCAGGCGGTAGGCGCTTCTAACCGAAAAAGAACCCGACTTTGTGAAGTGCCATACTAATCGGTCTTTATTTGCAGCACTCTCCAACGGCATAGATAAGATAGCAGAGGCCTCCGACTTGCTAAAAATGTTCCGAACAAGAGCTATATCCCACCAACCATTCGGCTCCAACCGAAGCTCACTAACCTTGGGTCTTCATCGAGGATGTGGGGTCTAGATGAAACCCCAAAGCTGTGGCTACGAGGGAGCCACGGGGTCTCCCCAAATTCGAACCTCGTTGCCCGATCCAATCCTCCATCTACATCCTTGTTTAAGAAGATCGCGTGCCCCTAAAATGCTCTTCCAAGTAAGGGAGGGTTTCGAACCCGCCTCCGCTTTCATGAAAGATGAGTTCGGATAGTAACGGGCACAATAAATCCTACTTAATGAACAATCCAGATTTTGTATAATGCGCCACCCTTGTTTCGCCAACATAGCATGATTGAACGACTTTAAGTCCCAGAACCCCAAACCTCCTTCACCCTTTCCCTTACACAACTTATCCCACGCCACCCAATGAATCTTATAAGTATCCCGATTATGCCACCAAAAGTTCACCATTCCCGACTCAATCTCCCTCAAAAGGTAATCCGGTAATTGGAAACAACTCATAGCATAAGTTGGAATAGATTGGATTACCTCTTTGAGAAGCGCCTCTTTGCCGGCTTGTGAAAGAAACCTAGCATTCCAACCTTGGAAACAATTGTACACTCTTTCCCTAATAGAATCAAACACTTCATTTTTTGATCTTCCCGCCACCGCCGGGAGCCCCAAATATTTGTCATGTTTTTCAACGACTTGGACTCCCAAAATATGTGCCAAAGGTTCCCTTACCTCCACCGGGGTATTCTTACTAAACACCATAGAAGATTTTTCAAAATTGATTTTTTGCCCCGAAACCCTCTCATATGACTTCAACAATTTTTTTATGCTCTCAAAAGCTGAGGACTTGGCTTGCATAAAAATGAGTGTATCATCGGCAAAGAAAAGGCACGAAACCCGAGAAGCCTCCATCGCAACCGCCACTCCCTCGATCTCACCCCGCATTTCCCCCTCCTGTAGAAGACAACTAAACACCTCTGCAACAAGCAAGGACAAATATGGAGACAACGGGTCCCCCTAACGGATTCCCCGTTGTAGATACAAAAAGCCAAATTGAGAACCGTTAAGCATAAAAGAATAAGAAACTGAGGAAATGCACATCATGATCAGCTCAATGAAATCCCTGTGAAAACCCATCCTACCTAGAACTCTCTCAAGAAAGTTCCACTCGACTCGGTCATAGGCTTTGCTCATATCAAGTTTAAGTGCCACATGGCCATCCTTACCCCAAGTTTTGTTTTTCAGAAAATGATTTACTTCATGCGCCACTAGAATATTATCAGAGATAAGACGATCGGGGGCAAAAGCCAATTAGGACTCTGAAATAATGGGGGCTTAAGACGATTAGAGATACATTTTGAGACAAGCTTGTAGATAACGTTACAAAGACTTATGGGATGCAACTGGGACATGGAGTCAGGGGATCCGCTTTTTGGAATTAAAACCACATGTGTAAAGTTCATTTTGGGCATGAGATCCCTTTGGTTTAACATATGAAGGACGCACCGAGTGACATTGCCACCAATGATATGCCCAAAATTTTTAAAGAAAAGAGGTGACATGCCATCGTGGCCCGGGGATTTATAGGGGTGCATTTGACTAAGAGAGAAAGATACCTCTTCGTCTACATATGGGCGACACAACTGTCGGTTCATCTCATCAGTGACCCTAGGTCGAACACTCTCTAAGACCGAAACAAAGTCCTCCCCCGTGGGCCGTATGGATGTGAACATATCCCGAAAGTACTCAAAGATATACCCTTGAATCTCACCCTCCTCGTGTCGAAGCATCTCTAAATTCTTTGATCTCATTTTATCGTTTTCCCTCCGAAGCTCTAGCATGAAAAAACTGAGTGTTTCTGTCCTCATCTCTCATCCATAAGACACGGCTTCTTTGATGCCAAGCCGCCTCTTCCCGAGCTCTAGCCTTTTCAAGTTCCATTCGGGCTTTGGTAACCCGCGCTCTCAATTCCCCATTTAGCTCCTCCAATTTTGATGAGTTTATAAGATTTTCAAGATCCTCAATTTGCTTTTTGCGTTGCCCCAATGTTTCTTTATCCCATTTCAAAAAATCGACCCGATAGTTCTTTATATTATCCCACACATTTTCGACCACCTCTTCATCTGACCCCTCTTGCGACGAATCCCTCACTACCAGTTCACATATATCCGAGCGTATCCACCAAGACTCAAATCGAAAATGTCTCCTCTTACGTCTAGGCAAAGATCGTGAAACCGGCGCTAATTCAACAAGGAGTGGCACGTGATCGGAATAAGCCGACACAAGGTGAGTCACTCATGTGTTAGGATACGCGACACTCCAAGCCGAATTCCCGCAAGCTCTATCGAGTCTTTCCTTAACCGTATGAGGATATTCTCGGCCATTGCTCCACGTCAATTCGTACCCCGATAACCCCAAGTCATGAAGGTCACAATGTAATAAAGTATCCCGAAAGTTACGCATTTGCCAATTTGCTCTCGACGAGCCACCTTCCTTCTCCGACGGTCTAACAATTTCATTGTAATCACTCGGTACTAGCCAAGCTCCGGAACCGTGAGAACTAAGCCGTTTGAGGAGGTCCCAAGTAACCCTTCTTCGTGCCACATCGGGCTCCCCATAAAAGCTGGTAAAATGCCAACCACGAGTATTCGATCCCAAAAAAGACTTGAGCATCTATATGATTTTTTGAAAAAGAATGAAGTAAAACATCAACGTTTTTATCCTATAAAAGACCAATACCACCCCCAATACCATCCGACTCAACACCAATGCCAAATACGTTAGAAACCAATTTTAAACGCTCAAACTTAAATTTTTTGCATTTGGTCTTCGGAAAGAAGACCTACGAGAGTTTACGAAAATGGATAAAATCCGCCTTTTGACGAACTGCCCACGAGTCTCCCAACCCGTGGTAGTTCCACACTAGATAACTCATTTGGGCCGGCGGGACTGCAACTCAGTCCTCGCCGAAATAGAAGGTAGTGATCTGGACACTTTGCTAACATGTTCACCGTTCGGATCGGTTACTTTTTCAATTTTGCGTTTCGGAACTGTTTTGGTCTTTTTTCGGGGGGTTTGAGTAGTGAGTTTGGGATGCGAGCTACTAGGCTTAGATTGGTTTGGAGGGGATGATATTTGAAGGGGTATATTTATGAGAATTGGGCTGGTCGTGTGGGGGAAGTTAGCCAAGAATTGAATAGGGGTGGAGCATGAAGAGTGATAACTTGGCCGATGATATTGAGAGAGGGTGGGGCTAATTATATGGCTCACTGGAGGTGTGTTATCTCCAGTAGGGGTCAATTGGGCCACTAAATTTCGAATGGATTCATGTAGTGTATTTGGCATTGAGAAACTTGGTTGGTGAGATTTTCTAGCGGTAAACTGAAATGAGCCATGGTCCAGATCACTACTTTCATCTCTTAGAGCCAATTTTTTTCCAAAACTCCAATCCTTTTCCAAACAATTCACCGTGAAACCCCTGTTAACATTTTGGACACACGAAAAAGTTTCAAAACTCGGGGGATTTGCAAAATCATTTTCCAACTCGAGACGGGAAGATAAATTTTCACTAGAGTCAATTTTGGAAAACGTGATTTTTCAAAACCCAGGGGAATATAGGGGTTGACAAATTACTCCGGCTCACCATACCAGCATTTTCATTGTGAGACCCTTGTCCCGTTGGTTGTCCCCGTCGCCAACCGCCTTCGAAATTCTCCCCACTTTTCAATCGGGAGGAACCCTCACTTTGAAAAATGGGTTTTCGAATAGTCGGGGCTCTTAGAAACGTCCCAAATGGGAGGGCCTCAGGTTCCACAAAACCTTCCTCAAAGCGAAGACCACAAAAACCCTTCGTGTGCTCGATAATACCACATAGAAAGTTGAACATGGGCAAGCATTCATACGTGATACGAACCCTAAACAGCTCCCCCTATGGGCACCTTAGATTCATGACCCTTTGAAGTTTTCAGTAATATTGATGCTCACTTTCATCCTTAGCACAGTGCCTCAGTTTGGACCATTAACCGGAACATCCACCTCTATAAAAGTACCCAACCGATTGCCCAAAAATTTGGCCATATCGCCGGCAAATCAAGAATTTGGACATTGAAATCCACCCAATCCAGCGTGATGTCCATCGGATTATCCCTTTCATACAGCTTAATAATCACCACTAACTGATTATCGAAAATTCCACGACCCATTCTCTAAAACCTTATCCCGATCCCTAATGTGGTCGAATACAACCATGAATCTATCATTATCGAGTTTTCGAAATTCCAGTTTTTTTACCGAGTTAAAAGCGGCCGTCAAGGTTCCCACCACCAGCCCTAAAATTCACCCTTCTTCTTGTCGCGATTCTCCCCACCAGCATATGGCCATGAGCTTTGGTCCCCTTTTGCCATATCTGTTGGGGTATCTCGGCCTCACTTTCTTACAATGCCGATTGAGAGAGAGAGGAGAGAGTTCATTCGGGATATTTCAGAATCCATACGGTGCCGTGAGTATGCCTAGGTCCCAGAGAGTGAAAGATAAGAAAAAGGGTCGGAGATGAGATAAGACCCACTAGCTGCACCACCCACCTGAAGCCGAAAAAGCACGATAAAAAAGAGCAACAAAAAAAAAAGCAGTAAATCATAGGAAAAACACGAAAAGGAGGAGGCAAAGATGCAGAGAAAATAGAAAAAGTGGCAGACAGATGACAAAAACTAATAAAAGCAAGCAGAAAAGGCCACGGATCCCCTAAATGAGCTGGACGGAGACAGCAAATGGCTTAGAAAACGTTTTCTTCCACCAAAACTCCAGCGGAGGCTGCGCAACCCTCTTGAGCAAGCAAAGCCAGAACGGATCTCGTCGAACCCTGAAGAGAGGTATGCCTTACCAAAAAGGGGTAAAGCCACTCGTATTTAGCTCACCAACACTCGTGTATCACTCACCCCACCCACCGATGTGCAAAGAGATAAGCAGAGCGACGAAAAGCGGCGCTCAAAGATGGGAAAACCCTGGAAAAGTACGAAAACCCTAGCTAGGAGCTCTCATGCAGAGAGAGAAAACCACTCACGTGGAGAGAGATTCAGAAACTTTCCTTTGATCATTACATTAAATAATGAAACTAAATAACTCGTTAATTATTTGGGTGATATTCAAGGGTTTTGGGACATTAAGGCCTCCGAATAGTCTTACACATCCAAACATGGAGACCACAGACAGTGAATTATTTGAGTCCTAATAAAATAATATACTTAATTGTTGTTGATATATAAAAATTTATATTATTTATTATTTGATTCTTTTATTATTAAAAAAATGAATTACATAGGGACATATCAGGTAAATCAAAAGTTTCAAAAAACTACCCATACTTTTATAATAGAATAGATGTGCTTTCACATAGAATATATAAACACGTAAAGTATACATATATATATATATATATATATATATATAAAAATAGTAGATGAAATACCTAACTACAATATAGAATCCAAAAATGTTTTATTTCTTGCTTCAAAAGCTACACAACATGTATAGCTACTTACTCTAGAAACTACCAAATCTAATTCTTAAAGGAAGAATTTAAAAGAAGAAGAAACAAATTCCAAAGAGTAAAAAAGAAGAATTTAGAAACTAGAAAAGGATTGGATGTGTGGTCCAAGATTTATTCTGGTCCCTAAACGTGTGACACAAACAAGCATGGGTAGAGTTTTTTTCGTGTCCAAAATATAAATTGTCTTGAAAGTTCACTACCTGTTGCCTTTGTAGCATTCATCCATTGAATGTCACATGCACTAATACTATCTTGGACCACTTTTAACAAAATTGGATAAGAATGGTATTATTGGTGGGTGATTTCAAATTAACCACCTCAATCATTCTTGTCACACACACATACATACATACATACATATATATCTATATATATATATATATAGGTTTGAATCTCTCTGCTTGTGTAAAAATTTATTAGAACAAGTCTCTGTAATCGCGTTGAACAATATCTCGAAAGATTAAATTTCATTACCTCAGACCTTAGATTCCTTTAGAAAAATGGCCTTGCATATTCGAAGAAATTTTTTTATGTTATTTTAATTCTTTACTTCAAATACTAAAAATATTAATATGCATAATTAGGGAAAAACACAAAACTGTTTAATTCTATAGTAATTGAAGTTACTAAACTGTTAACTTGTATTAGAAATCGAAATCACTTAAAATATCAACCAAAATCTAAGAATACTTAAAAAACAATAAAGATATTGTCGGCAACTAAAGCATTATAGCTAGGCTTATTCAAGATGGAGCTCCTTCGCCACGAAGTTTAGTGGATGTTTTTCTCTTAGTAAAAAGATTAATTAGATACATAAAAATACTATGACTTTAACAAACAACTAATTAATAATTCATATAAATATTTTTCAAAACATGTTGATTTAGTGGTATCCACCTCCCCACTTTATGTGAGAGGTCTCGGGTTCGAATTTAGGCTGCCACAAGTTGTGATTCTCCATTCCTTTATGAAGTTAGATAGAGTCTTTATGACTCATGATTATAACTATCAATCATGATTTGTCGGACTAGATACGTAGGGTATCCCTTTCCTCTTGAATTAAAAAAAAATTAATATAAATATTCATAACAAATACACCACTTGCAAGTTGCAACTATTCTTAAATAAGTAAATATTTTTACATTGGTGAATTTTTTGGCGAGTAACTTTTAGGAAGTCTCGAGTATTTTTAAATTTTGATATAATCATATGACTATATAATCCACGTCAAAATTTAATAATTTTAATTGTTAAAGTGAACTTGATGGTTGGTGTAAAATAAAAGCATATACACATTTGATAAAATATTGTTTAATTTAGAGATGTTGATGGAAGTGATTTAAACCAAATCCAATGCAACTATCACCATCATGCCCTAATATTCAACACAATCTAAAAGCTTGCCCTTTTCCAGAATTATTATGTCCATTAGTAAAAGTTTTGGACAATTATTTTTCACGTTATTTCTAGGAGAATTTCACTTTTTCCACCATATCCATTGAGTGTTTTAGGAGAAAAATTGACTATTTTTCTTTTTTCATTTCCTTTTTAGCTTTTTTGTTAATGGGCTGGGGCTCTTTGACTTGGACATCAAATTTTGTTATATCAGCTGACGGTGATTTAATTATAATGATCGATTATGAAAATTATGGATTATATCTTAGTATATTTGTATGCTTTCAGCGATCAAATTATGTTATATGTTTCAGCTAATTTTGACAAAAATTGTCTCTTTTGTCACGTCTTCATTATAAATTTTACCTTACCTAACTTTTTACTCTCTCTATATATACATATATATTAAGAAAAAGGAATTCTCACCAACTTTTATTTATAACATTAGAAAATAATCTTGTCACTTGTGATTGTCTTTATTCGATAATCTTTCTCTCTTTACTTTTATTCTTATATATTTATTTCAATTAATTTTTGTGGTAAATTAAGTATAATTATAGTCTATGGATACCTATTTTCAACTCAAATAGTTAGTTCATCGACCTTCATAAAAAGTCCAGATCTAGCACGTGGAGTTGGGAAAAAATGTCCAAGATTGTAAGAGAGAAAAATTAGGCATTTTTTAATACCTTTGGAACTTGAAATTTTTTTGGATCCCGACAAATATTCATAGTCAGAAGTATTTTGCACATGAGATGCTTGTATTATGTAAGATTTAGAATTTTGAGATTTTTTTAAAATATATTTCGAAAAAAAATCTAATAAATAATATATTTAAGTCGTCCACCATCAATAAAAATAAATGAGTTAACTTTTCACATTGCATAATTGTTTAAATATTGAGTCGCAACTTAGATACGGAAAGGGACTTACATTGTTATAAAAAGAAGATTATTATAATTATATAAAAAAATTATTATTTTTCACGGTTTATTATTTATTTATTTTGCTTTGCTTATTATTGCTAAAATCAAGATCTCCTTTTCTTTTCGGGACAAAGAAAATATAAGTGACACTACGTCCTGACTCTTGATCTGTCCTAGTGTTAGGTGCAAACTTCAGTGAAACTTTACCATGAATTCATACCATATGTTCTTGTGTTAGGTACAAATTTCAGTGAAACTTTAGCATGAATTCATACCAAGCCCTTATAACGTATGACTTAATATTTTATTAGTACAAAAAAACCATTATTGTATAATAAAAATAAATGACAATTGTTTGTGTTCAAATTTCAATTTTCAACTTGGTATACGTTACATTCATTAAATTATTTGGGGGGGGGGGGGGTTATATACCAATAAAGTCACTCATTATTAATTGAGATCTTTTGTTTCAAAATTATTGTTCGAAAACATTTTACATCATCTTTTGGGCACAAGATTTGTACTCAAAGAACTTTGGTTTGGAAGAGTCAGTGGAGCCGCATTCTTCATCTGGATGAGGCTTTTGTTACTTATCTAAAAATTCTCTTTTGGGAACCCCTGGAACGTGAAGATTGTTTCAGCTTTGGTCTGAGCAATTGTTCCAAACTTGGTCGTGGTCGTGGTCATGTTGGTGATGTTCTTTTGCTTCCAGTCGTAGATCTAAATATTTATAGTGCCAATTGTCATGTTTTGAGTGTCACAAATGGATTCTTCCCCACCCCCTTTGTTCTTGTCCCTCTTTGTCAAAAGAATCCATCTTGTATTTTGGGTGTTTGCCCATTGTTATTATATGAAATTTTATTGTCCATATGTATGCTACGTGCATAATTTTTTTTTTTTAAATACATAAGTGGTACGTGTATATAGAATATAAGTTGAAATTTTGTTTGAAATAAAGAATAGGCGCAGTAACTAAAAACTCAAAGAAAATAAAAGCAAAAGTTGCAAAATTCTGACATTTTTTTAACATTTCGGTTTTGAGTGTAACTAACACGTATGAATTTTACAAGAATTTTCTAACTTCAGCTTTCCGACTTTTGACTAATTAGATTTTAAACTATTTCCATGACGAAATTATCATTCTATTCCAATACCGAGATTTTCTTTAAAAGAAAAAAATGAATTGAGATTTTAATAATTCAGTATGGCCATATTGTATCAAAAGTCAAAAAGATGTAAGTGTGTCGGTTTGTTAGTTTATGCTTTTGTTTTATGCTTGTATATTTATTGATTTTTAAGTTTTTTTTTTAAATGTGCATTTTGTTTTTATTTAATCTTTTTCACTTTATATACTTTCTTGAAAAATTTGCTGCTATAACTATTCGATAAAATTAAAAAAATAATAGATCACAAAGTACATAACAACTACCCATGTACATGCAAACAAGAACACATATTTATCACTAAAAATTATAAGGAGAACTTAAAATCAATATCAAATCCAAACAATCACGAAATAAATGTATATATAGTTATGTTACATTGCTTCTTGTTTAAGATTATATTCAACCATAAAGCAAATATAATATTATTTTTTCTATTATTAACTCGAAAATTTACCACAGTAATGTAGAACGTTTATACATATATTAATTAGGAGGCAGCCGACCAAGTACAAAATGCAAAGTATTCCTAACAAAATAATATATACATTTATGCTAGTTTTTGATGTGCAAGGGTGATGTTTTTCCCCATGTACCGGGAGATAACTATTAGATGACCAATTTTCTTATGAATAGCCACACTTTCTTTGTAATTAACTTTATCGTAGTTAAAGCTGTATGTAATTTAATTGGAAGCGCCAACCTAGTACAATGCTAATATAATGGCAACACACAAATCTTCAAGAAATTATAATTACTTGCTATTATTTTCAATATACCGAGAGAAAAGTCTTTTGTTCGCCAATTATCTTAATAATGGTGTCATTACATCAGTACAAGTCTATAATTAGAGTCGTCAATACTAAGAGGTCGAGGACATAATAAGAGCACACAAGTTTTGGGTTGTTTTGAGAAGTAGTCGAGATTTAACAAGTTTGGGGATTGTTCTGAGAAGTAGTCGAGATTTAAAGTATTCATCTAATAATCATAATCATCTCTGTGGTGGGATTCACTTAAAACTATCATAGACGGATAATTGTGATCGTGGAACAAATTGAATAAATCAATGTAGTACAAGTACAAATACCTTATAAAATAATACTTTTTTTATTTTATTTTATGGTTGCAAAATAATAAATTCCATTACCACTGACAAAATATTTACAACCAACTCATCACACTACATCAACTCTCACATGTGATCAGCAAAATCAGAACAAAAATTCAATCAAATAACAATGCTTCCTATAATATGTTCATAGTATAACCTATCTCTATACTTTAACCTCATTGGATTACATCCAGTAATCCTCATGCTCAATTCAATCTTTATCAGGGCAAATACCAGACCACACTCCCTATTAATTTGAGTGAATATTCTTCTATTCCTTTCCTCCCGCACTTTATAAATCACCCCTGCCAGACCCGCTACTCTAATGCTTTGCTTATATCTACAACTTTTGAATGAGTATCTAAGCCAATTCTTCCGTCTAGTCATTTGTATAGGACAATTATCTGTATAACGAAGAAAGATTATATCGAGGTGAGAGAGAACTCTCTATCCTTAACACTAAATTGCACCTACTAGGTGGTACGGGTTCTTGCAACAAGTGTCCCAAAATACAACGATATATGTTCTGAATTCAAAACCACTTCAAATTCAGAACCTCACGAACTTTTGCTACTTTGAACTCTTGAGAGAATTGAGAGAATGAGAGAAGATATAAGCTTAGAAATGCTTGGTGTGTTTTTCCATTAAGCTGGAGGGGGCTATATATAGCCTCCAAAATCAGCCAAAATTAAATACGGGCATTGAATTATCTTCAATTCTGAATTGAAACAGCAAACTGTTTTTGCTGCCAAGGTTCGAATGTTGCACCCTCAACATTCGAACATTGGCTTGTAACAGAACAATCCAACTGTCAGGATCAATGTTCGAACGTTAGGGGTGCAACGTTCGAACGTTGGGTCTTCTAGAAGGTTTATTCAGATTTTGAATAAAAAAGTGGCCAGCAAGTTTATTCAGGCCCAATTTAATTTAAGTCCAATTTCGGTTGATGGATCAAGAGGTTATTTTTGGAATTAATTTTCTCCAAAAAATTAAATAAGCCCAAGCCCACAGCCCGTGACCTGGTCCCGAGCCCGAGCCCAGTGGTGAACCGGACCGTAGCTAGGTCCTTCCCCCTCATAAAGCCCAAAAAAATCTTATGACCCAAAGGTCCAATTCTTTGTCTTAAGGCAATGATTTATAAACTATTCCAAACTTTGATCCATATCCTATGTAGGATAACCCATTTCAAACACCCAACTTTAACACTTAATTTCTCATTCGTTCTTAATCCAATTTGAGAAATTCGAAATGCTAAACTCATCTAAACGTAGATTAATATTATCCAATAATATTTCACTCAGATACTTATAGTGTTCGGATTTTTTAAGTAAAAATCGTGTCCAACACACTTTTCATAAACAAATATACAACAAATCCTCCATGCCTTTTCTTAGTGCATATCTTTTCCCAACTAACTAAAGCCATCTTCTTTGTTTGGTCATTCTGCCCCCAACAAAAATCCCCTACATTTTTGCTCAATTAACTTCACAACTGCTTGAGGCAAAATAAAAATTGAGGTCCAATACACATGAAGTGAAAAAAGCACAGTGTTTATCAATTGGACCTTTCCTGCATAAGAGAGATTTCTAGATGCCCAACTTGTCAATCTCTTAGTGATTTTGTCCACGAAAAAATGACAATCCAGCTTGCTCCATTTAGTTGGGGACAATGGGACTCCGAGATATCGCAATGGAAACTCCCCTTCACTGTAACTAGTAATTTGAAATAACTCCTCCCTTATCTGTTGAGACACTTCTCCCTTATTAGATTTAGCTTTATTTGCATATAATCCAGTAGTATTAGAGAATTTGCTAAAACTGTTCCAAATGATTTGAACCGGCACTTCTGTAGCTTTGCAGAAGAGCATCAAGTCATCTGCAAAGCAAATATTGGTGAGCTTTATCTGTTTGCAAGAAGGGTGAAATCTAAACCCTGAATTCTGAGATGCAATCTTCATATTCCGAGTCAAATATTCCATCACTAACAGAAATAGTAGGGGAGAGATGGGATCTCCCTGTCTAATCCCTCTTTGCCCTGGAAAGTAACCGTGAGTCTCACCATTTAACACTAAAGAGAATGACGTGAGTCTCACCATTCAACATTAAAGAGAATGAAACAGATGTAACACATTCCAAGATCCAATTACTAAACACTTGGGGAAACTTAAATCCATCCAACATCTCCTTCAAGGAGTCCCAATCTACTATATCATAAGCCTTTTGGATATCCACCTTCATCAAACATCTGGGGGAAATGTTTTTTCTATTATATATATAATCTTATGATCTCCTGACAAATCAAAACATTCTCAACAATACTTCTTCCTTTCACAAAGGCTCCCTGATTTTCATCAATTAAATAGGCAATACCTGAGCTAGTCGAGTTGAGATCAACTTAGATGTACATTTATAGACATTGTTGCAGCGAGCAATTGGGCGAAAATCACTTGCCTTAGTGGGATTTTCCAGTTTGGGAATTAGCGCTAGTAGGGCATTATTTAACTGCTTCAACATCTTTCCGTATTTAAAAAAATCCAACACGGCATCGGTCACCTCTTCACCCACAATATTCCAAGCTGCTTCAAAAAATTCACTGCCAAATCCATCGGGGCCAGGACTTTTTGTACTGTTAATGCTAAACAGAGCCTGTTTAACATCCTCTCTATTGAAAGGCTGGATGAGGTTCAATTGTTGCTCTACTGTCAATCTAGGGCAAGCTAACAGTACCTCCTCGTCAATCTGAATTCTTGAGACTTTATTACCAAGTAACCCTTTGTAAAACTCAACAAAATGGTCACTAACATCCTTGTAATCAGTTAGGATTTCTCCACTACTATCACAGATTGTCACTATTCTATCTTTCTTTTGCCTTTTCTTCAAAGCCATATGAAAATACCTTGAGTTCTAATTGTTGAAATTCTTGAATTTGTGTTCCTACAAAATCACAATCAAATCACAATTAGTGAAGTACAATTGTAAATAATATATATAAATAAACAACAAGAAATTAAAGTTAAAGAACGCTTGTTCTTTTGGGAGTTACGACAAAGTCGTTGTACTAAAGTAGTGATGTCTCCCTACGTGCGGGTACCAACGGCTTGTCACCACTCCAAGATAAAATCCAAATGCACACTGCGAGTCTCCTATTATGAGCACGTTCACAATGAGACGAATGAACTTAACCACTCAAATTACCCTCAAAAGTGTAAGTATATTTTATTCTTGTGTATATGTATAACTAGTTGATAAGTATAGTTTTTACAAGAAAGTAGTAGAGTATAAGAAGTATTATAAAGTTGATGTGTATATAAAATGCTAGACAAATCTTCCTTTTTATAGGCATAGAAAATAGGAGTTGCACGTTATAATAATGATCATTTTTAATATTTTGTAACCACTACAAATATAATAATTATTAGTTTAAATATTTTGTAACTTATGTAATGACTCTTCGACTGGGAGTTAAAAAATTTTAAAAAATAAAACAATGAAGTTTTAAAACTTAATTTCAAAATTATAACACTAGTTCCCCATAGTTATCCATTCAGCTTTAGTTTTCTGATGAAAAAATTGTTCTAAAGCTTTCCCCTTCTCCTTTAGAGCATTCTGAGCAGCCGCAACTAACCTTTGCTTGTCCACATTCAGAGGATCTAAATGAAAATAATCCTGCAATTTAAACAACTCCTCCCGTACACATTCTACTTGTTTTTCAACATCATAGAATTGTTCTTTGGTTCACTTCTTCAAACTATGCTTTAGTTCAGTCAATATTCTCAAAGACAATAATACTTGCAATGCAATTGGATGCTTGAGATCTTGTTGTCGTCCAAAATATAAATTTCTCACTGTTTAATTTGACAAATAATTATAAGCCAATAATTCAATATAAGTAATGAACAAAATTGAATTATTTCATAAGAAGAGATTGTGATAATTTTATGAACTACCTACCTACTCTGAAATTATTATACTTGTTAGGTGTAAATTTAAAGCTTTTTTTTTTGTACTATTTTGGCTTGTATCAAAATATAATTATGCACCACAATTGAAAGAGTTCTCTATGCCACAACAATTTTGGGTTTTTTATTTTTCTTTTAGGTTGGGGGTGGAGGGATGGAATTAACAAATTTCACTGTTGAGAAAGTAATTCTTTTTTCTCCACATTTTTTTTCTTTGTGTGTTCTACGGAAAAATGAAATATGGACTACATTAGGGAACAATAATTATACCACCAATTAATTTTGCTTTTGTGCAAAAAGTAATTCTCAGGAGCTATTGGTATTCAAATTCCTTGTACGACCACGACCATTTATGTAAAATCGACCCATTGTCAGTCTTTTAATATAAATAATAATAATAATTCTTGAATACTAGGAGTCTCGAAAGTTCCTAAAAATGATTTCTAAATGTAAAAAGAACAAAAAAAATTCTCCTGGCCTTTTTATATTGAACTATAATTAAGGTTAGAATAAAATATTTTTTGTATCTCTTCGAAGAAAAGTATCTTTTCAATATAATATAAACATGTATTAGATTAATCAACTTGCACTTGGACTTGGGAGTTGGGACAATAGGTCCCTAGTGATCCTATTGTGTGTGGTCGATGTTTATGTGAATCTCACCCTTAAAATGATGAAAATTACGAGAGACCTCGAATTTCTCATAAATTCTGAGAGTTCTTAAAGTCGGTCAATAAATGTAAAAGAAAAATATACTCATAACTTTTCATATTCAACTAGAGTTATAGTTAAAATAATACATGCCCACATCTATGATACATTAATATTAACTCGAAAAAGTCTCCTCATAATTAATGTATAATATGAACATATATATCAGATCAGTAAGCTCGTACTTATGGACTAGAGTCAAGACAATAAGTCCCTAGCGATCCACACTCTCTATAGTGTGTGACCAATATCTACGTAAATCCCACACTTAAACGGTGCAGATTATGTTGGAACTCAAATTTCTCATAACCTCTCAAAAATTCTCCACATGAACTCAATAAGAAACCTAACCTATAAATTGCCAAACTAGTCTTCTCTTCCTATATTTTATTTTATATATATATAATATTTCAAGTAAAAGAATATTGCACAGTATTTACAAAGAATAAAAGCACAAAATCAGATTCCATTCCAAGTGAACCACCCAATACCCAAAAAGTCCAAACCATAAAAAGTAACATGAAATCCAAATATTCTCAAATATTATTAGCAATGTCCACAGCCCCCTATAAATTTAGAAACTATACCTTTTCCCCGCATAGTAATGAAGAAGTACTATATTGAGACCATTGATCCCGATCCATAAATCACCATTAAATCGGGGTAATTACTCCTTTAATGGGAAATTCAATGGTAATTTGTGGATCGGGATCAATGGTATCGATCCAGCATAGAATTTCACGTGAAGAAGAATAAATCTGTTTACTCTCCGTACCACGCGCACGTGCTGGCACTGTATCTTCACGCGAATTTACAAAAACAAGCACAGTGGCACCCCTCGAAATTAACCCCAAATCCAGGGCTCAATTCCAACCCTTTCACGACTTTTAGCACACTTTTCCCATTCCTCACGTAGCCCTCGCTCGATCCGCCACGTGGCAACATCCCCAGCGTCGGTTCCAACTATAAAGTAGCCCCTGCGCTCTTCTTTACTCATGCATTCCATTTCCTACTTTCAACTCATTCACACACTCTCTCTCTCTCTCTCTCTCTCTCTAGATCCTTCTCTCTCTCTGTCTCTCAGATCTGTTTATGCTTTCTATAGATATAGGATCCTGTCTCTATATACGCTAAGATTTTTATTCTATTGCGGCGGCCTCTGATTCGCTTGGTGCAGGTCGGGAACGTTCCTCGCCGACGGCGTTGATTTTTTTGGCGTTAAATTGAATATGTATACTGTCAAGCCGTACATAATACTACGAATATATGTATTGAGTGTATGTACGACTATATGTATATAATTTGATGTGGCGAAAATCATGTTCCCGCCTTGCATCAACTGAATCGGATTCCGCCGTGAATGCGCGCTGTTTACGGCTCCGCAGTATTGGATTCGGATGGATCTGTCGTTGATTTCTACTCAGGTGTATATTTGCATTTAATTTGCTGTTATTTGACGGAGTATTTCTGGATCTGGAAGTTAAAATTTTTTTCAAGAGTTAATGCGAATGATAGATCTTGTCTTTTTCTTCATTGAGATTTGATTGAGGATTGGATTCATACTTTAATTGTGTTCGATGCAGCGGAAAATTATGCTTGTTAATTTTTCCATGAGAGTATTTTTTCTTTGCTTTTTGAAGGTTTGATTCTTGAACCTATTGGAAAAATCTGTGCTTCATGTTTCTATTGATGAGATTTTGATAGGCTGTATGTATTATAATTGTTGATATTCATCTTTGAAATGACTGAAAGACTTTGTGATTCATAAGGATCTTATTGGTTTTTACTGAATAAGATTGTTTTGTGCATGATTCAATAGGATATTAATTTTTCATTGTTCTAGAAATTGGAAGTTTCTGCTTGAAGTAGTTTTTAGCACGTACTTTTTGCGGATCTTGATTTGCATAAGATTTTTATTTGTGACAAATTCATTGGTATAATAATGATTGGTGTTGCTTACTGTTGTAACTTGAAATTTGTTCTCCTTTTTGTATAAAGTTAAGCACATTCTCCATGGATATTATGTTGTCTAGATATGGTGCAGATGCTCATATTCTATTGTGCTTTTGCACGGATTGCATCAATCTTTGGATCCACCCAATGAGCTTGGAGTGTGATTGAAAGTTGAAGCTATGTCGATTTCTTTTCGTCTTAGAATACTGTTCATACACCCCTGAATCTTTTCAAATTGTTTCTCATTATATATTAATTATTATGATGTGTTACTTTTATATGTTCGAATGTCATTTGAATTTATGGTAATTTGTGGCGATGGTGATGCACATGAGGTTTCGGATAGCAGTTAGAAGAGTTACTTCGTTTGTCTTCTAGTGGTCTATGAGAATAAGTTGGAATGCTCCATAGGAAATCCAGTGTTTTTCATTGTTCATTTATGTGTGCCGGTGTACACTTGTATGTAATGTGTAGTTTTGCTTACGATTTTTTGGTGAACGAGATATCGTCTGGTGAAATTGCGGTTTAATGCCATCTTCTGTTCGTATTTGTCTTTTGGAATGAAGACAATCTTGCAAATGGGATTCTGGAAGAAATTTAACATGTGTAGTATGAGGTTTTACTTTAGCATTTATTAATGACTATTTTAATTCGAGTCTATACTAACTGAATCAGAAAATGATACTTCCATTTAATGTCTAATCTAATAGTTGGATGGAGATCTGTTATTCACTTTTAAGTTTTGATATCTTGGCTAAAGTAACAAGTAATCAATGGCATAATGTCATCTCTAGTAATAGTTATTGTATGCTCTCCGAAGCAAGTGAGCCATATGGCTCAAAGTCAGAACAATCTTATCTCTGATTAGCAAGAATTGCTTTTGAACAGAGGTGACAAATTTTGAAGTAGCTGAGCTAGCAGAGTTAATCGGGAGAACAAGTCTAATTTCTAAATGCGAACTTGCTGCTACGACTAATCAAATTGAAGGGGTGAGCAAAATGAGGATTGAATGTTCTGTTTTTGGTTTTGTTGTATTGTAGTGCTGAACAGTTTGTTTTTTGGTGTAAATGAGTAAATCAGTATTCTCATTCTTGTCAAGAGCACATCACATATACACTTAGAAATCCACTTCCTATCCATTATATCCTGTGTGTTTATCGCGTATTTGCTTCATGATCACCTTCTCTGTCTCTCAAATTTGTCTGATACACGCCCTGATGGTTGTGACTTGTGATGGTTGTCTGCTTATAAGTTTATGGGTGTATAATTAATTCGACACTGCACAGATGTTTTTTGTCTAATCCAGTATTCAGGTTTTTGGTGTTTTTCATTTCAAATTATGTTGAATAGTCAGTTTATGTTTAGTATTGAATCATGTATATTTTTTATTTGAAGAGTTGTCAATATTTAATTTTTTTATTCGAAGAGTTGTCAATATTTAATTTTTTTATTTGAAGAGTTGTCAATATTCAATTTTTAAACAAGATGTGTTTGAGTTTAACTTTGAGTATCGACTTTTGACGAATATTGCTTGCGTTAATCCTTTGATTTCAGGAAGTTTGACTGCTTTGAAACATATCATTGAAGCCTTGTCATTAGCAGTTAAGATCATGAGATGAGTTAGAAAACTACAAATTTGGACATGGTACCACACACACACGCATATATATATAGAAGACGTTAAGATATATGGATTGAGATTTGAATTATGATTTGTTCATGTGAGACATCTCAGTTCGAAATTACTTATTTTTCAAATTGAAATTTGCCTGGACTTCTTTTTAATTGGTTTTTCTTTTAGTCGCTTGTACGTGTACTTTATTTTAGTCTTTTGGCATACAATGGGTAATATTTCAACTCGTCAGTGCCAAAATTATCGCTAACAATTTGTGGAGTTGAACCGAAAGAGTTGTTGTTCAAGCTTATTTGAATTACAATTGAGTTTTAAAATTTGTATTTGTGTTTGTTTGATTGTTAATCGAACCGAACAGGAATCGAACGTAAGTAGTTTGATTTTTTTGTACACGCTTTTATCAATTTTTACTAATCGAATCAATTCGAGCTGAGATTCAAAATTTATAGAATACGAAAAGTTGTTCAAGGTTGGTTTGATATATTAACGAGCTAAGTTTTTGTTTTTTGATAAATAAATTCCATTTCATTAACAATAACTGTGGGAAAACTCCCAATTACAACTAAAATTACACTAAAAAACTTGGCATTACAACATCCAACAAAAGGAACTTTATTGGGGAACAAAACACAAGCACAAAAAAGAAAATAAGGTAAAAAAATAGAAAAACAACCCAACCCTATTCTTGACACAGAGGAGGATTAAGCCAACTTTTTTGAAAAAGAGTCCACCCTCCTAAGAGGGTCCAAACGAACCAACTCCACTTACATCTCGAAACAGATGGAAAGAAATGGACAACACACCACTGAAACTCCCCCAATGCAGATCTTCAAGCCTACAGAATAATGCCTAAAAAGAAATTTGATGCTATAACCAAAATCCTCATAATCTTCAAAGACGCCCCTTTGGCATAAACCAAAACACAAAAGCATCAAACAAAACATAAAGCAAAAAATGACATAAAAAAATAAAATGCAGAGAATAATAAAACATAGAACACCACAAAAGAATCATATCAAGAAGATGTGGTGAGTCCAAAATTCGACCCAAGAGTTGACCAAGCTCTCGATCAAAACGGAAACTTTCAGCCCGGGTCAAGAGGAGGCTTCCCTTGTGGGGAGGTCTCAGATCCGGCCATAAAGATGTCGGATTTGTCCTTAGGCTCACCAATAAAGCCCAAGACGGAGCGGAGAGATGGGAAGAAGGAAGGAGGCTGCTCGGTGGTGGCTTGGCGGACAGTGATGGCAAAGGTAGGGGTGGACGGTGCTGGCATGGTAGCGGCGTGGTGGAGGAGATTCGACTCGGCGAGGTGGAGGAGAGGTGGTGGAGAGATGAGATAGTTGGTGAGAGAAAACATTTTGTGAGTAAGGGGATAAAACCATTGACATTGTGAGTGAATTTTGGAGAAAAAGGGGAAGAAAATGAGGAAAATAAAAGGGGAGACAGGCACAATGGCTGAGAAAAGCCCTAAAAAAGGGAACCCTAACAAGAGGGAAGGAAGAGCACCATTCTAGAGAGAGAAATTGCAGGGAAAGATCTGCGACCATACATTGGGGGTATAATGTATACTCACCAACCTTTTTAACGAGCTAAGTTCAAACGAGCTAGTAGCGATTGAGTTAGAGTCGAGTATCGAATAGTTTGATTCGTTTTTCAGTCCTACTGAAAATGAACTATTTTTTCTCATATTTAGTTCAATGTTGACATCTGTGGCTTAGTTTGGGCTTTGTATGCCTCACATCATCTGCCTTTCAGAGGATTTCTAACTTAGATATCAGAATATTGTCTGATTCACTATGACTTCTGAGTAGGCCGGCTTGGCTCGGTCCGTTGAGGCTTGAATTTGTTGCTAAGAGGGCCAATTCGGCCCCTTTAGCAACCAAGTCAAGCCGGTTAGGCTCGCAAGCCGGCCTGTTAGGCTTTTTTGGAAGGTAGCAAGGCCAAGTCACCAAGCCTAACAAGCCGTTTGTTGTGAATGGTTTTTTTTGTTTTTTTGTTATTTTTTTATTTAGTTACTTTTGTTAATTATTTATTTATTATTTAATCTATTATATATTTATTTTCTTTTGTTAATTATTTATTTATGTTATTTAATCGAATACATCTTTTATTTAGTACTTGTTATCTACTATTTTTTTGTAAGTGAAATATAGAATGTGGATAATAGAACCAATATTTGAAGTAATATTATATTTGTTGAACAACATATAATGAATTATATAATTGATATAAATATAAAGTGTATATAGTAGAGCTTGATAATATTGAAAATTTTGTAAGAGTTTAGTGTGGAAAAAAAAAATCAAATGATCATCTATTCATAGGAAATTTTGAAATAACAAAATAAATAATAATAATAATAAAAATTAGAGGTGCAAAAGTTCAAACGGCCAGCATTATGCTGGCCGTTTGAACTCCCCAACGGTCAGCAATTGCTGACCGTTGCATGAGTGTGCAATGGCCTCATGTGTAATATTTGTTTTTATTTCTTTATATTTATTATTACATATTAATATAATTACTAAAAACAAAATGAAAGAGCCGGCTCGGCCCGGTCATGTAATAGACCAGGCCTACAAGGCCTGCCAAGTCTTTACCAAACTAGCCTTGATAAGCCAAACATTAAATGGGCAGGCCAAGCCAAGCCTTAAACAAGCTGGCCCATTTAAGGCTTGTTTGAAACCTTTACTTTTGTGCTTGTATGTACATATTCGTCCACATCAAAATATCCACAAAAGGCAAAGCAATGAAGCATTGGTTTATATCAAGGATTAAAATTTCGTTTCAATGATAAGTTTCAAGTTCTTAAATATAAGAAACGTATCGGAAACATTTCGGAAACGTCATGGAAAACTTGAAAAAAGCTAAAAACAAGGTAAAAACCGTGAAAAAAGAAGTAAAGTTTGGTTGCTTCCTATTTTCACTAGCAAAAAACAATAGTTGTGTAAAATGTTTATCTATCTACATTAATAATCGATCAAATTACACAAATAAATAAAGTGGTAACATTTGATTCAAATTTAACATTTACAGAACATATAACCGATAAAATTTTAGTAACTTAAATTGTGAAATAAAAAATTCTAAAAGTGTTGTAGTGAAAAAAAATAAAAAGTAGTAATGTTTGATTCAAGTTTAGCATTCACAGAGCATATAATTGGTAAAATTTTAATAACTTAAATTGTGAAAGAAAAAATTCTAAAAGTGTTGTTGTAAAAAAAATAAAAAGTTAATATGGATGATACTATGGTTTCAAATTCATCTGCAAATTATATAAAAAAATTACTTTAAGCGATAATATAATAATCTTCATCTTGAGTCACATGATAAAAAGTCGCTCATCGGTGAAATAAATATTTGTTTGATTGTTAAATTTATTACTCTTCATTTATTCTTCTTCTTCCTTTTTTTTTTTTTTTTTTTTTTACCTTTTTCCATACATTGAAAGATTTGAGAGCTCTGTTGTATTGGCGATAGAGCAAATTTTTTTGAAAAGTAATTACCAAACTCTCAATGTTTTCTATGATTTTCAGGGAAATCTTTTTAAAACTCTCAATGTGTTGGCGATAGAGTAAATATTTTTTAAAAGAAATTACCAAACTCTCAATATTTCCATGGTTTCCATGTTCCATGGAAACCATGGAAACATTGAGAGTTTCCATGAAAACATTGGAAACATTAAAAATTTCCTAGGAAACAATGTAATTTCGAAATTACATGGTGATTTCTTTTCCGTAAGTTGAAAAACAAAAACTTTTTGGACGTTTCGGTGGAAAAGAAAAAAAACTTTGAACCATGGTTTATATATGATATGACAAAACGATTGTATTGCAGCTGTTTTAGTCATAGTATCTGCCGCCCTGTTTAGTTCTGTCTTATTGATTTTGTGTCAAGCCGTCTTATTGATTATTATGAGGAACTAAAACATGTTTTGTATCATTGTATGGAAAGATTGGAATAGCATTGGTGTTTTGATCAGTATATGAGAGAGAACATATTTGGATGTACAATAGCCTATGCTTTGTTTTTTTCTGAAACAATTAACTTTATATAAGGGGAAAAAAAAGAGAATGTTAAAAGTAAAAAAAATGAGATTTTACTTCAACTAAACAAAATACGTGGAAAGTTCTAAATTCAATTTCAGGCTGTCCGCGACTTTTTTAATTTTATTTGGAGTCTTGTAGAGTCTGTGTGATCCATGATTAAAAATTGTCAGTCCGGATTTGTCAGTCATGGGTATCCCTTTTCATCTAGAATTAAAATTGAAAAAAGTAGAAAAAGGAGAATTTACTTCAACTAGACAAAACAGTAACTACTGGCTGAGCTTATGATATTTCAACCACTTTTATTCCAGTTCCATGTGATGGATCTCATGTGAGTCTCATTGCATGACGATTCAATGTCTTCGATTTGGGTTGATTTGCAATGGAGGCAAAAGGCCTTGGGCATCATTGGCAATAAAACTATACTTGAGTGATCTAAAAGCTCAAAATCGTTGAGCTTTATTGTCCATCAGCCCAATCCTTAAGGCAAGTGGAGTAGAGATAGATGAAGAATAGGGTTGGACTGAGTCCGACCTCACGGGATTACCAACTATCTCGACGGGAACCTGAATGGTGCATTTGACATAATCCGTGTTTGTTTATGTTTTTGAATTCCCTTTTTAATATCTTGAATCATAAAATTCTAAAAAATCACATATAAATTACTTTCATCCAGATATGTTTTTTCTCAATTTTGCTTTCACATTTCTATGTATAACTTTCGATCAGTAACTACATCCATCATTTGACACAATTATCAATAAATAATCATTTATTCTAATTAATATTTTTTCCCTTAGACTTCATACTTTACAATTTTTAATTTATATTTCAACCAATAATTTTGTGACTAATCGGTCAAATGCCCGATGACTGTCATCTTCGATGTTTGATTGGTTACCGCTCCATGCACTTAAAGACCCATGCCCTGATTCTCCAAAATCAAATTTTGCACGCTTAAAATCTGAATACTTATATATTACATGCATAAACGTAATTAGTATTTACTAATCCGATTAATTAACGTCACAAATCCATAGGTAAAGAGAAGGGGTGATATTTTAAAACATTGAAATTGGTTGGCAAATCATAAATGCTACTAAACCAATAAGATTTTTTCTTATCAAGATATAGTTTAGAACTCTAAAAAATTAAAATTGGATCAGAAGTGCTCAATTTGAATTAAGGGACCCTCCTTCCTATCCCATATACATGAAAAATTCTTATATACACTTGGTATGAGAGTCAGTTGCATGCACCAAGATGCCAAAAAAAAAAACAAAAAGTGTGTTTCAATTATTCAATATAAAAACAAGTCAAACATTTTTCGTGAATCAATATAATTTGAGTATTTTTGGAACTCTAATAATTTCTTGTTCATTAAACTTGTCATATAATTAATAAGTTATTTTATAAAATACACATAAATTTGACTGAGCGGCTAAAGGGGTAAATATCATTTAAAGAGGTTAGGTTTGGTGATGTTGGGAAACATTGCGTTTAATGTTCACTGACAAATAGAATAAATTTTACTATTGATTAAAAAGGGCTCACACTTGCTATATTCCCTCATCTAATTCATCCTCAATTCATACACGCATTCCATAATGTCTTCTATGTATTATTTATTTCTTTTTCCAATTTACTCAAGGGATTTTCTTTTCTTTGCTGCTCATCACAGAAATTAAGGTACCTCGACATGTTCTTCCATTTCCTTAAAAGTCCTTTTTTTTTTCTTCTTATTTTTAATTAATGGGTTTAATTTTTAGATGCTGAAAATCCCAATATTTTGATGAAAATTTCAAGATTTATTTCCATTTTCACACACAAACACACTCACTCTGTGTGTCTGTGTGTGAGTTTCTTCATCTTTTTTTTTCTTTTCCAAATTTTTTATCATTTATTTATTTAATTAATTTGTCATGCAGCAGCACAGTCAAAGACAGATTATATTTATGCAGAGGCTCAGTGACATATAACATATTACAAACACTACTTTTTGACTCATTTTCCTGCAAAAAGTTTTGCCTCATTACGTCAAAGGTTCTTTTTATACACTTCTTTTTCTCTCCTTTCTACATCCCCTAAACTTTGTTTTTATTTTAATATATTGAGAAAATAACATGTACACCTCTGTGTATTAAATTTTTTTTACATTTTCGCCCCTCTAAACTTTGTAAATAGACCCTTGAGTGAGTCTTGTAGTAATTAATCAAAAGTTAAGATTTTTATTTATAATTAACACTAAAGTGGAGTGGGTGTGCATGTAAATCACCCCAATATATTATATACACTTTTTTTCAACTCACTCGGTAATAATGAGTTCGTTGAGCTTCGAGTCGACTCGTTAAATAGCATAGGGATTGGATTGTGACTTTTTTATTTTTAATTTTAAAAACACAAACTATATTAATTAATTAATTATTGTATTTAATATGTTTTTGGAGCATTGGCTTGGAAAGTTGGACCCTAGAGAGACGTTACGGGTCTAAAGGGAAACAAGTCACCGCAATTTTTGGAACTTTCATAAATTCTTCTATTTTTTTCGATTAACAAAAATATTTTTCTAGAATTATTATCTTTTTACACATTTGAGTTTAGTATTTTGGGGTAACGAGCTTGGACTTTTTGGACGATAACAATAATTCTTATTGTTGGATCCATGTAGGTTTATTATATACTGATTATCGTGATTGTATCAAAATTCATAATTTCATGGACATTTTTTATTTTGTATGATTGAATCCCTATACTAAGCTAGGTTGAAAAGTAATGACATTTCATGTGTTGGATTACTATTGTTCCTACATTAATAAGTAAAGGAGCGTGCATGTCATTATCCCTATATTTTAAGCACATTCTTAAGAGTTACTAAATTAATTATGAGCAAGAATTTGACTTTTTATTGTCAAAAAATTGTAGGATGTGGGGCAAGCGATTTTCGAAGCCTACTCTCGGGTTCTATCCAACTTGGCATTCAACATTCTCTCCAGCATAGGCGACATTCTGCAAGAAGACATATTTGTTTGTTATTGATGCCAGGATGTAGATGATGAAGATTGCAACCGGATACACAAAGAAAGCTATCATGACTCTGTGATTCAAACAACATGGCACTATGCAAGGCAAATAACTTGTCTAATGCAACAGACATGGTTGCTTGCTTCGACTCAAAACAGAAGACTTCCGGTAATTGAAAGCAACTCATGGCATCAGTGGGGATAGCTTACACCACCACCTTCAACAACACCTCTTTACCCGCTTGAGAAAGGAACCAGGCGTTCCATCCTTGAAAACGATTGTACACACTTTCGCGAATAGAATCGAACACCTCTTTCTTCGATTTCCCCACCACTATTGGAAGCCCTAGATATTTCTCATGCTTCTCCAGAACCCGAACTCTCAAAATGTTAGCTAGGGGATCTCTCAACTCCGATGGGGTGTTCTTACCAAAGACCATTGAAGACTTCTTGAAATTTTTTATTTGCCCCGAGATCACCTTGTATTTCCTCAACACTGTTTTTATGCTAGAAAGAGCCAGATGAGTGGCTTGCACAAAAATAAGTGTATCGTCGGCAACTAAAAGGTGTGACACTCGGGGCACATCCCTCGCCACAGATACTTCCTCAATATCACCTCGAGTGGCTTGCACAAAAATAAGTGTATCGTCGGCAAATAAAAGGTGCGACACTTGGGGCACACCCCTTGTCACCGATACTTCCTCAATCTCACCTCACCTCTCTGACTCCTGTAATAAGAAACTTAACAATTCTGCAACAAGAAGAAATAAATATGGTGACAACGGGTCCCCTAGCGGATTCCCCGTTGAGGATGCAAATAACCAAATTGGGAACCATTAAGCATAAAAGAGTACGACACTGAAGAAATGCACATCATGATCAAATCAATAAAAACCCTGTGAAAGCCCAACCTAACTAACACACTCTTAAGAAAGTTCCATTTCACTCTATCATAGGCTTTGCTCATGTCGAGTTTAAGTGACACTTGTCCCTCCTTTCCCCACGTTTTATTTTTCAAAAAATGGTTAATTTTAAAAGCTACTAGAATATTGTCAAAGATAAGACGCCACGGTATAAAAGCCGATTGAGTTTCAGAAATAATGGAATTTAAGAAAGGTTTAAGACAGTTCGAGATGAATTTCGACACGAGTTCGTAGATGACATTACAGAGACTAATAGGATGGAACTGGGTCATAAACTCCGGGGCATCACACTTAGGGATCAACACAATGTGAGTAAAATTCATTCTGGGCATCAAGTCTCAGGAATTAAGAATATGAAGGACGCACCTGGTGACATCACCACCTATAATATGCTAAAATTTCTGATAAAAGAGAGGTGGCATGCCATCCGGGTCCGAAGATTTATACGGGTGCATTTGGTTAAGGGAGGAAACTACCTCCTTCGCCTCAAAAGGTCGCCTCAGTTGAAGATTCATCTCATCTGTCACTCGGGGCTATAAGACTTCCAGAATCTCATCAAGAATCTCTCTATTAGGGCGAGTGGACGAAAAAATATCACGTAAATAGTCATGTATAATCCTCTGAAACTCAACTTCACTATCCCGCCAAATCCCGTCTTTATCCTTTAATTTCAGAATTTCATTTCTTCGTTTCCTTTCTGAAGCCCGAGCATGGAAGAATTGTGTATTCCAATCTCCATCACGCATCTACATCACACGACTACATTGGTCCCTAGCTGCTTCTTCTCGAGCCCTAATCTCCACTAAATCTGCGCGCGCCTGGGCCAACAGAGTCTTGCTATCCGAAGCAAGAGTCTCAGATTGAGTAGTAGTGATAAATTTTCAAGGTCCGTAATTTTTCGTTTTCTCTGCCCCCATGTTTCGTTATCCCACTTTAACAATCCCAACCGGCAATTCTGGATATTTTCTCAAACCTTATCAGCATCCTCTAAATTCGAACCCTCAAGCCAAGAATCTTTGATCACTTTCTCGCAATGGTCCGACCGAATCCAAAGAGTCTCATGTTGGATATTGGGTGAATATTGTGTATGTATGAAAAGTGTGTGAACACCTCTTTTGGGTACGAAATTCGAACACCACAAGTATCGAGGATACTAAATATTATTAGATAATATTATTCTAGTTCGGGAGTAGATGAGGTTAGCATTTCGAATTTCTCGATTCGGAATTGAAACGAATGAGAAATTAATTGCTATTGTTGGGTGTTTGAATGTGGATATCCCACTTTGGATATAAACCATAAGGTGGACCGGACCGAACCTCGGACCACGGACTCGAGCTCGGGTCTGGGTTCGGGTCGGGTCTGGGTCCGGGATCCGGCTGGTACGCGGGCCGTGGGCCGTGACTGGGCTTGGTGGTCGTTGGGCTAAATATATTCTTTTTGGGCAAAATTTAGAATTAAATTAACTTGGGCCCAGTTAATTATTTTCTTCTTTTGGGCCAATAAGAATTAATTTAGGCTCATTTCTTTTCCAAAGAAATCAGGCAGCCCAGTAGAAGGTTGAATTACATCTGAAACGTTTCATTTGTAAAGTAGTCAGAAATTGAAAGATTCTTGATACTAAATTTGAAACGTTTGAATTTATAAGTGAAAAATATTTCACTTTAAAAGTGATAAGGGAAAAACATTTCACTTTAAAAGTGGTAAGTGAAATGTTTGTCACTTTAAAAGTATAAGTGAAATATTTCGCTTTTAAAAGTGGTTAGTGAAAACGTTTCATTTCTCCAAATTTCTCCTATATAAAGAACCTCCCATATGAATGAAAAGATAAGAAGACGAACACACAAAAATCAAAAATCATTTCTGCATTTGTTAAGCATACTACATACATCACAACAGTGAGAGTTCTTGAGAAAAATAAGTTCGTGGAGTGTTGTTCTTGAAGTGGTTCAATTACAACACGTAATCGTTGTATCTTGGGAAGTTAGTTGCACGAACCCGTACCACCGTAGGCGGGGCAATATAGCTTTAAGGATAGAGAGTCCAACTCTCGCCTCGATTCGTTTTCATTTGTTCATCGCATATATTTCCAGTATATTTCAGATTAACAGTGCAGGGAATCCAACATCTCAAACCAGAAGGGTTTCTTTTTCCTCCTACCAGAACGCCGAAGAGAAGGGTCCAACTCAATGTAGATAGGGACATGATCCGAATAAGCTGACTGCATATGGGTAACCTTCGAATTCGGAACAGCTCGACTCCACTCCGAGTTACTGCACACCCGATCGAGCCGCTCTTTAACTGTATGAGGGAAGTCCCGATAATTACCTCATGTGAATTTGTATCCCATGAAACCCAAGTCATGAAGATTGCACAATGAAAGCGTTTCTCTAAAGTTTCGAATTTGCCAATTTGCCTTCGGAGGCCCCTCTTGTCTTTTCGATTAGTATTAAATCTCGTTGAAGTCCCCCGCAACTAACCATGGTCCCCTCCAATCTGATCTGAGTCGTTTGAGAAGGTTCCATGTCACTCCTCTCTTAGCCGTGTCAGGTTTACCATAAAATTCCGTGAAACGCCTAGCACCCACCCCATTAGACTCCCAGTACACCCTAACATCGATATGATTTTTTGAAAAAAATTGATGAAACATATCCACACTCTTGTCCCAAAGTAGACAAAGGTCACCCCCAATACCTTCCGACTCGACGCAAACGCCAAACATGTTGGAAAGCTCTTTGGGACGTTCAAATTTATTTTTCTTGCATTTTGTTTCAGAAAAAAAAACACAATCGAGATTGCTTCAAGAAGATGTTTTGGGGGTTTAGGAAGTTACAAGGGGGAAATGTGATGTATACTACAGTGTTGGTAATAGTTTAATTTTGTCTAGTATCTTATAGGAATATATTGCCTCATATATGTGCGTATATAGAAAGATAATTAATTGTTGGTTTACTAAGTTAATTTTCTAGTATTTTTGGGTGTGACAAATATTTTCTTTGCTAACACATTAAAGTTTGGAAACAGTTTTACAAAATTATTACTCAGCCCTGCAATAACATCATGTGTTCCTGCAAGAGAGATTGTGTAGATTAATTAGGAGTGTTTATCTAAATTTCTCCCAAGTGATCGCTCCAACCCAAATTCGATCGCAATTGACGAGTTCAACGTTAAATGGATCGATCTTGGTTAACTAGAAATAATAAAATAAAAAAGCAATTTTACAAATCAGACTCGATTTTATATTTATATAGATCACATAAATTGCACCCAATCACAATAAAATTAATAACTATGATGATGATTTACCAATTAATGTTTAGTAAATATTAGTCCAATGATATTGAGAATTGAGCGTACACGTAAAAGTATTTATTCCTTTCTTATATTTTTTAAATTCTTCCATAGTTCGTTATAAAGTTTTTATTTTTTATTTTGTAAGTTTGGAGTTTCTCAAGTGGGGGACAATTGCTTTTTTTGGACCATACTATTTGGCCTTTTGCATTTTTGATATCATGGTTTTCAAAAAATGCAAATTTAATACCACATGAGTACCACTTTTTATTGCAAAAGTGATACCAACATTAACAAAGAAAAAAAGTCATGTGCTTTGTACGTGACCGTTATCTTTAGGAGGGATAATTTTGCACTTTAGGTACCATAGTTTTCAAAAAATACAAATTCAGTACCATAGTAACACTTTTTATTGCAAAAGTATACCAAAATTATAAAACAGACGGAAAAACCCACGTGCAGTCAACTTTAAATTTTGGAGGGTAATGGTTAACGTGACAGGCACGTGCTTCACACTAGCAAATTCTCAAACTCAGAAAATCCCTTTTCAAAAACCCTAACCCCCCAAAAATAATTTCTTCAATAAATCTTCTTCGATTTACCTTCTAGATCAAAATCCTCATAAATAATCGAGATCAAGTATTATGGGAGGGGTGATTTTGCCAAAAAAAAATGCTAAGAATTGCTCATTTAAACCATGTTTAGGCCCCTGTATATGGTATTACTTGCACATTTTTTTGGATAATGTGTTTTGTTTACTGTTTATGGTTCTCTTTCTTGGTTTTTTTTTTTTTGTCTATTTTGTGCTTGTGTTTGTGGAGAAATTAAAGGTTTTAAATGCACTTGTTTGGCTTGCTTTGACATAATTATGATTATAATAGACTTGTTGTCTCAATAACTTAACTATCACTCCTCTTTCGTTGTTCTTAGTCAGTTTAGGAATTGGTCCGTCAGCAGTGTTCTGAAAATCGGACCGGACAGCGAACCGGAAAAGTGACCGGGTCACGGGTCACGGGTCACCAGTTCAACCGTCGGGTCAACGGGGGTCGAACCGGTGACGTCATAATTATGCAATAATAATAATTAATATACTATTAAATATATAAAATATGAAAATATGAAAAAAAAAAAAATATGTATTTCCTATATATATATGAAAATATGAAGAAAAAAAATGTGTATTTCCTATACTTTTGGGGGCCAATTGCATATTTTTAGATTTTAAAGGGGTCAATTTCAGATTTTTAGAGTTTAAAAGGTTGAATTTCAAAATTTTCAAAATTGTCCGGTTCAACCAGTTTTGACCGGTTCTGACCCCCGATCGGTTTTTTCACATAACCGGACCGGTTTGATGGCCGGTTCCGGTTTTAACCGGTCGGACCGGCCGGTCCGGTCCGGTCAAAACCATGTCCGTCAGTTTAAAATGAGTGCTGACCAATTCCTAAACCATCTAAGAATGACAAAATAAGAGTGATTGTTAAGAGTTCCTAGGACAACTATCTTTTGTAATCACAACTCTGTCAAAGTAAGCCAAACAAGTGCATGTAGAACCTAAATGATACCTCCACAAACACCAAGACAAAATGAATAAAAAAAAACAAGAATAAGGAACTCTAAATAGTAAAAAAAAAAAACACATTATCCAAAAAAAATGTGCAAGTCATACTATATACAAGGGGTCGGAACATTGGCATAAACATGGTTTAAATGAGCAAGTCTTAGCATATTCTTGGCAAAATCACCCATCTATAAATACTTGATGTCGAATGTTGATGTGGATTTTGATTTGGAGGGTAAATCAAAGAAGATTTGGTGAAGAAATTGTGTATGGGGGGTTAGGGTTGGAAGGAGATTTTATGAGTTTGACAAATTGATCAGTAAAGCCCGTTTTGGATATTTTAGGCTAATGCTGAAGCACGTGCCTCTCACTTGAATAATGACCCTCCTGAACGTAAAGTTAATCGCACATGGCTTTTTCTATCTGTTTTATAACTTCGGTATTACTTTTGCAATAAAAAATGTTACTATGGTACCAAATGTGCATTTTTTGAAAAATATGGTACGAAAAATGCAAAATTATCCCTCCAAAACGTAAAGTTGACGGCCATGTGCGAAACACATGATATCTTCCGTCTCTTTTCTAATTATCACTTTTGCAATAAAAAGTGGTACTGTGGTATTAAATTTGCATTTTTAAAAAATTATGATACCAAAATGCAAAAGGCCAAATAGTATGATACCAAAAAAGCAATTGCCCCCAAGTTGCGTTTCATAAATTTGTCGTATCATTGTTTTAGTGCACTTTCAAACTTATAATTCGGCCTCATTTATTGCTGTGATAGAAACCTGTTCACTGGTGGTTTTTATTTCAGAAATAAAATTAATATTGAGTATTGTTTTTTTTTCTTTTTTTTGGCTAATAGTATTGGTTGAATATTAGTTTGATGCGGAAATTGAATATTGATTTGAGGAGGAAAAAGTTGTTGCAGTAATTGTAATGTATATAGAATATTAGTGTGTGCGTATATATGCATACATACTTGCTATTTCTCTCTTATTCACTGAAAAAATATCATATTTATTTTATATGCTTATTCATTTTCGGTGCCTCTGTGGCTTTGTCTACTAATACCATGCAAGTTAATGGACCATTTAGGTAATTTTAGACAATTTGGAAGGAATTTTGTGTGATTGGAGTAAAGAGCGCATTGCTAATATTTTATTTAGGGATGGCAATGAGTCCGGATCTAACGAGTACTCGTCCCGGACCCGTCCCTAATGGGACGGGAATGAGTCCAAAAAATTGGGACCGGGTCCGGGTTCGGGAATCGAAATTCAAGACCCGGCCGGGTCCGGGACGGAAAATGAGTCCAGGCGATACCCGTCCCGGACCCGTCCCGGTAAAAAAAAAGTTATAATATTTTTTAATTATATATATATATATATATCACACATCTCGTCCACCGTGATATCACACATATATATAATTATTATATGTAGTGCTTGTAGTGACACTACATAGTGGTGGGCACCACCACCTATATATGTTCCACCTATACAAACACTATATATATAAAAATATATATAAACTAAGTCACTAACACACACACACGTATACAAACACTACATATATAAAAATATATATACACGAAGTCACTAACACAGACACAAAAATGAAAAATCACACACACACTGCACGCAGCACGCCGGCATGTGAGGGATGGAGGGGGGATCTGAAGAATAAGAAGAAGACGAAGAAGGAGGAGAAGAAGGGGAAGAAGAAGAATAATCTGAAAAGCGGGTGGGGTGGGAAGCGGATCTGATCATCTGAAAATGATAATGAAGAAAATGAAGAAAAAAAGAAAGAAGAAGTAGCAGCAGGGGGAAGAAGAAGAAGAGAAAGAAAGAAATAGCAGGGGGGGGGATAAAAAGAAAAAGGAAGAAAAAACAGCGTGGGGTAAGAAGAAGAAGAAGAAAAAGGAAGAATAAGAAGAAAAAAATATTCTTGCAATTTTTTTTAAAAAATCAATCGGGTCGAACGGGAAGGACCCGGACCCGTCGGGAAATGACCGGGTCCGGGACGGGAAATGACCGGGTCCGGGACGGGTCCGGGTCCAAATTTTTTTTAACGGGACGGGAAATGAGTCCTGCCCTACCCGTCCCGTTGCCATCCCTAATTTTATTCCTTTTTTAAGAAAAAACGGTCATTTTATTTTATTTAATAAAAAATTTACAAAGTCAAGAATAATACAACTTAGACTGTTTTTAATGATGTAGTTAAAAACAATTGTAGCAATATCAAGATTTTTCAAGATAATAAATCATTAGGAATAACAAACAAGGACAATAAAACTCTTGTGCAAAAAATCACACTTTTATGGTCAAAAAGAAAATTCAAATAAGTAAAGAATCACTAAGAAAAAATAAGTTTCTGCTCCTAAAAAATCGGAGCGCTGAGAAAAAAAGAAAACCCTATTCCGCCTAGGTTTTGGCCGGCCGTCACATCCCGCCTCCATGCATGAAGGAGCCGGAGATTGATAAATCACCACCACCGGTGGTGACTCCTAATAAAAATTCGAAAAAACTGAAAAGAAACCTTCTAGGGGCTGATGAGGGAGGTAGCAGGCAATCAGATTCGGACTCTACGTTGGCCAACCCTAGTCTAGCGTTCGACTTTGGATCGGTAAATAATGACTCGACGGAGACCACACAAGAGGAAACAAATAAAAACAACACACAAGAGGAAACAAATAAAAACAAGGAGGACAGTAACGCTAAGGAAGCAAACCCTATGAACGTTTGGGGTACGAATAACCTTCGACAATCATGGAACAGGAAAACTGTTACGCCGGGCTTCTATGCCAGAGAAGGTGAAGATGGTGATTTTTCGATAAAGAGGACTTGAGTGAGGACGAATCGGACGACTTAGTAGCCATGTACACAATCCCAGATGAAGATATTCGTGCAATGGCAACCCCATACCGTAGAGCTCTAGTTGTGAAAGTTCTTGGACGTAAAGTGGGCTACACGATACTGAAACAACGCATGCAAGCCCTTTGGAAACTCCCATATGATGTCAATCCTGTGGATATTGGTAATGATTTTTATTTCGTTCGGTTCTGAATTAAAGCTTAATATGATAGGGTGCTTAGGGAGAGACCACGGATGATATTGGGTCACTACTTAACGGTTCGTAAATGGGATCCAACTTTTAATCCAAAGAAAGAAAAAATTTCGAACACAATGGTTTGGGTTCGTTTCCCCGACTTCCCGATACACTATTTCAATGACAAACATCTTCGAGGAATGGGGGCAGTTGATTGGGAAAGTCCGTGGAATCGATAAACATACGGAAGAGTTACTAAGGGGTCATTACGCAAGGGTATGTATTGAAATCGATTTGGAAAAATCACTTGTGCCAGCAATTAAAGTTAACAAGAAGCTTAGAATTGTGGAATGTGAGGGATTATCTCTAATATGTTTAGTTGTGGCGTGGTTGGCCATCGAAAAGAAACTTGTGGCTCACAGCAAAACCAATGCAGAGAAGACGACAAAGAAACAAGCTATGCCCACCATCCTCGGGCCTTGGAATATAGGGGTGTTCACGAATTGACTGAACCGACCGAGAACCGAAACTTCGGTTCGGACCGAAAACTGAATCGAAAATTTCGGTTCTGTTTTCGGTTTTTTTTTTTTGCAAATTTCGGTTTTTCGGTTCGGTTCGGTTCGGTCGGTTAACCGCAAAACATAATTTTTTATTTATTTATTTATTTTTATTTTTTTAAATTTTTATTTTTATTTTATTTTTTATATAGTATAATATAGACCAAAAACTATAAAAAATATGTTTCCCAGTGACAACTTATAAGAAAATAAATTAAAAGTAGTCATAATTAAATTTCAATTATTTATTTATATCTAATTTATTTATACCGAAAAATCAAAACGAACCAGTTCACTTTTTAATTTCATTATGTCAATTTTAGTTGGCCGTGCTAAACATAATTATAACTATATAAATGTATGTATTCCAAAGAAAAAGTGAACAACAATAGCAAAAAAATAAATAAATCGATTTTAACCGAACCGAACAAAAACCGACCGAACCGGTCGGTTTTTTAACCGAACAGAACCGACACTGTTCGGTTCGGTTTTTGGTCCGAAATTTTGGTTCGGTTCGGTTAAAAAACCGACCGATGAACACCCCTATTGGAATATAGTGCCTCCACGTGCACAAAGAAGACCCCCGAGGAAGGAGAATGGCACGGGAGCAGGTGAGGAACCGCCTATTTTCTTTTTTTGGTACTGGAAACCGAACAGATCCAATGATGGAACGGAGCAACTCGGATACAAAGGAAACCAACACTGGTCGGGACAAGGTACCGAAGGGCATAGGGAAGAAAACTAATACTCGGGTTCACTATACCAAAGAGACAAATAATTTGAATTCGATTTCGAGTGGGTCAAGGTTTTCGGCGCTACAAGATTTGGACGATCAGATGGGGGCAGAGGTCATCAGGGATCAAAATAAGTTAGGCGATGCGAGTATGAGTGTCGGGGTTATAAAGGTGTGGAGACGAGTTGATATAGAAAATCATTTGCTATAGTTGGAGATGATAGTGGCACGGGATAAAATCGCACCTATCACTCACGGGTCTACATATCTTATACAGAATAATTCCATACCTCTGGATGTAGATGTTGATCATGACATGACGGATGGAAATGCAAAAATTCCAAGGACACTAGGGTCTCAGTTTGATCATAACCGACCACTAGACTACAGTAATGAGGACATGTTGAGCTCGGATGAGGAATCGGTGGAAGAACTGGACATGTCCAAGATTGACACTTATAGTAGTGGTATGGGTTATGGCGATGGTGTCAATGCTGAATTTCATGGAGACTTGGCTACAAACACGGCCATGACCACAGTTAGGGGGGTTTTAACCTCCCCTCCCCAGGTATAATTTATTGTTCTATTTGTGTTAGAGTATATGCCCTTGAATGCCATAAAGATGATAGATTTATAGGGCATAAACATTGTAACTAAACTATGGTTTTTCTATTAATATAAGACAGTTGATTGTTGTTTTTTTATAGGCATTTATAAGTTGTGAATAAACAACGTAAAGTCCTTGATGACAAGGCGAACCTTCTACCTCCTATGGGATAGGAGGAAAGGCACTAGAATGGTTTGACCCTTGACATCTAAAAGGGTTCGCAAGTCTAAGAAATATTGATTGGGCATCAATAGTGAATAAAAACTTGTATGATGTAAGTTTCGACAGAGAAAGTGCCAGTCGTACACTATGGAAATGGTAGTGGGAACTTATATCATAGACGTGTCAGTTGGACTGATATGTTCGAACATGGCTCGCATCAGTTCATCACATGGGTATTCACTCATTGATAGTCAATGATGAAACTGATAAGTAGTGATAGGTACGTGTGAACCTCTGACTTGAGAAATCGAGTTGAAGATGTACTTGTGACATCAAGTCTATCATTAGAGTAGTTAGATTCAAATCACCTGTTGGTGGAATCGACCTCGAAGTGCGACTTGATGGGCAAGTAGCATTGTTAACTGATTTGCAATATGGAATTTATTCTCTCATAAGTGAATGAGTAAAATATCCTATGCGATCATGAATAAATGAGGATGAAATTCTTTGGCCAAAACATTTAAATACCTCGACTTATTATGAGCTTAGGCATATGTTAAGTTATATGAGTTTTGACTTTAAACCATGACTCTTACTTGACTGGGATATAAGAATAAAAGGTTTATACACGTACGGTATTCACGGCGTAAAGGTTTGGAATGATCATATTCATTCGTTCTCAATTGGGTTATGGTGTGAGCTACGAGACTGGTTAGGTGTCACTCACAAACCATTGGATTCCTCCCAATTGCCTTTTGAGATAAACTTAAAGAGTCGCGCTTAAAGGAAGTGCAAAAGGAAAAACATGGAAAAAAGACTTGAGAGAAATTCACGGCATTGGATGCCGTAATTAATTAATTAATTATTGGATAATTTAATTAATTAATTAAATTAATGAGTTAATTAATTTCTTGGAGAAATTGAATTATAAATTAATTAGGAATTGAATTAATTGGATTATCAATTTATTTATTGGATAAATAAATTATCTGATTAATTAATTAATAAGCAAGACGAAAGCCCGAAGGCTTCCGAGCCCACTAAGGGGCGGCCAAATAGACGCCCAAATAGGGCTCTTGCATGCTAGTTTTATTATTTCATAATGATATAAATATATCACAAGGTGAAAAATAACAAAAAGACAACTTACATAACTTTCTCTCCAAAAAAAAGTCTCCCACCTCTCTCTCTCTCTCTAGCCGTCTTTGACAAGGAATAAATGAGGAGTTTTTTGTTTTTGATTCCGGTGTGACGAATTAGAGACGTTGGCAAATTCGGCGTTAGAGAAAAGGATCACGTTCAGAAATCAACATACGCGAGAACGGTAATTTTTCTATACACAATTAAACACGAGGATTAGAGATGATTCGGGCTTTGGGAATTAAATTTACTTTCTGCTGCGTTTTATTCGTATAATTCCCAACAATTTGAACTTCTCACTCTGTTTAATTAAATGACATCTATTTTTTGGAATTGCAAGGATGCGGCGAAACCTGAGTTCTTGAATTCACTACGAGAAGTTCTTAATTAACATAAGCCAATGGTCCTTGTGCTTGTGGAGCCACGAGTTCAGGGTCACAAGGCGAATGTTATTCTGAAATTCAACAAGTTTGATAGAGTGGAAAAAATGGAAGCTCGGGGATTTTCAGGAGGTATCTGGTTATTTTGGAATTCATTAGAAGTTAGTATTGATATTATTGAAGCAAATGAACAATGTATCACCTCCATCATACGACGTGAAAGTGACACAGATTGGGTTCTAACAGTAGTTTATGCAAGTCCTCAAGTAGAGACGCGTAACCACCTTTGGAAACATCTCATTCGAATGGAACCGTATATTCACGGTCCATAGGTGATTGTGGGGGACATGAATGTGGTTACGACACAAGCCGAAAAAATGGGTGGAGCTCCAATTGATCCTTCCAAGTGCCGCCAATTTCTAGAGTGTATTGACAAGTGTGGGCTAATTGATCTTAAGTATATTGGTTCACGTTTCACGTGGGATCATCTTTACAAGAAAGGTTGGACCGGGTTTTGTGTAGTGACAAGTGGAGGATTGAGTTTTCGAAAGCAACAGTGCGACATCTACCCCAAATTGGGTCGGACCACTCCGTTTTATTACTCACTCTATCTGAGCAGACGGTTCACTTCTAGTTTAGAGTACTTTCGATTCCAATCAGCATGGTTCACGCATCCGAACTTTCATGAGTTAATCGAGACACATTGGAAACTGCAAAGAGTTCAGGGACTTCACGCACAAATCCAGCATACTCGAGTAGGGTTTCATGTGTGGAACCATGAATTTTTGGTAATATTTTCAAGCGAAAACAACAACTTCTAGCTCGCATCTCGGGTACTCAACAGGCACAGGGTATCAATTTTAGATATTCTCTACGAAAATTGGAGAATAAATTACAAGTGCAGTACTTTGAAACCCTACGACAGGAGGAATTATTTTGGAAGCAAAAAGTGAGGGCTCAATGGCTTCGAGCGGGAGACCTTAACACACGCTTTTTCCATTTGTTAGTCGTGACTCATCAGGGTAAAACCAAAGTGTGTGCTCTAGACCATGGGGATGGGATGGTAGATACCGAACCAGAAAATCTCAAAAAAATGGCTGTGGAGTACTATAAGGACCTGTACGGTCAAGGAGACCCGGTGGGGAGTTACACTTGTACGCGAGGATTCCCGAAACTTCAGGGCCATGATGTCGAGGTATTGTCTCGCCCGCATAAAAAAGGAAGTTAAAAGAGCTCTTTGGAATATAAATCCGTCTAAGTCATCGGGGCCAGATGGTATTCAGCCTATGTTCTATCAGCAATGTTGGGATACCGTATGTGATGACATTTTTTGCTGGTACAGGAAGCGATTCGCTCAGGTACTATCGATCCATCTTTTACTAGTTCTCGGATTGTCTTAATTCCTACAGTTAAGAACTCAACACATCTCTCGCAGTTTAGACCAATTAGTCTTACGAATGTAAGTGTCAAAATCGTTACAAAGACATTGGCTAATCGCATTAAAGAATTTATTGTGAGCTTATCCCACGATCACAAAGCAGTTTTATTCCGGAAGGCAAACAATTGATAATGAGTTAATTACTCAGGAGATTTTACATGATTTACGTCGGCTAAAAGGCAAAAAAGGTTTTTCATAGCCAAAATTGATTTTGAAAAAGCTTATGATCGTATTAATTGGAGTTTTCTTGAGAATGTGTTGAGGGAAATTGGCTTCCCAGCGTCTTGGAGTTCGCTTATTATGGAGTGTACCACACGAGCCCAACTATGTCTTCTATGGAATGGTGAAGCAACAGAGTGGTTTACTCCTAAGCGAGGTCTAAGACCCTTATCGCCTTATCTTTTTGTGTTTTGTATGCAGAAATTAGGGTGTCTAATTGAGCTGGTAGTGCGGGAGAAGAAATGGTGTCCAATACCCATTTCCCGACATAGCCCTTGTATCTCGCATTTGATGTTTGTTGATGATTTGTTATTATTTGGAGAGGACACGGTGCATCAGGCAAAGACGACTATGGATACGTTGAGGAAATACTGCAACCTCTCACGTCAAGCAGGAAACTCTCATAAGTCAAAAATCTTTCTCTCCAATAATGTGACTCCAGAGCTGAAATGCCGAATTAGTGCCGATATGAATCTTAATCATACAGACAACTTGGGTTGGTATTTATGGATTCCTCTACAACATGGGAGAGTTCTTCGCAGGGACTATGAATTTTTAGTGGATCGAGTTAAAAAAGATTGCAGGGCTGGAAACGAAAACATCTATCTCTAGCAGGTCGTGCAATTTTAATTAAATCGGTTACGGAGACCCTATCTTCCTTTAGGCGTATGTGACACAATTGATAAGGCAAATTGACAATTTCTGTGGGGAGGTTCGGAGACTGAAAAGAAAACGCACCTTGTTAATTGGGATACTGTGTGTAAACCGAAAAAGCAGGGTGGTTTAGGGTTACGTCACACTAGGACCACAAACTTGGCGTTACTCGGCAAATCAGGATGGCAATTACTCAATGACGATGAGAGCCTGTGGGTTCAAGTGTTCAAACATAAGTATATTCTGAGGCTTAGAGCTCGAGCGAAGAATGCGACGTCAGCCACATGGCGAAGTATTCAATCGGTAATACCCCTTCTACAAACGGGAATTCGCTGGATCGTGGGTAACGGGAATAAAATTCACTTTTGGGAAGATATTTGGCTAGGCGATGAACCGCTAGCCTGACATCACGCACAATCCATTCCATCGAAGGATAAACGTCGCACAATCGATCCGTACTAGATACCGGGACTTGGCTAGGATTGGGATGGATTACAGGGCCTATCAGAAACTATTAGAACTCGTTTGCAAGAAATCGACTTGGATAATCTCGCAGGTCAGCAGGATAAGCCACATTGGATATTCTCATCGGATGGTAAATACAACTGTAAAAGTGCATACGAAGCACTAACTCGGGCAGCGGATGGCATGGGGATTCGAAATTGTGGATGAAAATTTGGAAGGTCCCAGGGGCCCATCATCGCATAATGTTTCTTTGGCTCTTCCGTCATAATAAAGTGATCACCAATTTGGTTCTGAGAGATCGGGGAATTGTGGCTTCAGACAGCTATAATATTTGTGGGATCGTATCGGATACCCCATTACATGTCGTTCGGGACTATAGTTGGGCGAAAAAATATTGGCTTCAATTTGTTGATTCTAATTTTATAACTCTTTTTTCTCAGGCACTGACAAAGAATGGATTGAATGGAACCTATCACACAAGATAAATAGGTATGAGTGGTGCTATAGGTGGGATCTCTTGTTTACTGAAACTCTCTCTTTTCTTTGACAGGTTTGCAATGAAATAACCCACGGTGTTCGGGATGAGGTACCGACATGGGACCTAGATGTGTTACATAAAGGAATTGACGGAACACTTACAGCCCTCAACTTTGATCCGGAAGTGATGCACCTTCGGTTACACACGGGCTGGAAAAAATCGGCACCCGACTATACCAAACTCAATGTTGACGCTGCGGACGTCGGGTGGTCAGATGGGGGTCGGTGGTACTCTTAGAGATGAGCATGGAACTTGGTTAGGGGGTTCTGTAGTCACATTGAGTGAAATGTGGGAAACGTATTGGTAGTTTAAGCGAGATGTCTTTAATTTATGTCTTTGTGTACATAAAATTTTTCATTTGAAGATATTTCTACGAATCAGATCTAGAAAAGATGATCTCGTCCCATTTTTTATATGATCACTCATTCTATTACGGTGATTAAAATTTCTATACATATATTTATAAAAAGATAAATAAATAAAATTGTTTTATTTTTTCATAACCAATTCTTTTAAGATTTTGCCAATTTATTATGAGCGCGCCAACTTAGGTGGAGCGGCCCTAACCCCTGGTCTAACCTGTAAAATGATAATTGATATCAATTATTAGTAGAACAAGAAAGTTTATAGATATTAATTATCGCTGAAATGTTTACTTGAGCTCCAGTTGATAATATAATAAATTAAGAGGGTGCTTAGCTAACCTTATTGTAAAGAATTTATACATTTTTAGTGCTTATCATTTATTTTTTTAAGTTTATAAGTTGTCTATTTTATAAGCTCTTAAAAAATAGATTGGGGTTTTCTAACTTATTTTTCCGGAACTTATAAGTTGTTTAACAAAATTTTTTACCAAACACCTTTTAAGAGTTTATAAACTATTTTAAGGAGCTCATAAATTCAACCAAACACCCTCTAAATTTTTAGTTTTCCCTTGATAAAAGTTGGATCTTAGTTCAATTAGTTATAAAACAATAAAATATGAGCAAAAGCTAAAAGCTAAATGGATATGATTCAAGTCGTACACGATTAAAGCTCATTGGGTTCAGTTCTTTTTTTTTTTTTTCCATCCCTTTTTTAGCTAAGGTCTTTGGTTCTAATCAATTTGCAATTAAATCGAAATCAAATATAATTTTAATCAATTAGCAATTAAATCAAAATCAAATATAATTTTATGCTCAATATAAATTCTTGAAAAATATATTGTTCGATTGGATTCGAACCATCCACACCTCAAAAAAAATATAAACAACAATTTCGACTTAAAGAACCAGTATCTTCTTTCTTCTTAGCAAGGGCCGCACTTATTTTTGTTAAGCAAATGTAATTTCATTCATAATCAAAACAATTCATAAGTACAAAAAACGGAACCTTGAATTCCTCGCAAAAGATGGCCCCCTCTACTATAAATTATGACGTAAACTCGACTACTTTGGTTTATCTTAAATGGGCACCTCCTAAGTGTAATGACTAATGAGAATTCAATAGTATAGAGTCTCTAAATAATAACAATAATTCATACAGTGAAATTCACAAAGAGTATCTAATATCTAGATTTTGCAATAATGTCAGAATTTAAAGGTTCGAGAATTTCTAAAAATCACACTATATTGTATGACTTAATTTCAGAATCATGAGTGAAAAAGTTCTATCATCAATAATACAAAGGGAACATCAGCGCTCCAAAGTAGGCCCCTAATCAAATTCAAATTGTTAACAGTGGTAAAGCATATTAAATTAGATAACATTATGGGGAATAGTACTTAGGGAAGAATTAATTGTTCTAATCCCTATTCAATGGGCTCCAATCAAGATGTAATATTATAACCCGGCTGTACAATAATTAAGGAGAGAATTATCTGTTTTAGGCTTTCAATGACACCACAATTAATTACACACTTCTTTTGGACAAACCCCACATCCCCTCCTCAAATCAAGATTTTTGCCCTTCACTTCACCATCCACCCCCACTCTCTAATGTCTCACGCTCCCACCCGCTCCCACCCCCACACTAAACACTCCTAATAATTTCTAATTTAGATCGAATCTAATAGTTTGAGTGTGTATTTTGTATTTATGTATTTCATATAAGTGTGTGTGAAAACCGCACACAATATACCTTGCTGTGTGTAAGACTAGGACTATTGATCTTAGTGTCTATCTCTTTTACACGGTGAGATATATTGTGTGCAACTCCTACATACACTTGTGTGAAATAGATACACACAAAATTCATACTCGAACCATTGAATTCGATCTGACCTAAAATTACCCCTATACTTTCCAAAATTATTTGAATTTTTATCAAGCTTAAAAAAAAAATCAATTGGATTTGAGTGCTTATCTATCCAAGTTCAAACAATATTTAATCGAATCAAACACAAAACGAACTCTGTAACTCGATATTTTGTGTATATCATACTTTGATTGATCGTGTCAAGCTCGTGCCTGGCTATATTTTATCAAACATAAAAGTGTTTGTAATCTTGTTCGTTTTGTTTAACAACTCGAGCTCAAACAAGATTTTAGCAATTTATCTCGAATCAAATACTAAATAACTTGATTTATTTTTCAACCATGTCCCAATTTAATTCAGAAAGGGAAAAACGAAACTCATCCAAGAAACAAAGGGTAATTCTATGCATTTGTCCTATTATACTAGACACCGTTGGATTACATGGGGTGTGTGATTTTCACTATTCAACATCTTGGGTACATCGATAGATGAACTAGGACCAATGCACCTACTCCATCGTACAATTTCCAAAAACACACACTAGTGAGTGTCGGTATGTGCGTGCATATATTATACTTTATCCCATCCCTCCAAATAAAAACACACAGAAACTCGTACAAGTGCGTGTCTATATATATATATATATATATGTATATGTGTGTATATATTGTAACAAATGGGGTCACACTTGCTATATTCTCTCATCTAATTCATCCTCAATTCATACACGCATTCCATACCATAACCATTCTCTTCAGTCTTCTGTTTTGTCTTCTGACGCTGCTATTACTAATTAATATCTCATCAAATCTCTCTCTCTCTCTCTGTCTAACCATTTCCTCCTCCTACGTAATCTTAATTTGACCTTTCACTTCACTTCACCGTTTGTTTCAGATCATTTCATCCATTTTAATCTAAACTAATTTCATTTCTTGCAACACTTTTATAATTATTATTACTTTTTTCAATACTTACTCAAAGGGATTTTCTTTGCTGCTCATCAGAGAAAATAAGGTACGTTCATGTTCTTCCATTTCCTTTAAATGTTCCTTTTTTCCCTATTATTTTTAATTAATGGGTTTTTTATATGGTGAAAATCCCATTATTTTGATTTTAAAAAAATAAAAATTCAAGCTTTATTCCCATTTTCACACACAAACACACTCACTGTGTGTATGTGTGTGAGTTTTCTTCACCATTTTTTCCAAATAGCTTTGTAATTTATTTTATTTAATTAATTTGTGATGCACAGTCAAAGACAGATTATATTTATGCAGAGCTGTGACATATTAACACATTAACAAACACTACTTTTTGACTCATCCGCCCTGCAAAAAAAGTTCTGCTTCATAGCGTCAAAGGTTCTTTTTACACACTGCTTTTTCTCTCTTTTCTACCATCTCAAAACATTGTCTTTTTTCTTTCAAAAGGAATTCTAGACTGGCGATATCTTGACACGATAAACTCAACTGATAAGTTTTAATGAGTTGGGTTCTCAAAACTTTGTTTAATTTTAATATTTTATACACTCTCTTTCAACTCACTCGTATATTTTGAATTCATTGAGCTCCTAATCAACTCGTAAAATGGCATTGGGATGGGATTATGGAAATTTCTGAGGTGCTTCGGATTTATTTTACATCACACATTCAAAATAAATGGGGTGGTTTTCACACTCACCTATCTGTATAAACCACCCACCATAAATGCTTGTGTTATGAAAAATGAACCGGGAGCAATACGCCTGATCCACCATATAATTACCATTGGATTATGAAACTTTTTCTTTTTTTATTTTAAAAACACAAACTATATTTTATTTATTTATTTATTATTGTATTTAATATGTTTTGTACCATTGGACTAGAAACTTGTACCCTATAGAGACGTTACGGCCTTACGGGTCTAAAAGGAAACAATTCACCGCAAATTTTGGAAGTTCCATAAATTCTTCTATTCCTTTTCAATTAAAGAAAATATTTTTCTAGAATTATATATATATATTTTTTTTTTACACATTTTGAGTTTATTATTTTGGGGTAACGAGCTTGGACTTTTTGGACAATAACAATAATTCTTTTTTGCCGGATTTATTGTACACTAATAATTGTGATTGTATCAAAATTCGTAATTCCAAAGACATTTCTTTATTTTATATGATTCAATCCCCTATGCTAAGCTAGTTTGAAAAGTAATGACATTTCATGTGTTGGATTACTATTGTTCCTACATTAATAACTGATTTTCTTCCTTTTTGCGCTTGTGACATTTCATCTGTCAAATCTCCCATGATTTATTGCTTGAATTTAATGTTTTATGTTTGTTTTTTTCCTTTTATTTTTCAGGAGGGTTTGGTCTACAACATTTGATTAATTCAAATAATTATATAATCAAATAGCAACATAAAAATGCTCATGAGGAGGAGGCTAGCCTGTTGTACAAGAGACATGAGAGAAATCAGCATTGATTTTGATGAACAAGAAAGTAAGCAATTATCCCTCGAATTTCTATTTTGTTTTAATATAAAATAAAACATCAAATTAGAATAAAAGATCCGGGCTGTAATAAAAATATCATCAACTTAAGATACTTGTATTCTATTATTACTATAAGACAAGTTATGCCACACTCACAACCCCACTCTCCACCAAAAAGCAAAAATGAAAAGAAAATATTAATAGTTGTAAATGTAAGTATTTATCATGTTTGATTGTTGGTAAAATCCGCAAATTATGCACTAAATTTTGGATTAAGTAATGTGTGACATGATCTTATACCATTTCATATGTGAAGTTTATTCAAGTCATTGAATTTCTTATCTATCGATATTCGTCGGTGATCAATGTACCTAATTACCTACCACATGGGTTCCTTATGAAAGTCCTATAGTTGGAAAATAAAATTTTAAAGGCTTAAATGGGGCAAAAACTTAGGTACAAAAATTTCTAGTGAAAATAAGGTGTCCCCTACCCAAATGGTCCAGACCAAAAAAGATATGCATATTTGTTTGGTAACACAAAATTGCCGTTTCACTACAGTACAAGCGGTTTCATGTACTTCCAACACTCTTATTTCAGTTTCAGTATAATTACGACCATTCATTGTGAGTCGCACCTCATTTATAATTATAAACTGTAATTATATTGGTACTCAGAATCACGGGAGCTCTAGTTTAGTCGATTTCACACACACACGCACCTAGTAAAAGAAAAAAGAAATCCTTTTATTTATGGTAAAAAAAAAATTAAATCTATCATGTAGTATCTTGTTCATTTTTGACCATGTGGGGGTGACTCCATTTATTTACATTTATTTCAGCCTGCAAGAAGTAGTTCTATGCCTCAGTACTAAAGATGATGGACATTTACTCATAAATGAAAATTTTCCATTCACCAATTAAAGAAATTTGACTCCTTTTTTGGCTTTTCAAAATATTTAATATTACATGTAGGTCCCCCTATTTTGATACAATTGGAGCTGGTACCCATATATGTGGCCCCCAAAATTTCAAAATTACAAGACTTTACATAGGGAAAAAGTCTTTTATTTTTTTGTGTTTAGGTAGGTATCAATATAAAGTGATAGGGATTTATCAATATCAGTTAGTGATGGAGTTTGTATGTACACATGGTCTAGACATCAAAGTCTTTGTCCTCTGACATTTCCTTTTTTAAAAATTCTACATGTTTTATTTGGATCTACATTTATTGTAAAATTTATTGATCTCCTCTTGCTTTTTTTAAAAAAAATTTTTTTTTTGCTATTTCAAGTTTTGACTTTTTAAAGTTTGTAGTTAAATAAACAATGATCATTTGTGAGATCCCTTCAATTGTTTGATTTATTATTTTGATATCTATCAAATGGATTCTTGTGATAGCCACTGAACTCGAGCTCCGAAAAACGACCCTAAAATGTCGTTCGTGCTTTTTGTTTTTGGACTAATTTACTTTTGATTTCTCGTTCGTTTTGTTTTAACGTATTTTTAAGCTGTCTTATTCATATCTTATATCGGGGATTTTATTTGTTAGTGAAATTATATGGTTGGTGAGATAATTTTGGTGAATGTTCGATTTTACTCCATTTTGTGGTTGGTTTAGTTGGTGGCATTTGATTATAACATATCGCGTGCTACTTAATAGTTGAGAGCATGTGCAGAAGCAAACTTGTGATGTTACACATTTCATATACTGTGGTTGCATGTGGGTACTCTAAATTTATAGCAATCAAGACAAAAAATTCTAGAATTTTGTTTGCTGAGATTTTGTTGTTTATTGCTTCTTTGTGTATAGAAGAAAATGGTTGTCCAATACTGATGTATAGGAGCGCACAGGAGTCGAACTTGAGCCAAAAATTTCGAGCTTGTTGAGCTCGAGCATGAAATTTAAAATAACATAAAATTATATATATTCTTAAATATGGATTAATATAGATTTATATTATATCACGAGCATATTATTAAATATATCATGACAAATACCAAGTAAGTCATTATACATTATCAAATATATTTTATATATATATATTAATTTTTTGTCTGGATCTCTTTTTCTTTCATGAATAACTAACTTCAAATTTGAAAACTTCAGGAATAATGACTTACAATGGCCTGGAGAGCTATGACAATGACAGTGGAACGAGCAGAGGAGATGGTTGTGTCACTGATTCTTTTGATGAAGATGATTCGAGTTGCTCTTCCAGCACTAATGCTTTTGGATCATTCTCCTCTCTGTGGACTATAATGAAGAAAGATGATCGTTCTCAAGATGAGTGGAGCTTCTCAGCAACCCCACGACGACACTTTGATGTGAAAGAGAAGCGAGACTATACCACTGAGTTTTCAGATGTTGATACTATGAAGGAGAAATTTGCTAAGCTTTTGCTCGGTGAGGATATTACAGGAGGTACCAAGGGGAGTTCCTCCGCATTATCTTTGTCGAATGCCATAACAAATCTAGCAGGTATAGTAGTAATTTACTATTTGGTCTTAACCTAACTTTGTTTACATGAATGGTAATTAAGAGAAAATTATCAAATAATGTTTAAGTTACATTCGGTTGAAGTGCTCCCTTCGTGCAAGATTACCATTTGACCTTAATTATGAAGAGTTTTAGACGAGAGTTGAAAACAAAGTTTTGTTTACCTTTGCATTGTTGACCTTGAAAATAGTAGTTGTAGTTAAGAGCTACTGGTGTCAATTCATTTTAATTGAGACATTTTTAGGGGCGCGGGGGACATTATAGGAAATGAAGCTTCTTTTCAGGACCCTGGGGCAGGAGTCATAAGTTAAGACGAATAGAGTTAAAAAAATATACTGTAGATCAAGGATTTTCGACCTCCTTAGATTATTGTTATGCCAGTCTCCACATATACGAGTAAACATGCACTACACCGAATGGCGTTTTGAGGGCCTTTACCAAATGCAAGAAGTGTATATATAAATCCTGAACCTACTGATATGATAGATTACTCATATAGCAGTTAAAACCTCTCACGGAAAAAGTTCATCGTCCTATGCTTAAGCTTTCATTATTCCAATCATGTAAATAAGAAAGCATTTTGGTTTAATTACAGCTTCTGTTTTTGGCGAGCTGTGGAAGTTAGAGCCATTGGCAGAGGAAAGAAAGAGCAAATGGCGCAGAGAAATGGAGTGGCTACTCTCCCCGACGAACTATATGGTTGAGTTGGTCCCTGCCAAGCAAAATGGCGCCAATGGCCGGACATTAGAGGTACTATTTATTTCCAATCCAATGCAACAAGTATTCGCTATAAAATTTAGTCTAATTGCAATTTTTGTTTAGATAATGACCCCAAAAGCTCGAGCAGACATCCATATGAATCTCCCAGCATTGCAAAAATTGGACTCCATGCTAATTGTAGGTGGTCTCACTCTCTCCCCTCACAAAGCAATTCATTTTTTCGCCCTTTCGACATTTAAATTTCACCCCATTGATTTCTCGAATTGATAGGATACGCTCAATCAAATGGTTGATACGGAGTTTTGGTATGCGGAAGTGGGTAGCCGAGCAGAAGGAAGAAGTAGGAGTGCCGGGCAGAGCAAACGGTGGTGGCTTCCATCTCCTAGGGTACCTACAGTTGGACTCTCAGATGTAGAGAGAAAGAAATTGTTGCATCAGGGTAAATTGGTCTATCAAGTTTGCAAAGCTGCAAAGTCAATCAATGAGAATGTCTTGTTTGAAATGCCGATTCCCATTATCATCAAGGAAGCACTCCCGAAAGTAAGTTGAGCAATCTTTTATCCTAAGCACCGAGAGCTTGAAAGCGCCCTTCAATAGTAATATATTTGAAAGGTCTCAGAATATGAGACATGTGGGGTCCATCATATATGGGTGATGATTGTGATTGTATCTTGACTTGGAATTCTGGTTTCCCCAAGAATCATTCTTCTAGTATTTCTCGATGCGTTTTCAAAACAACTTGAACACTTTTGCGTGTCCTTTCTTTTGCTTTAAGATTTATCATCTTAATTTGAAGGGTAAATTACAAACCCCCCTAGGTGTGAGGATTACCATAACTTAATCTCTTAGTAAAAGCAGATTACAATTTTATCCTATGTTTTTCGAGTTGTCAGAATCTCTGACAACAGTGACAAGGGGTTATTTTGATAATTTGCAAAGCCTTAGGAGGCTCGTGGTAATTATCCAATAAGTGAGGGGGTATGCATGTAATTATCCTTACTGTGAATATAATGACGAGCCAAACAAGCTCACTTTCTTGCTTGTCCTTTGTTTCAGTCTGGAAAGGCAAGCCTCGGGGACGAACTCTACAAAATACTGACTGCAGACTCTATATCTACCGAAGAAATGATCAACTGTTTAAATCTGAAATCAGAACACAGTGCTCTTGAAGCCATTAACAGATTGGAAGCGGCTATATTTACATGGAAAGAGAAAATCGCAGAACAAGGCAGTGGTAAGTCTCCAGTTCGAACATCATGGTCTTTCGTGAAAGATCCATTATCCGAGCTGGATAAGATCGAATCATTAGTGAACCAAGCAGAATTGCTTCGCCAGCAGCTGAAGATCAAATATCAAAACCTTCCCCAGACATTCCTTGACGTGACAAAAATCCAATATGGCAAGGTGAGTAACGCAATATTTTACTGCATAAACGGATATAATATAAGAACATATAGGTGGAATTGGTTACTCTTTGACCATTTTTTATTACCAAATGAGTAGAATGATATATGCTATCATTCTACTTTTGCTCCCTTAAGCCAAAATTTTGCCATTGTTTTTCCTTCCGCTCGCCTTGTCATTTCGTGGGATCGGTACACATGATATGTCTCAAAGTAATACTATACATAAGAGTAAATTACACAGAAATTCCTGCATGAGACCCTAATTATGATTCATACTAAGGTTTGAAAAATTATCATAACTTCTCCCGTCAGTAAAAACAAATTACAATTTCACCCTCCTATCAGTAAAAGTAAATTACTATTTCACCCCTTGTTTTTCTTGTTGTTGGAGGGGTGTCTTGCAAGACCTTAGGGGCTCGTGTACTCAATAAGTAAAGGGGCGTGCATGTCATTATTCCTATATTTTACGCACTTTCTTAGAGTTCCTAAATTAATTATGAGCAAGAATTTTTTATTTTGTCAAAAAATTGTAGGATGTTGGGCAAGCGATTCTCGAAGCATACTCTCGGGTTCTAGCCAACTTGGCGTTCAGCATTCTCTCCCGCATAGGTGACATTCTGCAAGAAGACGTGATAAGCAGCCCAAACTCACCTGCAGCAATGTCACATCTCGTTGGAGCCAAAATCCCAGGAATATCAGACAGTCCAATGCTCGATCGGGTAAGGCACTCCCTTATCCATCAGTTGAACAGCACAGATGCAAAATGTCGTGAATCGACAGATGCTTCTGATGTAGAAGCTCAACATGAAGAGGCTAAGATTAGTTCTGTGAGTGTGACACCTAGTCGAAGCCGAGTGTGGTGCATAGGCAAAGAGGCTTGCAGTAGTGTGTCCGCTCAAAATTCTCCTTGATATGTTCAGTATTTTTTGTATATATAGACGCCATGTTTATGCGATACATCAAGCTTATGTATAGCTGCATGCATATGTTGTTTGTGATTTGATTTTGTGTTGGATCACAAAATTGACGAGTCTCGTTGAGAATATTCATGTAATTTTTCCAAGTATAAGCTTCAATGAGATTCAAGTTTGATACATAAGTAAAGAAAATGAAAACTAGTACAAAAGAGTTATTTTGACGTCAAAACGTTTGAAAAATCATTGACGAAAATGTTTTTTTTTTTATTATTATGGGAAGGAGGGGGAGACCATAAGAAGCTACCGACAAATCCGGGGTGGTAGTTATCACGCAGGACCAAGTGGTATTCATTCGATCGAATTCTAAAAAACGTACAAGTATCCATATCCGGAATCGAGATATAGTGAAGAACTTGGTGTAACCCTTTCTTAGCTATTACGAAAATGTCGAGAGTGATGTATGGTGTGCTATTGATCGGAATTTATCCTAATTTCTTTATAGAGGTAATTATTAGGAAATCCACGTAGCAATTTTCTGTGATTCTTATTTTTATTTATTTTTTCATTCAAGAGAAGGAGGGGTTACCCAAGATAGTGTTTAGTCCGACAAACCCGGATTACTAGTCACAATATGTGACCAAGTTTGACCAATGTTATCACCATCAAGAATGTTTTGGATGCGCTCGTCAGGCGCATTAAAGTACAATAAAGGGTGTTGTAAACCTAACTTGGCTAGCATGTTTGCCGCTCGATTGGCTTCCCGCTAAATGCAGGTGATAGAGACCTCTCAGTCTCTAGTCAAGACATCACGTATTTGTTGGATCAGATCATAAAAATGATGAGTTGTGGAGGTGTCCACAATGCTTCGGATAGCATTACGGCAGTCAGATTCAAGTATCAAATGCTTAACTCCGGATTTCCACGCCATCTCTAGTCCCTCTAGAATGGCTCGCATTTCAACCTCGACAGAGGAGCATGGGTCAATTCGCCCAACAAAACCATTAATCCAAATACCATGCTCGTTTCTCAGGGGCCCTCCAATCCCCGCCAGAAGGTCCGAATTGTTTTCAATATGTGTCATCGTTGTATCTACGTTCACTTTGTAGTAGCCAGGCGAAGGCTTAGTCCAACCCGTATGTAGCTGGAGTAACACTACATTCGGGTCGACGAAAGTCAATTGTACAATACAGTCAATTCGTAAGAGTAACATATCTAGGACCATAATAGGTGTCTCATCCCTTCCGCATATAACTTGTTAGTTGTATATACCTAGCTCTTAGAATAATATTGGGACATTGAATTTGAAAAGTAATTGAATACATAATTTGGATTTAAATATCATTACATTTTAATTGGATAGCTCGACTATTATAATTCCTATATGGTTTGTCATATAATGCAAATACATAGAAAATATTTACTGTATTTGGTTGGTTGGGGGAGGGGATGCCAAGGACAACATGTTGGTCAATTACTATTTTACTAATTTCAACTCTTTATTGCTTCAACAAAAATGTCTATTCCTCGGTCAACTTGGTTGGATCATGAGCTAGTTTAAATGTTGGGATCTTTTTATTGCCTAATTAACCAATAAAAATAATAAATTATCTTCTTAATTTTATTGAAATAATTTATCTTTCTAAAATAAATAATGCAAAATGGTTTATTTAAAATTTTATAATTTATTGTTTATTTAATTATTTATTTATTTTTGGAATTTGAGTACACCAACATTTGTCTATCTTTGAAATAGTTTGTTCCATGTATGTGTAGTTACCCAGTGGTATCTGCTTCCACTTTTATATGAAAGATTTTGAGTTTAATTCTAGACTGTCACAAATTGTAACTTTTCTTTCTTTATTAGGAGTTTTATAGGGTTTGTGTGGTCCATGATTAAAGACTATTGTCTCGAGTTTGTCGGATCAGGGTATCCCCTTTGCCTAGGACTAGGAAAAAACAGATAAGACAATAAATATAATTTCGATAAGCATTATGAGATATCACTATTCAAATTCTTTGAGTTTAATTTATTAATAAAATCTTGAAAAAGCTAGCCCTCCAACAGGCAAGCAAGATTGGCAACCAGAAGTAACTTCAATACCTTCCATCTTGAAATGACCATTTCCTTATTGCCTGCAATTATCAAATCCAAAATTAAGCTACCAAAACCTAACTAATTCAATTAAAATCGCCACATATTGACTAGCAATTTTGGTCCGTTATCAAAAACCCTTCAAAATTGATCAAATCTAATAAAGTAATACAAGTGCACTAAATTTGTACATATATCCTCACTAGCGCTTTTGGTCCAATATCAAAAACCCTTCAAAATTGATCAAATCTAATAAACTAATACGAGTGCACTAAATTTGTACATGTATCCTCACTGGCACTTTTGGTCCAATATCAAAAGGCCTTCAGAATTGATCAAATCTAATAAAGTAATACAAGCGCACTAAATTTGTACATATATCCTCACTAGCACTTTTGGTCCAATATCAAAAAGCCTTCAGAATTGATCAAATCTAATAAACTAATACAAGTGCACTAAATTTGTAGATATATCCTCACACAAAAATCCCTCTTATAAATGCATTCATAAATTTAATTCTTCTCATTGCTTAACAAAGAAACATGGCATTAGCTTTCTCAATTATCCACAAAAAACCAGAACTGATTGTACCATCAGAACCTACTCCTCATGAAATTAAAGATATATCTGATTTAGATGATCAAGAAAGCCTGAGGCGACATTATCCAATAATAATGTTTTACAAAAATAATCCTTTTATGAAAGGAAAGGATCCTGTGAAAGTCATAAGAGAAGCACTTGGTAAAACACTTGTATACTATTACCCTTATGCCGGTAGGCTCATTGAAGGCCCGGATAAAAAGCTTAAGGTTGATTGCACTGCTGAAGGGGTGGCGTTTGTGGAAGCCGAAGCCCGAGTTAATCTCGACCAGCTTGGCGACACGATTCAGCCACCATTCCCGTATCCGGAATTGCTTTTGGCAGGCTATGAAGGAATGCTTGGTTGTCCATTGATGTTCATTCAGGTAAAAACTGAAAGTCATTACACTAAAAGACATGCATTTATGCAATAGACTTCTTAGATGTAGCTTAATTTAGCTGAGCCATGCAAATCAATAATATTAAAGGGTAAATCACATAGGCACCTCTTCGTGAGACCCAATTTACGGAAAACCTGAGGTTTATGAAATTACTATTTTTACCCCCTCTCAGTAAAAGTAAACCTGTATTTTACACTTATCAGTAAAAGCAGATTACAATTTCACTCCATGTTTTTCTTATTGTCACGATTTGACTGATGTATTTGGTGATTTGTAAAACCTCAGTGGGGCTCGTTGTAATTACGCAATGAGTGAGGGGGCTGACATTTAATTAACCTTATTCGTAAATATCGTGCTTAACTTTTAACACATATTAAGATGTTCTTACTTTAAACGAGATTTTGTGTTGATTTTATAATTTTTAACATATTCATGTTCTCTTATTCTACACAACACTTTGCGTTGATTTATCCTTTTGGAAATATAGGTATCACACTTTACCTGTGGAGGGTTCGTCTTAGCTATTCGCTTCAACCACATAATGAACGATGCACTCGGCTCAGTTCAATTTGTAACTGCTATTAGAGAGATGGCAAAAGGCGCATTGACCCCTTCTACACTACCCATATGGAAAAGGGAGCTCTTAACTGCGAGACATCCACCGTGTATCACACATGTGCACCCCGAGTACGAGACATACAAAGAGACCACAAGTGTTCTCCAATCCACCATGGATGACAAAACAGTAGTAAGAAAATCCTTTTCCTTTGGCTCTAAAGAAATCAAAGCTATTCAAAAGAATCTCCCTCCACATCTCCGTTCAAGCTCCAAGTTTGATTTGATCACAGCGTGCTTATGGAGATCACGCACAAGAGCTCTACAATTCGACCCAGACGATAACGTGAGAATCACGTGTGTAGTCAATGGGCGTGGTAAAAATTGCCTAGACTTACCTTTGGGGTACTATGCTAATGCAATAATTTGTGTAGCAAAAGTCTCAAAGGCAAAAACTTTATGCGAGAGTCCATTAGGGTATACAATAAACTTAGTGAAAGAAGCTAGGAGACAAGCTACCGAAGAATACGCAAGATCAACTATAGATTTCATCGCATCTAAGAGACGACCTGAAATTACAAATCCAGGGAATTTTATTGTATCGGATGCATCTAGAGCAGGATTTGATGAGGTAGATTTTGGTTGGGGAAAGCCAATATTTGGTGGAACAATGTACGGTGGTGACTACCATAATACCACTATTTATGCACGTTACAAAAATAAGAAAGGGGAGGATGTGATGCTAGCGCCAATTTGCTTGCCTTTTGCAGTGATGGCTAGGTTTGATAACGAGCTAAGGAGATTAATGTGGGAGCCGGTGGAAAATTCAAACACTATGATCGTTCCATCTAGACTCTAGGAATTTTCAATTCCTATAATGGTTCCATCTAAGCTCTAAGACAAATGTGGAAGTACCGTATAGTTCAATATCCTTATACATGTTTGAAGAGGCATAGATATTATCCCCCATTTTTTCTTCAAATTCCAATTTTCAACGATATACTGCCACATATTTCTTATTTATGTTGGCATGGTGTTATGTTTATCAGTATTACACTACCGATTCAGTTAAATTTCTGAACTTTGTAACCCCATTCAAGAGAAAGGACATTAAAGTTTACAGTTTGAGTTTTCTGCATATACATACATATATTCTGAAAGCTTCGTGTACTGTTTATAAATAAAGCTTGACAATTTAATCTGTTGTTACCTTCCAATTATAAGAAAGATCATAATTTCTGACTTTTTTCGAAGAATTTAGTCTTTTTTATTGAATAACTTTCATTTAATAAGGCCTAGCTCAAGTCATAGCTATCATTAAGTCCTACATCACAAATAACATCAATTTCGCAATGCATAATGTAAACGAGCACACAGAGACACGAAAATGAATTTTCAGACGACGTAAATACAGTAATATTATATGGCAGCAGAATAGTGATTCATGAGTCGTGACATGTTCTTTTCCTTTTTTTTCTGCTACAGATTTATATAGAATACGACAAAACCGAATCGTACCTTTACAGACAATTATGTTTCAAGGCTGTCAAACCAGTTACTGATGGTTCTTGATAGAACTCTCGTGTCATTAAGGGAAATAGCTTTAAGTCCTTGAGCAATAGCATCTGCTGGAGTGTACACAGGTCCTACTTGCCACTTTGGTTCCTGACGATACAAAGAAAACCATATTTCATTTATTATCTCTACTTTAGAGTTTAGGTTACCTTTATAAGGCAATTACTACTACTATAATATACTTTTTTCCCAATTAAAGGAAACTCATGGTTGACTGGTAATAGTACCTGTATGCATGGTGTTATATGGTTTCCACGTAAAATGACTTTCTCAAGTTTCCCACCAAAAGATTCAACACGAGGTTTTAGTGTCTCTTCAAGGAGATCTGTCTCATCAATTGTGTCAAAATCAAATTTAACCTGTACAAATATTGAAAGACTTACATTTGTTGTAGAATCACATTTTATTCAAGACTTAAGAGAGGCGAATAGTTAAATAAGTACCAATAGTGTGCGTTGAATGTTATATAACTTCTTAAAACAGTCGAGATTCTCTGCAGGTGTCGGCCTGAACTCGGAAATCCCTTGTGCAACCTAAATGAAATAACAAGATCAGATAACTTTATGGAAATATTTTTGGAATTTCATGTAGGAAAATCTAATAAAGTTTTTGTGAGAAAATAAGAGCAGTTTATATCAAGCCTGAAGGTAGAAGAAGCACAAGAACAAATAGAAAGTTTGGTAGCATATACCTGGTTAAATACAGAAGGCAACTGATCGACGAATTTGGTCAAAGACACAGCAGCTTCAGGATCATAATCTGGCACAACTCTTTCCGCCATATCGATTAACGTCTTCAACCCATCTCCTAAATTTACACATCTTCAAATTACTGAAGAATCATCAGAATAGACAAAAACGAGGCTATTAACAGATTACTTCTACAAGATACATGACAACTTATAACTTGCTCTGGCCTATTGCTTGGACTTCATAATTAAATAGAATTTTTAAGTCTTGGCTGCTTGAACAGCATAAGAATATCTTTCTGAGAAAATTAGGATGTCGCCAATTGATAATGCGTGTGAAATTTTTGTTAGCCATCAAATTTATTTCTGGTGGATACAAACCAAATAATCTAAGAACTCAAAAAATTTGCTTTTTCATGATAACTGGCTCTTGGACAAAATGGAAAGCCTCAACCCCAAAGAAGAGAAAGAAAAATCAAGTCCCAACAAGTTGGATTGCAATTTGCAGCATTTACATATTAAACAAATTAAAAGTGTTGAAGAAGTTAATTCCTCGTATACACGTCATTCTTCCAATGCCTTACATGTTTAACAAGTACAGATATTATCTTTTATTTAAGCAAATAAAATAGCAGAGAAAATGGATACTATAAGTACTAGAAGAAATTAAGAAAGTAATGATGCAGCATTTGACCGTAGATTTACCTGAGACACTCTGAGCCATTGAATACATAGGGGATGTCTCGATTAACGGCATCATCTGATTGACTAGAGGGCCCAACTGCAGTATAGAATACAGACTGAGGTCATTGTTGCAAATCCACCAAAATCTATTGGGCTACAGATGCAAATTTAATGTGACCATCCCACAAGCCTTTTGTACAGTATTCAATGATATTCCCCTCTACCTTTCATGTAAAAAATATAACATTCCTAGACAATTGATTATGAGAAACAATGCGAAAGCAACAAAATTTCGGATATGAATTTACCAATTAAAAGACACGAGAGTACAACAGACATGTACAACCAGAAGAATACATACAAGTGTCTATTCTTGATACAGTAACAAAACATCACCTTCTCCAGCAGAACTTCCAGTTAGGATAGTATATGATTTCAAGAAATTGTGCGAAAATAATATTTTGCATTAGAAATTATTATATTTATGTCGAATGAGCAACCTATTGATTTTACAACATTATTATAAAAAATTCAACACAAGTGTTCCATGCAGTATCCTTCAGCTAATCAGCAAATTTTGCCCCTAATTTTTTTGCGACTTCTTCATTTAACTTGGCATTACCTTATTAAAAAAATGATATTAAAAGAAATATTTCAGATTTGATTATCCTAACATTAATTATGAGGAACAGCACCTGCTCAAAGTATGGTACTGCCTCGGATGCTGGCCTGTTGTTGTATGATATGATTGCATTGGCCTTCAACAAAAAAACAGATTAATTCTTTGTCAAATATAGCATTGCTCATTTCATCAAATTACACAAACATGGCCAGCTGGAACAATAAATAGGCTCACTGAACCTTAGGAATTTTCTCACAGAAATAACTCCCTGTAAGCACTTGAAGAAGTGCACCGTTGCTGCAAATTCATTAAAAGAATCAAATGAACGATAATCCATCCAACACGTTTTAGCAAAACCAAATTGGAGAAGCAAAACCCAATCAACATTAATCCGAAAACAATAACAATCGAAAGTCTTGAATTGAATAACCTGTGCCCAACCGAATAAAACGGAAGATCAGCTATTTCAGCACCTGAAATTCCATTCTCCGGTAATCCATTCGTTAAAATCGAATCCAAACAAGCGTGGAACCGCTCGTATATCTCTTTGGTAACTCGTTCATGATCAAAAGTCACATTGTACGGCACAGATATAATCAAGTAACCTTCATCCGCCAACAGTCCAAGTAAATAACTGTTCATACAAACAACAAAAATAAATTAAACAATCAAAACTTCAGTAAAACGATTTCTCACTTCAATCGAATGCCGTAACTCCAAATTAACTCCAAAATACACACAAATAAACACACACACACACACACACATATATATATATAGATACCTATATGTGACTTCAGGCACTGCACCGATGAAAGCGCCGCCCAAGAATTTGATTAGAGCCTTGGGCCTTCCGCCTCTGGATGGAGGTATTACCAAACAAGAATCGAGCCTTGTGTATATCGTTTTACCATTTCCGTAACCACTAATCCTAGGATTATCCGAAATTCTCCCATTGGAGGAGTTGCGATTAACTGTCATGGTCGTGGAAGGCGATCGACGGGGGCTTTCATAAATACGGAAAGTGCGAGATGTGAAACTGTGGGAAGATGGAAAATTGAGGTTAATTTTGGGGAAATTGTTGCTAGTGAGAGAAACAGTCGCCATGGAAGCTTAGTGAGAGAAGTACTGAAGCGAAGCGAAGCTCGTGGATGTGAGCGCGGGAGGGGTAACGTGGGAAGTCCATAAGCGCTTCTTCCATTTATCATTTTCATTTCCCCCCACTCTATTTTATTATAAAATAATAAATAAAATAATATGATAAATTAAAAATAAACTAGAGGATGTTTTAATGTAATTTATTAAATTAGTCAATACCTCAAGGGTATCCAGTATAATTACTTCATATTTTATTTATATTAATATATATATAATAATAATAATATATTTAATAATATCATTTATACATAAAAATGTGTTTAATATTTACTATGATATTTTTATTAATATTTAAATTTTTATATATATATATAGAGAGAGAGTGTTCGGGTGCATAGTGATAGGGATGTTCATTCATTCAGTTAGGTTGAAATTCGAATTAAATAGAGCGATCCATTCGGTCCGATTTTTAGTCAGACCCAAAAAAAAAAAAAATGCTCTTTGTGTTGATTCTTTTTGGCAATGTTTGATGCAATATATATTTTTTATTTGGCGACTCAACTCGATAAGATGTATAGAGAAATTTTATGTTTCTCTAATATATTAGTTTTAATGTAATTCTTATTGCATTATCTTATTTAAAAAAAAAGGTTTTGAAGTGATTAAAAAATTTAAGAAACAAGTTGAAAGATGTTAGCAATATTTCTCACTGGCTAATTATATATGATGCAAATCTTTGAACGAAACTATCTATTAGAACGATGAACATCAAACGGGTTACAAATAATGAAATCAGAACTAAAAACTCATATACTTTAGATTCATGTCATACGATTGTGTTTCGTCTCCCCACTGTGCTCTCAAGAGTTGGCCCATGCCATCACGTAGCACTTTGTCCCGTATGACACGTAATAATAAAAAAAAACTTTAAAGTTAAAACATATATTTATATATATGTATACCTATATGTGACTTCAGGCACTGCACCAATGAAAGCGCCGCCCAAGAATTTGATTCCAAAAATCGAATAAATTTTTTTGCTTTTGGTTTCAATTGGAACGAAATTTTTATTTTTGTTTTTTTAGGGTGGATAACTGTACCGTACACACACCTAGTTATAGGCATGATTTTAAATTTCATCCGAAATATCGAAATTTTGGGGATCTCGAAGCAAAATATCACGTTTCGATCCAATTTTGCAGAATATCTATCAATATTTCTCGAAATTTCCAAAATTTCTCAAAAAAATTGTCGAAACCCAAAATTTTCCGAAACTTAAAATAAAAATAATTTTACTTTGTTAAATATCTACCGAAATTTTCCGAAATTTTCAAAATTCACTATACATATATTATAGATACAACATTATTTATGTAAAAATTGCACAATTATGATAATTCAAACTATCTAAATTGTTATTGAAAATTTTCAATATTTTTATAAATTTTCATAATTTCTCTAAAATCAAAATTTTAGATATTTCTTAAATTTACATCGAAATTTTCTTAAATTTATTACTCCCAAATACACTTAAACCGAAATTTATTATAGGTAGCGTTCTATAGCAAAGAGAAAGTCGTTTGAGTTAGTGAAGTATGTGTAACGCGACTTCAGTTCGTGAATGAATTCTCTCTTTAACTTTCGTGTTTTTTATGCAAAATAAATAATTGGTGAATGAATTCAATAATAATAAATCATCCTTCAGCAAACAAGTTCATTGATTCTGCAGAAAACTTCTCCCCAGGTATTTTCTCCTTCTCTTTAACGATTTGTGCATTCACATTTGCGGCTATTGCAGAATTAGGTTTGAATCGATACCGTTCGAATATAATATTTTGCTTCCCCGGTAATTAGCTTAACTTAGAACCCTAGTTCATAGGATTTTTCAGGCATTTTAACTGCTAAAAATTGTTGTAATTCAGTATTCTTGATTTATCCGAATAATGTGACTGACTATCCATTGTTATTTGCGCAAATTCAGATACAAAATCACAAGATTATTGTGTGTTTTCAGTGTGCAAGTTCATATGAAATGTCTGTGTGTGTGGGTGTGTGTGTGTGATTTTTCTGCTTCATAATCCTATTGTTTCGAAAAGGGTGTTTTTTGGATAACAGCAAATTTTACTATACAACTTAGATTTGGACTGCTGCACCCAGCTGAGCATGACTTGTCCATAGTTCTGTGTGACAGCGGATTGCGTTGTGAATCAATTTACATATTTGATCGTTGGTTATAGCTTTCAACGTAGTTTGTTAGAGATGACCATTTGAAAATGTCGTTGGAAATCAGTTAACTGAGAGTCACAAAGCCAGCCTAGGTTATTCAATTGTAGCCAAGCCAAAGCAATCAATTTGGGCTTGGTTTGGGACTTAGGGCTTGTTGCATCTCAAAGCTCACCTGTAAGGAGAGCGGAATCTTAAGATTATTGTCTCGGTAACATGTGCATTCCGTATCTATCTGAACCTTGAAGCATTTTACTGAAAGCTGGTGGCAGACCCTGATCTTACCTGTTTAAATTTATATACACACATATAATATATATGTATATATACATATATCTGTATATATTATTTCCTTTTTTCTTTTCGTTCTCATGTCAATTTTTTTGTTTACTCTTTCATATTGGTTTTGATATTGGTTTTTTCATTCTGGCACAGAATTTAACTGATGGGTCTGCCAAGATTTACATGTCCCAGGAGAGGGGATGGTGAGTCCAGTCCTCACCTTTTTGTGGCTAACTGTGGGCCTGCAGTTGGACTTTCATACGACACTATTGCGTCTGTGTTTGGTGCATATGGGGAAGTCAAGGGAGTCTATGCTGCTGACGATAGTGGGACGCGTGTTATCGTCTCCTATTGTGATAATATTAGTGCACAGGCTGCAATGAAGGCTTTGAATGGGCATCCATGTTCTAATCTTGGAGGCCGTTCTTTGCACATTCAGTATTCTGTACAATCACTTGGTAAGGTACTGGTTTTCTGCTCACGTAAGATTTAAATTTTTATGTAGGCATATTACTAAAGATTTTTGTAGCCCTCATATTAACGTGATTACTGGAAAGCTTCAGGTCTTTCCGAATCGAGCTTTATTTCGATGAACCATGTTTAAGTGCTGTATCGTTAAGTGCTTGATTATTTGTAGTGTGTACAAGAATTGCTTGCCATTTTCGTTTTTGCTATTATCTACTTGAGTTTTCTTGTTATTTCTTTAAGGCACTTGGACCAATTAAACCTTTTATTCTTATCAAGCTTAAGCTTACCATTGCTGTCAAAATTATATAGTGCTGGCCATTATTTGATGTAATTTCTTCGTGAAATATGTTGATCATATTCTACTGAAAAAGGCAAATGGATTATCAATTTGTATACCTGAAGGTCACCCATTTTAAACATTTCAAGTAAATTTGGTAATGGAAATTAACCTTCTTCTGGCGTGTACTTTGTTAGTTATTGTGCTTAAAGGTTTTTCTTTCCACTTTCTTATTTCATCTTATATTTTCTGGATTACCCATCTTAGTTGCTATTCCTTTTCTGATCTTTCATCAGATAACCATTTACTTTGATTTAGTTCAAGGAGCAAGGATTTTGCTTAACGTTTTTTTCTATATTTTTAGGTTAACACCACTGATTCAGTTCCAGTATCAACATCAGCTTCAGATTTAGACATTCCTGGCCTTTATTTAATGCATGACTTCGTCACTGCCAAGGAAGAGGAAGTTAAGGATCACATCTTGAGCAATAGGCTCCTGATTTTTCTTTCTTTTTTCCAATTAATGGTTTGCAAGTGTATGTGCACCAGTTGGAGTTATTTCCTCTTTTCTTTTGCAGGAATTACTTGCTGCAGTGGATAGTAGACCGTGGCAACATCTAGCCAAAAGACGAGTTCAACATTATGGGTACGAGTTTCGCTATGATGTAAGTTCTTATGCTTATTGCTCATTAGCAGTCAATTTTTTTATTCATCTTGATAATTTTTGTAAATTCTCTTACTCTCTCTCTCTCTGACACACACGCACACAGATAAGGAATGTTAACACGAACCAATACTTGGGTGAGCTTCCGTCCTTTCTGTCTCCAATTCTTGAAAGGATCAAATCATTCCAAAAACTTGATTCTGCAACAGATATATCTCTGGATCAACTTACGGCAAGTGAATATATTCTCACAATCACAAATTTCAACTGTGTTCTATTATCTCTATTTATAAGACTTTTAGGCCGTCTTTTCTTGTTCTAATATGGACTTTTCGTCATTATTCTGAGATTTAGACCTTAATCTTTCTCTAATAAACAGGTTAATGAGTACCCACCCGGAGTCGGATTGTCTCCACATATAGATACCCATTCAGCATTCAATGGATTAATTTTCAGCCTTTCATTAGCCGGCCCTTGCATAATGGAATTCAGAAAGTATACAACCGGTGTTTGGTTTGCAAAACCTACCTCGAGCTCTGATGAAGAGAATCTGATATCTGAAAATAAGTCAAATTTCTTGAGGAAAGCTATTTATCTTCCACCTCGATCGATGTTGTTATTATCTGGAGAGGCCCGATATGCATGGCATCATTACATTCCGCACCACAAGGTATAAGTTGTCACTGTTGCTTGACTTGTTAATTTCTTTTCGCGTAAATTAATTATTATTTCTCGATGATGAAGCAAAATCTATCTGTATGATGAGATTATAAAACGTGAACTTAGTTATTAATATCTGTGATACAGGTGGATAAAGTGAAGGACAGTTTGATACGTAGGGGTCCAAGGAGAGTGTCCTTTACGTTACGCAAGGTATGTGGATTTAGCCCCCTTTCGGTCTAATTACAGCTAGTTAGATGCATATCCATTAGAGAACTTGTGCATTAAAAGAGATTTCAATTAAGTGCTTGGAGACGGTCCACCATACACTGTTGTGTATAGGTCAGACACCTGCATCCAACTTTGTATGGTGGACCGAGTCCAGTACACTGTTGTGTATAGGCCAGACACTTGCATCCAACTGTGTATGGTGGACCGGTTCCACTAAACCTGGTCCACCATAGAATTTCCCAACGTCCGACACTGAAACTGTGATTTTTTGGTAGCTGATTATCAGTGATTGAGGACAACTAATTTAGGTTAACAAATAAAAAACCGAGACGAATTATTTCAGTTTCACTCTTATGGGTCCAGTTCAAGGATTTAGTGTTGAAATTCATCCTTTTTGTCATGTGATGCAGGTCTTGGAAGGTCCCTGCAAATGTGAATTCCCTGAGTACTGTGATTCTCAAAGATAGGAACATTTTTCATTCTGACAAGGGGTACTAGTTCAATTAGACGTGTGCGCCATTAGGAAATTGACTATCTTAATGAGATCATTAATAGTGGATAAAAATCCACTTTGAAGTTCCAACGACTGAATTTTTAATAATCTATTGCTGTTGTTGAAAACATGTAAACAGATATTTATCAAATATAACATACATCACTGCAATTTGTATCCACTTAACATCTGCTGATGCCGATAGCTGGTTTTAGTCGATAACAACTCCTCTGTTTCCCCGCTCTCTTCCGTTACAGCAGGAAATGTGGATTCTCTTTCCAGAGAATAAATAATCCAATAAAGATTAGGATTCTCAGTTACTGACTTCTCCTGCAGTTAAGGTGGGTACAATCAGAACCAAAAACCAAATTACACAAAAATAATGAGCAAAGATGAGGTCGTAAACACTACAAAAGATCGATTTACTATTGGTTTTTCTTCTTCAGATGGTGAAACAAAGATGCATTTGAAGCAGATCACAGAAGCATATTTCAAAACACTGAAAAACTTACATACGAGAAACCAGCAGTTTCAGAGGGCTATTATTATACCTTATATCGGTTGAGAAATATAGCTTAGAGGCAATAAAAAACATATATATTCAGGAAAGCTCACCGTGCATGCTTCTGATAAAGTAATCAATCTCTGTGAAGCATATAGTTCTTTGTATCATGGGCAAAGGTTGTTGAAAGACGAAGAATGTAAAGTGCCGTCCATCAGGATGGTTTCTTGGTTTTGCAGTTTCAACCATCCTCATAAATCCATCTCTATCATAACATGGTTGAGCATTCTGCCCAGCAACACTAAGCCCTCGGTCCCACGCTGAGTTAAGAACCTGCAGAATTTGAAAAGTAGAATCGAATTTTGCTATTATTGTTGATTAAAGTTAAAGTGTTATTCACCACCTCCAATGCCAGAAAATTGTGAAGGTTCAAATTTTCAAGTGAACTGTTACTATTTGGAGGGTGGTTTGGTAAATATGTGGATACCATAAAGGTGACTGACCTGCCAACTCAGGCCTTCGGGATCTGATAGTGCCTCGTCGATTTCCTGATACGGAGTCTGCAATCCCAAGATGACGAATTTCATTGTCACTGCATGCTTTTGCAGCACCTTGAACAGCAGGGAATAGCCATCCTGGTTAGATGGGTTATGGTATCCAGTTGTGAGCTCTGCAGCATGGCTTGTCGTCTTGTACCACCAGTAAACCGCTGGAATCTAGATCATAAAACTCTTAATATCCCCCAAAATATACAGACTAAAACCGGGGGTGGGAGGTAGGGTGCGTGTGGGTGGGTGGGGGCGGGGATCGCCTATAACAGGTCTTTACACCAAAAGTGAGGATCATGTCATGTCAGCACAAAGGGGAATTGGTGGGGTGGGAGGTAACTGAGAAGGTGTTTGGAGAAGTACCTTAACAACTAACTGTATATCCTCAAACGCGAGATTTGCAAGGGAGAGAACGTTGTCAGCATGATCTATTAAGACTTGAGCATACCAATGTAGGAAGAAGCGTCCATAGTAGCTATCATAATCACCTCTTTCACTGAAGAATCCAGTTTCGTGTGGCTTAGAGTTATAATAGCCAGCATTGTCAGGACCCCTGCCCCAGAAGGAATGTCCACGAAGTTTTGCAGCTTTTCGAAGATTTTGCAACAAATATTTATCATAACACTGGAGAAAACATAAAGCCAAATGAAAAACTAGAAATAGCATGACCATGTTTCACAATAAAAGAATGGAATAGTGATACAAATTCATATTTCAGCCAACCAAACAGATACAATCCTATGAAAAAGATAACAGGCGTCAAACGTAATCCGACCATGTGAAACCCGACTCCTAATGTATTAGAATATCATTTTATTTTCTCCCCAAACAATGAGGAAGATATTCATTATTGCTGAATTTAACCACTCTCCCGAACTAAATGATAAGAAGTTACTGAGATTTACCAAATACCTGAAACTCACCAATACCAGGATATCTCCAACCCATTCTCTCTGAAAATGAAGGGTACTTTAGCTCCCCTGAAGCTCCTAGTCCAATTTCAACAGCAGAAATGAGATCTTCAGTGAATAAATCATCAAACTCAGTCCGGAAGCTTCTCATGAAATCAAAATAGACCTGCAATTACGGAAATATATGTGGATTATATTCAGGCTTAAACAAAAATTTTGATTGCGTTAACACCAAGCTATAAAAGTGACTGTTCTAAAGGACATTTGCAGTATGATCATGCCAAAATCAGAGGGTGAATACTCAGAACTGATATGTAAAAGCAGAACTGGTGGATGGATATAAAAACAAAGAGGAAAGGTGAAAGATAAATCGCGGATCAAAGCTCTCTTAGGAAATACTTCAAAGAGGAAACCTTGCATACCAAGAATAGGGTTCGATCTTAAATTGACCACCTTAGATAGACTTAATATGTTTGAACCAAACTGCACCTGATTTGTAATACGAATTGTCAACATTAAACATCAACAGGTAAGAAGAAACAAGCTACGGTCACCAAATATGGAGTGCAAAGCTCTAAATGGTTCAATCTAAGTGTCCACAGAGGCAAGAAACAGTTTGAATCACAAGATAAAAAATTGATATTGGTACAACAAAGATTCCAGAAGCTTAAGATAAGACCAATTACTAGGGAAAAAGGTGAAAAGAATAATACGAGTTACCTCTATGCCAGTTCTTCCTCGTAGTACTCGTTCTTTGTCGATGCCCCATGAAAGACACTCTGTGTTTCTTCTTCCTTCACGATCTGTGAAGAATAGATCCTGATTGTTTTTTCCAATGTCCAAAACCCATTGGGGGAGGGATATGAATATGCCACCAGAATCATGTCCTCCATATTCATGAAAAGCCAATACCACCTTCAGGAAAAGGAGGATTGGAAATTATAGCCAAACAAAAGTTGGGAACAAAACCTTCTTTGAGTAAATCCTTAGGAAATTCCGTTAACAGAAAAAAGTTCTTTTTTTTCCAAAAAATGGAAACAATCGCTCATTGTCAGATCCACATGCACAAAAGATAATCACAAATGACATTCAAGTTGAAATATATTTTGATTCATTTGATATACTGTTGGTATTCAAGATCTGTAGCCTCTTAAGTAATCATGATGAGAGTTCTAGTTTGTAACAAACTGCACAAAATAGGGATAAAATAAATTGCAAGACTTGAAATGCATATTACCTGCAATTTCATCCCAAACCCTCGGATAATGTTAAACATTTCCCTGTATCCTGCCCATTCATACTTCTTTGGAGTCCACCCTTCAACAATGCCCCACCAACAATCTACAACAACACCATCAACACGTAAAGACTTCAGATGCTGTAATTCCTCTTTAATACCTTCAGGATCCATCAACTGGCAGAAGTTGTTGATCAAGCCAGTCTGCCAGAATTAAAGGCATAGAAGATATTATTTTGCATATTAAGAACAAATCACTTGGGAACAAGAGAAGCGAAACAGCATAAGGAGACATTTTATAATTAATGCTGCAAAAACAATTTGGAGGGAATGGAACACTTACAGCAAGCCTCACATAAACAGGGATATATGAGGCTCCAGAAAGCCCATTTTCAAGTTCCCTGCAGCGAACATCTTGCACAAGCTGCATGAATCGACCATGACGCAGAGGATTATTCATTATGTACAGAATCGAAGTATTTCGCTCCGCCAAACAACGCCTTGAAATTGAAATTCAACACCAAACAATTTAGGCAACAACGAAAAAGAATTAAAAACATGTAAACACGTCTTCATCATGTGCATAATACATTAGACTTGAAGGCTCTCAGAATGCTGAAAATTTGTTCTTTTCTAGTACTTTCCTCAAAATTGGGATAGTAGTGAATATATGTGAAGAGGAAAGGATCTTTTCATGAATAGAGAGAGGGTTTATTATTTTCTTTGCAGCGATATATATTTGAAGGAAAAGGAAGCATAAAATTTCAGCTCTGGGTTTCTCTTATTGTGGTTGAGGCAATCAATGTCCTCTACGCCGCACATCAAACTATTTAGTATGCAGTAATCAGACATTATCAATTTGAATGAATACCACAGGTAAAGTATTTCAGTATCTATACTTGTATCTTTTCAATATCTTTAGTTGAGTGAATCAGTATTGGAACGATTCCAATTTCGGGAGTTCTTTTGATGAATAAGGAGGTACATTTAATCAAATTCCCTACAGAGAGTAAAATTACATTTCCAGCACATTATCAAGAAGAAAATATTCACCTGCCCTGCCTCCAAGCGTTCAGGGGAGTTGATGGCACTGGCACTTGAATACTTATCAAGCTTTGGATCCCTCTCTGCAACAACAGAGTCAAGAGAAGCTGGTGATAAACTCTCGTCAATTCTGAGAGCTGAAGGCTGACAGTCAACTGATGGTCTCATGGAGCAATTCTTTAAAGAACCAGAATATAGTGGGCTTTCGACTGACAGAACTGGATTTGCCCCCTGCTCAAATTCGCAGCAATTAGCGAGAAACACAGTTAGGTCTTACCATGATGGTAATACCGTAATATAAAGATGATACTGGGACAAGACGACAAGTTATGTACTAATATAATATGACATCTATAATAGGAGTTGAATTATTAGATATTGTCATTAAACGAATTCGGTCATACTTTTTTAACTGTCCCCAAAACTGGTCAAAATCACAAGGTCGTTAAGAAGTCAAATTCCTCAACAATCAAAATTCGGAGAAATCACACAAGAATTTAACAGCAAACCGGTTACTCTAGTTATATTAAACACTAGCTGAAGAATAATATCATCCACAGAAATCATAAAATATAGCTCACACACAAACACCACGACATGTAAAATACTGTGAGATCATCTTAACACATGTGCAAATTTATTTGTAAAATGACAGAAGATATAAGTAGAATACAATGCGTGTTCGACATGTATTTAAACAGTTGAACCCTCCAAATTCTCTGGAACAGTCTCTAGTGCTTTATCAGATATATCCCATTTATGTAAGAACAGTTTTATATTCCATCAAACTTATCGGGTGCTTATGACTCTTCCCATATGGTGAAGATAAACACCAATACACCACTAGAACATCTAAAGCAAACAGGTAAACAAAAGGAATTACTACTCCTGCTGCCCCACAGAGAGTGCAACATTTCTTGGCTTAATTTATTGAAAAAAATTGCTAGAATTAATAAATTTTAAGGAAAATTACTAAAAACCTCCTAAAATAAATTTTTGTATCCAAAAAACCCATGAAAATATTTTTCAATCTCCAAAACCCATTCCACCAACTTTTCTTTCCAAAAACCTCAACATTTAGGGTTAATAAATTTATGGACTTAATCGTCCTTCCAGACTAAAAATTAATCAATTATAGTTACGTACAGAAATTTATTTATTTATTTATTTAGAACTTTATATTGATAATCGATACTAATTATGATTTTATCATAAATTTTCAGAATTTTTAATAATTTTAAAAAGGTACGTTTAGATAATTACCATACTAAAATAAAAAATAAATTACATAAAAATATTTAATATTTAAAATAAAATTTGTATTATATGATTTATCAATTAAAAAATTTTAAAATAAAAAAAATCAATTAATCAATTCTTAACTTTATAAATGAAAGGTAATTTAGTCCAAAAGTTTGTTAATCCTAACTTTTGACCTTCTTTAGAGTGAAAAGTTTGTAGAATGGGTTTTTGGAGATGGAAAAATATTTTCTCTAAAAAAGTTTGTAGAATGGGTTTTGGAGATTGAAAAATATTTTCATGGGTTTTTTGGATATAGCAATTTATTTTAGGAGGCTTTTTGTAATATTTCCTAAATTTTATCACAAACCTTTTTTCCTTGTTACACCTCTTAACCGCATGACTAATGATCTAGTAATGCCCCACTCAAATCAATGATTTACATATCCTAACATCTCAAAGAAACATCTATTAATGGATTGAACCAAAAAGGACAACTAGTTCAGTATAAATGACCCTCACAATCCACATTCTATGTGAGGCCCCCAGTTTTGGCATCCCACATAGAAAAAATGTGGGATGTTTGAATAGTATATAAAGTGAGCCAAAGAATTCAAGTGTAACAATGGATAACAATGGATATCCATTTTGGGCCGTGATTCAACTACCCAGCTCAAGGTTATGCTCAGTGGGTTCGGAGACACGCTTCGCGTCCAACGGGCTCGTGAGCCCGGGGCGTGACATTCGATCACTTTAGTTTTAACAAAACAAGAATCACAACATTTTTTCTTGTAGAACTCTTTACCAGATAACTAGTGATCTCGTACTGCCCCACTCAAAAAAAAATAAAATGATTTCCATATCTTAACATCTCAGAGAAACTTCTATTCACAGATTGAACCAAAAAGCCCAACTGGTTCAGTATCCGTGACCCTCACCATCCACATATGATCTTTTCATTTTTGACGAAAATAAGATAACAAAATAAGAAGTTTCCAACAATCACCAAAAACCACCACAACAAAGATTCAAAGACAAAATTAACGTCCTCTTTTCAAATCATAACTCCCTGGGAAGATATCATATTTTGTGTAATAGAAACCTACCACAAAGACATCTACATTGTTGCGAGGACGCCAAAATCTACAGTGATAATCATTCAAGAATATAAACTAATACTCCACAACTACAAAGTACAGTAAGTAAACAAAAAAACCTCATTCAACTACCAAGGTCTCTATCTAATGGGTAATTAATTCTATGTCAAACTAAGTCCAATAGTCCGAGTGTGAATTCTGTATCTTTCTCGAACACACACAATACACCTTCCTGTTTGAGGTATAGACAATAGAACCATTAGACTCGATCTAATATAGATTTTCCCCTATCTAATAAACACCCAACTTCCAACGTTAACCAGAATGAAACTAAAATCCAAATACCAAAATCTAAAGAAGAAAACGATAAAACTAGTACAAAAAAATGCACCTTCTATCAAAACTCCAACAAACAACTCACCATATTAGCAACATTATTGTCACTTTGTTGAACGGAATTGAAATGAGCTATCGGAGGCTGCGGTTGCGATGGAGCGGCGGAAGATTGTCTGTAGGTGGTGCCGTCGGTTTCCACCGTCCATCCAGCTTCACGAGCTAGGGCGGCGATGACGTCATTCATGTCGGCCCTAGCTGGCAGCGGAAAGTTGCCGTACTGACGGAGACCGGCGAGCATTCGGCTGGTGATGGCTCTACGGTGTCGTTCTCGAAGCTTCGTGCGTTCCTTTTCCTTTTCCCTCTCTTTCCTGCTTTTGGTCGGAGTAGTGGTGGTGTTGTTGGAGATTGTGGCGGCAAATCCGCGGGGGCGGCGCTGGGGTTGGGGTTGGTAAGGGGATGTGGCGGATGGTGGCGGCGGCGGTGGTTGGGGATCGAGATCTTGAGTGTTGGCGGCGGAGAAGCGGTGGTTCATGGCGTTGGTGTTGGAGTTCATTTCTGCTGCATCTCTCTGCTCTTTCCCTCTGACTCTCTCTCCTCACACAAACACACACACAAGAACAACTATTTTTTTCTTTTTACATTTTCTATTTTAGCTTTTTGGTTGAAATTGTTTTGAATTATTATTAAGTTTCAAAATTTATGTTTTTTTTGGGTGGTACAACAAAAGAATAGAAAAACAAAACGATAATTAAACTACACTACACTCCGAACAGTGGAAGCCCTTCATGTCTTCTTTCAAAACTTCTAACATGCCAACATGGGCTTCATCCCAAATCTTGCTCTTATTCTCCCAGTAATGTCCAAGTTTAGCCAAAAAATCAGCTCCATAATTTTCTTCCCTTAATATATGCTTAAATTCCACTCGCCACGGGCTTCTCAACAACCGACGACAATCTTCAATGATCGCACCAAGAGGGTGCCTGTCCGTTTCTCCATGATCAATCCATTTCCAAACAATTTCCGAATCAACTTTGATCTTCAAGTTCCTAACGCTCCTTTCCCAAGCCAATTTGAGCCCTTCACGTAATCCAAGCAATTCCGCAGTATTGAAGGATACATCTCCGAGTTTAATGGAAAATCCCGTTACCCATTCTCCTTTCTCATCTCTGATAATTCCTCCTGATCTTTTCTCTACAAGAAAACTTCCATCCGTGTTTAGCTTAAGCCAAAGGGGAGGTGGTGGGTGCCATTGCAGATTCGAACGTAAGGTTCTAGATTTCTTGACGTATCCAAAAGCCATGATAAGGTCCAGGGCCAATGACTTGATGACGAAGGCAATTTTCAGAAGGCATTCCGGTTTATTACGAAATATGAAGTTGTTTCGTGATAACCAAATACACCAAATGATGGCAAGAAAAAATAAATCCCAATTGCAATTTGGGACAATTATGTTATGAAATTTAGCACTGACCATTTTCCTAAGCCAATCCTCATCATTAAAAGAACGAAACATTTGGAATTCAGAAGGAACAATAACATGCTCCCAAACACTCTTTGACTTTGGACAACTTATAAGGTTATGGAACACATCTTCACGATTTAAGTTACACCGAGTGCAAATATCCGAAACGGCAAACTTTCCATCATATCTAAGTGAGTCTGTGAGGAGTTTGTCATGAAGATAAAGCCAAAAGAAATATTAATTTAGTTCATTAGGGCTTTTACTTTTTCAAATCCAATTCCAATTTTTTGCTCTTGAGATCTCATCCGGATTGTGTGAATTGATAGTTTGGTAGGCTGATTTGCAAGAAAAAATGTCGGACGGGTTACCATTCCAGATTATTTTATCTTCGGCGTTCCTATCTAAAGGTATAGGGATGTTCAGAATGTGATTCTTCACCTCAAGGGGAATCTCCGTTTTGATAATGTTTAAATCTCAATGGTCCTCTTCGTTGATCAAGCCCGATACATTGAGATGGATATCTCCAGTCTCAATTTCTGTATTGACAAGGTCACAAAGAGGTTTGACATCTATCCATTTATCGAACCAAAAGGAAATACTAGAACCTTTACCAATTCTTCATAACATATTATCACTAACTGCTTTGGTACTTCTAAGAATACCCTTCCAAAGACTCGATGAAGCCATTTTACTCTCATTTTCAAGAAAGGGAACATTTGGTTTGAGATATTTCTTCCTGAAAATTTTTCCCACGGTGTGTCCACCTTATTTAATACCCTCCAACCCGTTTTGGCAAGCATTGTCATATTCGCCTTACGGGTCTCTCTAATGCCTAACCCCCCTTGACTTTTACTTTTGATAACTCTATCCCAACCCACTAAATGAACTTTCTTAGTAGATTCATTTGAGCCCCAAAGAAAAGTCCTATTGAGTTTGTCCAATTGGTTGCAAATCTTAGTTGGGATCCAACAAGAATGCATGGTATAGGTAGGAATCACAGTTGTGACTGATTGAATAAGAGTTACTCTAGCCGCAAGGTTGAGGTTTTTAGCTTTCCAACTAGAAAGACGGTGTTGAACTTTCTCGACTAGGTCTCGAAAATTATCACTAGAATTTCTAGAATGGAGGACGTTGACACCAAGGTACTTCCCTAACCGATTGGTAGGGCCAATTTGAAGAATTTCAGTCATGTCCCGCTTTATGTCACGGAGTGTTTTAGGTGCAAAAAAAAACTTTGGATTTAGAGAGATTAATCTTAAGACCCGATGCTTTGCAAAACTTATCAAGAGTGGTCTTTATAGTCAAGGCACTTTTTGGGGTGTTCTTAGCCGTAATGATAATGTCATTTGCAAAGAACATGTGGAAGAAACTCGGTCCACTACGTCCAATGACAATAGGGTCCCAATTTCCATGATGAACCTCTTCATCAATCATGTACGAAAGACGTTCCATACAAAGAACAAAGAGATAAGAAGACAACGGGTCTCCTTGACGAAGACCACATCGATGATGAATCGGTTCAAGAGGTTCCCCATTCCAAAGGATACTAAACTGCGCCGTTTCAACACAATTCATGACAAGGTTAACCAAATGGATTGGGAAGTTGAAGAAACCAAGAGTTTGACGGAGGAAGGCCCAATTAATACGATCATAAGCTTTTTCAAGGTCAAGTTTAATGATGATATTACCTCTTTTACTTTGAGAAGTTGAGAGGGAATGGGCAATCCCTTGAAGAACAAGAATATTGTCATGGGTACTTCGTCCCGGGATGAAACTCGATTGGTTAGGACTAATAAGGTTATTCATGAATTTTTTTAGTCTAAGCACAATCATTTTAGTCACCATTTTGAAAAGCACATTGCAAAGCGCAATGGGTCTAAACTGAGTAATATTTTCCGGTTGGTCCATTTTTGGAATAAGAGAAATGAAGGCATGTCCAAGAGGAGGAGGGACTACCCCTTTAGTGAAAATTTCACCGATTAACTCAGTGACATTTTTCAAAACTTTTGATAGAAAAATGCATAACAACCATCAGGACCGGGAGCTTTATACGGACTCATACTCATGATTACTCGGTGGATTTCAGTGTTACTTACTTTTTTGTTAAGCACATTAATAGCTTCTTGATCCAGGGACCTTTGAAGGCTACTAATCGGTAACGATAAAGGCTCTGAATTCCTATTAATTGAAAAAACCGACTCGGAGTGACTTTTGACATGAGCCTTAAGAGACTCACTGTTCGCATTCCGAACACCCTCAACCTTAAGAGCTAGGATTTTGTTACGGCGTCAACGACAAATTGTTGAAAGATGAATTTTTTTTTAATTCTGATCTCCAAATTGAAGCCAATTAACTCTCGATTTTTGAAACCAATGCATTTCCTCTTGTTTAAGAATTAAATTGTAAGCTTCAATTAACTCATTTTTAAGATTAATCAAGGCTAGACTATCAACAACAAAAAGTTTTTTTTGAATACCCTCAATCCTAGAAAGAAGCCATTTTTTATTTGCAAAGATGTTTCCAATTTTTTTTTATTCCATTCCCTCATAATCTTTGGCAAAGAGTCAAGAGCTTCAAGAGTGTTATTACTAGAAGACCAAACATTAGACACAAGAGATTCACAATAGGGGTGGGTGGTCCAAGCTAATTCAAAACGGAAAGGTTTAGATTTAGGGATACCAGAAATACCATGACAACAAACCATTATGGGGTGGTGGTCAGAATGTAAATGCGGGAGGTGCGCAACGATGCCTTCTGGAAATTGCAAGCGCCATTCCTTATTACCTAGAGCCCCTATCGAGTCGTTCATGGACGTCAATCTTTCCAGCCCTAGTTCGAATCCATGTGTATCTCGGTTTGGAAAAACCCAAATCCATTAAGTTACAATCATTAATATCTTCCAAAAAACGCATGCAACGGCTCCAATTAGCCATTGTTCCCCCTTTCTTCTCTTGAATACAAGAAATATCATTAAAGTCCCCAAGAACTAGCCACGGCCGATTATTGGAGAAAATAAATTCCTTAAGCCACATCCAAAGCTCCTCCTCACTACGCCTGTTTGGTTGGGGCGTAAATTCCCGAACAAATCCAACCATCTTCAAACGGGGGGCCAATTCGAGCATTGATGGCTTGAGAATTTACCCCCATAATTTGAACATTGATCTTACTAGAGTCCCAAAGCATCCAAATACCTCATTCTCTCCCAATCGTGGGAGCTCTACAAACCCCGGAGAAACCCAAGTTCATTGAAATTTGACTTGCCCTCTCCTCCGAAACCTTAGTCTCTAAAAGAAAAATAATATCCGGTTGATGATCTCGAACCATAGATTTTAAATGGAGCTTGAAGTCACGTCCACCGGCTCCACGACAATTCCAACTAATGATCTTCATATGCAAAATTTTAAGATGTGAGATATTAATGGGACAGTCAATCGGACTTCCCCTCATATCCCAAAGAATTTGGTTCGTCAAAACGTGTGTCAATTGACATTGCCTCTCTCTCTCGTCTAAACTCAACAACGCTGTCATCTTGCAGTCCATGTAATCCTGAGCTTCTCTTGGAGTGTACTTCATTGTCATTATTACTTGCCAAAACATTGGATTTATTGATAGAGTTCTCACGAAATGAAATCTCATGTCAAATTCGACCATGGCCTCCGGATTCCTCATCTCTTCCTCGATCAGGAGGTAACCCATCCCCGATTGGGTTACATGAATTGGGTAGGGGTTCATGGTAAACAGGGGTGAGGAGAGGGTACTGTTTAATGGGGTTAAGATACTAGTTGGGGCCGAAAGAACCTTATCTACCGACGGTTGGAACTCATTGAACCATTTCCGAACAATTAGATAATGGTTAGCGACCACCAAGGGCCTCTGACCAGAATATTGTCCGCGGTCTTCTTATCACTAAGTTTCAGGATGAAACAACTGTTGGTTAAAAATGAATAATCTGACTGTGATAAAATGGATATGCAAAATCTGAATCGAGACGAGAGTTGGACTCTCTATCCTTAACACAATATTGCATCGCTATAGCCTTGCTATTGGTGGTACGGGTTCCTGTAATTTGTGTCCCAAGATACAACGATTTTTCTCGGGATTGAACCACTTCAAAACTGAGACTCACGAACGAAACCCTGTTTCGAACTCTCAATAACAAAATGATTCAATTCTCGAATTTGTTATTCTCAGAATAACTAACTCCAAAGAAAGAACCAAACATGAAGAGGAATTGTAAATTCTCTCTTAAGAAAAAAGATCACCCAAAGGGGTGTTTTTATAGGTGTTAAGAGGGGCATAAGTGTCATTAAACTCACTTTAATGACTCACATGTGATGTGATCAATGAATCGCATGTGATGTCATTAATGACTCATATAAAAGTCATTAACGACTCACATAAAAAGGCCAAACGATTTTGACCGTCATAAAAATGACCAATCACATGTGTGTTAAAAATACAGCTCGTACGATCGTGGCCATCGATCGTAATGGGTAGTATCTTTAATTCCTCATCTTTTTACACGGTTGAATCAGAAGAAATTCACGGTAAATCCACAGATTTCAAACCACAACTTCAGCATTTAATTTCTCATTCGTTCTAACTCGGATTAGAGAAATTCGAAATGCACACGTGTTATTCGAATTTGTTACCGTAAGTACGTCACACGTACTTTATTTACATTCGATTTTCAACAATCCCCCACACGAATGAAATTAACATATGCAGACACATTGAGAGTTCGGGTGAAAAACTATAGCATCAGAAGAGGTAGCTTTTGGCTTTGAACCTTTCTTAGTGAAATATAATCGGATTTACTAGGCTGCCCAATGAACGCGATGTCTTGAATTGTTCAGCCGTTCGTGTAAACCAAGACAATGATATTCACACCGTAGTCTCTCGAACAGATTTCGTTCTCACTGTTGGGTCCATTTTGGCCGTGGCACCCCCTCTTGGATTCATAAGTGTTTACATTTTGCCTAATGTTGAGGCGGCCTACACCTCACACTTACATAGGTGACTTCCTATTTAAGAGTATCCTGCTATACTCCACTTCATTTAGACAGTATAGGAATCATTAAAAGCCCAGCTTAACCTTTGCTACAACTTGCAGGTTGCACTTCTTTATCCTAGGCAATGGGTTTGGAGTTAAACTCCTAAGTGCCATACTGAATTTTCACAACTTAGTTGTCCCATTGAACCATGATCTTGGGATCTCCAGTCAACATGGTTGGGTTACCGCTGTGTCCATTCTTAATTTGTAGTCTTTAACTCCATTCCTCTTGATAGGCAGTCTATTTGATCTCTATGAAAGTCCTTTCGTCAAAGGATCTACTTTATCCTCCATGATCAGTGGAGATAATGCCATCATAGATCAACTGCTTAATGGTATTGTGCCTACGACAAGCCTGTCTAGATTTACCATTACTTATGCTACTATATGCCTTTGTTATTGCAGACTAACAGTCGCAATTGTATGCACGTGCTATTGCCGACTTATTGTCTCAATATATCAAACTGGGCATATGTGCATATTGCAATATGGGTTCACCATAGTTCTCAACCAAGTCTTTAGTCACTTTCTTACAAGAGCACTGTTATGGAAACTAAATTTTCCAAGTACAGTCTCAGTGAGACAAGTCTTTGGACCGTACCCATATCATTTATGTCGAAATCCTTTTTCAACATCCTTTCAGTAGTCATGATTACTTACATAATCAACATATCAAACTTTCACACCAGAAAAGGTAGCTTTTAGCTTTGAACCTTAGTGAAATTTCATACTATAAGCTATGTGTTTTGTTGAAAAACCACATGTATCACGCTAGTTGATTATGAAGTTGTTTGATAACATAATATTTTGTCAAACCTTTCATGTCACTACTTAGGAGCTATGTTCGAGTCTATATACTGACTCAACATACCCCTCGGTTAGTTCCATGTGAACTTCCTCATCTAATCCTTTGTTTAAGGAACGCAGTCTTAATATCCATTTCAAATATCTCATGGTTATGCAAATTAGCAACAACAATGAATATTTTATGGATTTAATTCCCATTCCCGAAAACATGAAAAGACGAAATCAAGGTCTACCATTTGAAGGTTCCCTTCGGCTAACCCTTGTAACCTTGTTAAGGTTTGGGTGCTTTTACCTTAACCCACAGCCCCCACATTTGTACGTAACTGTAGGAAATCTTGCCATCTTTCAGGCAGATTCTTACTCTTACTACTACGTGGGACCTTCGTTCAAAATATAGTTATCTAGGACCACGTCCCCCACAATTCTGAATTTATCCAACGCATCATTATCTTCTTTAGAGTATGATTTTGGCGTTCGGAAATATCATTAGACCATGGTGAATACTACCACACTTGCATCAAATTCTTTGAACGATGCACCATCGGATGTTTGATCGACTTTCTCGATTGTACTCCAATGGTCAAATCCTTCGTATTTTTGACCAAGTTGTGTACTTCGTACACCACGTCGTCTAGACGTTTCTCTCTTCAGAGAATATGTGCCATAAACATTAGGACCGATCTCACCCAACAACTGTATAGTTTAAAGTGACGACGTCCAAGTTTATGCACAACACCACTTTACCTATTCCAACCACAAGTGACGTGATCAAGTTTTCCATAAACATCACCCGCTCATCAGCCGGAGTGTAAGATGTGCACTTGGTTTGGAACTTGGTTAAAACTTGGTTTTTACTCTTATACGTCCAAGATTCCAACCTGGGTTCTCTTCTAAATATTGTGTAGTCACTCAGCTTTTCCATCAACTTTATCTAAAGCTATGAATTCTGACATGATCTATACAAGTTCATTTAGATGATTTCAATGACACTGCTCCTCCACCGATGGTAAACCAGAACCACTCGTGGACTTAGAGTCGTTTGTGTCAGATATCCAGTATCCTCGAGAAAAGACAACGATTCTACATTCCATGATTTTGCCGTCATGAATATCAAAATTTCTTGACTTTATGTACGAGATACGCTATGAAGTGCATATCCAATATGCAGTTAATGGTCCTTGACCATATCTTACTTTGTTTGGATTTTCGGTATTCCAAAACCTCCACATTTTCAAAATCAAATATCCAGGGAAAACTTTTCTGATGTGGAAGATCAGATTAAACTGCAACCACAGAGCATACTCAGAATACCCGAGCTCTAACCACTTGTTGTGGAACTCAGAGTCATATTCCACCAATTATAGAAATAGAGAGTGAATATTGTACTAGAAAACCACACTAGATTTAATTCCGAGGAAAGATTGGAGGCGTCACAACGGTCGCGCTTAAAACCCAATCTCCTCGACAGAATTAACTAGACGAATTTTAATAGCACAATATAACACTACAACTATAACTAACAATGGCTATTTGAATAATAAAGAACACCAACATATAACAAAGTTCCTCATTTCATACGGAGTCTCACTCCTACTTTCGAAAATGTAGTTCGCTGAGAGGATTGCCTCTTTCCCCCACAATTCTGCGATACACCAGAATTGATTAAATTCTCTTATCTCCTCGAGATTATTTTTGGGATAAATAATGCAAACAACTTCTGGCGATGCGATTTGTGACATCTAACGTTGTTATCCGCGATGAGCAACAGCGCTCCAAGCGCATCATTTTGGTCATATTAACATAAATCTATTTTATTTAATAGACAAACTCAAAATGATTACAACAAAATTAAATCTAATTTAATTTTGATTGGATGATTAAATCCAATTTAATCAATTACCAAATTAAATCCCATTTAATTTAGTCAATTGGGTCCAACCCAATTTAATTCAATTGAAATTCAGTGGCCCAAGCCCACTCTCATTTTAAACTTAAATATGTTGGGTCCAACCCAATTTAATTTAAAATAGGTGTTGGGTCCAACCCAAACTAATTTCAATTAGGATCCCTTGGCCCAAACCCACTCTCATTTTAAACTTAAATATGTTGGGTCCAACTCAATTTAATTTAAAATAGGTGTCATTGGACCAAGCCCAATCCCAAAATGATTACATTCATGTTGAACCGAGCCCACACATGATTTAATAAATGTAAAACAAGCAAAAACAAAAAGCAAAAAGCAAAAGGAAAAAGTAGCAAAAGACAAAACTTTTTCGTAATGAACACTATTTAGCAATTCTTTTTCATGCTTTTTCATGATAACTACTTTAACTCTTTAATTTTATATTAATTCCTTTTACCTCTTTACTTTTACCTTTTGACTTTTGACTAGCTAAACCAACTGTCTTCTTTTTCGGCTACTTTAATGTTTTTTACTTTAACACTTTTAATATATTAATAAATAAAAACAAAATAAAAGACAAAGCAAAAAAGCTTTTTTTTTCCATCCGAGCTTTTGTGACTTTTATTTTATAGTATCCACTAATATATTATTTAAAAAGTGTTGGCCCACAAGAAAAACAAAAGGCCAAAAGGCACCTCTTTTACCGTAATGGGCGGCCACTTTTAAAACTTTTGCTTTCTTTTCCCTGATGGCTACTTTAGCTTTTAGTATTAATATAATAAAAAACTATCATCACCATTGCTTTATTAAAGATGAAGTTGTATTGCACCAGCAAATTGAAGCAACAAACGCAGCTGCCTTTAACCAAAGCTTCTCCAAAGTCAACGCGGAGTAGCAGCGCCGTTGACCGTGACTTCGCCGGGTGCCACTGCCGTTTTGCTCCGGTCAATCACCACCATCGGAGCAACGCGAAATGCCCAACTTCGAAGCCTATTTCAGCCGCTAAAATGTGACTTCCATGGCTTCAAATCGGCGCTCTTGGATTGTCTCCGTCGGTGTTTCAAGAGGCGTTAATGGCATCACCCTCGGTGACCCACGTTGGCCAATATCACTCCACCAGATTCTCCGATCCGGGAGGATTTTTCAGCGAGATTCGTCGATCCTCGCGTTGCCAGAAATTCGCCATTTTCGGCGGCAACCCAGCTTCGGCCTCTAAGCGACCCATCATCAATGGGATTCGAGGGCCACAAGAAATTCGCTCCGAGCAATTTCTTTTTCGTGAGATTCGAAAATCGCACCTGCCATTTTCATGGCTTCGCCGGCGAACAGAGGCAACAACATCACCCAAGTACCGTCTGCGATGGGTTAAGGCGGTGAGTTCACCGACACCTAACCACACCACACTGCAGATTTGCTGTCTTAAACCCAGCGACAATTAGTTGTGTTGCACGGTGGCAATTCAACCAAACCGGGTCTAACCCGATTCAAATTTCGATTTTTAGATTTCCAGAATTTTTATTCAATCGAAAAATTTCAAGAACATCAAAATCAGATTTTAGTTCAAATTATTGTGATTCCAAATCACAAAATTTCAGATTTTTCCAGATCTTTGTTCCAAACAAATCGGATCTTTCTCTCTCGATTTTCCAGCCCCAAACCTGATTCCAAATTATCAAAATTCAGATTTTTGGCATCAAATCGAGTTATCCAAATTTGATCCATTTTACTCACATCAAATTTGAATAAAATTGTGTCAAGTTTGTTGGTTAAAAATGAATAATCTGACTGTGATAAAATGGATATGCAAAATCTGAATCGAGGCAAGAGTTGGACTCTATATCGTTAACACAATATTGCACCGCTATAGCCCTGCTATTGGTGGTACGGGTTCCTGCAATTTGTGTCCCAAGATACAACGATTTTTCTCGGGATTGAACCACTTCAAAATCGAGACCCACGAACGAAACCCTGTTTCGAACTCTCAATAACAAAATGATTCAATTCTCGAGTTTGTTATTCTCAGAATAACTAACTCCAGAGAAAGAACCAAACATGAAGAGGAATTGTAAATTCTCTCTTAAGAAAAAAGATCATCCAAATGGGTGTTTTTATAGGTGTTAAGAGGGGCATAAGTGTCATTAAACTCACTTTAATGACTCACATGTGATGTGATCAATGAATCACATGTGATGTCATTAATGACTCATATAAAAGTCATTAACGACTCACATAAAAAGGCCAAACGATTTTGACCGTCATAAAAACGACCAATCACATGTGTGTTAAAAATACAGCTCGTACGATCGTGGCCATCGATTGTAATGGGTAGTATCTTTAATTCCTCATCTTTTTACACGGTTGAATCAGAAGAAATTCACGGTAAATCCACAGATTTCAAACCACAACTTCAGCATTTAATTTCTCATTCGTCTGAACTTGGATTAGAGAAATTCGAAATGCACACGTGTTATTCGAATTTGTTACCGTAAGTACGTCACACGTACTTTATTTACATTCGATTTCCAACAACAACTATGTCCGAGATCCACAACGTCGAAGTCTCCCTGCAATTTCCACATATTGTTGATTTTAGCATGTAGAAGGTTGTAGTTGATAGATTTACCCAACATTTTAAGAATAAGAGCATTGTCCCAACATACGTAGTATCCATCTCCACTCTAGCAAATGGAAATTCATCATCTGGTTCCAACAATGAAAGCTTATCCAGATTGAGCATTCCCGACTGGCAAAAGCTAAACTCACTTTCATGGGTTCTTTCCTCTCCTTTAGAGCCCATCAGAGACTCACGATACGAGACCTTTGTCTCTCGAACTTCCGCAGCAGCCTGTTGCAAAGGGTCATCGCCGGATTGCTCCATGTGCATATCTTCATCGCCTGAGATTAAAAGGCTGTCCGAGGAACAAGGGCGGATCTATATATGCTTGAGGGGGGGGGGGGGGGCAGTGCCCCCACTAAAAAAAAAATTCTTTTATAATATATACATATTTTTTAATTTTTAATTATAAATTACATTTGTGCCCCCCCTCAAATTATTAAGTGCCCCCCCTCAATTTTGAAAGTATTAAATGCCCCCCTTCAATTTTGAAAAATTATTTTTTTACCTTACAAATTTTTTTATATTTGAATTTCGCTCCCCTCAAGATCCAAAATATTACGTTTTCTCCCTTTACTTTGAGTTCCCCCCAAAACCCAAAATTCTGGTTATAACAAAAGAGGTATAAAAGTATAAATTATGTCAAAAATTGTAATTGAACCTAATTAGTTATTATATTTTTCCCCATAAATATAGTGTACCGTACCGCGGGGGACAAGCCCCCCGCACCCCCCTAGGTAAAATTCCTAATGCCCCCACTGAACTCAAATCCTGGATCCACCATTGCCGAGGAACCCATTTTTACTTTCTTGGTGCTGCGTTCCATGAGGTCGTGCTCTTTTTTGGATGAGGGGTGTTGATTCTCTGTCAGATATTCTCTAGAATTTGCATGTATGCTTCACGGCAAATTTTTTTTTCAAGATTTATGTTTAAGTTTACTTTTGATTGTTAATAAAATCGAATTTGAATGAGTTTTACTCGGATATTTTTAAAATTGACTTGGTCCAGTATCGTATTCCTATCATATTCTGTACGGATGCTCCAGGATCCCATATCCTGACCATTTTTGAGGTGGCCAAAAATAAAAAGAAATAAGAAACTTTTGGATATTGTATGTAATACAAAATTTAAATTATCTGATACATCTTGGATATTAGATATAGTAATTTAGGGCCTAATTGAATAGGCACCTCATCTCTGAAAATATATTTTTTAGATATTTTTTCTCACAAAAACACGTTTGGTTATGAAATTTTTTTTGAAAAAAAAATCTCAAAGTTTCTATTGAAATTTTTTAGAAAAAAAAATAGATTTTTACTATTTATGATTTGACACTTTACTAATCTATTAAAATATTTTGTTTCGGCTATTATTCAACACTCAAGTCAAATTAATTACATATTCTAATGCCAAATAACGTAACAAGCAAAATAAAATTCATTTGCCTATATTTTTTATGACTAAATTGATTAGTTTAACTAAGATATATTTATGAAAAGTTATATTTAAATTTAATCTAAACATATTTTTTCACAATAAAAAACATATTACATCAACCATAATCATTACATGTTTTTTACTAAAAAAAAACTCATCCAACTACATTTCTAACACAACATTTTTTATCCCTAAAAATCTTTCTTCACATATTTGTCATGAAAAGATCCTCCGAGATGGATATGACATCCAATTAAACCTTACTTTTTGGATTAAAATAGGAAAAGAGAGAATGTTTTTAGTCTTTTGTTAAAATTTAAGACATAAAAGTTAAACAAATGACTAATAAATTTAGAGAACAAGACAAAAATTTATTTATGTTAATGAATCTATTGAACCAATTATTTATTATAAACAAAAAAATTAATTATTTTTGGTTAAAATACTATTTTTAAAATATTATACTTGCATATACATACACGTATCTTCAACGTATCGTATCGTATCATGAAATTTTGAGATTTTTCGTATGTCGTATCATATCCTCGTATCCATATCCGTGTATCATAGATTTTAATTGAGTCATTATCTTATTCTCATATCCATATCTGTATATTCACAGGTTTTAATTGAGTCGTACAGATGATGATTTCAAATTGTTTGGTTATCATTTTCCAAATATTTTATCATATTTTATTTTTAAATCGATCTTATCATATTTTATTTTTAAAACAAAAATACAGTATACCGATATCATCCCCGATAATCTGTGTTGTTCTTCAAAGTAAGTGGCATATCAACGTACGGGAGTAATTCTATCATGGACCGTGAAAAGTGGTCACGGTTCACAATTCATCTTTAGATCAGGGTGATTATGTGCTTTTTACTTACTAATCTTGTAATAATCTTGCATCCAACAATGTATAATAAACCAGAACTAACAATTACGTTGTAGCATAGAATTTCTCGGAACCATATGCAGTAGCATAAATCTTTATTTATATTAGTACGACGTTTTTGATGTCCAAATATTGGAGGATACAATTTTTGATGTTCTACTTGAACTGACACTTAACAACGACTCGAAGAAAACTGAGATTCAATATGGACTTGCACCTAACAAGATGAGAGCACAATATCCCTGATAACAGAAGGAAACAAATATGACCATGTTCCCTCTCACTGATTAACACACGATAACGCATTTCGCAAACTAAATCTGAAAACCCCGATTAAGAAACTCACAAAAAAATTACATTCTCAACAAGATTCGGCTGCAAAGAGTACAAAAGGCACCTTTTTTTACAGCATATATGTTGGGAAAAAAAATAAAAATAAACTCACTTAAAATCCACACCGTCACCGTGTAACTTCAAATCCTCAAGTGGAATGGGCTTTTCTAGCTTTAGAAAAACCATTTTGCCGGCCATTAATGTCCCTTTGAAGCCAAATTCACGAAACAGAGCAATAACCCATAAATCCCAGCGGCAATAACCCATAAATCCCAGCAGCAATCAGGTTCACGAGCCATTTTTGCCCAAGAAGAGAAAAATCGTGATTTTTCACTTCTCAAATGTGCTGCAAAGATAAGACTGCAATAATGTGCCATCAACTAATGCAGGTAGAGTCGGGTTGGCAGATATCCCTTCTACAAAGCGGGCATACCCTGAAATGAAAAAAACAATTAGCTCTGGTTATAATTCGTTATTAAATCTTTTCTCTATGTTTGCGTTTGGTTTCAGGGATTTGGAATTGAAGGATTTTAGAGCCCTAGTAACAATTTCCATGCACTTTTTCGAATAATTGTCATTTACTATAAATTTCAAATCCTTAAGCAGCCACATTGAGTTTTTCTTTTCTTTTCTATTTTTCCAATCCTCGTGACAAATTTAAAAAGCACTCAATACAGGAGTCATATGAGCTCCAAAAACTTCCCTCAAATTTTAATCCTTCATTCCAAATGCAGCCTATGGGTTAGCTTTGCCACCATGAACACGGTTTAACTTTTGAACAATGGTGAGAATTGAGAAAGTGTGATGGTCAGAAAAACACCTGTGAATTTCTTTGAGCCATTTATCAACACAGGCTCTATGAAATTCATGATGACAAGGTAATATCCGCATGCTATCTCCATCTTCATACTCAACAAGGCATATGTAACATCTGTTAAGAGTCGAAGGGCAAAGGGAGACAATTATGTAGAAGATGAAAGTATTAAATCATAACCTCTATCAAGAGGAGTATAAGAAGAAAAATATTGTGTTGTTCATACAAAATATCGACAGAGTAGGAATTGCTAACACCATATTTTCCATGTTTATGAATATAGACAAAAAGGGTAAAGGTCCACAATGCAAAGTTATATTGACTTGCTACTAATTTCTAAGCATTACTAATTGTCTCCTTTAAATGACCAAAGATTTTAGGTTTTACGAATAAACTGAAGGAACAAATGACTTCTGATAAACAACTCCCAAGAAAAGAAACTTCCAAAAGAGAAATGTATACTTGTTCATGAACTGAACATACTTTCCATCTTAACAGTGTGCTGAATAAAGTGCAAGTGAAGTTAAAACGTTTTTACTCACTGTGCAGCATCGTCAGTTGATTTCTTTTTCAATTTACTAAATATCTTCAAAGGCAGTGAGTCCACCACTTCATTAGGTGCAGGAACAGATCCAATGGAAGATACAGAAGGCCGGGAGGATAAAACAACAGATTGCTGGTGAATTTCATCCAGAACCTAATAAAATTGAGTGCAAAGAGATTCACCTCATTGTAGTAAAGCAAAGACATGTACAAGATGTACTTTTTATTTTGTTCAATCCACCCAAATGGGCATGTCCCAACTGGGGTATGAAATGTTGGATGTGTCTATGATGATGTCATAAAGTTAAATGATGATGCCATCATATATATCATCCACCCAGTTTACACACCAGTTCGGCATGTGTCCAGTAGGGCAACATCAACTTGACCTTATTATCCATGGATCAGTAACACTACCTCAAATAAAGCCTCAGCTAACATGACAATTCTTGATATGCTAGCCCTAGCATTAGGATCATCATTTGAATTAGCCTCTCGAGCAGCAAGGCGACAAGTGCAATGACCTCCTCGATGCTGACCAGATAAAATGCAAGCCCTCTCATGACCAGAAAGGTTCTCAAAACGGCTTCCTAGTTAAGAGTAGTAAATGTTATACAGTGAAAATATATGTGTGTGTGTGTGTGTGTGTAAAATAATATTGAAGATGCTATGAACCAAGTTAACATAGCACCGGTTGGAGGTAATGGTGCATGAATTAAAATTGAGAATTTTGGTTTGGCATAAGGTCATTGGCACAAAATCAAGCACCCCATTTTCTTGAGTTGAATTGCACTAGGCTTGTGGCGCATAGGGTACGAAACACCATTGAGAAAATTATCATTTATTACAACAAATCCCAAAATAGTTAAAACAAAAATATTGTGGTCTTTTCCTTTCTAAGTAATGAGATGTTTCAATTGCAGAAATTCTGCATTTGTAAACATTCCAAGCGCCAGTACTATAGTGCTCATATCTTAGTCCAGTCTATTGGCATTGCTTTCAAACAATGCAATGTCGAGTTCATTAGGCTAATTTTTGTGCTTCTTTGTTATTATTCTGGTTCGCTAGTTCCTTTTTGATTGATTAAGATTCTCATTAGTCACAAGTCTTAAGTAAACAAGGATAGGACAGGCCAAAAAGAAAGGTCGTTCTGGACCTGAATTTCTTTGGCATAAGCACACATGAAATTTAAGACGAAACATCACTTGCATCTATTCAAGGAATTTACTATTTAGTATATATGCATTCTATAAAATGTAAAAGGAATCTTAACATACCTGAGATCTTATTCTTCTTCGGCGCTCAAGGAAATTTGATCTATGCTCCAAGAGATCACGATACCTCGTCTCTCTAGCTCTTGGGGTTTCATGTACATGATTTTGACTACCATAAAAAGGGTCAGAAAAACTAGACGAGACATTATCAGAAGAAACTGTCTCGCTGAAGTTATTATCAACAGATGTTGCTCCCACTTCTGCATGGCCTAAACCCGGTCTACCATTGACGTGACGAGTATGTCTCACTTCACCGTCTTGTTGAAAATGATATAAATCTAAATCAGCAGGAGCAGTTCTTCGAAGAACTCTATCACGAAGTCTACCAACACTTAAAGTTCTACTAAACCGAACATTCCGTTCTACAGGTTCTCGAGCAGCAACCCTTCTGTCGGCATGTCCTATTCCAGCACCGTCACTGTTATTATGATTTACAGGAGAAAATAAATTTGGAGTATAGTCTACTCTTGTATCATTTCTGTTCATCATAGAATCATGACCAGAGTTTAATTCTTGATTATCTTGAAAATTATTGGAGAAATTGGGATCATCCCGTGTTCTAGGAGATCTATTGCTGAAGCAAGCAGGAAAAAAGTCACAGCCTTGTTGTCTACTGTCATTTCTATTTATCGAACCCCCTGTGGGATGCACACATTCTTCGTCTTCGTTCGCAATTGTAAAACTTCTAGCAGACGCAGGATAAGATCTTCCAGAGCCTAAACTGTTTGCTCGGCTTAGACGGAAGCTTAAGTTTCCGGGATAGAAACTGAAGCGAGAAAGGAATCGACTAGGAGGGTTTAGTGACCGAGAGGAGAAAGCGCGAGAAGTACTTCCTTCACTAGTATCGTTGAAGCTTGATTCACCCCACTCGTGGAGATTAATGCCCGAGTTTATGCAGTTCATGTCATCACTCTGTTCAGCCTTGTCTGTCCTATAACATTCAGCTGAAGCTTGACAAGGACCCGATTTGTTCTCACTTGGACAAGAGTCAGTCTTGCCATTTTCTTCACTTGGGCACTTGGACACCTAAAAAATGTCAAGATAATGCTACTTAAGAAGAAAAAGAGTGGCATTTTGGCAAAAGTCAAGAATTATAGTGCAATACGTGTGATTGGACATATGAGAACATTGTTTATGAAAAGTCAAAACCATGCTTTTGATTCACATAAACGTTTTCCTACCGACCCACAACTTGAAGTCATTCTGTATACTTCAATTTTTTGTTATACTCAATATAATCAGAGAAAAATAACCACGAATCTATCCTACTCACAAATCTCTTATCTCCAATTTAACTTTTCGCTTTTTCTTCACATTGATATCTTCAAGTTAGAACGAAATCTTCGCATATGGAAAAGCATCACTAATGTACAAGGTGTGTGACCCTGGATGCCTACCTCAGTCAACTTCACTCCATTTTCGAAAAGAACCGTAATTTCAATTGCAAACCTCCTTACTCAAGTTCACATTGATATCTTTAAGTTAGAACGAAATCTTCACATATGGAAAAGCATCGCTAATGTACAAGGTGTGTGACCCTGGATGCCTACCTCAAACAACTTCACACCATTTTCGAAAAGCACCGCAATTTCAAATGCAAACCTCCTCACTCAATTTCACAAAAATAACAGAACAAAGAATAATTGAACCTTTAATAGAAAGGTCCGATAATCATTGGTCGACCAGGAAGAACGTATAAATGCACCAATCCTTCAGACTCATCACCGGGAAAATCTATGCTAGACCAAGTCCACTGGTTCCCACACACGCTTGTGATCGACACAGAATTCACAGTCGGGCCATTGGACTCGGTCCGGCATCACCACCACAATTTCACATAAAAATTATATTCCCATTACATTCTAATTTCCCACACCCTACAATCATTATATACTAAATAATCACATAATAATCCGATCTTCACAAAATCAAAAATCACTCGAAATCAAGTAAAAACACAATGCGTGAGAACTAACAAAATCCACCTGAGGATCATCATCGTCGCCGGCGCGATGCGATCGGAGACATGACGATTTCAAAACTCTGCTTCTGCTGGATCGGCTCCGCCGTACAACACCTGAAGACGATGAAGACGGCTGCGGCGGCGGCGGCGATGAGCCATCCGCATTGTGCTTGCTACTGCTCAACCCCATATCTTACTCTCTTTCATTCACTCATCATTCCAATAATTTTGGCATTAATGTGAATGAATGAAGATCTGATCTGCTGTGAATTACTCAGATTACTACATGTTACAATGTTCAGATCCAGAGGTTGATGTTAATTATTGCCATTTTGAAGCTAACTGTACTGTAGTATACTTACAGTAATGAGGGGGAGGGGGGTGGTTTGAAATGTGGCAGTATTTGGGGATTCAAAAATGGAGCTTGATTGGGACGCCATGCCTGAATATATAAGAACTTGGGTTACGGAATGGGGCCCATGAAAAATGGGCTTGTACCAATGGTTATTGGATCTGAAAGCCCATAACCAGAGTTGGGCTAGGCAGCCCACACATAGTTTACGCCAAATATTACTGGTGGTCCCTTAAATTTTACTTTGGTCTTCCCATGAAAAATGGGCTTGTACCAATAGTTATTGGGTCTTAAAGCCCATAACTAGAGTTAGGCTGGGCAGCCCCAAACATAATTTACGCCAAATATTACTAGTGGTCCCTTAAATTTTACTTTCGTCCGTTAAGCTTAATCGGGATGATTCTTCAACTTCAAAATTATTTTACTTTAGTCCTTGATGTTACAAAACCGTTAGAAATTGACGGAAAAGACTTTTTTTCTATTTTGTCCTTGCATGTAGAAATATTTCGTCCAATTGAGGGAAGATTTCATTCAAAATCCATCAATTCCTAATCAATTTTGACCTGAGGATCGTATATAGTGAGACGGTTTTAAGAGTTGAAAGATCATCCTTATGTATTTTAGGCTTGAGGGATTAAAATGGAACAAAAGTAAGAGTGGAGGGACCACCAATGAAATTTGCCCCATATTTTAGATTGTTATCCGTATTGGTAAAAGCAAAAAATTCCAAAAATTTCATAAGTAATTTGAGAACAGTGAATTCTTCTATAATCAATTAGAGACAATTAGGTCAAATTCATCCTTAGGGTTGAATTAAGTTGGGCTGAATTTGATGGAAAACTATTGTTGAAATAAGTTAATTGAGTGAATAAAATTAAGCCCAAATAAGATTCAATTTCAACACACATATGATCCTTTTTTTATATCTTACTCAAGGGTAGATAGTAATAACTAGTTGTGTTGGTACCCTCAATGTTATTATAAGAAGAAAAAAAAAGGCACTCTCAATGTGTGTGTTTAAATATTTAAGAATTGCAAACAAAACTAATTAATCAATTTCTTGATTTGTACTATGAATTTTTCTTACTATTCTATACATTTTATGGTGGTAAGTTTTTTATCTATGATTTTACAGGATATCTTATAATTTCTTACGAATTATTTTAAATATTTGGAGTCAATCCTCACTAATTTATAGTCAATATATATATATATATATATATATATATAATGATGACTAGGTGAGGGAAATCTGTGCGAGAGAAAGATTATAAACATATGGTATATAATATGCATAATGAATATAATATTATATACCATTTGAAACATTTTTTAAAATAATTAAATAACGTAACTTTCTTTGAAAATAAACATTTTTTCTTGTATATTTTCGTAAAGACTTCTTAATCATCCCCAAATTAGATTTTTATTTTTTGTCGCGTGGTGGTGGCATGAATGAATATTCCAAAACCCTAAATTTTTATACTGTATAAATTATTTAAAACAAAAAAATGCAAAAACCATCTCGTGCGTACACTTAATTAACGAGAAACAAGTATTTTTATTATTCAAAGCTAAAAATGAAAAAAAAAGAAAAGAAAAGGACGATGGGGCAAGTGGAAGGAGGATAGAGATTAAAGTGCTATAATTTTGGTGCACCACGAAAATAATTCATTAGAGGAACGGTTGACAAAGTTTTAATTACATATATAATTGAGCAAGAATAAGGAACAATTAATTATATTAAAGTTTAGACAATCGAAAGGGAATTTACCCTAACTTTTGAAAGTGATCAGACGCGGTTCATCAGGTACTTCATCGTAACTTGAAATTATTTAGTGCATAATATTAATGTATTAGTGCACAATTACTTGCCAAAAAAATAAAAATGTTTTGGGTTTCTTTTTCCTTCATCCTTTTTGTTGCGTTTTGCAGCATTCGGCAATAATATTATGATAGATGTTTTTTTCGGTTAGTACATAATATTATGAAAGATGGATAATGCTAAATCATGAGAAACTTAACTCGATTATTTAACAAATATTGGATGTGCAATGTAATTGTTTGAACAGCTATACATATTCTGAAAAAATAAATATATGAATATTCCTAATTAATAATTTGAGTAAATTTATTACATCAGAAATCTATTAAACAAATACTTGGTTTACACTCATGTTACATAAACGTTTATCCAAGGGGAAAATTTCATTTATGATCCCGTAGAACTTTGCTCATTCCAATTTTAGTTCTATTGGAATGTCAAATGCACTTTTGGTTCCACAGGATTCAAAAAGTTGCACTTTTGGTTCCAGTCGTAAAAAAAAGGATGGAAAAAGGCAAGTGAGATACATGCGCCATTATCTCAAAAAATACAAAAAATGGTGTGTGTGTGTGTGTGGCACTCGCCTTTATCTTTCCATTTTCTGACGAATGTGACCAAAACTGCAACTTTTAATTTTCAGTCCTATGGGACTAAAGGTGCAATTGAAATTCCAAATTTCCAATGCGACTAAATCCGAAATGGGCGAAGTCGTATGGAACCAAAAGTGAATTTTTTCCCCGAAAATGGTTATGTGTATATATACCAGGATGTAGTTTTACTGTCACTTTAATAACTCTTTTAGTTTGTCGCATTTGGTTTTCTAATTATTTTTAAATTTTATAAGTGAATGTTTTTTATTTATTCAAAATATTTAAAAGTACATAATACTCATGTATACGAAATTTACAACATTAGTTGAGAATATATAAATTTACAAACAGGAATACGTTATAAGAAGACAGGAATACTCATATATAAATTTACAAATAGTCAATTTTCTCTTATATATATGTCCACAAATCATATACTGCATGTATATTATTATTATTATTATTATTATTTTGCATTCATCTCAAGGTATATGATAGTAAACTCATTTATACATGTTATGCATGTGTCATGATAGCAATTGAGGATAATTTGGTAAATAGCAAAATGAATTTGGGGTAATTATAGAATTAATTTATTGTAGCTCATTATCAATATTTTCAAGCTAAAAGGGATTTGGCCCATAGCCCATATTAACACTATAAATATCGAGGTTCCAATTTTAACCTTGGTACTATTTGATCTCACATCAAAATGTATGATCATATAGACAAAAAAGTATACTATTTGGTGTGATACATTGTAGGAAATACATTAATCAAATTAATGACTTAAAAGAAACAAGATCACTAATTAAAATGCTATAGATAAAAATTGAGGCTTATTTAAATTATATTTTAGATAACTTAATAAAAATAATTAATTGTATTCGATTTGATGTCCCCCGAGTTTTCTTAGAAATAGTAGTAAATGATCATATATATAGGTTCCTTGAGGGGTAATGCCTTTATTCATAACATTTTTTTATAAGGTATATTTCAATCATACTGTCAAACTTTAAGCTTTAATTAATCTTTTGTATCATTGAAATGTGCATCTTGTAATTGTCTTAGCATCAATTTCTAATTAGTAAATCAAGGAATCTACATGAGAATTATTTTAAAGTTTAAAGCATCAATTAATATTGTATCATATTGCATGCATGGCCAAGAATTATTATAGTAGTGTACCGTCTTCTGGTATCCCTCCAAAATTAGGATAATTTTCAAATGGAAAAATTACACACTTATTGTGTAATTACCACAATCCCCCCTCACTTATTGAAAATTACCAACACACCTCCTCAAGGGATCTATTTATAATGTCGACATAGAAGGTAAAATTATAAGAATTTTTAAACATGCAGGGGGCGTAATTATAAAAAATCCTTAACATGAGGTGGTGTGTTGGTAATTTCAAATATATAAGGGGGTTCTGATAATTACATAATCACTAAGGGGGTCTGTGTGTAATTTTCCCTTTTCAATTGATTATTGGTCTTTGTTTTCTTGTTCCAAATTATTTTAGGAAATTCTAAACCTTGCATATACTTTTGTATGCAAAGAATGGAAAAACACACTCAAACCATGGCTGGTCACTGGTTAAAATTACTGGTTTGTTCACTTATGATGATGAATACTCAAGTCCGTGGCTCTAACGATGTTGAGTTCACATTTCTCGAGAGTGCTGTGTCGAAAGGAGCAGGTACGCGCGATTGGGTTTATTGAACAAATGAGCATAATAATACCAAGTAAAATACTATGTATCCTCATATATCATAATTTATCATAATATATCTACATGAATTTACTCTCTTTTGCTATAGTTTGTTTGAATGGAAGTCCACCAGCTTACTCTTATGTTAAGGGATATGGAGAGGGAGCCAGTAATTGGGTGGTTTTTCTTGAGGTGAGCTGCAATATATAACTAACTAACAATTGATCATGATAAAATTTCCAATTTTCTTATGAATGGTTTGTGTTAGTAAATTTTGTGGACATAATTTCCCTTTTTTTCCCCCTAAATGTGATATCTACTATATTGTGGATTTTAGGGTGGTGGATGGTGTCATTCAAAACGTAATTGCCAATATAGAGCAAAATCAATGATGGGGAGTAGCTTAACCCGAGGCAATAAAACCGCCTTCTCAGGATTACTCTACAAAGATAAACTCTTTAATCCAGGTAAATAATACGTACATACACTAAATTTATTTATTGACTTATCCAATAGTAAAGCTACTTATAGCTCATCAAATTCCTACTTATTAGCCCTGAATATTATTAAATAATTTTGGTCGATTGCTCCTCAATTCCAGATTTCTACAATTGGAATAAAGTTTTTATTGTATACTGTGATGGCTCATCATTTATGTCAGATATCGAAGAAGTTGATCCAGTAAGTCGTACAAGGTGTTGTTTTTCTTATTTTTATTAAAACATTATAGCAGAGCTACCTCAAATTTAATCTTGGTTTATTGTGTTTCTATGCAACTCATTTACATTTAGGTAATATGCAATTTTAATTGTATACACATCATTTACAGGAAACCAACGTGACTTATAGGGGCGCTAGGATTTTTAATGCAGTAATGGAGGATCTGCTAGCTAAAGGAATGAAAGATGCTAAAAATGTATGTCTAAGTTTCATGACTCATTATTTGGTCTTGTTTATGCATACGATCGACCACTTAACTATACTAGAAAGTTTCGTGTATATATATTCCACGCGCATAATAGCTTGAATTTAACTTTAACAGGCTGTACTCGCGGGTACCTCAGCCGGTGGATTGGCCACCATCTTGCATTGTGATTACTTTCGGGGACTCATACCAAATGCTAGTAGAGTGAAGTGCATTTCTGATTCGGGTTTCTTCATCCATGCGTAAGGCTCATAAACAAGTAAAAATCAAATTTTCAATTATAAAGTATAGATGTATATATTTTTTACACTAACAAAAATGTATTACTTTTTCTTATGTACTTATTTATAACAGAAAAAATCTTCCTGGAGCTAAGCAAAGAGAAGATTACTATGCTAATATTGTTGCAACACATGTATTTCTCTTTGTTTTAATGCAAGTTTCCTCGCCCCCTCGCCCACTTTTTATCAGAAACGATAAAATTATTTTTTGATTACCAAGGATCTTAGATGTTCTAATTGTTTTATGTTTGTTTTTGGCTTCTTTTTTTTAGTTGTTATTGTTTTTGTGATTGTAGTTCTCTTTCTCAATTGATATTTGTGGTGCAGAGATTAGCTAATTTTTTGCCTGCATCATGCTCATCGAAAATGAACGCAAGTTTGGTAAGACGGGTTACTTTATTTTATATCCATCATAATAAAGTCCATTCTTTTTTGAAAGTTATACATGAATACTAGCTAAAAGTATGCTCAATGTACACATATTATCAGTGCCTTTTCCCCGAAAATTTGGTCGGAGATATCCAGACACCACTTTTTATACTCGAATCAGCTTTTGATTCATTTCAGGTAAGTTTATTACTTAACAAAAGTATAGAATTACAACAAATAAGAAAAGTAGTCTTTCACTCACAATTTAATTTGGTGTGATTTCAGATTGATCACAACTACATGACACTTGCTTTTAATAGCACGCCCGAATGGAACGAGTGCAACACAAATTTAACACGTTGCACATCGACTCAAATACAAAACATAAAGGGTACTACTTAGTTTTATTATAAGTCTTTGAAGTCTTAAACTGAAAAAGAACGTAATAATTAGTTCTATACACTACCACAAAAAAGTCCTATTACAGCGCACCTATGGCAGCGGTTTTGAAAACTGCTGTAATAGGGGGTACTCGGTTCGGACCTATGACAGCGGTTCGAGCCGAACCGCTGTCATAGGGGTGCCAAAAAAAAAAAAAAAAAAAAATTGGACTTTTGGCAGCGGTTCAGCCGAACCGCTGCCACAAAGTTCACTTTTGGCAGCGGTTCGGGCGGAACCGCTGCCACAAGTGCACTTTTGGCAGCGGTTCGGGCAGAACCGCTGCCACAAAGTTCACTTTGTGGCAGCGGTTCGGCGGAACCGCTGCCAAAAGTTCACTTTGTGGCAGCGGTTCGGCGGAACCGCTGCCAAAAGTTCACTTTTTGGCAGCGGTTCTGTCCGAACCGCTGCCAAAAGTGAACTTTTTGGCAGCGGTTCTGCCCGAACCGCTGCCAAAAGTTGTCAAAAAAAAAAAAAAAAATTTTTTTGAACTTTGTGGCAGCGGTTCTGCCCGAACCGCTGCCAAAAGTTCAAAATTTGGGCGGGTTTATTTCAAACCGGCCCCCCCTCTCTCTCACTCTCACTCTCACTCTCTCACTCTCTCTCTCTCTCTCTCTCTCAACTCTCTCACCACCACCACCACCGCCGACGCCCACCTCTGCCTCTGCCGCCGACGCCGACGCCGCCCACCTCCGCCGCCGCCGCCGCCGACGCGGACGCCGCCCTCCTCCGCCGCCGCCGCCGCCGCCGCCGCCGCCGCCCATTTAGTTTTGGTATTTTTTTTTAGATAAATATATACACACACACACACACATAGAGTATATATAGATGTATGTATATGTGGGTGTATGCATATATATGTGGGTGTATATATGTATATTTGTGTATGTGTGGGTGTATTTATATTTGTGTATATGTGGGTGTATGTGTATGTATATTTGTGTATGAATATTTGTGTATGTATATATGTGGATGGGTGTATGTATATTTGTGTATATGTGGGTGTATGTGTATGTATATTTGTGTATGAATATTTGTGTATGTATATATGTGGATGGGTGTATGTATATTTGTGTATATATATGTTCATGGGTGTATGCATATATGTGTATATGTTAATGGGTGTATTTGTGTATGTGTGGGTGTGTGTATATTTGTGTATGTATATATGTGGATGGGTGTATGTATATTTGTGTATATGTTGATGGGTGTATGTATATTTGTGTATGTGTGGGTGTACGTATATTTGTGTATTTATGAAATATTTCTCGGTTGAAATTTTGCGGTGTTGGAATGACACGAAATTCACAAGGTCATAGAGAAACGGCATTCTGAACAAAACGCAAGACTTTGTCTTGCGCTCTCGTGATTTTAGCTATCCAAGATCGTTTAAGGCCTCAAATACGTGTTTTATTACAAAAATACGTATTTATGTAATAAAACGCGTATTTGAGGCCTTAAACGATCTCGGATGGCTAAAATCACGAGAGCGCAAGACAAAGTCTTGCGTTTTGTTCAGAATGCCGTTTCTCTATGACCTTGTGAATTTCGTGTCATTCCGACATGGTAACATTATAAACGATAAAATAAAATTAAAACAAAATAAATATACCACCCTATGGCAGCGGTTCAGCCGGAACCGCTGCCATAGGGTCCAATTTTTTTTTTTTTTAAATAAATGACCCTATGACAGCGGTTCTGCCGAAACCGCTGCCATAGGGTCACCCTATTGCAGCGGTTTCTATAGAACCGCTGTCATAGGGTGACCTATGGCAGCGGTTCCGGAACCGCTGCCATAGGGTTTTGACCTATGGTAGCGGTACCTATGGCAGCGGTTCAAAACCGCTGTAATAGGCCCAAAAAAACCGCTGCTATAGGTCATTTCTGTAGTAGTGATATGCATGATTTTTCAGACTTTCGAGTGGCCTTTATAGAGACATTGCAAAAACTCGACAACCGTACTTCGTCGAGAGGAATGTTTGTTCACTCTTGCTACCTTCATGGCCACATATTTATGAATGAAGAATGGTCATGCTCATCGGTAGTGGGGCATAATGTATTGGAAAATAAAGTAAGATTTACTCGTATACATCTTAGCAAAAAAAAAAAAAAATCTACTTATGCACATTATATTTTCATTTCCCTATTTTCTGCAAATTAAATTGTTGCGTAACAAAATACTTGTGCAATATTCACATTTATAAAATGCTTTGTAGTGGAGCATATATAATCATACCTTTAAGTAATATTTTTGCATTTGCTCTCCTTTTAGATACATATTTAATTACTTCAACGTTCTTTACAATAAAGTATACATATCGATGGCCTATTTAAATTAACATTTTGCAGTCATTTATTTGGCAGTCATTTAATGTCTACCTTTTTTGAAGTTTTTATATAATCTCTTATATTGACATACATATTAGAATGCATTTTTACTATCAACAACTACGTACTTAATGCAATTCCAATTTGCAGACAATTGCAAAGGCTATTGGTGATTGGTATTTTGACCGGAGTAGTTTTCAGCATATAGATACAACGAATGACGTACCACGGAATTGTACCAGTACCCTAACTTCGGAGGAGCTTTGCAAAGAGTGTATTCATCAACTAAATTAAAATGAATGACCTAGTGATTTTGACCTTACAAATTGTTTGTAACACTAATAAGCTTATTATATGAACTTGTCCATAATATCATTATGGCAGATGAAAATATGTATGTTCTTGTATGAATATGATTGGACATATTACATATAAATCTCTAATTTCAATCCACCAAATACTCACAACTAATTACAAACTTTATGTGTAATTTATACCGATTAATTTATTCACACATGCATGCATCGAATGTGCTCTGCCCTCTTGTTTTTTTTTTATTAAAGGTCGCATTAAAGTTTGGATTTGATCATTTTAAGTGAATATACAAAATTACCTCTCGTATATCAACAATACAAAAAAAGGAAAAAAAAAAAGGGGGCATCAATGCACTTTTAAAGTGTAGCATAGGAAGTTTTCTTACTACACTTAGGCCATGCTACACTTTATTTAAGTGCATCAACAGTCAGTGTAGTAACAATTTTTCCTACACTTACAAGTGTAGTAACATATATCGCCTACACTACACTTTATAATGTAGTAAACATGAAACTCGTACTACACTTCAAAATGCATCTAAAGTTTGAAAATAAATTAATAAAAATTCTCCTTCCTACTTACAATGTTATCCCAATGTACACTTTTTAACTGCAATGAAGGTGAACATTTCCTACACTTTCAATGAAGATTCGTCCAATCAATTCTAATAAGAATATTATCGAAATGTACGCAAATTAAACCATAATGAATAAATACTCATGAACATCATTATTTAAAATAAGTTCTAATAGAAAGATTTATAGGGATAAATTTGTAAGAATTGTTAAGACACAAGGGTATAATTGTAAGAAATTCTTAATATGAGGGGTGGAAACTGCACACAATACACCTTAATCTCTGTGAGAGATTTCAAAACTCAATGGCTACGCCGTACAACACCGGAAGACGATGAAGGTGGCGGCTGTGGCGGTGGTGATGAGCTATCCGCATTGTGCTTGCTACTGCTCAACCCCATATCTTAGCCTCTCTTTCATTCATTCTCTCATCGTTCGAATAATTTTGACATTAATGTGAATGAAGATCTGATCTGCTGTGAATCACTCAGTACATGTTACAATGTTCAGTTTCAGAGATTGATGCTAATTATTGCCATTTTGAAACTAACTATACTATACTACTTACAGTAATGATGGGGTGGGGGTTCAAAAATGGAACTTGATTGGGACGCCATGTCTATGAATATATAAGAACTTGGTCTTGGTTCTGGTTTTGCCTCGAGCTGAAAGGACAACTCCGATTGTACCACCGGTTAATCCGGTTATCCCAGCGCAGGCTGAAAGGCCAACGAAGTTCAGCGGGGTTGACTTCAAACGGTGGCAACAAAAGATGCTTTTTTACTTAACTACTTTGAACCTGGCGAGGTTCTTACGGGAAGACGCCCCGTCCATCCCTGAGAACGGCATATGATGCCTGGCTACACTGTGATTTCCTTTGCATGAATTACGTGCTCAGCGGTTTGGACGACTCGCTTTACAGCGTTTATCTGTCCATGAAAACCTCAAAAGACCTCTGGGAGGCATTAGATAAGAAGTACAGAATCGAGGACGCTGGACTAAAGAAGTTCATGGTCGCGAAGTTCTTAGACTTCAAAATGGTGGACTCTAAGTCCGTGGCGAGCCAAGTCCAAGAGCTTCAGATTATTATACATAAAGTTCATGCTGAGGGAGTGGCTTTGAGTGAGAATTTTCAAGTAGGGCCTGTGATTGAAAAATTACCGCCCTCATGGAATGAATTCAAGAACTACCTAAGGCATAAACGAAAGGAGATGAGCTTAGAAGAGTTGGTTATTAGACTCAGAATTGAGGAAGACAACCGGGCTTCTATCAAGAGGGCTCATGTTCAAGCAATGGCAAATGTCATTGAAATTTCGGAAAGCTCTAACTGGAAAAGGAAGTTCCAAGGGAATTTCCAGGCCCAGAAAAAGCAAGCTGGGAAAGGAAAGCCGAAACAAGGTGACGACGATGACAATGGTTGCTTTAATTGCGGCCGTACTGGTCATTGGGCTAGAGACTGTAAAGAGCCCAAGAAAAATAATAATCAGTCTCGGAAGAGAGGTTCTGGCAAGAATAAAGGCAAGAATCAGGTTCAGAACAGGGTTTCGAACCAAGTGCAAAATCAGGTGCAACATCAGGCGCACCTAGCTGTTGATGATGTCCAGGGCATCAACGAGATGATCGATAACCTGTCTGACCATCGGGTCCCAATCGATCTATCTGAACTCGATCTCACTGAAGTGCTACATGTTCGGCTTTAGTCAAGAATGGATTCAAGTTAGTCTTCGAAGCTGATAGGTTTTCGTTTACTAAAAGAGGGATTTATGTAGGAAAATGGTACCTTGAGCAGGGCCTTTTTAAGATGAATGTTATGAATGTAATCCACTCCTTTGTAACAGAGAACAATAGCAATAAAATTATTCAAAATTCTGTTTATTTGCTTGAGTATTCTAATTTATGACATGTTAGACTAGGACATGTAAATTATAATACTATTCGAAGATTAGTTTACTTGAATCTATTACCAACTTTTAAAGTTGAAAATGAACATAAATGTGAAATTTGTGTTGAAGCAAAGCTAGTCAAACAACTATTTCCTTCAATAGAAAGAAACACCGCACCTCTAGAACTTATTCACAGCGACATTTGTGATTTAAAATTTGTGCAAACTAGAGGTGGAAAAAAATACTTCATAACATTCATCGATGATTGCACAAAGTACTGTTATGTGTATTTACTAAGAAGTAAAGATGAAGCGCTTGGAGCGTTTACACATTACAAAACGGAAGTTGAAAATCAACTTGGAAAAAGCATAAAAGCTATCCGAAGTGATAGAGGTGGAGAATACGGAGCGCCTTTTGATGAATTTTGACCAACTCTAGAATTTTTCATCAAACGACGGCACCATACTCACCTCAATCAAATGGCGTTGCTGAACGCAAGAATCGCACTCTCAAAGAAATGATGAATGCGATGTTGTTAAATTCTGGATTACCACAGAATTTGTGAGGAGAGGCGATCCTCTCCGCCAATTATATCCTTAACAAGATTCTCCAGAAAAGTAGGAGTGAGACTCCGTACGAACTTTGGAAAGGTCAAAAGCCTTCCTACAAGTACCTCAAAGTGTGGGGGTGTTTGGCTAAGGTAGAAATACCCAAATCCAAACAAGTTAAGATAGGGCCTAAAACTATCGATTTCATATTCATAGGTTATGCACTTAATAGTAGCTCCTATCGATTTCTGGTGCATAAATCAGAAATAGCTGAGATTCATGAAAGTACTATCATGAAATCTAGAAATGCTTCATTTTTCGAGGATGTCTTTCCAAGTAAGGAAAGAAATGAGAAAATTCCTCTTAAAACAACATTTGATGAGTCTACGAGTAGTTCTAATCCCGGGGATGAAGAACCACGTCGTAGCAAAAGGGCAAGAGTTCCAAAATCATTTGGTCCTGATTTTGTATCATATACATTAGAAGGTGAGCCTAGAACGATTAAAGAATAGCTATGTCCGGTCCAGATGCTCAACTCTGGAAAGAGGCTATCAATAGTGAAATCGAGTCTATCTTGCACAACCATACCTGGGAGTTGGTTGATCTTCCAAAGGGAAGTAAGCCTTTAGGCTGTAAATGGATTCTAAAAAGGAAATATAAGACTGGTGGAACTATTGATAAGTACAAGGCTCGTATGGTAGTCAACCCTTTATTGGTGGCAACATCGACATGCGTTATTCTCCAGTAACGAGAATAACTTCCATTAGATTACTCATCGCTATTGCCGCATTGCATAACCTTGAGATACATCAAATGGATGTTAAAACTGCGTTTCTGAACGGAGAATTAGAAGAAGAAATATATATGAAACAACCCGAGGGGTATGTTGCTCCTGGACAGGAGAAGAAAGTTTGTAAAGTTGTAAAGTCCTTGTACGGACTTAAACAAGCGCCAAAGCAATGGCATGAAAAATTCGATAGCACGATGTTATCAAATGGTTTCAAGATCAACGAGTGTGATAAATGCGTGTATGTTAGACAAACACATAACGCATACGTCACCGTATGTCTATATGTAGACGACATGTTGATAATGGGTAGTAATCATGAAATCATCATGAATACTAAAGGCATGTTAAAGAAAAACTTTGACATGAAGGATATGGGACTTGCAGACGTAATCCTAGGGATTAAAATCCTGAGGACTTCTGAAGGACTAGTCTTTTTAGGAAAATTCCTTCCTAGCGATAGTGCACCAGTTAAGTCGCTAGTGGATTTAAGTGTTCATCTACACAAAAATCATGGCGAACCCGTATCACAAATAGAATATGCCAGGGTCATTGGAAGTTTAATGTATATCATGAACTGTACTCGCCCTGATCTAGCTTATTCTATGAGCAAGTTGAGTAGGTTCACGAGTAATCCTAGTGTAGAGCATTGGAATGCTTTAACTAGAGTTCTTAAGTATTTAAAGTTTACTAAAGAATATGAATTACACTACTCAAGATATCCAGCTGTAATAGAGGGATACAGTGATGCTAACTGGATATCAGACACGAACGACTCTAAGTCCACAAGTGGGTGCCCAACAGTGAGAACTAAAATTTGCTTAGAATATTAATCATGTGAATATCATTGTCTGGTTTTACACGAACGGCTGACCAATTCAAGACATCATGTTCATTGGGTAGCCTAGTAAATCCGATGATATCTCACTAAGAAAGGTTCAAAGCCAAAAGCTACCTCTTCTGATGTGATAAATATTCGTTTGAACTCTCAGTTTCATGCATTGCATAAAATTGCATTAATTTCATTCGTGTGGGGGATTGTTGGAAAAAATGGAATGTGAAAAGTGTGTTTAACCACTTTTGCACACGAAATTCGAACACCATAAGTATCGGGGATACTAAATATTATTGTATAATATTATTCTACTTCGGGAGTAGATAAGTTTAGCATTTCGAATTTCTCGATTCGGAGTTGAAACGAATGAGAAATTAATTGCTAAAGATGGGTGTTTGATTATGCATTATCCCACATTGAAAATAAAATATAAGTTAATTGTGTTTATATACAATGGTGGGATAATGATAGTTTGGACCATTGAGTCATGACAATTTTGTGTGGGCTTGGAGGGGTAAGGACTTAGCCATAGTCCTTTTCGCCTCGCGCGCGCGCACACACACACACACGCGCGCCGCCGCCGTCCGTCCGACCGGCAGGCTCGACTCGAGCTCGAGGGCGGGTCGTGGGCCGTGGCCGGGGGTTTGGGCTTGGTAGTGGAGCTTTGGACTCAAAGTATTATCTTTTTAGACCAAATTTGAGTTAATTAATTTGGGCCCAGTTTATTTATTTCTTTGGGCCAAAGATTAATTAATTCAAGAGCCCAACATATCTGTCTGTCTTCCAATCTGGAAAAAATCCGAACAAGAAATATGAATTGTAACTGAAATGAAAACCGTTGGCCATTTTTTTCATTTCTTTAAATCTGACTTTATTTTTTGAAATTTAAACAGTAAAAAACGTGGGATTAAGGCTGAAACGTTTTTGTGTTTAATTTTGGTTTAATGTCAGAATTTATGGGGATTCATTTCTTGGTCAGATTTTTTCACCTATAAATTGGCTCCCACGGCCGAAATGAAGAACACACAAAAATCTGAAAGCTTCTGCATTTATGCATACATCACATTCTCTGAAAGTTCTTGAGCTAATTTGTTCGTGGGGTGTTGTTCTTGAAGTGGTTCGATAACAACACGTAATCGTTGTATCTTGGGAAGTTAGTTGCACGAACCCGTACCACCGTAGGCGGGGCAATATAGCTTTAAGGATAGAGAGTCCAACTCTCGCCTCGATTGTCATTCAATTATTCATCGCATTTTCCATAATTCTTTTGTTCAAAGTACAGATTTTGCAACAACAAGACCATTAGAAATTGACGGAAAATGACTTTTGTTCTATTTTGCCCCTACATGTAGGAATATTTCATTCAATTCCATCAATTTCTAATGGAATTTTGACCTGAGGATCGTATATAGTGAGACGATTTTAAAAGTTGGAGAACCATCATGTGCATATTAGGCTTGAGGGACTAAAGTGAAACAAAAGTAAGAATTGCAAACAAAAACTAATTAATCAATTTCTTAGTTTGTACTATGAATTTTTCTCACTATTCTATAGATTTTATAGTGGTAAGTTCTTTATCTATGATTTTATAGGATATGTTATAATTTCGTACGAACTATTCTAAATAGTTGTAGTCATGTCCTTGCTGATTTACAATCGTGATATATATATATATATAGGGTCAAGATCTAATACATTCCCTATATTAGATAAGATATAAGACCCAATATACACCATTGGATCAATTAAATTAAACAGTCCAAATTAAACACTTAAACACGTGCGGGAAACATGTTGTAACTGGCCGAGGGGTAGAAATGTAAAATACACACTATTATACATCAAATTCCCTCCTAAATTAACTCCACAATCTTCCTAAAATCTCTCACATTTAAACCGAGGAGATCCAAAAATGGTGTCAGCGAAGGGCAAGGAGAAGGTGACGGACGGCGGCGGTGGAAAAGGGAAGAGGAAGTGGAACGCCAACGATGACAAGACCGGCCAGAAGCGGAAGAACCGCAGCGTGCTTCAATTCTTCGAAGATACAACATACCAGGTCGACGACGACAATGATTCCAGTGACGACGATTCTATCTTCGACGATGATGGTAATCATTTGACAAAATTATAGCCCCATCCTAAAAAGAAAATAATAAATGAAAGATTGTTTAGTGGTTTGCTTAATTTCGGTGTTGCATTTGCTTGTTTTCAAGTGATTGTGTAGGTTTACGGGGAATTTTACCGAAAAAATGAGGTTTCTTGTTCTTACGAAGATTTTCTAGGGTATACATACTCTCACATTTAAACACATTGTAGATTGCCTTCCACACTACTGTATAATGTCAATATAATGTATAATGGTTTATTATATTGTATTTGTATGATGTTTAAACACACACTGTATATTAGGGTATATGATACTGTATAATGTGTTATAATATTCTGTATAATGTTTTACATGTCACTTTATAATGTGCAGGTGACATGGTGCGCGGGACTGATGACGTGGGGACAAGTGGCATATGCGTGTATGAAAGAAATAAGATGAAGTTTGGCGCTGTGGAGGGGCAGATTGATTAGAATTGATTAATTATTGTTTTCTTATTTGTAATATTGTCTTTTATTAGTTTCCATGCAGAGTATGGGACTTGTAGGATGATTTGTATAAATAGTTTGGTAGGGTTTTATTTTGCCGTTTACTGTATAATTTGGTGGAATAAGGAGCTTGGTAGCTTGGGCACAAGATTCATCTTGTGAGTGTTCTTTTATCGTATTCATTCTTATTTTTCGAATTCTAGTGTTCATTGATTGTTTAGTAACTTATATAATATTATATAGTAAATATACAGTAGTTTGTAAACCATTATACAGTAAATACAATGGTAATATACAGTGTGTGATTAGTGACATACAATTAGTGATTTCATCAAACTATTATACAGTGCAATATAAACCAACATACAGTATATTATAAGACAATATACAGTGTCTTATAACCAATTATACAGTGTGAGTTTACATCATATAGTTACAATCTCATAAATCATTATACATTATATTATAACTCATTATACAGTATCTTATAAGTCATTATACAGTATATTATAACTTATTATACAGCAAGCCAAAAATTCTTTCGATTACTAATAGAAAATCCTACCCAATCAAATCTCTAAAAATTATTCAGTCTACTCATAAAATTCGGAATTGAACTAACAGAAATAAGTAAAATTAAACTAACAGAAATAAGAAAAGAAAAAAAAAGATTTAGTCCAAATAATTGCACTCGAATAACATGGCACTCGAATTCATTCTGTTAATGGCACTTGATTATACAGAATGAGTTCTGTTAATGGCACTCGATTATGTTAATGGCACTCGAATTCATTCTGGTCGCGACGTTGTGTTTGCATATCTAGCAGTACCATCGCAGTTTCTGCAAACCCTTCGCTTTGATTCGATTTATTATCGCCTTGGGGGTCACGAATTCCGTCGAGAATTTGATGATGAACGAATTAATTTGATGCCTTCAAAATCCCACAATTTCACCATTTCTTTTGACCAAGAGCTGAAGATCTTCTTCGCTTAATAGTCGCTGTAAATCTTTCTTCTTCTCCCGCAGAAAAAATCACAATTTTTTGTTTTCTTATTCAAATTGAAATTGAGGAATTTAAGAGTGAAAAATTTAACCTAGAAGAATGGGTCTGCAACAATCGAAGGATGAATTGTTGTATCAGCAAGTCAATTATGGAAATTTTGAAGGCATCAATTGTTAGACCTATTGACTAAAATGCCCCCATCATCATTAAATTAAATATAAAATCTGAAATAATGGCTTTAAATATGGACCTTGGGATCAAATGGTTTAAATGGTCTAGATTGGGTCTTATATCTTACCTAAAGTATAGGGATGTATTTGATCTATACCCTATATATATATATATATATATATATATATATAATGATGACTAGGTGAGAGGAATCTTCGCGAGAGAAAGATTATAAACAAATGGTATATAGTCTTATATGCATAATGAATATTAATGAACTATGATAATACTATTTATTTTCTGAAATTTATTTTTTTTCTCTATTGTACTATTATCGTTAGTGATTTCTCTACAATATGATTCATTCATATGGGAAATTATGACAAAAATCATTTCACATGAAAACATATATCTCTCAGGTCGAAACAAGAATTTAGATGTTCAAGAGTATTTAGTTCTATGAAATCCAGATTTTGATTCAGATATATGTAGGCTTTAACTTTTTTTTTTGGTCAAACTCATTGTGCATCAAGAAAAAAAGAAAAAGAAAAATCTAGCTCTTGAGTCCTACATTTTGTGAGACATTAAATTTATTGCTCTAGCTGAATTTGGCCTTTTGTAAAATTTGATTTTTTTTTAAATAATTAAATAACGTAACTTTCATTTGAAAATAAATACTTTTTCTTGTATATTTTCGTAAAGAATTCATAATCATCTCCAAATTAGATTTCGATTTTTTGTCGCATGGTGGTGGCATGAATGAATATTCCAAAACCCTAAATTTTTATACTGTATAAATTATTTAAAACAAAAATAATGCAGACACCATCTCATGCGTACACTTAATAACGAGAAACAAGTATTTTCATTATTCAAAGTTAACAATGAAAAAAACAAGACGATGGGGCAAGTGGAAGGAGGATAGAAATTGAAGTGCTATAATTTTGGTGCACCGCGAAAATAATCCCTTAGAGGAACGGTTGACAAAATTTTAATTACGTATATATATATAAGCAACAATAAATAACAATTAATTATATTAAAGTTTAGACAATCGAAAGGGAATTTACCCTAACTTTTGAAAGTGATCAGACGTGGTTCATCAGGTACTTCATCGTGACTTGAAATTATTAATTAAGTGCATAACATTAATGTATTATTTTTGTGTTTCTTTTACTTACCAAAAAAAAAAGAAGGAAAATTGTGTTTCTTTTTCCTTCATCCTTTTTGTTGCGTTTTGCAGCATTCTGCAATAATATTATGATAGATGTTTTTTTCGGTTAACATAATATTATGATAGATGGATATTGATAAATCATGAGAAACTTAACTCGATTATTTAGAAAATATTGGATGTGCAATGTAATTGTTTGAACAGCTACAGTAAACATAATCTGAATACCACCCAAAAAAAAAAGAAAGAAAAATGGTAAACATATTCTGAACAAACAAAAATATGAATATTCCTAATTTAATAATTTGAGTAAATTTATTGCATTAGAAATCTATTAAACAAATACTTTGTTTACACTCATGTTACATAAACGTTTATCAAAGGGAAAAAATTTCATTTATGATCCCGTAAGACTTTGCTCATTTCAGTTTTAGTCCCATTGGAATGAATGTCAATTGCACTTTTGGTACCATAGGATTCAAAAAGTTGCACTTGTGGTCCCAGTCGTGAAAAAATAAATGGAAAAAGGGTGTGTGTGTGTGTGTGTGTGTGACATTGCTTTTTCTATCCATTTTTTGACGACTGTGACCAAAACTGCAACTTTTAATTTTCAGTCATATGGGACCAAAGATGTAACTGAAATTCCAATACGACTAAATCTAAAATGGGCGAAGTTATATGGTACCAAAATTGAATTTTCCCGAAAATGGCTATATATATTTATATATATATACACCATGTAGTTTTACTCTCACTTTAATAACTCTTTTAGTTTGTCGCATTTATTTCTAATTATTTTTAAATTTTATCAATAAATGTTTTTTATATTATATAACGTATTTAAAAGTACACAATACTTATCTATACCAAATTCACCACATTAGTTGAGAATAAATCGAATATAGCAAAAATAATTATCATTTACAATTAATGCAACATAAATAGAGAGAAAATAGAATGTCATCTTAACTAAGATACAATTGTAAAAGCATCCCCTAAGATAGGTGAATAATAAGTTAATAAATGTACGTATTCGTGTCTTTCCATAACTCAAAATGTCAATGAAATCTATTCATTCATGCATGCATACATATGCATGTACATAAGAATATAGAATTTTGAATATTCCATTTTCTCTTATATATGTCCACAAACCATAAACTGCCTGCATGTATATAATAATAATAATAATAATAATTTTGCATTCATCTCAAGGTATATGATAGTAAACTCATTTATACATGTGATGTGTCATGATCGCAATTGTGGATAATTTTTTTTTTTGCAACGGGGAGAAGGGGGCTACCCTAACGAATTACCCTGACGTGTCAGGGTCCGTTCTAACTTGTCTAGACCATTTGACTCCATTTCTGTCATAATCTAGAGGATCACGTAACTCATTCATAGGCACAAAAAGAGTAGTAAAGTTTGTGCTTTATCCTCGGTTTGCTAGCATATTTGCAGGCTTGTTTGCTTCTCTGTAGACATGAGTAACTCTCACTATCCAATCTTGATTCAATATATTCCTAATTAAGAAATAATGTCAAAATTGCTTTGGTGATGTGATGGAATAAGTTGTCTCCAAACGTTCATCACCCACGAACAATCTCTTAGAGCATGAGTGGTAGTCTCCTCCGTACAAGTACAAAACTTATAGCCTGCCGTGATATTCATCCCACGTTGACTCAAAGCTTTGGCAGTCAAGAGCTTGTTATGTCGAAGAAGCCAAATTGTGAACTTTCTCCTATACGGGCTCTTCACTTTCCATATCCGCTTCCAACTCCGCTCAACCGGCTCACTCGAACCACTCCCCACTAACATCTCATATGCACTTTTACATGAGTAAATTCCAGACGCCGTGTATCTTCATACAGGCGTATCCGGGTAAGTGTTATACTCATCCAAGTTTAAAAGTTCAAGCTTGCTTCGAATATCCCGCCCGAGATTGCCTAACTGCTAACTCCAGCCAATTCCAGCAGCGTCCCGGAGTCCAATAGCTCGCAACTGATCGGTAGGCGTTCGTTCGAGTGAGGCAGCCTGGTTTTTTGTATTAAGTTTTCATTGGCTAACCACTTATCCATCCAGAATTTCACCTTGTGACCATTTCCCACTTTCCAAGCTAGACCGTTGCCAAGCATAGAGAGTGCTACATTGATACTCTTCCAAGTGTGAGAGGCAGGCGTTCGTTCGAGTGTCTGCAGCCCAGTTCGTTGTATTAAGTTTTCATTGCCTAACCACTTATCCATCCAGAATTTCACCTTGTGAGCATTTCCCACTTTCCAAGTTAAACCGTTGCCAAGCATAGAGAGTGCTACATTGATACTCTTCCACGTGCGAGAGGCCCGGGCCCTATCTCGTGTACTTCGCCCAAGCAGGTACTTGTGTCTCATGATCTCAACCCACAATTTTGAGTCGTCATTAATAATTTGCCACCCGAGTTTTTCAAGAAGCGCTAGATTTATTTCACGGGCCTTACGGAGACCTAATCCTCCTTTATTCTTATTCTGACATACTTGTTCCCATGATACTAATATCATGAGACGGACTTCATCAGTACCATCCCACAAAAACCTACGGTTAATCTTCTCATCCTCCTCACAAATGCTAACTGGAATTTTCTTCATTTGCATAAAGTAAGATGATATAGTTTCTGTGACTGATTTTACCAAAGTGGCCCGGCCAACGAGAGACAACTGTTTCAGCTTCCATCCCTTAAGCTTTTTTCGAACCTTGCTCACAATAAACTCATAAGTCCTATGCACCGGGCAAAAATGGTGAGAGGGGCCACCACGTATCTTTCTAGGTCCTTTGTGATATCCAGCCCCGCAATTCTACTAATATCCCTAGCCACGTGCCCCTGTATGTTAGGCGAAAAGAAGATACAGGACTTATGACTATTAATTAATTGGCTCGACATGTTGCAATATTTTTCGAGAATGTCTTTAACCACTCTCATTTGAGTAGAAGAAGCTTCCCTTGCATTATTTCCCGAGAATGTCTTTAACCACTCTCACTTGAGTAGTAGAAGCTTCCCCAAAGAGAAACAAATCATCTACGAACATCGGATGAGACACTCGGGGTCCCGAGCGAGATGTCAGGACCGGTTGCCATCTTCTCTCCTCCACCGCCCAATCAATGAGAGCACCTAGTTTCTGAACACAGAAAACAAAAAGATAAGGAGAAAGGGGGTCCCCTTACCGGAGTTCTCTTTTTGGATAGAACCACTCTGTCGCTTCCCCATTCCATAAAAGGGATAGTTTAGCGGTGGTGGTACAATCCAAAATAAGGTTAACCCACGTCGAGGGGAACTGTATCTCAACCAATATATTTCTCAAAAAAGACCAATTAATCTTATCATAAGCCTTCTCGAAATCAATTTTTGCAATGAAGAAACCTTTTCTACCTCTAAGCAAGTTCATAGTGTGAATAAGCTCTTGAGTAATGATAATATTATCTATCGTCTGATGGACTTTGATAAAGCTACTCAGAGTTTGAGGAATAAGAAAGTCCATAAATGTTCTAAGTCTATTAGCCATCGTCTTAGTAACAATTTTAAGAATGATGTGCATAAGCTGATTGGTCTAAACTTTGAAAGATGCGCCGGATTAGACATTTTAGGAATTAAAACAATTAAAGACTCATTTATACTCGAGTCAACCATACCAGTGCGGAGAGCCATGCTCACCGTGTGGAAGACTGCATCCCCAATCGAGTTCCAGCATTTTTGAAATAATATAGGCGGGAGGCCATCGGGGCTCGGGGATTTGGTCAGGTGCATGTCTCGGAGTGCCCTCTTGACCTCATCTTTAGTAACTGCAAGCATGAGAAGATCAATCTGCTGAGTGTTCAAAGTCGAAAATCCCATAGTCAGGCGGTAAGGAGAGACCCCCCTGTCAGTTTGTAGCCATGTTTTTCAAATTTGCTTCGTCATATTCCCAGTCCCCTTCATCTGTCAACAAGGCTTTTATTTTCGACCTCTCTTTCCGAGTAGTTGCAGTCGTATTACCTGGTATTCATGTCACCTGTCTTAAGCCATTTGACCCGCAACTTCTGTTTCCAAAGTAGTTCTTCTAATCTTGCAATTTTAAAATAGTGATCTTTAAGTTTCACATCCAAATTTTAAAGATACCTATTAAATCCCCGACTCTGAGCTCTATGAATACCCTCGATTCTGGCTAGGAGGTCCTTTTTACATCAAAAAATATTCCCTAAGACATCTCTATTCCATTGTGTCGTCTGTTCTCGAATATCGTGAAGCCGAACATGAATGTCCTTCCAGTCCGAGGTTGCCCACTTATCATCAACAAATTTGGTGAAGGCAGGCTCGGTAAACCAGGCATGCTGGAGGCGAACATTTCTTTGCCCCCATCTAATTTCGACCCTAGTCATGAGTAAGATCAAAAGTGGTGAGTGGTCTGACCCAAGGCGGGGCAGATGGGTGACAGTAGCATCCAGATAATCCATTCTCCAATCACTAGTACAAATTGCCCGATCCATTCTTTCAAGAAAGGGAGAGTTACCTCCCTTAGCCCACGTGTATGGGTCCCTTGAGAATTTCAAATCAATAAAACCACACCTCTCCAAGCAATCAACAAAGTATCGACATTTATAATAGTACACCAGAGCTCCACCCATCTTCTCAGAATCATCAACTATCATATCACCCGCTAATAACCAAGGACCTGAATATAAGCAGCAGTATTTTCAATGTAATCCCCTAGATACCTGCTAGTTTTAGTTTGAGGGCTAACATAGATGGCTGAAAAGGCCCAGTCACTCTCCTCGGAGCGCCTTACAATCGAAGTGACATATTGATCGTTTGCATCCAGAATTTCGAGTTAGACTTCCGCCGAATTCTAAAAAATCGAAATCCCTCTTGCAAAACCCCTAGCTTCAACTTTCTCCACACTGTCAAATCGGGTCCTATGAATAATCGTATTAGCTCTGTCTCCTTGAATTTTCATTTCCATCAAAACCATAATGTGAAAAGAGTGAGCACAAATTATATCTGACAAAATACCAGGTAACTCAGGCTTTCCTGCGCCTCTGCAATTCCAAACAATAATATTAAACTTCATTATAAAAATTATAAATATTAAAAAGATTAACCATAAAACCAATTAAAGTTTTAAAAAATATTGGAAATTTGATCCCCTTTTGTCACATTTTGAGGTAATATTGCCCCTAGGATATCTCCATCCATTCGACGCCATCTTTTTCCATCATCACTCATGGATTGGTCATTATTCGTGTCCTCACAGCCTCGTTGCTCATGTACAGTGCAATCGGGATTGTCTTCCCTATATAGAGCCATCGGAGGAGGGAGGTCGCCGGTGGGGTTGGAGGAGGTGGGTTCAGTTCTGTCAACTAGGTGTTGGGAAGGGTTAACTGGGCTGGATAGGCTGCCAACTGGGTTAGGTAGCGGGTGGGGCGAGTGTTTGGCAAGGTCCACTAGTTTTGTTGAACATTGGATTGGCTTGGGTTAGAATCATATAAACGATTTGAAATGGGCTTAGTCAACTCGTTATGGGTCATGGGGGCTGGGGTTGATTTTATTTTGTATTATTGGGTAAGAATTACGATGTGCTATTTTGGGGGCTTAAGTTAAATTGATGTTTAGCTTTTGGACATGCTTGGTGTTGGGCTTCCTATTGTATTTCCTTGTTGTGGCTTTTGGGTTGGTAGCTTGGGACTGCACTTTTGATTTGGTGATTAGGTTGCTGATTGGTTGTTTTCCCCTCCACTTGACCCACTTCTTCATCCATATATTATGGAGGGAAATCTAATAAGGAACTAGATTCAATTACAATTTTTGACATACTTTATACTATTATATCTCTTTCGTTATAGCCAATATTTTGGGGTTTGGGGGGGGGGGGAGCCAGCGCACCCTCCAGCCCCACCTCCTCCCCCCGGCTCCACCTTCCCGGCTCCATCCCTGTGTGTAAGTGTCTTCATATTGAAATATTCTATGGGTAGCGTTGGAAAGCTAGCGTACCCGAGCAAGTGTAGATTTTATGTTTTCCGTATAGGGATCGAATTCCGTTGACCATTTGCGAACCATCAGGTAATGACCCATTACAATCCAAGGTCCGCCTGTTAAGACCTTATCGTAGTCATCCTTCGTGTGAAAACGGACCATGTTCCCGAGATCCATCGGTTTGATTTCATTTTGAATTTTCCATAGGATTTTCATTTTCTGTCATAGAAGTGCAAATCCTACTTTCCGACTGAGGACTTACATCAGCAGGGCACGATGATAGGGGAGGGGTTATGCATTGCTTTTAGTTCTTCTTTCGGGAAAACCACACTACCGACGGTTTTTTCCTCATTCGGCTGTTCGTTTTCTTTCACAGAGGTATCGTCGGTCTCGTCAATTTTGTCTAAGTCATCCACTTCTCTGTCACCTGTGGCTGTGTAGAATGGTTTCGGGATCTCGGTACGAATCCAAGTTTCCTTGAGTTGATTTGTTTGCCAAATATTATTATTGTCTGATGTTGGTGTTGTATTCTCCACCGAATTCATTTCTTGATCTTGGATCGGAGTCACGTCATCTTCGTGGAGTCGCCGCTTAAGTTTCTTGGTAGTCCGATCGGGTATGGCCACCGCCCGGGGCGATTGGCCAGGGCGACGGTCTTGCATGCACAAGAAAGGAAGTTTACGTTAGAGATGATTTTTTTCTTAGAAAGAGAGAGTTGTTTAAAGTGCAATTGTGGACAATTTGCTAAATAGTAAAATGAATTTGGGGTGAATATGAAATTAATTTATTATAGCTCATTATCTATATTTTCAAGCTAAAAGGATTCGGTCCATAGCCCATATTAACACTATAAATATCAGTTGATTAGTGTTAATTTCATTATGTAATATTTACTGCAAAAACACTATTTTGAGAATACTCTCTAGTCTATCGTGAGCCAGATCGGATCTCAAATATTTGTGTGTGTTATGCGACACACTTTTTTGCGGTTCCCAATTTTAGCCTCGGTACTATTCGATCTCACATCAAAATGTATGATCATATAGACAAAAAATATCGTTGTTTGGTGTGATACATTGTAGGAAATACATTAATCAAATTAATGACTTAAAAGAAACCAGATCACTAATTAAAATGCTTTTATATAAAAATTTAGACTTATTTAGTTTTAGATAACTTAATAAAAATAATTAATTTTATTCGATTTGATGTCCCCCAAGTTTTCTTAGAAGTAGAAGTAAATGATCATGCATATAGGTTCCACATAATTGCTTACTTGAGGGGCAGTCCCTTTATTCTTAACATTTTTTTATAAGGTATATGCCAATCATACTGTCAAACCTTAAGCTTCAAATAATCTTGTGTTTCATTGATATGTGCATGTTGTAATTGTCTAACATCAATTTCTAATTAGTAAATCAAGGAATCTATATGAGATTTATTTTTAAAAAGCCAAAAGTTTTAAAGCATACATCAATTGATATTGTATCATAATGCATGCATGAGCAAGAATTATTATAGTAGCATACCTTCTTCCGGTATCCCTCCAATATTAGGATAATTTTCAGTTCATTAGTGGTCTTTGTTTTCTTGTTCCAAATTATTTTAGGAAATTCTAAACCTTGCACGCAATTTTGTATGCAAAGAATGGAAAAACACATCCAAACCATGGCTGGTCACTGGTTAAAATTACTGGTTTGTTCACTTATGATGATGAATACTCAAGTCCGTGGTGCTTACGTTGAGTTCACATTTCTCGAGAGTGCTGTGTCGAAAGGAGCAGGTACGCGCGATTGGGTTTATTGAACAAATGAGCATAATAATACCAAGTAAAATACTATGTATCCTCATATATCATAATTTATCATAATATATCTACATCAATTTACTCTCTTTTGCTATAGTTTGTTTGAATGGAAGTCCACCAGCTTACTCTTATGTTAAGGGATATGGAGAGGGAGTCAGTAATTGGGTGGTTTTTCTTGAGGTGAGCTCCAATATATAACTATCTAACGATTGATCATATGATAAAATCCCCAATTTTCTTATGAGTGATTTGTGTTAGTAAATTTTGTGGACATAATGTTACTTTTTTTTTTTAACGTGATATCTATTATATTGTGGATTTTAGGGCGGTGGATGGTGTCATTCAAAACGTGATTGCCAAGCTAGAGCAAAAGGATACTTTGGGAGTACCTTAACCAGAGGCAATCAAACCTTCTTCTCAGGATTACTCGACGAAGATAAACTCTATAATCCAGGTAAATAATACGTACGTACATACACTATAGTTTATTTATTGACTTATCCAATAGTAAAGCTACTTGTAACTCATCAAATTCCTACTTATTAGCCTGAATATTATTAAATAACTTTGGTTGATTGCTCCTCAATTCCAGATTTCTACAACTGGAATAAAGTTTATATTGTATACTGTGATGGCTCATCATTTATGTCAGATATCGAAGAAATTGATCCAGTAAGTCGTACAAGGTGTTGCTTTTCTTATTTTTATTAAAACATATAGTAGAGCTACCTCAAATTTAATCTTGGTTTATTGTGTTAATATGCAACTCATTTATATTTAGATAATATGCAATTTTAACACATCATTTACAGGAAACCAACGTGACTTATAGGGGCGCTAGGATTTTTAATGCAGTAATGGAGGATCTGCTAGCTAAAGGAATGAAAGATGCTAAAAATGTATGTCTAAGTATCATGAATCATTATTTGGTCTTGTTTATGCATACGATCGACCACTTAACTATACTAGAAAGTTTCGTGTATATGTATTCCACGCGCATAATAGCTTGAATTTAACTTTAACAGGCTGTACTCGCGGGTACCTCAGCCGGTGGATTGGCCACCATCTTGCATTGTGATTACTTTCGGGGACTCATACCAAATGCTAGTAGAGTAAAGTGCATTTCTGATTCGGGTTTCTTCATCCATGCGTAAGGCTCATAAACAAGTAAAATCCAAATTTCAATTAAAGATTAGATGTATATATTTTTGGCACTAACAAAAATGCATTTTTTTTGTACTTATTTATAACAGAAAAAATCTTCTTGGAGCCGAGAAAAGAGAAGATTACTATGCTAATGTGGTTGCAACACATGTATTCCTCTCTTACTCTATACATGACCGTATGCGCTAATTCAAGTTTTAGAAACGATAAAAATATTTTTTGATTATCAAGGATTTTAGATGTTCTAATTAATACTTTTGATCATATGTAGTAGGAGAAACCAAAAATATATATACACATACATATGGCAAAATTTTAATTTTTTTTTTTGGTTTTTGTTTTTATGATTGTAATTCTCTTTCTCAATTGATATTTGTGGTGCAGAGATTAGCTAAGTTTTTGCCTGCATCATGCACATCGAAAACGAACTCAAGTTTGGTAAGACGAGTTACTTTATTTTATATCCAGCATAATAAATTCCATTCTTTTCTGAAAATTATATATGCATACTAAAAGTATGCTTAATGTTCACATATTATCAGTGCCTTTTCCCCGAAAATTTGGTCGGAGATATCCAAACACCACTTTTTATACTCGAATCAGCTTTTGATTCATATCAGGTAAGTTCATTACTTAACAAATATGTAATTATAACAAATAAGAAATATAGTCTTTCATTCTCAATTTAATTTGATGTTATTTCAGGTTGAGCATAATTACATGATACCTGCTTTTGGTAACACGTCCGAATGGAACGAGTGCAACACAAATTTAACACGTTGCACATCGACTCAAATACAACTCATTAAGGGTACAACTTAATTTTATTATAAGTGTTTGAAGTCTTAAAACTGAAAAAGAATGTAATAATTAGTTCTATATGCATGATTTTTCAGACTTTCGAGTGGCCTTTATAGAGACATTGCAAAAACTCGACAACTGTTCGTCGAGAGGAATGTTTGTTCACTCTTGCTACCTTCATGGCCACATCACTGTGAAAAGAGGATGGTCATGCTCATCTGTAGTGGGGAATAATGTATTGGAAAATAAGGTAAGATTTACTTGTATACATCTTAGGAAGAAAAAAAAAATTATATTTTCATTTCCCTATTTTCTGCAAATTAATTAAATTGTTGCGTAACAAAGACTCTCGTGCAATATTCACATTTTTAAAATGATTCTTTAGTGGAGCATGCATATAATCACACCTTTAAGGAATATATTTGCATTTGCTCTCCTTATAAGATAGATATTTAATTACTTCTCTGTGCAATAAATTATACATGAATATAATGGCCTATTTAAATTAACATTTTCAGTCATTGATGTTTATTTTAATGTGTAATCTTTTTTGAAATTTTTATAGAGTCTTTTATATTGTCTATACATATTAGAATTTATTTTTAATACCAACCAATATTTATTTAATGTAATTCCAATTTGCAGACAATTGGAAAGGCTATTGGTGATTGGTATTTTGATCGGAGTTCTTTTCAGCATATAGATACAACGAATGCCGTACCACGGAATTGTACCGGTACCCTAACTTCGGAAGAGCTTCAAAAAAAATGTATTCATCAACTGGATTAAAATGGATGACCTAGTGATTTTGACCTTACAAAATTGTTTGTAATAAGCTTATTATGTGAACTTGTCCATAGTATTATCATGGCATATGAAATTTTTTATGTTCTTGTATGAATATGATTGGACATATATAGTGGTGCACATGGTTCGATTTTGAAGGTTTTTATATTAAATTTATACCATACCAATAATTGCGGTATTTTGATAGCTAAAATCAAAATCGGACTTCTTGAAACCAATATTATCGCATTCGGTTAGGGATGAATACTAAATTTATACCATACCAATAGTTGCGGTATTTTAATAACTAAAATCAAAACCGGACTTCTTGAAACCAATATTATTGCACTCGGTTAGGGATGACAATAATTTCGGGTGGAGCAAGTACCCCCCGGATCCGCCCCGTTGGGTTGGGTATGAGTCCAATTAAATGGGGCCAGATCCAAGTTCAGGTATCAAAATTCAAGACCCTTCCAAGTTCGGGACGGGTAATAGTCCAGCAGAAACCCGGGACCTCGCCCCGATTATTAATATTTTTATTTTATTTTATATTTCTAGTTATTACTTAATATTTATAATTATTAATAAATTGTAACTAATTATTTACTTAAAATATGACAAAAAAGTGCTATTTCTAAGGAGCCACTTAGGATTTCAACTTAGTTGCTGTTGTTCAAAGAGAGAAAAGCAAATGCAATTTAGTGAAATTTATACTTGTTTTGAATGTATTTACATTTAAGTATCGGATGACCTGTATTTTTATATATATTTACATTGACTTGATATAACTTTATTTGTTTGGATGTGTTTGTAAGAAGATGATAAACAAAAAAAGGGCCAGAAATAGAATTCTACCCGATAAGTTCCAGACCCATCGGACCCGAGTAATGACTGGGTTCAGGGCGAGTCCTAGTATTAAAAAGTCTTAACAGGACGAGTCTCGAGTCCTGCAATACCCGGCTCATAGATGATCCGTTGCTATCCATACATCCGGTATTATGCGATTTCGATATAGTACTGAATGATTTTACGGTATTTTCTTTGTAAATTTTATATACATATTGTGTCTACTTTTAATGCACAATTACTCACAAAATTTATCGTATATTCGTTATTTATGACTTTATTATATAAAAGATACTTAGACTTTCCATATTATCAAATAAAAAGAAGGGAAAATGTCACTTATAATCCCTAAACTATTACGTTTGTCTCACTTACATCACTAAACTAAAGTTTCTTACGCTACCGTCCCCAAAATAATAACTTCATCTCGCTTAAGTTGACCGGAACTGTGATAGAGTAGATGCCTGGCGCGCCAATTATTTGGGCGCCATTACTGTGTAATATACTCTATGAGACCATCTTTTCTAATAAATAAAGTCAATTTTATTAAGATATTCTTCATTCTTAATTGTCTTTATATGCTTAGAACAAAGTTCCTTAAGTCACATATGACTATGGGACATCATTGGACATCGAGAATAACGATGATGGAATATGTCTCTAAGGTCATGATTCTTAAAAAGTTCCAAGTCGATAAAGGGTCTGTCAAGATTAGGGATATTGACAAAGACCAGAAAGACTTGATTGTACACATGTGTTCTTAGAGAACATGCCTCATCCAAAGACATAGATGTGTACGAGGGTTCTCATTGGGATAATGAGTGAACTGAACAACCCAACCAAAAATTCCTAAAATGATTTTCCTGATCGAATATGAAATTTTCAATAATCACGTAGGTGTAAGAGTAATCCTTATGGACCTGAGATTCCATTGGTTACTTTGAGCATAGTTGATTATACTTTGACTTATCGCATGATTTCTTCACGAATCGTCGTATGAGATATTTTGGGTATAGTATGATTATGTGTCAAGGTACATGAGAGACCAAGATGGGATCCATCACTGGTTTAGCTAATCAGACATTTCCTATGTTTTGCTCAATGAATCGATTCAAGGAATCTTTGGCCAAAGTATGGCAATCCAAAGAGGTGGAGTGTTTTCTCATTTGGATTGCGAGAATCGATATCATGCAATGAAGCAAGAAAACATAGTGATCGGGTCGTAAGAGTTTCGACTAAAGCCATTACTCGAGATACCAATCCGGAAAATTGATGGAGGGATCTTACTTACGCGAGGATCGTAGTTATGATAGGTTAAGTATCTTAATATTGTTCGTATCTAGGTCTTCGGGGCCCGTTGCTAGACGGTAACCCAGATATGTAGGTACCATGATATTATGGTGAATAATACATGGTCGGATTAAATCAAGAAAGATTTAATCTAGTACATTCTAAATAAAGAAAGGTACAATGACACTTTTGGAAAGTGTATTTACTATTTGCACATGAACAAGCCTAAAGGGTCACACGCTTTCTCCTAAGGTTCCTGCTTATAAGATATGATTAATCAACTTTGGAAGTTGAGGTGAAATTAGGAAAGTCCAGTATTTGCCTAAAATGGAATATTAATTAATTGGTGGAAGATCAATTAATTGGACTATTTGATTAATCAATGTAGATAATTTAATTAATGGACCTAGTGGAGTCGGGTTTTTTATTAGAATAATATAAAATAAATACAAAAATCTCAACATAATATGATTTTGAAAGAGTTAATTAATTAATACAAGACGGCATGCAGCATGCCATCTTCAAATTTCTTTTTTTTTTTTAATTAAGGAAATAGAAGGCGGCATGGTGCATGCCGTCTTCTATTTCTTTTTCTTTTTTTTTTAATTTGAAGACGGCATGTAACATGCCGTCTTCAATTTTATTTTATTTTTTAATTTGAAGGCGGCATGCTACATGCCATCTTCAATTTTATTTATATTTTTAATTTGAAGATGGCATGCTACATGCCGTCTTCAATATTTTTATTTTTTTTAATTTACGAAAATTGAAGACGATCAATTTTTTTTTCTTTTTTAATTTAGGAGTTTGAAAACGGCATGTAGCATGGTCACTTTGGATGGTAGGAGCTTGGTCATAGATATATCAATGAAATTGACATATTCGAACACGGCTCGCCGTAATTCAATCACATGGGTAATTACTCTTTAATCGTCAATGATTGAATTACTGATCACGGTAGTGTGCATGAGCCTTAGACCTGAGGATTCACGAAGATTGGACTTGTGACACCGAATGAATTATTAAAGTAGTTAGAACCATTTCACCCTTTGGTGGGATCAACCTCGAAGTGCGGTTTAGAAGGACAAGTGACAATTGTTCGATGATTGCCCATAGGGGATTCACTGTCTCGGGTAGTAACGAGTTAACGTCCTGTGCGATTGTAGGTAAATGAAATTATAAGTCTTTAGCCAAAGTAGGAGAACTAACTTATCTATAGTACATAAGTGTAGTTCATTAATTTCATCTTACTATGATCCCCTGAAGCATAATATCGAGTCATGTGAGTTTGACATAATCCATGACTCTCACTCAATCAGGATGTTACAGTGAATGGGCTTATACTCATATGGCGTCTGTGACCTAAAGGTTCATATTGGTCTATTCATTTCAATTGAGTTTTGATGTAAGTCCACGTGACTGGCTTAGTGACACTCACATCCTCGATTTCCTCCTAATTTTCGTAAATTTAAAAAAAAATTGAAGATGGCATGTAGCATGTCGTCTTCAAATTAAAAATAAAAATAAAATTGTAAAGTAACATGCCGTCTTCAAATTAAAAAAAAAGAAAATAGAAGACTTAATTAAAAAATAAAGAAATTTGAAGAAAGAAGACAGCATGGTGCATGCCGTTTCGTATTAATTAATTAACTCTTTTAAAATCATATTATTTTGAGATTTTTTTATTTATTTTGTATTATTCTAATAAAAAAATCCTAGTGGAGTCCAAGGGTTTTATTTAATTAGTAGACTTGGTTGAAAATTAAATAAGATTAATAAAATAATTGGTCAACAATAATTAAGGTTGAACTTTAATTATTGTTGAATATTTAATTAAATGGTTGAACTATTTAATTAAATAAGGAGTCAAAAATTAAATCAAGTAAAATAAAAATTTCGGACTCCAAGGCATAAAGGGGGCGTGTAGGCGGCCAGCTGCTGGACGTGGTGTTGTTTATCCTGGTGTGACGAAAGTGAAGGGGGGATTTAAATCCTCTCCAAGTCTTGATCAAGTTGGAATCTTGCAAGAAAATATTTAGGAGAGAGAAAATGAATAAGTTAGCTTGTTAGCTAAGTTCCTTGTTTTAAGAAAACTTCTTAATTGAGTTTACTTAGGACTAGATGAAAGTGAAATTTTGGAGATTTGATTTTTTCTTGACTTCCAAATAAACTAAACATAGGAGTCTCTCTATAAATATGTGTGTTAAGAAAAATTACATACACTTTTCTTAGTGCAATTTTCATCCAACACAAGAAATAAAAGGAGAAAATTTTGTCTTATATTTTCTCCCAAATAGCCGCCCCCTATCCATTATTTTTAGACAAGGTTTTACTCATGGGTTGAGCTTAATCTTTCACAATATTACTGCCTTCATATAATAACCTTAGATTGGATCTAAAATAAATATATAGGCTAGCACCATATATATAAATTTGGGAACTATACGGAGGTGTGGATACATCTTAGAGGCGAGACGATTGGATCGCTTGGAAATACAAAAGGAACAAAAAATTGGAGCTCAAGATTTCGTGGAGGCCGATGGGTTCGAACGGAATTTGAGGAGACAGATTTTTTTCGGTTCGAGTTGATTGATCAGAAACTTGTACGAGAGAAATCGCGCGAAAGGCATTTCGCGTAGTTAGTTTTTCTCGTTAATATTAGTTTGATTAAATCGGCCATGTAATTCTGTTTCGGGGTAGTTGTAAAATTTTTAATATTGGGTTGTGCTAACCTGCTCCAGGGATTACCCAACCCAACAAACTGTCGGTCTCGAGTTGCATTTTGGTCCCCGAAGAAATTTCTATCACTTTGGTCCCTAAACCCAAAATAAAAGGGTAAAATTTCAATTTTTGGCAATTTTACAATCTACCTTATTTTAAATGTCATTATTTAACTAATGTAAATAGTATATACGTATAGGTAATGTCTCATAGAAGGATAAAAATTAATATATATTAATAACTAAATCCTAAATAAAAAATAAAAACAAGTACCTTATTTTAATTATTATCATTTAGCTATATACCAGACGCAGGAACCTCATGCGCAGGAGTACAAAACCATACGCATAAATTTGCTTTCTCAACATAGTATGGATAAATTACTAAGTATGTTTTTCTAGCATTCATTAAAAGTTAAAAGTACATTTAATATAAAAAATTACATTCATCCCCTCAAGGGCAAAATAATAAAACTTAGAAAATACTTTTGATGATGTCACCAAATTCCATTAGTTTTCTAACGGAATGGGGCAACTGCAAGATTTTATTATAAGAGATGGTATTTGTTATGTGCTCAAACTAAGTGGACTAAACTGTAATTACACTAAATAAGAGGATACTTAGTGTAATCATCCTGGATTTGGAGACGGAGTCAGTAATTGGATGGTTTATCTTTTCGTAAGCTACAAACCATACTCATGTTTGGAGGACAACTTAAAGATTTTTGGGCAAAATTATAGACGGGGGACAACTTAATTATGTAAGTTGTGTAACTGATAATTTAAGAATATTAAATACTTAATATTCATAAGTGATGGCTATTAGGGATGGCAGCATCAGAGTACGAAGAAATTAATCAAGAAAAAATATAAACTAGAAGCATAAAAGAATGAAAACATGAGAATTTAACGTGGTTCGGCATAACTTGCCTACATCCACGGGCCAACTCTAGACTATATCATTTTAGTCCCTAAACCCCAAAAAATAGAAAAAGCAAAATTTCAATTTTAGCGATTTTACAATCTACCTTATTTTAAATGTTATTATTTAACTAATATAAACTAGTATGTACGTAAAGGTAATGTCTCATAGAAGGATAAAATTAATATATATTAATAATTAAATCCTAAATTAAAGAATAAAAACAACTACCTTATTTTAATTGTTATTATTTAGCTAATATAGGATGTTATTATAAAAACAACTAGCTTATTGTTTAGCTCATCTGACCGAGTCCCTACACCAAGTAGATGGAAGCTTGTGGGCTTGGTGTGCTTAGTTGTTTGGTTAATGGGCTTAAGCGTTTTATGATGTATAAATATCTAACACCTAAGGAATTTTAACCTAAGCGATTCATTATCATCTTATAAGCTTCCAAACGCTGGAAAGTCCCCTCCTCTCCTCTCTACCCTAGCCATCCACTAGAGATAAAAAAAAAAAAAAAAAAAAAAGAGTTTTTCATCTTGCTTTCTACGTGATAATTTAGAGACGACGTACTTTTATTGTTCGGATCAACAATAAAAAAATCAATTGGAGATATTGAAAAAGCTGGAGAATCGAAGGATTGATGAAGACAACACCCCGTTCGAATCCAGAAATTTTGAGGAGTCCGAATCTCCAACCACTTCGCTATAACGGGTACATTTTATCATTTTTAACAATTTGAATATAGAAATCGAGATGACCAGCTGTAGATTTTTTTTATTACGCTGTGTTGTTTATTATGTTTCCCATCAATTTGATTATAATATATTAAAGGGTTAATTACACTTACTATCCTTTTATTTAGTATAATTACAGTCCAGTCCGCTTATTTTTGGCTCATAACAAATATCCCTTCTTATAATAAAATCTTACATTGAACACCTTCTTACTATTTGCCATTAATCAAGTACGACGGAAAGTGTAAAATGTCAATCTTAATTACCATATTTTCAAAAAATAAAAAATGGTCAATTACATATCACTTTCCTTCTTTAGTGTAATTACAATGCAATCCACTTTATTGGATCATATAACAGACACATCCTCTTATAATAAAAACTTACATTCAACCCCCTCGAAATAATTTCCATTACTTTTTCTTTCTTCTTTTTTTCCCTTTTAATAATATTTTCCATAATTTTAAAAAAATATATTATAACCTTATATATTTATTTATTTATTTTCTTTCAACTTATTTTCATTAATTAATTGGTTTGATATTTTGTTTAGCAATTTATTAATTTAGATTTATCTGCATTGAATTATGATATTGCTCCTAAATAAAATCGAAACTCGGTATTTGATTCATTTTCTTAAAAAATCTCAAATTGGCATAAATTCGAATTTGAACTTCATTATCAAGTTTTTAACGAAATTATTTATTTAAAATAAATTGAAAGTTACAAGTACATCCTTTTTAATATGAAAAATCACATTCACCCCTCAAGGGCAAAAAGAAAAACTTAGAAAATATTTTTTGATGATGTCAACAAATTCTATTAGTTTTCTAACAGAAGGGGGCGACTGTAAAATTTATTATAAGAGATGGTATTTGTTATGTGCTCAAAATAAGCAGACTAAACTATAATTACACTAAGAGGATAATCATCCTGGATTTGGAGACGAAGTCAGTAATGGATGATTTATCTTTTGGTAAGGTACAAATCATACTCATGTTTGAATGACAACATAAAGATTTTTCGGCAAAATTATAGACGGGGACAACTTAATTATGTAACTTGTGTAACTGATAATTTAAGATTGTTAAATATTTAATATTCACAAGTGATGGCAAGTTTGCACACTGAATTCTTTTTTCAAGAGTTGTATTTCATCTCGTATCTCATTTAATATGTACGCTTCATTTGTATAAAATCCACGTCAATTGTATATCTTCGGATAAAGAACTATACATGACGTGCATATTGTAAATGAAATAAATAATGAAACATAGTATTAAACAGAAGATCCGATCTGCAGGTTTTGCTGACAATTTGGGTGCGAATGGCACATGACCTTTTTTGAAATTTTCACTCTTGAAGGAAAAATTACCACATATTATATTATAAATTTGTGTTCCCTTAAAACGTAATTACTAAAAATGAATAACCCCAGCACAGACCTTTGCTGTACTAGTGTACATTTTCCATTATTCAGAAACCTTGATAAATCGTGTAATTCGTTACTCTTCTTCTATATATTCGTTTCATATATCGATATTTTTCTCTATTTGGTGTTCCAATCATCCTTGATACTTCCTCTATCCTTCAAAAATGCGATTGTGACAAGTTTTGTCACAAGGATACGGACAATCAATCTTCTGAAACGGACTTCTGTCGTGATACCAATCTCCGATTGCTTTAGCAATTGTCTGCAGAACATATATTGTTTGTGTAAATGTATCTCCACGTAGAAAATAAAACGAATTTCGATCATAGAAGAGAAAAATTAAGGAGATATGTTAAAAAAACAACACGAAGAAACAGGCAGCCAAGAGTGAATTAATATCGGATAAGCCTTCTTGCAATTTTAATCTCAGTATTTACAAATTTGCAAAATTAGTCCTATAAGATGTATATTTTTGTATTTTTAGTCTTGGCCGTTAAAAAACAGACGAAATCCTGCACGTGATCAGTTATACATTTACTGGTGCGTGCATTCCATGCACTGAGATTCCATCCATTTTTAAACGGATGAGACTAAAATTGCAAATAGTTACATTATATGGGACTAATTTTGCAAGTTCGTAAACAATTAGACTAAATTGTAGTAGACCATATCTTATGGGACTAATATTGCGATTCTCCCTTAAAAACATACCTTGTTGCTCAGCATGGGAGAATCACTTCTTAGCCAGGTTTCCTGCATTTCAGTTTGGCAATGTGCATAACAAGAGTTGATAAAGTATCCTCTTGATCTCGACACGCCTAATTCATTCAATGCGTTTAAAAAATCTAATCTGAACCCTGAAAAAATACGACAATTGTAAGTTGAGTTTTGTTTTTACTCTAAAAGCCCTTGTATAAAGCTGTTAATTGCGGTAATAACCTTGCATGGTTTCGAGTTGGCTGGCGGAGCATTTAGTTATATCAGCCTTGCAGTTGTGCCACAGACCGTGTGGATCAGCAACACCAGGAGCCAAAATGTTCTTTATCTGGTTAATGTAGGACATGAAAAGAGTTAAGACGAATAATCGAGGAAAATTGAATAGAAGAAAGGTAAAGCAACAATTTAAACATAATATGTAAAATGAGAAGTTTGTATATATGAGATCTGCTATTGATATTGTGCTGACCTGCCATGAATCATAGGCCGCGTTTGTAATGAAAAGGGGCGTCCTGATGTCTCGCGCGGCATTTTGTGGGAAGAAACACTGCAATTTCAGTAAAACATATTGACATAAGCTTAAGTTGTTTTGTTGCAATGGAGAAACATCTTGTCATGAAAACTTTCTTACCAGGCTCGGCTTCATTTTTAAGGTACACGATTGTGGCAAATTCTTTGCTGATCCCTGCAGCCACAAGACAAGAAATTACAACCGTAGAAAAAAAAAATGAAGTCTAACATTTCGTTTTAAGTTTTTAGCTCGGCTGAGATTCATACAAATTAAGGATGTAAGAATATTGGAAGTAACGTCACGAATGCCAAAGACAGGATTCACATTATTCAGCGAATAACGCCTACTTTGACAGTCACACTTGATATTCTTATTGAATTCAAACTCTTAATCTATTAGAGTTTTGGACTACAACGATTATTTAAAATGGACAACTGGCCCTTCTGTAATCCCATTGTGAGAGTGGTTGTGAGATGACACAGGAATGGGCTAATTACATGCACATGACCTCACTTATTGGGTAATTAACAAAAGGCCCTGATGTTCTGCAAATTACCAAGACTCCCATGTCAAATCCGGCTTGAAAAACAAGGGGTAATGATTGGGTGTAATATTGTGATATGCTTTTACCGACATGGGAAGTTATGGTGATTTCTCAAACATTTTGGTGTTTTTCGTAACAAAGTGTCCGTGTACTTTACACTACAAAAATATGTGCTCATTTGAACTCATAACAAGAAAGACAACTAACGAGCAAAATGAAAAATTAAGCGATGGCTTACATGAGTTGTAACAACATCGTTGTAGAAAGCTTCAATGTGCTGTGCTTGAGAAACATCCTTCCTGTTCAACATCAAACACAGAAAAAAAAGGGGGGGATAATAAACAATAGTTCTTGCAAAGTTCAGTACTTTCTCCTTGGAATATTAGGTGTAGACGAACGCTTACTCACGTATTTATAAAATAACCAGCATCCGAGAAGCATTTTACTTTGGTACCAATTGGAAGGAGAGCCTTGAAGCTATCACAATGAAGAATTGACGTTAAACCACCAGCTGAGCATCCAGATAAAACAGCCTGCATAAGAAATTAGGAAAAAATTTTGAATTATCAGAACAAGAAACAGTTTTTTGTTTGATTATGGAATTATTAGAGAAAAATTCATACGTTTTCGGCATTCTTCATTCCTTTCGCTAATAAATCCTCCATAATAGCAAGAAAGACTCTTGCTCCTCTATAGTAAAGTTTTGTAGCCTGATCAAATTTAAGAGTCGTATAATTACTAAAACGAAATGAGGTGAAATTGGAAAGATGATGAAAAGCTTCATAATTTGAATGAAATTTATTATGATGACTAACAGGGTCGACTTCTTCTACATCACCGGTAAATGATGCCCCATCACAGTATCTAACTTTGATTCGATTCCAATTGTAGAAATCTGGAAATTGATATTGGGACAATATCATTAAGTAAGAGAGACGGTAAGAGTATATCATTGAACGTGAAATCATGAAATCAAAATTTACTAAAAATATGAAGCATACCAGGGTTGAATTGAGGCTTGTTGCTCAAAATCCCAGAAAAAGCGAGCTGCTTAACCATTTGCTTTGAGGAACCTAAACGATTGTTCCTACGGGCAAGGCAAGTCGTGGCGTTGTTGCACCATCCTCCACCCTATAATTCTCAATAATGGTAAGATGAAATCAGCTAAATAAATTATGTGAATGGTAATTAAGAATATTAAATCAAAATCGAGTGCAATAGGTACAAAGATGGTCCAAAATTACGTGTGTAAAAAACTAATTGAATCCTCAACACCCGAAAATAACCTATTACAATGTCCATACATAAATCATGTACTGAATACGAAGCAACTATAAACTCGTATGCATCCTTCAAGATAAACCGAACCAAAGACTATCGGCTTTAAAACTATGTGAGACATATTGATAAAATGCTGATGAACTTCAAGTGCTAAATTAAGTATATTCTTCTCACAAAGTTGAAAAAATAAATGCAAAGACGATGTCTGATTGCCAAATCATAAGCGAAAGAAGCTAAATTTCTTAAATTAAAAGGCGAATTATTAATCGTAACAATATATCAAAATTATGTAACGTTTTAGAACGGGAACGAATACCAACCTCAATATGAACTAACCAATTGTTAATTCCGGCTCCCGATCCGCGATTGAGATGGTATGCAGGTGGACTCCCATCCAAACAAACTGAAAAAATTACAAGGGATCTAGAAAAATAAAAATAACATCCTACATACTACACAATAATTGATGGCAAAAGTAAAATAGTTAGTTATAATATTTACCTGCTCCTTTTGCTACAGCACTCTGAACATAAGTAATATCAACAAAGAAGCTTTCAGCTCTCAATACAATCAGCATACATACCAGAATTTGCAACCATTTGTGCAATCCTCCAATCATTATTCTGTCCATCTTTTCAATTCAAAATTCACCAATTTCACACCAATATAATAAACAAAGAAATACAAAGGTAAAGCTAAAAAACGAATCAAACTACTGAAACTGACCAATAAAACTTTGTTTAAGCCAGTTTCCTGGCCCGTAACAAAGAAATACAAAAGTAGGCTTGAAATACGAATCAAACTACTGAAACGGACCAATTAAAAATTGTTTAAGCCCGTATTCTGACCCGTAACAAATCAAGTTTGAATATCTTTTTCCCTCGTCCGAAAACTATTTTCAGTTCGAGCTCGACTAAAAAAATGATAAGATATACGTAAAAATATCAAGTTACTCGAGTTTCATTCCTCGATTGAAGCTTTCTCTAGCTCATCGATTCATTTGACATTCAAATCAAGCTTAATTCTTGAAATTCAAAAGAATAAAGAGAAGAACACTGTAAAATGAAATGACAAACACTGTACTGAATATAAATCTAAAATCTATGTAAACATATATGCTCCAAAATTAGTGATAAAAAGGACACTACTTAAAACTCATTAAATGCGTAAATAAGTACAAACCCATATAATATAAATGCTTAAAAAACGCACCTTTAATTGAAAACTATATACAGTGATCCAAAACCCAGTTCAGAAAATAAGCTGTTAATAACTATAATAACAGCTTTTTCTGGGTTTTTAATAATTTATACGGGCAGAGTACCCAATACCCTGCCGACACTTATTCTTTAGTAAAATAGAACTTTGCGTTATATGTATTGGAATAATGGAATGTTTGGGTTTATATATATAAGTTTTATTGAAATGGGTTATCGGGTCAAGATCCGACCCGTGTGACATTGAGGAACCTTATCGGTTTACGCGCTCTGCATTGAATGTAGAATGTGAAAGACGGATGGGGAAGTAGTCATTCGCGTATTATTTGTTAGATCTTACATTTTGTGATTTCAGTATTATTCGGAATTGTATGACGTCTGACTAAATTTTTATTTACTTTTTATGTTAAAGAAAGTTTAAGTAGCATTGGTTTCGTTCACCTGTCAGGTTCAGGGCATAATTTCGAAATTATAAGTTGCTTATAGAGATACAGTGTACTTATAAATCGCCCACGAACACAGTCCCACGTCGGCAGATGGGTTCAAACACACAAACATTTTAAGGGGAAGTAACTCGTTCTTACCAACTGAGCCAACATGTGTTGGTTGTTTGATTAAATTCATTTACATTATAAAATTCGTGTATAAAAAGAGAGTATTGTATTTAAAAAATATATAAATTTGACTGGAAATTAAGCTTTAAATTTTTTAAGAGTTTTTTTATTTCTATCTTATTATTGTTATGAAGTTTATGGTCTCATTTAATAGTATTTTGTGACTCTTCGTTGACATTTAATTGTTACATTTGATCCATTTATTACCCACTTATTATATATTATGGTAATTTCATTAATTATAACATTATTACACAACTTATTTGGTCATTTTCTTGCCGTAACAATCAATTATCCATCACTATATAAGAGCTGCTAGTCTCCACGTGGTCGTGCATATGGAATAAGATATAATTGCGATCGACTACGTATATAACAATCATAATATAAACTTTCGGTACTGGGTATATATGTTTTTGTTGTATGACCCCCCTTAAATATTAATCTAAGGTTTAGATAAGTTCCCGTGGAGTTGATTGACACTTTTTTTTCTCAACCATGAGGAATCTAGAGTTCAATTTCTTTAGGCCTCTCCCACATGCCCCTATCTTTTTCCTTTTTATTTATAATATACTTGTTTTTAACAAATAAATTATCAGAAAAGAAAAAAAGAAAAAAGCAATTTCCCAAAAAGAAAGATAAACTTAAATTGTGAACAACTCCAACTTTTTTTACTTAAAATTAATAGGCACTTTTACTAGAATCCATAAGAAAAATATCGTTGAAAATGAAATATCAGAATTGAAATTAATAAGCACTTTTCTTACAAATCTATAAAAAGCTTTGGTTATAGAAAAAATCTATAAAAAATTATGATACTGGTGTTAATAGTTAATTGTTACTTTATATTTTTTTACATAAATTATCATTATAATATAGTTGTAATTTGTGGTTGGTTTATTTTTGTTTTTTCATTTCATTTTTTTTCTTTATTCCACTTAGTGTACCTTGATTCATAATGAACAAAGTGTCATTAATTTTTTAGTTAATTGTTTGCGTCTAATAAGAAAATAGACAAAGTCATTATCTCCAAATAAAATTAAATAGAAAATCAAGTAGGATAAAAAATATTGGTAAAAAGTCCAATTACAAATTAATTAAATATTAAGTTCAATCATGAAAGCTCTTGATAATATATACTATCAATACAATGAGTATTCATATGAGCAAATTAGGTTCAAAGTTAGAGTTTAATATGCCTTTTTATATGTATTTACTTCTTCAATTATACGAGAATAGGTAATCAAAGAACGTCAAGTACAAATTCGATATATTTTTTTAAAAAAATATTTATATATTTTGAAAACTACTATAAAATTAGATTGCTTCTTCGTGGACCTTAGCTCGGGTCGGCAGCTTCTCAGCGGATCTAAATCTGCTTTCTTATTGGGTTTTAGCCTACTAAATTTTGGATTTATCAGCTGGGCTCAATAGCTAATTTACACTCACACCACAATCTATTAACAAGCTTGGTATAACTTTTATCCAATAATAATTTTGGAAGATGCATTCAAAATTTTGAATATTATCGAGCTTTATTCGAGTTTTTTTGGTAATTTCGCACAATTTTGTTACCATGGGGAGTAGAGACGCAATCCGGATCTTCTATTGTAAATGGTGTTGCATCTCTAGACATAACAAGTGTACAAAATTCAAATCACTTATATATTTAAAGAAAAAATTTATACACTTATCGCACATAAAATCAATGCAAGAAGAAATACAATATTATTTTACAATAGAGGATCTTGTGTAGTAGAAACGTGACGTGAGAGAAAAGAATATTATTTGTATGCAATGTAGGGAATGTATCTTGTGTGATTAACTTTGGTGTAGACACTGTTCAACAAAAAAAAACCTTTGGTGTAGACTGTAGAGTAACGCGTGGATGGCGGTGGTCTATTTAAGGACCCCTATATCTATATTATTTGCGGTGGTCTATTTAAGGACGCCCAATATCTGTATTATTTCCACTTATATCAAAGTCAGCTGTCGTTATTAAAATTTGTTGGTATAGTGGTATTCACCTCTCAATTTATATAAAAGGTCCTAAGTTCGAATTTAAAATGCCACAAATTATGATTTTTCCGTCCTTTATAAATTTAAATAAAATTTTTATGATTCAAAATTATAACTATCAATTTAAGTTAATTTCTCAACTAAATATATATGGTGTCCCTTTCTCTTAAATTAAAAAAAAAAAGTGAGCTGTCGTTTTATCTTAGTGGGATTCTCTTTATGGGCTCCTTTTGGAATTTCTTTATTTGCTTCTTTTTTTCTACACAAATTATATTCCTTCATCTTTTTCTTATTATATTCCTCCATTCATGATTTAAATGATTCGAATGAGAATTTGACAAGGCAAAATTCTTGGAATTTTTTCAAAAAGAATTACCTTAATTTTGGGTTGGTGATGCCAATCATTATTTAGCAATCCAAAAATATACCAAATAAGTCGTTCATTCCTTCGGAAAAAACTACAATTAGTGAGGTGTATGTAATATTTTTTACAATATCGATGAGACCTAGTCGTACTGACAATGTTGAGATTTTAAAATATTAGAGGTTTTGAATTTTACTCTCATGCATTAACATGTGAGCTTTTCTCTATTTTAGTGGTATTTGTTAGTTGTTGTAAATTAGTACTAGACTATTAGTTGTTATATGTTGATTAATGATCCATATTTCATTATGTAAATGATATATGTAATCGATTTTTTTTAAGAAAAAATAACTTTTACTGCATTAGGCATATACTTCTATCTAAAAAAAAAACCCAAAAATCACAATTCTTTATTGAAATTTCCAAAAAATAGTTTTATACCGAAACTTTGTTAAATTCTTATGATATTGGACGAAATTACTTTTCACTTCGTTGTTTAAGAATTAATTAGTTGTGTTCTAATAAATATTTTATTTTTTGAGTTTTTTTAACGGTAATGTCACTATTAGTCTCTCAGCTTTACGTTTAGAATTACTTTGGTCCATCAACTTCTAATTGAGTCCCTCAACTCAACAATTTATTTCAATATAGTCCCTCTCCGATCAATTTTCGGTCAATTTTGTCCGGAAGTTGGTCACGTGCCAATGTGCCATGCACATGTGACATGTCATGTTTTTATTAATTATGAAATATCAGTTCTGCCCTTTAAGTTGGTCATGTGGGTGTCACATGACCATTTTTCCGGCCAAAATAGACTGAAAATTGAGACGAGAGATCACATTGAAACAAATTGTTGAATTGAAGGACTCAATCGACGCAATTAAAAGTTGAGGGACCAAAGTGATTATAAGTATAAAGTTGAGGGACTAATAGTGAGATTCCCCTTTTTAAAAAAATTGATAACTTTATCCATTTTGTTTTTAATTTAAAATTATATTATTATTTTTGTATTTTATGAAAAAAAAACATCATCTTTAAGTTAAATAAGATATTCATAAGTTGCTCGGCTTTAAATTTTCATGACATAAAATGTTTAACATAAAAAATTCAAACCATTACTTTATAATTTATCAATTCAAAATATCTATACAGATATGTTAAATTCTTAATGTAAGAAGTCTAATTGTACATCAGTCTAAAAATAATAAAACATGAATGGTGTTAATGTAAAATTAATTGTTGAGTTTTTCTAAAAGAAATATTACTTGGCTCATGAAAATGTTTAAATGACAGTTTTGGATATAAGAATTTATTTTAGAGATTTTAAAAAAAATTTGAATATCCATTCTAAAAATTAAAAATTATTTAATTGTTGAGTTTTTGGGAATGAAATATTACTTGGCTCATGAAAATGTTAAAATGACAGTTTTGGATTTAAAAATTTATTTTAGAGATTTTAAGAAATTTTTGAATATCCATTTTAAAAATTAAATATTATTTATAATCCCCCACCCCCCACCAAACAAAACAAGAAAGAAAAAACATAAAAATAACATTCAATTTGGTATCTTTTGGGTCACATTAATTGTTTCCATGTTCTCGCCAAAATTCTGAAATGGGGTCTATTATGCTAAAGTAAAAAAATTCCAGTACTTTAATGAAATACCAAACAAATGATTTTATATTTTTTTCTTTATCAAACCAATTAAACAAATGGTTTTCTAGCATTGGAAGTTGGAACTAATCATGTTTCTTTTTGCAGCCAACTAATCATCTTACATTTAGTAAAAAGGCAACTTCACTCAATTTTAGTTAGGCATATTGGTGTCACATCTTCGAAAATGACCATTTTTTTCCAAATTATGTGGTGGTAATGGATCTTATCCTCTCTTTTCAACAAATCAGTCACAAGATTAAGAAATTCAACCTAACCTTTTTTTTTGTTTTGATAGTAAAGTCTAGTTCAATTTTAAGAAATTAAAACTTTGTGTCTGCATCATAAGATGTAAATGTCAATTGGTTAAGGTTTAACTTTCCTTTGTATAATTTGATTGGGCTCTTTTTCATTGGGAACTGTTAGTGTATATTTTGTAGATATATATAGATTTTTGATTGTATATTTTGTTAGATTTATATAAACTCAAATCTGTATAGATATGGTTTTATATCTTTCTATATATACTCTCTTATTGTATCTTCATATTCATTCAATGAAATACAATTCATTTTCACACAGAATTGTTTACATTACAACCTAAAAATTCTATCATAATATCAATCACCATGGAAAACGAACCTGAAACTATGTCTATCGCCCTCACGGCACCCATATACACCACTGTGGCCAACGGCCAACCCCACCTCCGACATCATTACCGCAGTTGTCGCTTCTCCGGCCACCACCACCTCAGCCTCCTTTCTTTCTCTCTCCTCTCTATCTTCATCTCTTTCAAATCTGCCATATATTTCCTCTTCCTTCCCCATTCCGGCGACTGAAATCGCTCCGCCGCCGATCTCTTCTCTGTCTGCCTCTCTCACAGCTGACTCCTCCTTTTCCACCCCCCTCAACCAGTCAACTTCCTCCAATCTCTCCTGTCGCCACCCTTCTCCCTCGACTCCAAAGAAATCGCCACCCTTTGTATATATCTACAAAATATACATTAACAGAAACCATGTTCAAAAGGCTGAAAATTTAATTTTTTATTGTAATTATATTTAGGGAAAATTACTAAAAACCCATAAAAATATTTCTTAATCCAAAAAACTCAATCCATGAACTTTTCATTCAAAAAGACCCAATATTTAGGGTTAATAAAACTATGGACTTTATTACTCTTACCCTTCTAAATGAAGAATTAATAAATTGTTCTTTTGTGGAGACATTTATTTATTTAGAACTTTTGTATTGATAGTTAATATTAATTATGATTTTAATTTTAATTTTTCAGATTTTTATAATCTTTTTAAAAATTAAAAAAAGCATATTTTTAGATAATTACCATGTTAAATTAAAAATAAATTATATAAAATAGTTAATATTAATAACAAAATTCGTCTTTATACAAGTTATCAATATGAAGATTCCAAAATGAAAAGATTTTGAAGAAAAAATCGATTGACCAATTCTTAACTTAAGGCAATAAGGGTAATTTAGTCCAAAAAGGTTTTAACCTTAATTTTTGGGTTTTTTCGAGTGAAAAGTTGGTGAAATGGATTTTTTGGAAATAGAAATATTTTCATGGGTTTTTTTGATGTAAAAATTTATTTTAAGGAGTTTTTAGTAATTTTCCCTTATATTTACGATAACTAATGCTCCTACAACAATATTAGACACTAGAATAGTCCAATTTACTTTTAGTTACCACTTACCATGCTCTACACAATTTTTTTTTAATCACAATATTTCATAAAAAATGCAAAGTGAGTCCGGGATCGAGCAAAATTAGTCATCTACCTTCCAACAGTCACTCAATTAGACACTAGCATCAGAAGTTGCAATTTGCCCCTAAACTGTACAGCTTGTATAAAATATAAGTATATAACATATACAGTTTTTTTTTACCACTTACACCCTAAACTATAAACTAAAGTTACTCCAATCCGTAACACATGTATTGACTTGAACACCATATTAATTGTGCTAGGGTGGATAGTCATTGGGATAAGAAATTCAGAATTTTGTTTAGGAGGTATTCTGTACAAGTGTGTAGTTCAGCGAGACAAAAATGCAATTTAAAAATCAAAAGTTGACGGGCACATGATAATCATGTGGCCAACTCCGTCAATTTTTAGCAAATGACAAAGTAAAGAACTTACTTTGCTCAACAAAAAGACTAAACTTGCGGTTTTCATGAAATAATCGTACTAAAATCAAAATCACGTAAAATATGTTATCAAAAGTAAAATAACTCTATCCTGCTGGACAATCATGAAATTTTTCGTCTACTCATACAACAGTTGGATCAAACACACCTTTAAAAAGACAAATGTTACTACCAGCGTACGTAATAATCAATTTTGAGTAAAACTTTAGTATTCCTACCAATATTGATTATATTCAAACTGGGCCATTGGCTATCAATTCCACCCTAACATTAGTTTGGTAATTATGTGCATGCCTTTATATTTATGATCTTACATTATTATTTGTAATCTTTTATTGCATTATTTTCAACACAAAATAGTGTTCTCCACAAAACAATGGGTGGTGCCATTTAAATGTCCATAAATATTGAAGTCCCAACTCGCATGTGACAAACATCAAAAAGGTAATTGGTTCATGAAAATTCAACTTATGAATGATCTATTTATCAGCTGAAAGCAACATTTTGCCAACATTTCAAATGATCTTTTTGGCCATGACAATGCCATTATCTGCATGATCATAGAACATGTCATTTTCAATAATTAATTCGACCTTACGTAAATTAGAGAAAATAATAAGCACTTAAATTTTTTATCTGTCCATATTTGAATATTTATAATGAAAAAAATAAATTGGATAAATTTATTATACTATTTTTGATATTTTGATGTAATTACAATTTTAAATCATTCTTATCTTGTCTATAATTATTAAAATATAATTTTTAAAGTTAATTGCCAGATCAATAGCACGTACTAGATATTAAAAAATTAAAATATGTGTCGCGCACGTGTGAAAACATACATTTATAGTTAAATGTATCAACTATTTAAATTTTTTACAATCTCCCAATCCATAATATTTTTAGTTGAAAGCGTAACAATTTAATTTTTCTTGATGGATATTGACATTTTAAATCTTCGTTTACATTTCATTGCCTATGTCATTGTAAATTTGTAACTATTTGTATACTGAAATGTTACGCCTTGTTTGTTTATATTTTCAAATCCCATTTTTAATTTTCTGGATCACAAAATTCTACAAATTTACATTTCAAACTATTCTCAACCAAATTCATCATCTTTTAAATTCACTTTCTCATTCTCCAATATAAACGTCTATCAATCACCACATTTATCATTTCACACAATCATCAATCAATATTCATTTACTTTGCACTATTTTTCTCTTTCTCTTTCTTTTTCATACTTTTTAATCAATCAACCCATCATATATCAACTAATCATTAGTGATTAGACACATGTTACAAATTTCAACAATATTCTAAAAACATAAACAAACACACTAACATATCACATCAAATTCACACGAATATTCATAACACGCGTTCCCTGAAATTTTTTCAAGATTTGAACTCAAAAACATAAACAAACAAAACCTTAACTTTTTATACAGACGTGTTATGTTCATAGAGAATATAAATATAATAAATTAAATGAAAGCTAATTAAGAATAGAAATGTTGAATTTAATTCTAAATGGAGGTAATATATTAATTAATTTCAACTCATACACGAATATTTTGTTTTTTAATTCTAGACAAAAGGGTACCCTGACCCGACAAACTCGAGCCGATAATTTTTAATCATGGATCACACAGACCACATAAGATGCCAAATAAAGGGAGAAAATTCACAACTTGTGACGGTCCGGAATTGAACTCATGACCTCCTACATGAAAATGAACGCTGATACCACTACACTAACAGACCTTGGGTAACTCATACAAGAATTATGGAGAAAAAAATATTGATCTTAAAATGTTCAAAAAAAGTAAAAATATACTGATCTTTACCACAGCACACCCAACTCCAGCCCAATTTTAACTCAATAATTTAAGCATTTTAAGACCAATTCAATTGGCCCAATCCATTTAAAGCCCAATAGTTATCTGATCCAAAACAATCCAAACCCAAGTGAAGGCCCAAGCCTCTTTGCCAAACGAATGCACGTGATAATCACGTGCCTCAACATAAGGGCAGAATCCGTTTTTAAAGAACAGAAACTGCTCAACGGCTCAGCTAAACAGTTAAACCAGCCAAATGTTGAGGTGCTCTTTCTTGCTCCCTCAATTAAGGTACTGTGTATATATATATATATATAGACATACATACATGTATATATATTAGCATGTTTCTGTAATTCGATTGAATATTACTGGTATAATAAGTTTTCTTGTTGTAATTTTGTACTTTCTTTTGATAAATGAAATTCGATTATAGTGATAATCATTTCCTAATTGTTGCTTAAATATTGTAATCTTGGTAGAAATTTACATTGTCGGGTTCATTTGAGGCTACGGTGGAGTCTACTTTAGATAGTTTTATCTATGAATTTAATGTATTTCTTTGGTTAATTATTTAATAAATTTGGGGATAGTTAAATTTTCTTTAATGTTCGTTCAATTGAATTTCGTTTATCTGCAGAGTAGCTTGTTACAGAAAGATGGCTACGGCTCCTGGACCGATATGTCGAAAATTTGTTCCTGTTGAGCAGAGTGAGGTTACTTCAATCAGTAAACCTGATGGTGTGTATATTAGTTGTTCTTGCATGAAATGAGTTTTGCCTCTTTCTTGCGCTGAGAGATTTCGTTTATTTTCTTGATCAATTTTTGGATCTACAATGTTCGGGAATTGCTTGGTCCTGATATGACTTATACTCAATTTACAGGCTCCAGATTCCGGCTCGTATCTTATAATGTTTTGGCTCAGGTAAACAGATAATGCTATAGTTAAATATGATCAAAGTTAATTGTTCTTTTTTCGTGGCCTTTTTTTTTATTAAACCGCATTGAATTATGTTAAATTGCATTATGAAACTCAACAATTTATGTGGCACAATAGTCATTTAGATGGGTCTTGCTGCTTTGCTAGTATTAGCTCGATATGAATAATTCTAACTGTATTTTAGTTTTGAAAAGATTTTAATTTTATCAATCCTATATGAACATTTTTTTTTGAGTCAATTTTCTTACTCATTGCTTAATTTTCCATTAAGCTCAATACATTCACATAGAACTGTTTTGCATGGTGGTTGATGGACTACTATAATTTCTCAACTATTTGGCATATGGGAATTCACTGTATCTGATGTCATTTTTTAATAATTCTCCTTTTTGACAATTATCCAAGGATTTAAAATTCTATGATTCGTATTTTGAGGACTTTGAGGGAGAATTTGCCTGAAAAAGCAAAAAAGAATAACAAGAAAATGTTCTGCAAGTTTTCTAGAATGTCTTTCAATCCATTTCAAGGGGAAAAGAGGAGAGGAGGGGGGGGGGGCACGTTTCATGTTAAACATCGATTATGATTTCCAAGGTCCCTCGAAGCTGGTAATCTCTTGTATTGAATTTAACTAGTTAATTGTCATACTTTCAGGCATATGTGAAGAGTGCTTATTTTCCACACTCACCAGCACTCTGTCTCAAGTATGTACTCTAACATCAAATCTATTGCTTTTTTGCGGTCTAATCAGGATTCGAAAGCTTCTCATGTGTATACATATTCATTAAACAACAATTTTACTAGAATTTTTTATAAATGTGAATTTCTTTAAACATGTTGCATCTAATAAGTGCATGTATAGGTGGAAAGCTCGTTCTGAAGCCGTTTTAACCATTCTTAAGAGCCTTGAGGCAGATTTTCTTTGTCTACAGGTGTCTATCACTTTCTTGATTTTGTTTTGAAATTTAAATAAATTTATATCTTCAAGACTTTTATATTCTTCGTCCTTCTTGATCCACAGTTATCACCTTTCTGTATTTAAAGAATTTTTCCATATATAACCAGGAAGTAGACGAGTATGATACCTTCTACAAGAAGAAGATGGAGAGCCTTGGCTATGCAAGTATCTACATTCAAAGAAGTGGGAGAAAACGTGATGGATGTGGGATCTTTTATAATCAAAACAGGTATTCCAGTTTTATTTTCTAATCTTCCCCTCTTAAACTTTGAAATTAATATTCATATGTGTATTTATCTATTAATAGACATGATACCTGGAAATTGGTCAGATCGCACGTTAAGCATTTTTCTAGCTTCTTTATGTTAAGCTTTGTATTCTAAATGATTTTGACATTATATTGACATCTGAAATTCTTTAGGCTTTGTTTGGAGGATTTGAGATAAGAATTTGGAGGAAAGATTTCAAATTAGCCCATTTCATATCACACCATAATGATTGAAAACAGAAATCCCAAAATGAGGATCAAAGGATTTGAAATCCATTTTAACTTGAAATAATCTAACCAAGCTCAATGAATTTGTAACTTGGATTTGAAATCCTTAACTGTCAAAGCCTTCAATCCAAAAACAACTTTATATTCTCATCTGAAACTAGCATATTCATTATCATACTTAGTTCTTTTCATGATCATTCTAATATCTCGGTCTGAAAAATTTGTCGGATATTGTAATTAGTGCAGAGTTGGTTATAGAAGAGAAAATTGACTACAATGATCTGGTGGGCTTAGTTGAAGATGGAAAAACCTCATCCCTGGATAAAGACGACAATTTGTTGGTTGGTGGAAATAAAGAAAAATCAAATTCTGGTAACTTCCTCGAAATGATTTATTTGTGCCCTTATGCTACGTCCGGAAATAAGAAATAAGAAATAAAGCACATTTGTACATTCATTTGAAGTGTGGTTCCTTGCCACTGTTTGAGAGTCATTTTGCAGTTTATTAGTTCTTGTGCGCAGTTATAAGCTTTTAAGTTTTATTCAGATTGACGTTACAGTTGAAAACTTATATGTTGGCATCTCATTTTCAGGTTTAGAGCTGAAAGGCAGTCAAGGCGACCGTGGAGATCCAAATGATCCTTGTGTGAGACTAAAGCGTGATTGTGTTGGAATCATGGCAGCCTTTAGACTGAAGAATCCTTCCTATCATCTTATTATTGCAAACACTCATCTATATTGGTAAGCTGGTCTTTCTCCAGTGATCATTCGTAGGAGGTCCTAAAAGTCTAAAACTCTAAGGTCTGTACACAATCATGACTGTCTATGTAGTGGGACCCACATAGGGTCCATTATGCACGGATGATTATAATTTTCGTAAGATTGGGAGTCTCAAGGACCAACTAAGAATCACTCCATCTCCAAGATGATTTTTTTTTGAATAATTTCATTTAAGTTATATAAGGCTTACTCATATTAGCTACAAACAATAGTAGTTAATTTGCTGAGATGGTAATCCACTACTATGAAATCTGGTGCAGGGATCCAGAATGGGCCGATGTGAAAGTTGCACAGGCTAAATATCTGCTTTCACGCCTCGCAGAGTTCAGAAAGCTCGTATCTGACAAATTTGATTGCTCGCCTTCAGTAATTGTGGCTGGCGACTTCAATTCAGTCCCTGGAGATCAGGTCAGTGGGTATTTCTAGGTTATAGGACAACAATTTTGGATTACATTTAGGACAATTATAGACCGTTGATGTGGTGGGACCCACATATTGTCCACCAAACACTGAACAGTTCTGATTGTCGCAGGACGAGGAATCATAGTCATGTAACCACCTAAAAATTACATAATAATTTTCTTTAACAATGCTCTATGTGATTCGATAATCTGTCCGGTCGTTATGCTCTTCATTTATAAATACTCTTTTTAAAGTTTACTTCTGTATATCTACACATATTCAATAATCATACAAATGCTTCTACTATTTCAGGTGTATCGATGCTTAGTCTCAGGGACAACTTTGATCGGGCCGGAGACAGTGGACGATCTGCCAATTTCATTATCAAGCGTATATGCATCCACAAGAGGAGAACCCGAGTTTACAAACTGCACCCCTGGTTTTACTGGTACTCTCGACTATATCCTCTTTTCCCCTACCGGAGATATAAAACCGGTCAGTTATCTTGAGCTCCCGGGAAAAGAATCCTCTGATGTACTTGGCGGGCTGCCGAATTATTTCCATCCAAGTGATCATCTTCCCATAGGGGCTGAGTTTGAAGTTGAGGCATAGAATTTTCTTGGACTACATGTAATTCTTTTCTTTTTCCTCAGAAATTTTAGAGAGAAATATAGTGGGTATTTTGATTGAACATTTAAAGGAACAAAATGCAATTCTTTTTACTCTAATTCATAATCTCGATTGCCAGAATTCAAGACTCAAGAGGACTGCATACCTCTATGGGCTGCACTGACAAATATATTAAAATAATTTGAATAAAACTCGTTGTCATTTCAAAATTTGTTAAAATTACTTATGGATAGGTGCCCAAAATCTTCTACTGATAAAGTCATAGCTCTTGAACTGAGGCCCCAAAACCCGAAAATATCATAGGGTTGTACTTCATGTACGTGTGAGCTAAATCTAATAGTTGTTAGTTGATTGTACTTTTTTATCATTTGATATTTTATAATATTTATATGTAACCGATTCACTTAAGAAAAAGGTACCAGAACTCTTCCAAATCACTAAGGGTCTGTTTGGCACGTTTTTGTTTTTGTAGTTTTGCAGAACAGTTTTGTAGAACGATTCTGTAGAACAGTTTTTGAAGAATAAAAATTATTGAAAACCTGTTTGACACCTATTATTATTTAATTAATATTTTGAATTAATTAAAATATTTGAAATGTTTGAAATATTTGGAGGATAAGTGCACAGTAATTGACACTCCGTGTTTTGGACATTCTGTCAATTTTTGCCTTGGGTGACTGAGAATTCTGCAAAACACCTAAAACCTGTTTTCCAAAATCGTCTTTTAGGTGACTCAAAATTCTGCAAAACAGGTATTTGGAAACACTCAACCAAACGTGTTTTCCCATTTTTTGTTCCCGAAAAACGCCAAGAGAAGCCAAAAACAGCGAACCAAACAGGCCCTAAGTATTATATCCATTCTGAATTTAATTCACATTCCCAGATGATTTATGACGAATTTGACCGAGTTGTTTTATTAAATGATTATGGAAAAATTGATTTTCATAGAATTAATAATTACAATTTATAATTTTAACAATCTGTATTTTTTCAATGCGAGCAAATAATTGGTATTATACAAATGAATCTAAACTTATTCAAATTGTGTTTATACTCCAAATGCATATTTTAACTTTCAATTGTATGGCCAATAGATAAAGATAAACGTTTTCTTATTTTCTAAATAAGTGGTTAATATATATATATATATAAATTTATTTGGTAATATGATTTTCGGTGACATTCTCACACATAATAAAATTACGTAAAAAATAACATATTACATACGTTTTTATTGCATTATCTTAAGAATAATTTCAGATTTTATATGGCAAAAACCACAAATGCTCCACTCAAACGACAGCGTTTAGCTCTTTTCCGTTCTCCTAATACCCAAACGACGACGTTTGTAGTGTACAAAATTTAACAAACTGCATCCAGCAGCTCACAATTCAGAAAAAAAATACTCAATTGCAGGTCTGAGCCGCCGCCGCCGCCGCCGCAGCCACCACTTCTTCCCCCCTCTGCCTCAGCGCCGCCTCTCTCTCTCTCTCTCCGGTTCTACCACCGACGCCCATTACGATTACAGGTATTTATCTTCTATCTATTTTGTAGCGAATTTTGCAACGATTTGGCTTCTGGTTTTGCGTAGAAGAAAAACATCTCCGGTCTATAACATAACTATTCTATGTTACAAATGGAGATAGAAAAACTAGTTATAGAAGAAGATAATCAATGATAGATTCTTATTTCCTTTTCTTTTGTAATTGAAATGTGCTTTTTTGTTATATACTCCTTATACTTGCATTCTTGTACATCATCTACTTGACGCTATCTTAGTGCGTTCGACTCCGGTATTTGGTTTAATGTTGCCTCTGATTTAAGTGTGTGTTTGTGTAAAGTATAAGTTTCTTAGTTGAAATCAATGTTTGAATTCAGCAATTGATTTGCCCATAACTTGAAACACATGTATTTCCACAGATATACTTGATGCTTCAAATTTGACTTATAGAACTTGTGGTCAGCCCAATATGAATATGTAATATTGTTTGTTGAAACCGGATGGATGTAAAAGGTATGAGATAATTTCGTAGTTGGAAACTTATCAAACAAAACAGATATATCTTTGGTGTTTATGCTGCATGTTAGAGTATGTGTGGACCTGGACCGGTAACGTCTGACAGTCCAATCTGGTGTAGGTTTTAGTTCAAAAGATGTACAAGTAATTCCTAATTTGGCACAAGTGGAAAAGGACTAAATCTGAATATAACATGGAAAATGTCTAGGAAGAGAAGAAATCGAACATGTTATATTTATGATCATAGATATTGATGTCCCTTCACGAGGGTTATAAATATCAAAAGCATGAGACAATAAAGATTTCTTTGCAGAATCATGTTGGTTAAGTGAATTCAAAACATTAGAAATTATGGCCGTATCAGCATTCTAAAATAGTGAATTGTCTGATTCACGCTGTAAACTGAGGCACAAACATTATTTCATTTCTATCTATATTTGGTCGTAAGACGGCGAAAAAGAATCCTTACAGTTATACTTGTTATTTTTTGCAGCATCTATTTTAAGTATTTAGCGAGCCTCAGCTACTGGTTTTGATGTTCGTGCACGTTTGAGTAAGCTTCTTCACGCTCTTGGTGGTTTTTATTGTTCTCCGCATTCTAATGTCGAGAATCATGGTTATGGCTAGAAAGCACTACTGCTGATACTAATTCTACGAGAGTATTCATATAACAATAGCAGTAGTAATAACAGCTTTTATCATTATTTCGTTGTTGCAGCTAGTCTTCTTCTCCTAGTTTATTTTAACATTGAATTCCTTGAATAAACACAAGAAGCAATACTTATATCCCTTTTAAACACGCAATCTTGTGCAGTGAAGAACTTTAGTGATTACGCTTCCTTTCTTGGATATTTGCAATATAGAAAGCGTCACAACAACTTTAAGAAGGCTATAATTTCTTCAGTCTACAGCAGCCACAGGAGTTACAGTGGCAGTTTAAGTAGTCTTTCCCCTGGAACCTTTTCTGGTGAAACTCATTCTATTCTTCAATCTAGCGCTCTTCAGCATTGGTTCAAGCATTGGCAACACTTGCGAAAGCATAAACTAACAGCCAGTACTTTTGGTATGGCTGTTGGTTTTTGGCCTCGTGGACGAGACAAATTATGGCTAGAGAAGCTTGGTAAAATTGAACCATTTTCTGGTAACGTAGCCACATGTTGGAGCAATATTAAGGAAGAGGAAGCTCTCGAAAGATATAAATTAATAACTGGACATACGGTATCATATCCTGAATTTCAGGTCTACGGGAAGAAAAACCCTGAAGATAATTGGATTGCAGCTTCGCCAGATGGAGCCGTTGACAGCAATATTTATGGTTTGCCTCTTCACGGCGTTCTTGAAATTAAATGCCCATTTTTTGGTGGCGATATGAGCAATGCCCGCCCGTGGAAACGAATTCCTCTTCATTATATTCCACAAGCTCAAGGGTTAATGGAAATACTTGACCGAAATTGGATGGACATGTATTGCTGGACTATTAAAGGGAGTAGTTTGTTTAGGATAGAACGGGATGTGGAATATTGGGGTGATTTGAAGATAGCATTGTCTGATTTCTGGTGGAAGCATGTCCAACCAGCAAAAGAGATGTGCAATAGGTCAGTGATCACTAATCCGCTTATTGAATTAAGCTCACTCAGGCCAGCACCTGAGCATGATTTGTGCCGTCATATTATTTATAAAAGCAAACATATTGTTGACAATTCGAAACTTCTAATGAGGGAAATAGATGGAAAGCTACAAAATTGATGGTGGAAAATGATGAGAGACAGTTCTGATTGGCTAGAAAGTGATTACTCTTTTTAATGAGGAATGCATGGATCATTTTTGAAGAGAAACCAAAGAAATGTCTGAACACTTTAAGGTAAGCTTGTATTTTACCAGTATACTAATTTCTAATCCCGTTTTTCTGCCTGTGATATTGTATTAGTTTTACTCGTTAGCCCATTATGTGTATATTTGCCCTGTGAAGCTGCTAATAGGAAATCAATCTTCTGCAAAATGACCAGTAGATTGTCTTAAGATTTTTAATTGTCTTAGCACACTTGAGGAAAATAATTCATAATATTATTGTTGTTATTCAACATCGAAAACTGATAATTCTTTTTGGAGCCATTCTGCAATTTCTAGGCATTTTCAATTAAATGTACAAAGAATTGATCTGAAGGTGATTTTCTTCCACAAACATTGCAGATCATCATGGATATGAGACTTACAAGAGAGTCAATATATGTATATATATGAAGTATAAAGAAATTGGAGCGCGAAATAGCGTATGAAGTATTTTGAAGAACCTTTGGTCAGAGGAGCTAAAGCCAGCAAACATCCATTGATAAATCTGCCTGCGGGAAGTAGAAGTATACGAAGTAAAAGCCTGTTGACAAACTCGTACATCTTTGTGTATATTTGTGGAGGATAGAAATTGCTTGTGTGCTTATATAATTCTTTTTACTAACTCTTGATTGCTTGTGTGCCCATACCATCCCATATCTAATTATCTATGCTCCAATGTGCCTGTCTTCTTATAGGCTTGAAAGAGGCTCCTTAATTTGATCACCAAGGCTTGATTGCTATCAATTGGCTGTAGTACCTGAATAGAGCTGAAAATGATACTCGACTTGTGTTTTATCCTTAAAAGTTCATTTGAGCTAGACTCTTTTAATATAACGAACAAACTTGAATACTTTTTAATGTCAGATGAGGTCTGAAGTTCGATTCGATTACAAACTTGAATACTTTTTAATGTCCGATGAGTTTTGAAGTTCGATTCGATTAGTTAAAAGTAATAAAATATGTACGAAAACATCAAACCTAGCTCAAACACAGTTTTTGAGCTCGATAATAATCCAAATAAATTTGAAAAATATAAAATGGACTTGATTAGATTGACTTATAAGTAGCATCCCTCGTGCGCTCAATGTTCAAAATGGGTGATCAATAGTTCAAAATACATAGCATTCAATCTATTGTGACGGTAGCAGTTTGTGTTATGGCTTTAAGGCACAACCCTGAGAATATATCATGATTTCTACATTACATATTGTTTATAGGTGCATATATGTTTAGTTCTACATGTATAAATATATAAAATTTTAAAGAAATCATATTAGAATTAGGACTATTCTTGGCCGAATGAAGATAACGAGATCCCCGTGCATTGATTTTGTTTCTTGATTTTCCTAAACAAATGCAGCTGCCCTTATCAATAGAATTCATGGCTAATAAGAGGTTTTGAGCTCAAGATTTTAGTCTATACCATCCCCAGAGTTGACCCTTTGGATTTAAATTGTCCTTAAGATGCATACGAAAACACGTTAGCCTCTCGCCCCGGGTTTGGACAAAGTCAAATAAATTACATGTCAATAGCTTAATTGCACTTGCAAGCTATGATATACGGACACTCCGAAAAAATTATCCCGTGTAGTATCGGACACGGCGGGACTTATTTTGATTTTTAGAAAAGTTTAAGGGCAAAAAAAAAAAAGATAGTTGAAGAAATATTTTCTCACCTTAATATTACAGGCAGATGCATGCTTCTTTCACAGAGTTGAGGCTTCTCAAATCCTGAAATCAGCCGCTGTCGTTTTGCGTTCACTTCTCTCTCTCAAATCACTCGCACCCACCGGAAAAAATACCTTGTCATCACCACCAACAACTAAAGATAAGGTACCAGTTCCCCTTCTCTCAATTTTGGGCTCTCAAAATTGTACCAAATTTCCCAATTTTAAACCCTAAGTATGAGCTTTTATGATTTTAATTAGGTTACACTACAACAAAAAATAATGTTAGTGACAAAATTGGAAGTGACAATGTTAAAACTGTCACTAAATATATATATATAATGAGTGACAATGTTTTTTTTATTAAATGATTATGGCAAAATTGATTTCCATAGAATTAATAATTACAATTTATAATTTTAACAATCTATATTTTTTCAAAGCGAGCAAAATAATCGGTATTATACAAATGAATCTAAACTTATTCAAATCGTGTTTATACTCCAAATGAATATTTTAAATTTCAATTGCGAGGCCAAATAGAACTGAAATAATTGAAGCTAAACCTTTTCTTATTTCTAAATAAGTGGTTAATATATATAAATTTATGGGAGTTGATATTAGCACTTTCAAAAGTAATAACCACACTCCAAATCTACTTTATTTTTAATCAAATTACCAAAATGCCATATACATTATTTGACACACAATTCCTCTTAATATGTAAGACAAAAATAAATTTCACTATACTATTCATCCTTTTTAAGGTTTATTTTTATATTTTTAATGTTTGAACACATCAGACAATATATATTGCATCTTTTACATAATTTTTGTTCATTTTTTCTCCTATTAACTTATCATACATTTTCACTTAGTATATTTTAAGAATCATATAACTATTAAAAGTTAAGAAATTGTGAGAAGTTGAGAATTTTAAAATATAATAGATTATTCTCTTCGAATATCAGATAATTTTTTAAATCGCATTTTGATCAAAAATTTGTGAAATATAATCTATTTTTCCTAAAGAAAGCCCCTATGCATTATATGTTCAGCATTTACATTACAACTGCTGATATGAATTTAAATTACCACCTTTTTCTTTGTTGTTTTTTTTAAACCAAATTGAATTGACTATGTTACTATTTTCATATTTCAAAGTCATAAAATGTATCCATTTTATTCTATTTCAAATAGAATAAAATTGGGATATATATTAGAATAAGTAATGCATAAATAAGCGGGTTCGGTCTACGAGGCATTATTCGTCTTCCTAGTCGTCGGTACAAGAAATGAGTGTAGAATACTATTTCATGTGATTTCTTTGATATCAACTCAAATACCAAAAGAAAGAAAGTTAATTAACACACACCACAAATTCAAAATTAGTATTTATTTTACTTTTTTGCCTAATAGATACTAGGCTTCATATGTGAAGTAAAAACTTGACCTGGTGTAAGAATACTAATATTATTACTTTAGACAAATATTATTGATAATTAATATCTTAATGTTTGACCTGATGTAAGAAATTTTGACCTGATTTTAACTATTTATTGATAAATATTGTTGCTAATTAATATTATTTCCCCCCCCCCCCCCCCCTAATGTTTGACCTCATGTATATATGAAGAAAAAACATAAACTGATGTAAGAAAATTTGACCTAATTTTAACTAATGTATGTAAGAAAGCTAACAATATTATTTCTGATTATAATTTAAATAATTAATAATGGTGTTCAAACATTAGAAATGTAAAGATAAACTTTAAAAAGGATGGATAATATAGTGGAAGTTATATTTGTCTTAAATATTGAGAGAAATTGTGTGTTCAATTAATATAGGGGCATTTTGGTCATTTAGTTAAAAATAAAGTGGATAGGAAGTGTGGTTATCACTTTCGGGAGTGCTAATATCAACTCTAATATGATTTTTTGGTGACTTTCTCACTCATAATAGCATCAAGTTAAACAAAAAAATTATTATGTTTTTATTGCATTATCTTAAGAATAATTCCAGATATTATATGGTAAAAACTACAAATGCTGGGGTCAACCCTAATGGAGTTGGTCGGACAGTTGAACCTTGTATCTTAGGGCACATGTTCAATTCCCCTTGAATGTTTATTGGCCTCCTCTGTTTTACCCAGTGCGCGCTCTAAGGTTAACGTCTGCTGATTTGCCTCGTCATCAAAAAAAAAAAAAAAAACTACAAATGCTCCACTCAAACGACAGCGTTTAGCTCTTCCCATTCTCCTAATACCCAAACGACGACGTTTGTAGTGTACAATACCTCACTTCCACCAAAGTATTTAACAAACTGCATCGCGAGCAGCTCACAATTCAGAAAAAAAATACCCAATTTCAGGTTTGCAGATCTGAGCATCGCCGTCGATTCTGCAATACAACGCCAATTACAACCGTAAGATGATCGAAAATTCTGATTTTTCACCTTTTTCCATTTCCAATTATTTGTGATTTTTCGTTTTCAACGCTTCGAAATTCATGTTTACGGCGATCTATTCATGTCTTTATATGCAGTTCTTTGATCTGTTAATTGAATGTGAATTTCTGTTTATGAGCTATTGTGTAATTCGATCTATGATCTTATGTTACGTTTAATTAATTTTTATTTTCTGAATAAATTTTAGACCAATAGTCACTCATTTAATTAATTATTGTTTGAACTGTCTTGACGAATGCATTTCTAGGTTTCTACTGTTTTTTTTTTTTTTTTCATAATTTTGCTTCGAATTTTTTTGGTTTTTTAGACTTTTGGATGGAGTCAACCTTTTTTGTATGAATATCGGGTGAAGAAATTGAGGACATAGGGAAATTCTAGGATGGTCCGGGTCTGTTTTTTTGTTTTGGTCAAGTTCCTGGTCTGTTTAACACCGTTGGATGCAGGTGATTTTGATGTATTTTACTGTTTTATCCCTGCATCCAACGGTATTAAGACAGACCGGCATCAGACCCGATCTATCTTAGAATCACCCGATTATAGATACTAGAATTCATGGAGTAAATTGGAACATACAGAATTTCTAATATATGAAAGAAAGATAATTAATGTTGAAACATAATAATTCCGAGAATAAATTGCTCAAATAATTCAATTCCTGGCAAACAATGAAAAATGTTGGACCGCTGAATCATTTGCTTTCGTCGTAGAATGACATTGACTAACTATTCATTCTATAACTGGTTCTAGTTCTGCTGAATATCAAATGCAATGCAAGAAAGGATATTCAAAGAATTGGAAATACTGTTGCTCTTTGAATTAGTTAACGAATTAATGAGTTTGTTAAGATACCTTCAATTAGTGATAAAATGGGGGATAATAGTTCGGATAGTTTGACATATCAGGTCAGGCTTCTAGATGCGATGTTTGGCAGCATTGGTGAGGCTATTGTTTATGATAAACCTATAGAAGATACATGGAAACTAGAAAGAAGCAATCGAAAGATTTTTGAGCGATCATTTTTTGAATCTGCAAGTGGTAGATTGGTTAAGTAGGCTACACTATGTCAAATTAAGATTCACGGATAGGACGTTTTTGTTCCTGATGAAATATATTAATAGTAGTATGTTGTTGGAACATTTGAGGTTGTGTTCTGCTGCTTTTTCAAATTCCTGATAGCAGTAATAGAAGATCTTGCATTGTTACTTTTGAAGTCTAAGTTGCTGACATAGTTTATCGTTCTTTCATTTACTGTAACAGATGATTGATGATCAAGACTTGGGTTTCTTTGCCAACTTTCTAGGTATCTTTATATTTCTGCTTGTGATTGCTTATCACTATGTGATGGCGGACCCGAAATACGAGGGCAACTGAAGAGCTTGTTCGGAGGTATCCATTCATAGACTATGTTAAAGTACCATGTGATGGTTGAGTTGAACTTCAGAGAAATTTCAGGAATCATATTAGGATCTTTTGTCAGACATTAAATTCAGCTTTACTGTTAATCCATGGATAACCTTCGAAAGTAGGATTATATGGAAAAGAGAACTTTTTGATCCTTCATATCCGATTTTCACTATTTGCCTTTTGGTATCTTTAATGACTTTTGTTACTCTTTTCTTAACCCGAGCACCAGGAATGATTTCGTGCATACCAATCTAATTTGAGTATCCCTCTGCTGTAGCGATATTGTTCTTCAATTAGAATTTAGAACCTCTTTTTCTAGATCCAAAATAAGTTTTGTCAAACTCAAGTCATTCACATGGGGAGGCATAAACTTTTTATGTCATTGATGCGGAGCTATCAATCACAAGTGCTATCACATTGTTATGTGAAATTGGGTTTTGATCAAACTTTCTGGACAAAAATTTTACAATGATTCAAAGGGTGTGCATACGCATTTTTAAGATTTGGTTTGGTTTGATTGAAATGAAATGTAATTCATACGAGAGCGACTAATCACATCACATGACAATTGTAGTTCACTTTCCTTATAGGTTACACTTGAGGTAGTCAAACCGGATCAAACCTAGAATTTTGTCTTCAACAGAAACATGACAGATTTGGCTTGGTTCGATTGAAACGAAGTGTAATTCATAAGAGAAGCGACCATCATAGACAATTGTAGTTCACTTTCCTTATAGATTACTCTTGAGATCAACCAAAACAGATCTAAGGTGCATAACTCTAGTTTGGTTTCACTCAATGAAGTGTAATTCATAAGAAGAACCAATCACATGACAATTGTAGTACACTTTTGTTTTAGATTACACTTGAGATCACCCAAATCCAAATCGAATATGAGTTAAAATATTTGTTTTCGACGGTACACATGAAACCAAGTATATCTATTAATTCAACGAATATATTGTATCATATTCCTCAAACAAATAACAAACTACCAATCAGCAAAAACATTGGTACAAGAGTTTCAAATGAAAAGATAAAATCATCTATCTATGGATACATACAAAAAGTTTCATTCTTGATACAAAGAAACAATCTTTCATGAGCCAAAGCCATCTTCCTAGCAGTAAACATAGAAGCTGCATATTCCCCACACGCCTTTCCTCTTTCAGACATCCTAGTTGACCCTTCTTCTACAGCCAATTCCAACGTCTCGTATAACGCTTCGACATTAGGCGCAAACATGAACCCGAATTCATTATCAACCATTATAGTCCCCTTAATGCTAGGAAATCTTGATGCCATAACAGGCTTCCCACACATCATCACCTCTGTCAGAGTAATATCAATCCCTTGTGGCCTAAGCGTCGGGTTAACAAAAATGTCAACGGCATTGTAGAAAGCGCGTAATTCTAGTGGATCCATTGATCCCAAAACTATCACTTGAGAACCCAATTCTTTGTATCTTTGAAGCCATGGACCCGACCCGACTACAACCAAGTAGACATTGGGGTGCTTGTCCTTGAGCTTGGAGAAGGCCTCATAGAGTAGTGGATGGCCTTTATCTTTCACTAGTCTTCCTGCTGCACCAAGAACTAGGCTAGCATTCTGTGGGACTCCGATTTTGGATCTAAATTCATGGCCTAATCTCAAATCATGTGTAAAGTCCTCTTCATTGACACCATTGACAATAACATGAACTCTCTTGGTTGGGATTTGGTATACATCCCTTAGCATTTCACCACAACTATCACTTGTGGCTATATGGTTTGCATAGTTTTGGAAGAATCTAATTTCGTTTAGAACTTTAGGGATTACATTTTGTAGGCTATCGTTGAAGGATGGAGACATGGGCTCATTAGGCTTTCGGATCAAATCTTGGTAGATGCGTGACTTCACGCTCTCTAATGCTATCCCGTGCCACGAAACTGCTAGGTTTGGAACTTGGCGGGCCAACCAGAAAGGCAACGACACACTCTCCGTGTGGATTGCATCGAACGGTCCTCGTTCGTTCTCTTCTTGGAACTGTTCCCATGCCTTGTTGTATCGCCATTTGTCTGGTTCGCCATCGTGCCAATGCACTATGGGCAACAAAGATTCACTTTTCTGTTCAGAATGAATTTGCACTTGTTCTGTGATTGACACGCTATCTTTAGTAGGCGACGTGAAGATGTGCACCTGATGTCCACGTCGGGCTAGAGCCATGTGGAGTGTGTGCGCATGTCGTTCCATGCCACCAGGGGTGGAACTCGAGGGCCATTTCCTGGAGAAAACTGCGATTTTAAGCGTCACTAGTGGGGGCACGTCGTATACAAACTTTAGCCGGTTCCACGCGAATTCCGCGACCCGAAGATCGCCGGACCATGAATTGTTGTTGGGAGAAAGGGTTGTGCAAATGGAAGTTGATGGGGTGTGGAGAAGAAGAAGAGCTGGGATTGTGAAAACTACAATGAAGAATAAGGTGATGGCTAGATTGGAATGAAGGTTGAGTGATGGTTTCTTTGGCTGCTTGTTTGTGGCCATTGTTTTGAGGTTTGGGATAAAATGAGGGACAAGAGTAGGTTCTTTATTTCATATTGTCATATTTTTTAATGGATTTTTCAAAGTTGACATAGTGAAGGAAAGTGAAAGGCCTTTTTTCATGGGGAAGATAGGCATATACTCAAGCAAAGTATTCTTGGCTGGAAGCTAAGTGCATTTCACATGCCCATTGCCCCATTGTGACAAATAAAAAAAAGTGAATATTTGACTTCCTCATTTTACTTTTATATAATTTTGAAAAAACAACGATATTTTTGTGGATGTAAAATCTTTCCATTTTTCTTGGAAAGGCTACTCTCTTTGTAAACAACTAAAAGTTTTGGCTGAAAATTTTCGTGAATAGCATGAAATTTTTCGTGAATTTATGCAACATTAAATGTCACACCTAATTAATGTTAGAGTAATCAATGTACCACATAATTAGAGATTGTCTAATGCTTCTATTCGTTTTCTTCTCCAAATATATGCATATATGCGTATACATATGTGCCAAAAGCACACTAGATTGATCAAGAGTGGCCTTTACTTAGAAATGCCCAAAGTCAACCACTAGTGATGGGCATGGCCATAATATGCGCATTTGAATGTGCAATTTTGATACGAAAAACATGGGCACTCACTTTGATAGATTTTGAGTATTTTGTGAGGCAAGGAATTATTTATTCTATTTTTAGCTTTTAGTTGAAGAAATACATTCTGAAAAATACTACTTAAAACTTTCAACTTTCAACTTTTAAACCAGCTTGAGTAATGATCTGGGTCGTATTTTGTTAGATCCACAATAGGGATCAGTCGAGGCTCGTGTAAGATCCTACTCGAGATCAATAAATTATAGACTGCACTCTAATGTAGAGCTGCCTATGTATTTATTTATAGGATCAAGTCTAACGTAATTCAATTCATGTAAAGAGTCCTAGCATGAACCTCGTGATTTATAAATTTTTCTGTTTGGTATCTAGTTCGAAGCTTGTAGCTTAGAGCTACAGTGAATATTATAGAGAATTTAGTGAATAGTGATTGCGTACCCCTGCTCTCGTCATATATGAGGGATTTATAGGTGACATGGTGTACGGATGTAGGGGCAACACGTAGCCTTTACAGATGGTGGCACGTGGAATGATCGTAACGGTCCTGAAGCTCGGGTCGTGTTCCAGGTCGCGTGTAATTCGGTTATGACAAGCGGATCCAATGATGGATATGGGCTTTTGCTCTGATTTGGGCCTTGATTTAGCTGTTGGGCTTCTAAAATATAATAACATTATATGCTCAAATTTGAGCATGTCAAGTAATAAATTCAAATAGTTAAGAAAAAAAGGGAATAATGCGACTCGAACTCAAAATCAATGTTTAGAACTCTTTCTCTATCATTAGGGGAGGCGGGTTGGTCCGTCGCAACTCGAAATGATTTCATGTCAGTCATAGTTCATCCTCTTCTTCAATATTCAATCGCGTATATATGTCATATATATATATATATATATATATACTTTCACATAGTTGCAAAATACATAAGTATTTATATATTATACACTCACATCCACATAATTACATTGGCAATTATTCTTGCCTTCTTACATAATAACTCTACCCTTTTCCTCACCAAATCATTTCTTTTAATCACATCTCCTAATCACCCCCATATTACAACATTATTATTATTTAATAATTATTTGCTTCTTGGGCTTGCAGCAACAGCAGCACTCTTACATCCAAATCCACCCTCTCTCCTCCCTTTACCAGGGTGGCCCAAATTCCGGCCCGATTTAGGAGAAACGGGCCACTGCCCATAAGCAATAGCCATATCTTTTAAATTTTGCAGGCTTTCAAGAGTTTCGATAATGGCGGGCATTTTGGGCCTGTCTTTGGGTTGTAAGCTTACACATTGTTGGGCTAATAGGCCCATTTCTTTAGCCCCTTTTACCGAGTATTGGCCCGCAAGTCTTGGGTCCATTATGCAACGGAGTCGTCGGCTGCTTGTTAAGTAGGGCTTGGCCCAATCCACTAGGTTTTGTTCACTTTTGGGCCGGGTCTTGTCCATTGCTCTTCTTCCTGTTAGGAGTTCTAGTAGAACAACTCCAAAGCTGTAGATGTCACTCTTTGTGGTTAGGTGACCTGCAGCATATTTGAATTATACATGTCTATCAATTTAAATAATTGACTTAATTCCCAAAAATGGAAATCGAATATGTGTAAAGACGGCAAGTATAACAACTCTTTTTAAGCATAAATACAAGATTCTACGATCGCTATAAAATATCTGGATTGAACTATAACTATTGCTCGTTGATCAAATGATGAGCTCATCGCCCAATTCCATTAAGATGTCAGATAGATTGAAATCCCTCCTCCACAGATGTAGTAATATACCGATTACTAGACAAGGGCATTTGTACTCATGAAGCCCGTTTAGTACAGATGTATTAATTCACGAACTACTATCATGACTAACATACTAATTTTTCTAGAAACTTTTTACCTGTGCTAACATACTCCGGAGCAGCATAGCCATAAGTGCCCATCACACGAGTAGTAACATGGGTATTTGATCCTTCAGGCCCCATTGTTGCAAGTCCAAAATCTGATAATTTAGCATTGAAGTCCTACCAAAACATAAAATTATTATAATTTATTACAACCACAATAAAATCATATTGACTCGAGATAAGCTAATTGCAAATGTAAATAGTTAGTGATTTTATAAGAGTTTATGAAATTTTTAGTCTTGAAATATCACAATCATCGTGCATGATGAATCTCATTTAAGTTTGGACATGATGAATCTCACTTTGAAACTTCCAATCCCAAGCTCTCCTAAAAACAATTTGGACAAGACGTACCGAATCTAATAAAATGTTAGAGGTCTTAAAATCACGATATATAACGGGTTTCTCAGCGCCGTGCAAGAAAGCAAGCCCTTTGGCCGCACCGACAGCGATTTTCAATCTTGTCGCCCATGGCAATGAAATTGACAACCCTACAAGTAAATTAAAATTGTGAAATTCATAGATTTATATAAAGAAAGTTTATTAAAATTTCATAGTAGTAACTGAAAATGAAAGGGAAAATGTTCTTACTTTTAAACAAATGATTCTCCAAGCTGCCACGTGGCATGAACTCATATACAAGTAGCCTCTCTTCATCTTCACAGCAATACCCAATCAACTTAACCAAATTTGGGTGCCTTAGCTGCCCAAGAAATATCACTTCGGCCTTGGAAGTGATAAAATTACTCATTTGAATATACATTTTAGAAAAATAATTTATTCTACGAATAAATTAATTAGGAGATAAAGTATTTTGAGAGGGAAAATTAAATAACATTTATATTTAACGCCAATAATTTTCCTTACACAAAGAAGTTTGTTTCTCGGGTACGACCCGGCTAACATGAAGCAATTAGTTAATTAATTTAATTATTCGGGACATTTGTTTTTTTTACTTATAAGAATTATTGGGGACATTTTAAAATGTTTGATTGCTACCCCTATATCTTTTTCAACGCTAAATACATAAATAATTAACAATAGATTCTAAAGGTCAATCAGACAAGTGTAGCCCACCACAAAGACTTACTTTGATATATATATATATATATATATAATTGATAAAAGCATTGTTAATTCAATATATATATATATATATATATAAGCATTGTTAATTCAATATATATATATATAATTGATAAAAGCATTGTTAATTCTAATAAACTTGCTTATGCTTTAATTATTATAGCCAATGCCAAGGGAAATTATATTTAAGACAATTTGCAAGAACCCAAGCCAATTACAAGATAAATAATTGAGCATAAATTAATCTTCAAAGTAAGTGTAATTATATTTTTATGTGATATCAAATTAGTGCGAAATAGAACTTTCGACCAATGAAACTATTTTTGTCGAAAATGCTCGGGAGAGGGTTATAATATACAATTTATAAATAAAAAAAAGACTGCATAACAAACATATTTAAAATTTTAAACAAATTGGAGCAAAATATTTCATAAGGTATACATATATATCTCTTAAACCTTGAAACAAAAGGATAACATTTTTTTTACTGAATTAGATTACCTGATACATGTTACGAGTATTAAATTGCGATAAATTGCAATCAACTGACAACTATTATAATCAAATTGGAGAAGAATATTTCATACAAATAACAATAATATCTTTTCAAAAGCATTAGACTAAATAAATAAAAACTTACAAGCCATTCACGGTGACCTTGGAGGCCTTCAATGTCAAGAAGCTTAACCGCAACGGGCTGGGCCTTCAACCCGGCCCGCAAACTCTCATCCAAATACCCTTTATAAACCCTTCCAAAACCCCCTTCTCCCAGCAAAAAGTTCGACGAGAAATTCTGCGTTATCCCCCGCAATTCACTCACCTGAAAATCAAACAAATCCCCGCCAAAAGTTTGCGCGAGATCCTCGTTGATTCGCGCAGAAGATGAACGGCTGACGTCGGAGAATGAGAGCTTTCTGAAAGAAGGCAACGGCCCGATGTTCTTCGAGAATTCGGATTTAGAAGGCCTGCATCTGCTAAAGTTTCCAAAAATAGTTTGATCATCTGATGAACAGCAGTTGGATGTTAAGGGTTTCCATTGGTTTTTGGATTTTGGGTCTTTCATTTGGTGAAAATGTTTTGGTGAGTTTGATGAGGAATGTGTGTTGTGGTATATATATTATGGATGAAGGATGTGAATATAATCATGCATGGGGTTAATATAACTAATCTTTGGGAAAATTGCAATATTAGTCGGATAAGATAGCTTTTGTTGCAATTGTAGTTTCGTTGGTTACAAATTTGCAAAATTAGTCTAGTCGGTGCACCCTTTTGCAATTCTGGTCTCATTCATTAAAAGTTGGATGGAAAGTCGTGCAAGTAATGTGTGCGTAGTTAATTTTATTACTGATCACGTGCAAGACGTGTGTAGTCCGATAAGATAGGATATGCTACAATTGTAGTTCCATTGGTTACATTTTGCAAAATTAGTCCATTCGGACACATTTTTTGTTTTGCGGTTATGGACTTATCTGTTAAACATTGGATGGACACTCGTGCTTGCAATGCACACGAGTAATTCTATGCAAGACGGGTCCAATTGTTTGAGTCTGTATTATGTGTCTATCTCTTTCACATAAGTATTTGTGACACCACACACAATACATGTTACTATGTGAGAGAGATATAGACACTAAGACTATTGAACTTGGTCTAGCATAAATTTTTCCCAATGCACACGGAGTACATTTTATTACTAATCCGTACAAGACACATGGCCAAATTAACTATTTTCGTCTATTTTTCAATGGATGCGACTGAAAATGCATAAAAAGACATCATACAAGACTAATTCTGCAAGTTTGTAAATAATGAAACCAAGAATGCAATAGACTTATCTTACGGGACTAATGCTGCAATTTTTCTTTAATCTTTTGAAGGACTTTCTTAAAAAGTAAATCATATATACGTATAGATTATCCAAATTGCAAGAAATGTAATCTTCTGCTTGCGGGCAAATGTATGAGGTAGGGTGGGAGTGGGGGTGGGGGGAGTAAGACATTCTTTCTTTAACTGCTCCAACCACTCTACTAAGTAGGGGATTTATTATTTAATTTTGTTCTAATCTTTGGTTATATGTATACATGGATGAAGTATTTTTTTTCTTTATATGTCATGTAGGGGTTGTCGCCATGCAGAAAATTTGCCAATGTAGTGTATTGGGCAAGTGTCGTTTTTGGAGACTTTTAGAGAAAAAACAACATAATTTAGTCGAATTCATTATTTAATATCGATTTTGTCAAAAGAATAAATAAAGTATTATTTGAACAATAATGTGGATCAAATTTGAGTTGAAATTGACATCAATGTTGATGGAAAAGAATTCGTAGAAGACCAAACGTATGTAATTTTGTCGGCTTATTTTACTTCAAACGGCTATAGATTAGCGACGAATTAATTTTTATGATCACTTTTAATCATGCCGATGATTGCTCTAAGTTTATCTTACAATGAAATTTATGTTGCAAATCTTGCATCAACTTTGTGGAAAATTCTAGTTTGTGTTTGGTCTAGGCAAACAATAGTGTAATTCTTATGAATTATATTTGTTATGTGATTAGTTACAAGATAAATAAATTATATTTACTTTTGCAGAATGTGTGCATAATGACGGTTTCATTTGATATTTCTTTTCAAGACATGACAATTATATTTTTATTTTGTCACGATAATATATAATTTTAGAAATTTAATAGTGACAATAATTACATATTAATTGTTACTATATATATTGATTAGGTACGCATTTATAGTGATAGTATATTATATATGGTCCCTAAGTCTTGTGTCAAGCTTAATTATGTATAAGTTGTCATTATGGATGCATCACACTAAGTGTTGATATTGAAAACCCTTATCATTATTTCTTTGTCCCATCTTTAGTTGACTTGAGTGAAAGAGTTTCTAATCGCTTAAGCAAGTGTTCAAATTCTTATGCATGTAGAAAACTTCTATGGAAAAGGTCCCCGCAATTGGGCTCGATATTATCTCGAGGGATTAGTATTAGGCCTTCGGGCTTGAGGACATACAGTCACAACTATAGGCAATTTTTGCCTTAACAAATTTGTGAAAATTATTATTATGACAAAACAAAATTTCTGTCATTTGATGATTTTTTGTCGTGTAAAGATATTTTTGGTTTACATATTTACAAATGTAAAATAGAGAGTATTTTCTCAAATAAAGTGTATGCTTTTCTCGAAGTAGGGTTCAAGGTATGAAAATAAAGTTGATAATTAAGATGTAATTTTTGAGAATAAGAGATTTTTGGAAATATTTTCGGATAACATTTTTTGAAAATGTCTATCAATCGCATTTTGTTTCTCGAAAACGTAAATTTGTTTTGGATGTACCCAAACACTTGGTTAACTTTACTTTTATCTACTAGTGACATGTCAAATTCAATAGTGAAAATCGCCATGCAAAAATCTAGCTAATTTCACAGGTGATTCTATGCCACGTCGCGTCTAACAAGATCGGTACACCATATATATCATTGGATGTAGGGACGAAATAGAAAAAATTACTCAAAATATTTGTATTCAATGATGTCGAATAGACCGAGTCCAATCTATTCTAAAATTTTCCCTAATTTCACTATATATATATATGTGTGTATATATGTATATTATACATATCAGTACATCATCCTTCTCCTCTAGTTTGAGCAAAATATCCTCACTCATGGCATTGATGTGGGCACCCACCTCAAGGATCAGACAAGTGTACTTGAGGAGTAGAATAATTTTATTTATTTATTTGCTAAGAGAGGAGTAGAATAAACAACTTATATAGTGACAGCAGCATCTACAGTTTTCTCATCTAATTTTATTTTTCCTATTAAGTTTATAAACATCATCTTTTGGTATATTTGACAAGTAATATATGTGGGAGTTGTTACAAAAATGAGGCCATAAGTGACGCTCATACTACCACTTTCCTGCTCCACCATAACAACCAATATTATCCTTGGATGCTCCCTCTAGTACTTGTTTTAATTAATGGCTACATAAAACATTATTTAAATAACTATATATATTAATTAATGGACCCTAATTATCAACAAGGGCGAAAAGATAATTCACCTGGATAATTTAATTAATACTCGAGGACATGATTATAAAAAGAGAAAATAGCAGATATCCCCCAACTATGAGGTGATGTGCGCTTTACCCCCCAAACTATTAAAAGTTGCACTCAACACCCTAAACTATCATATATGTGCACTTTGCCCCCTCGGTCAGATTCGGGCAGATTCGGTCAAAAATAGAAAATTTCAAAAAAAAAATTCAACTAAATTTTTGAAAAAATTCATTCAAAAATAGGTAAGTAATAAGAAAACATTAGAAATTTGAAAAAAATTAAAAAAATTAAGAATATTTGAATTTAAAAAAAATTAGAAAATGCAAGAGAATTAAGAACTAAGCACATTACCCCCTCACCTATGCGGTTTGTAGCACTTTGGCCCCTGTTTGCTGCCCGAAGCTGACCGAGGGGCAAAGTGCACATATATGATAGTTTAGGGTATTGATTGCAACTTTAAATAGTTTGGGGGGGCAAAGTGCACATCACCTAATAGTTTGGGGGGTATCTGCTATTTTCTCTTTCTCTTAAGACATAGTAAATTGCCATATTTCAAATACGTTTGGTAATAATATATTTTAAATAGTTAATTCTGATAGATTTAATATATCAATATTTTCTATATAAACAAATATCTAGAGAGAAGAGCGATGCTATATATATAGCATACACAATTAAGTTTAAATAGTATTTAATGACCCAAATTAATTGAGATCATATATGTATATATATATATATGTATGTATGTATATATATGTATGTATGTATTTATTCTTAAGAGAAAATAGCAGATACCTCCCCCCCAAACTATGAGGTGATGTGCGCTTTGCCCTCCAAACTATTAAAAGTTGCACTCAACACCCTAAACTATCATATATGTGCACTTTGCCCCCTCGGTCAGCTTCAGGCAGCACACAGGGGGCAAAGTGCTACAAACCGCATAGGTGAGGGGGCAAAGCGCACATCACCTCATAGGTTGGGGGGTATGTGCTATTTTCTCTTTCTTTTTTTAAATTCAAATATTCTTAATATTAACTTAACCCCCCTCGGTCAGCTTCGGAAAAATTTTTACCCATTCATCGTTCAATTTAAATCATGCATATTGGGATTTATTTGGATTTTTCTTGAAATATTATTTCTAGGTTTGAAATAAATAATTTTCAAATATGAAAATAAGAAAAATAAAAATAAAACATGAAAATAAATAAGAAAACAATGAAAAGAAGTATAAATTCAAATATTCATAATTTTCTAAAAACAAAAAAGACAATTCAAAAATCCGGAAACATGAAAATAAATAAAAAAAAATGAAAAAAAGTATAAAAAATAAAAAAATTAGTAAAAATTTTAAAAAAATAAAAAAATCTGGTGATGTGCACTTTGCCCTCTCACCTATGAGGTGATATGCGCTTTGCCCCCTCACCTATGCGGTCTGTAGCACTTTGCCCCCTGTGTGCTGCCCGAAGCTGACCAAGGGGGCAAAGTGCACATATATGATAGTTTAGGGTGTTGACTGCAACTTTTAATAGTTTAGGGGGCAAAGTGCACATCACCTAATAGTTTGGGGGGGGGGGGGGTATCTGCTATTTTCTCTTATAAAAATGTTGATTCATTTACCTCATCCCCATAGTGCGTAAAAAACATTATTACGTACCATTTACAGCCGTATATTAAATTCCGCTTTTATCATGCTCAATGCTAGTGAGCTCAACTATAAGTGTATTAATTTTATCTCCATTCCATGCTAAAAGATATCGTCACCACAATTCTTCAAACTTTTTATCTTAATATTAATTTTTACATATTTTCTTCGAATATTTGGTGTCATATGGTTAGTTCGAAAAGTTCTCGACTCCTCCATCATTTATTTGCATATTATGTATATCGACTCAGACTCATTTTACTTCGAGGAAAACATTAGAAAAGAAAGAGACATTCATCATGTCTCAACTACGAATTTCCATAACACATTCATACTAGACGAGATATATAGAAGCCTCATGTTACTTGTTGCAATTATATTGTTGCGTGGATTAAACGTAGATATATAGAAATATTCATATATAGCCCCACGTAAATTTTATGAAATTCTCCCTAGATGAGCTACAATTTTTCAATTATATTCCGTAATTTTGTTGTTTGTATTCTAAATTTGGTGCTTAAACCGACATCAATTTTGAAAATCAAAGACTAATTGTGAAAGTAAAATAAAAACTAAATTTAGAGTGTGATAAAATCTCCTTGATCGTCAACGTTTTATAAGTTTAGTCTTTTACCAAAAGAGATGGTATTTGTGACCATCCTTGTATCTCCTTGATAAAGATGATAAAGATTTTTGCTTTCTACAACGTAAAACTCACAAGTGTGAACTAGTATAATTCAAAACTTGTTATTTTGGCATTTCAAGTTAGGTAGGAAAACTATGGGGTTGTTTGCGGTTTGCTCTATTTAGTTAGTTAGTTTCATGGTGGTAAACGAATCGAGTCGAGTTGAATAAGTTGTTCAAATTTGTCTAAATCGAGTCGCGTTTTGAATAAGTCATTTATGTTTGTTTGAATTATTATCGAGATTCAAAATTTGTTTTTGAGCTTGGTTTGATTATTTTAATCAAGCCGAGCTTGAACGAGCTTTGATTGAGCCGAACACGAGTCGAACTCGAGTAACTTGATTTTTTTGCACATATTTTATCATTTTATACTTAATCGAGTCGAGCTCGAGTAACTTGATTTTTATGCACATATTTTATATTTTTTACTTAATTGAGTCGAGCTCGAGTAGCTTGATTTTTTTGCACATATTTTATATTTTATACTTAATTGAGTCGAGTCGAGCTTCAAACTTATCATACACACAAAAGGTTGTTCAAGTTTAAATTGATACGTTAACAAACAGAGCTCAAACAAGCTTTTAATGAATGATCTCGAGTTGAGTATCGAGTAATTTTTTTTTCCAGGCCCTACTTAGTTTTGCTATAATAATAATTAAAAGAAATGGAGTGTTGATGTAAAGGTGTAAACTGCTTCTTGGGCCGCAGTGAATAATCCCAAATTTGGATGTTGTTCAACACAGTTTTATTTATGTCTGTTATTTTTGGGCCGGGCCTCGTTTAATTGTTCGGCTAAATATAAAAGGTGGGCAAGACATTGCACTTTTTATAGCAATTATATTTATCTTGAAAAGTAACTAGTTTTGCTTTCTTTTTCTTTTTTTTTTAAATTACATCTAGCTTAAAAGAACTTCTAATACCTTTTAAATAATATCCAAATTTATTGCTATAGGTCATGGAAGAATACTTAGGCTAAAAGGGTGATTCCACTTTTTCGCGTAAAATAATCGGAACACGTCGTATTTTACTGTGAACGATCCCATCATGAAAACGAATAAAGTTGTCTAAGCTTTTATTCCAAACTTTTAACTCAAGTCGAGTTTGGTTGAACTGAAGTCTACCACATATAGAAAGCGAATTATAGTTGTAACGTGGTTAGTGGACATTTTTATAATCAATCGCAAAATAAGTATTATAGTACTTGAGGCCAGATTCAGTGTGAACTAGCATCTTCTAATTTTATCGTATGATTAAAGTTCTTTCTTTTGGTGAATCAAATGTAATAAAGAGGATATCAAAGAAGTAGATTGTATTAATTTTTTAAAAAAAAAAAAACATATCGCTTATACTTACATAATCCATATCTCACATATTAAAAAGGCTAAATTCATGAACACAAAAAAAAAAAAAAAATCAATTCCATTCAAGACTTTTGGAAGTTAAATTGCAAGTTCAATACTTTCCACAACCATGTCTAATCCTAGCTACAACATTTTTCATCAAAAATAAAATTAAAACTGACAATAATAATAATGCATTGAAAGAATTAATAATTAATTATCAAAACAAGTATCTAGCAAAATTAGAGATCATAATTAATAATGAACTTTAAAAAAAAAAAATTAATTCCTCATCATTTTCCTTTCCCCTTCACAGGAAAGTTGAAACCCTTCTTTTTGGCCACCTTCTTAGTAGCTTTCTCTTGCTCTTTCATGGCTTCCTTAAGCAATCTCTCTTGATCTTTCACCGGAAGAAACCCGTTTTCGCCGTAGATATTTTCCTCCATTCCATAATCTCCATAGTAGAAATTACTTCCAGAAATTTGACTGCTTTTTCCACCTTTAACATCTTCTTTTTTCTTAGAACTTTTCCAAATGCAGCATCTTGACCTTGATGGAGATGACATGAATTCATCCATGCAAGATACAATATATATATATATATATATATATAGCCACAACCTTTTGTTAATCAAATTCCTTCCTTTTTTTACGATTTTTTTATCTAGGATTAGTAGAAAAAATATATGAAAAAAATCTATGTGAATGTATAATATTTGTAGAGAGAATATATATATATATATATATATATACAGGAATGAGATTGAATGTGTGTTTTAAACTTTAAAGCGGTGGTTTATGTCTTAGTTGTGTTGTGTTGGCTGTATTGAACATAAATCACACACATACCATGCAAATATTTATTGTTTTACAACTGTTTTTTATTCCTATGTATTTATTTTATTTTTGCTAATTTTTTCCTACGTATATAACATTGGCTGATGCCCTGCCAAAAGTATTCAAATTTCGAACGCACATATTTTGTATGTATTATGATTTATGTGTATGACAGAATGCATTTAGAGTAGGATCGAACTTTATGGGATTTTGACCTAATTAACAATAATTATAAACATTTAGGTCTATTTTAATGAATTGAGCTGTCTTATATATGGATAACTTTGAAAATTAATACTATGATTTTTGCCTAACTTAACGAGAAGTTTACCTTTAACTGTTTGTACCCGAAATAAAACTCCTTCAACTCCTTCAATTTTTGTATCATACGACTTAGACCAATTTCGGATAAAGGTTTACCCGAACTAAAATTCTTTCAATGTTTGTACTAAACGACTTAGACCAAGTTCGGATGAAAGGTTTACCCAAACTAAAATTCTTTTAATCTTTGTATCATACGACTTAGACCAAGTTCGGATGAAAGGTTTACTTGAACTAAAATTCTTTCAATGTTTGTACCATACGACTTAGACCAAGTTTGGATGAAAGGTTTACCCGAACTAAAGTTCATTCAATGCTTGTGTATATGTAGCAGGACGACTTAATGAAATTACAAACTCGTTAGGTATATTGGATTGGATTACAGAGATGAACACCATTCGTCAAGTCATTATTGAAATAATATACGTTTGTACAATCTGTTGGGAAAATCGATTCAAAATCGAACCCAAATTGGTACGCAGCGGAATTAAAATAGAGACCTAGCTCTTTTACGTACATGCATGACATCAAAAATTAAAGCATACATACTATGGCTTAAAGCAATTAATTAAACACTTTAATTAATAATAATTATTGCCTATCTATAGCTAACAATTAAAAGACTATATAATTAAACACTTTAATTAAAATCAATAATTGAATAACTATAAAAATAATTGAAAAAGCTTACACCGAAGATTGAAATTCGCATATCTTCTTCGCAATGATGTGGGCTAAAGGAGTGCTCACATACTTGCAACTTGTAAATGATTTTAGGGTGAAAAAGGAAGAAATTTGAATTAAAAAAAAAAAGTGGGATTGTTAAATAAGAAAAAGAAAACTTATAAAAAGGAAAAAAGAAATTTTGACAATAGCAGTTGGTGAACAGTCGCTACTGGAATATTAAATATCCTTTTTAATTAAATCACTATTTAATTAAATATCTTTTTCCAAACATATTTCCCACGGTTCAAACGGATATACTGTGTAGAGGAGCGAAGGGACCTCTCCACAAATCATCACATGACAAACAATCCACTAAATAAATATTGACTCTAAAAAACTTCAATTTAAATTCACGTAAAGATCTTAGTCTTATTTGCTCAATTTGCTTAATATGACCTATAATTTTAGTGACACTGAATGTTAGAAAAATTGAACATTGCAAATATTATAGGGGATATATCTTATCTCTCATGGAGAGAAATGATGTCATTTCCAATCACATTTTATGTCATTGAATGTATAAAGTATATTGGCCACCAAAAACCTCACTTCTAAATATATCAAAGCAATGGATGCATTAGTCCACGACAATCATAGGATTAAGAGTTATTGTACAAAATTATTTATTTTCTTAGTAAAAAATAATAATCTGTTTTGTCCGGTTCAGTAAATCTTATTGTTTAACGAATATACTATACATTTGTCCATGATTAAGACAAATCATCAAATATAGTATATTGTAGTCTTTAGCAGATAAGACTTCTTATGACTATTTGTTCTGCTGGATTATCATATGTAATTATGGACTACATCTATCTTATAGTATAATTTCAATTATGCTCATAACTTGTAAAAGAACAATTTCATAAATCAATAACAAATGCATCATACAATTGAATTTTTAGGGCATAATCCCTAACACAATCAATATTAAATTTAGAGGGTCTAATTAAAAGCATACCTGATAGAAATAAATGAAGGCTTTGAGCGTATTCCTGATCTAAAGGGTGTCACATATCACAATTTTAGCATAGAATCAACCAATGGATTATCTACAATCAATACAACTCAGAGATCTTAGTCCCTTAATGATATAGTGAGAGAGTAGACTTGAGGCGTGATATCACTTTCTTTAAAGTTATAATTGCCCCCACTACGAATTTGTTTACTGGTTAATGGCAATTTACTTTTAGGATACAACAAACCACCCGAAATCTGCGAATAGCAATTTCAAAGACTTTCCTCAAGAATTGAGAAGAAAACTTGTGTTATGCAGAAAGATAATTTCGAAAAGTAATTAATTCTGTCTTGGCATATTGTATTTATAAACAATACAACACTCTTCCGAACCGATGAATGTTTCGCCCAAACATTGCAAAGTTCTGAACTTAAAACAGTTCAAGTTTTAATTGCAGCTTTTCACAGAGTTTTGAACGTTGCAGAATTCTGAATTGTCACAACTTTTCGAAAGTTACTTAAATAAATTAATTTCGAAAACTCAAATAAATATATAAAATAAAATAATTTATTTTTCCAATAATTAAAATTTGATTCCAAAAAATAATAAATAAAAATATTATTTATTTTGTTAGAAATACGAGTTATTGGACGTCTCTTTATAAAGTAACACTAAACTTCTTTAATTTTCCTATGTAAGATAAGAGACGCTATTTTCAACGAATATGGCATAAGAGGTTTTAATTTACGCATGCAGGTGCATAAATGACACAAAACACACTTGTAAACAATATTCTTGTTTAGAGTCTGATGTGCGCAAAAATGTCTAGGGGTCACAACAGTAATTAAATTATCTCCGATTTGAGCCGAATTATCTTCCGCGTGCAAAATCCAATATAATAATATGAATGAGCCCACATGGCTAGCAGCCCATTACAAAATAAGTACATTATGTCAAAGAGGCTATAATAATAATTTGGGCTAATAAATATGAAATACATATTTATTTAGTTTAATATATATTCTAATGGGCTGGTAATAAGTTTTTAGCCCATGACCAATATCCAACCCTATAAATACCCTATGAGGGTAATTATAATTCATTATCTGCTCTCTCCATCAAAAAGTGTGCTAGAGAGAAAGCAGTTGGCAAGTATAAGGAATAATCTCACTATTGAACTACGAAAAGATTTGATCCCACCGAAATGGGTTGCCTATAGTGAGCGCAGTCTAAACCTAAATCAATCTAGTGCCTAGTCTGTCATGTGTTGGGTCAGATTTCCTCCCCACGTGGCAATCACGTGACACTTTCACATACTTACAATTTTACCCCTCATCAGAGTCAGTTTGGTCGGACCTATCTAATCACATATTATATTAAGTATTATTATAATTCTTTTTATAGTTGCTCATTTTCATTGAGTGTATACCAACACATACAACAAATGTAATTCCTTCCCACTATATGACTTAAATTCGCCGAAATTAGATTCGAACTAGAATTTCAGCTCGTTTTTATTATAGTGCATTATTTTCACAAGGTGGGTGAATTACATTTGTCATATAATTTTATTTTTATTTTTTTGAGGAGCATTTGTCAGATAATAGGTCACTCATTTAATAACATACATTTGGGTATGGTCGAGGCACAAGCGAAATAGAATATCCCTTGATGAAATATAACTTGCAACTAGATGAAATGTTTGTAAACCAAATCTATGAGCATTAAAATGAATATAAATTCAGAAAAATTCTGACTTTACTTCTCCATCAATTACAGTAGATTCTTGTACTTATTTATACAATATATATTAATTTTGACATGGCATTAATCTGATATTTCTACATCAGTGATTAATTAACACGATAATTCTCTTTTTAAAGAACAACATAGTCTCTAAGAAAAACTAGATTAGGGGTCAAATTTCAATAACTGCAATCTCCAGGGACCAAATAAAAGTTACAGCAAATTAGAATGTCAAAAAGTTACACATAGAGGGGGGGGAAAAGGTGAAAGAGCAAAAGCAATAACAGAATTGGAACCCAATCAAATTGGGCCCGGCCCAAGAAAAGAAGGGCCCATACTTTGACTTTAGTTTCATTGAAGATGAGCTGAGTGATTATAATGAGAATAATGCTAATTTTCCTTAATCTTTGTTGATTCATATTGATATACAATTATACAGAAATACAGGAAATAAAATCGAGTAAAATATATGGTTCAATTGTTGTTTTCCAATGGCCAAGATCTTCATAGTATAGATGATGCATGACAAAAATAGACGAAATTCGTATTGTACATGTGAAATGACATTATAAGGAAAACTCATGCCACACGTGTTATGGTATTTTTAGACAAATGAGATCGTTTAGGGTTTTAACAACTTGAAATCGTTTAGGGCCTCAAATCGTCGTTTTTTGTATGGCAACGTTTATCTTCGTAATTTTTGTTGTGTCTTTTCGAATTTTCTTGTTTTTCCCTTTGAGTATAATTATGTTCTTATTTGCTTAACAATTTGGATTAAATGTAATTATTTTTCTTTAGAATAACTTCTTTAGCTGTGTTTTTTTCTTTAAAAATTCATCTCAAATAAGCAAAAAGGTTAAAATATTTAATAGAGGATCCGAATTGAAGAATTTCTAGTCTCCAATTTAATGAGCTTCTGATGAACAGAGCCAAATATAGGTGCACATTAATTCTTCTCGAAATAAGAATATTATTAAATCTAAAAGAGATTTAATTCATATCTGTAATTTTATTATCATAATTAACCTATTATCACAATAATTACAGCAAGAATACCATTCGCTTCCATATAATTAATCTCCATCATATCCAGATTAGAACGAACGTTACCAGTTGGCTAAATATGTGTGTACACCTTAATTACATACCATTAAAACTAAATCAAAAATATATGCAGTGAATCAAATTTTAATTTAGCAAGGATTACATTGTATATATACGAATCCATAAATTAAAGTTTTCTTATTACAAGCAAGATTTTAATATAATTGTATCTATATCCAATCAAATTTCAGATTGCCTGTACTGTATCATACTTGGTATAATTAATGATTCATGCACTCAAAATTTGAAAAGTTTTCTAATTCTGTAATAACTAATATTCAATACTTACGTTTCTCAATTTGTAACAATTAATTGAATCTAAAATGAAATTCCGTAAGTGAAAAAAAATATAAATTACTTTTTCTTTTGCCTATAAATTGGTGTTACAAGCTATTGCAATTTCTTCATCACAAAATCTCCTTCGTATCAATCAGGTTATTGCATAATGGCTCTTTACTACAAACCCTTGTCCATCTTCCTCACAACTCTCCTTCCTCTCTTTGTTAGTTTATGTTTGATTCCTCTGAGTGAAGCCACTAAGAATGGCGGCATAACCGTCGATTTAATCCATCGAGATTCCCCGTTTTCGCCTTCTTACGACCCATCCAATACGCGTTTTGAGCGTCTATGGAGTTCATTTCATCGCTCGATTTCACGTAGATCTTCTTTTAGGTCAACTTCAAGTTCCCCATACTCGATAGAGGCGGGCATCACTCCCATTGGTGGGGAATACCTAATGAAAATCCACATAGGGACCCCACCAGTCGAGGTGCTGGCAATTGCTGACACGGGCAGTGATTTGACCTGGACACAGTGTCAACCATGTGTCCAATGTTACACTCAAACTGCCCCAGTCTTTGACCCTACTAAAACCATAAGTTATAGAACTGTATCATGTACAGCACCACAATGCAATTCTGTTAGTGGGGCTGAATCTTGTGACAACAATTCAAATAATTGCAATTACCAAGTTAGCTATGGAGACAATTCCTATAGTAAGGGTGACCTCGCAGTGGAAACATTTACTTTCGATTCAACTTCTCAAGAAAAAGCGACATTCCCTAAGGTCGTGTTTGGTTGCGGGCATGAGAACGACGGGACTTTTAACGGGTCAGGGTCTGGGATCATCGGTCTCGGTGGTGGCTCGCTATCCATAGTGAGGCAATTGGAGAAGTCAATTGGCGGCAAATTCTCTTATTGCTTAACATACCTAGATTCAAATGCTTCTAGCAAGATAAGTTTTGGCAATGATGCTATAGTAGCGGGGCCCAATGTCTTATCCACACCCTTAATAACGAAATCGCCCGATACCTTTTACTATCTTACGTTAGAAGCAATTAGCGTTGGGAACGAAAGGTTCGAATACAATTCCAATTCGAAGGCATTGGGGGACGAAGGGAACATCATCATTGATTCCGGGACAACATTAACCTTCATTCCAAGCACATTTTACGATGGATTGGAATCATCCTTAGTGAAATCAATCAACGGTAATCGCGTGAACGACTCACAAGGGTTGTTTCGATTATGCTACGAATTACCAAGCGACGGAGAATTAAATTCACCACCAATCACAGCACATTTCACAGGGGCAGATTTGGTATTACCACAAGGGAGCATTTTTCTTGAGGTGGAGAAGGGTGTGGCTTGTTTGACATTAATACCCTCAGAAGATTTGGCCATTTTTGGTAATTTACACCAGATAAATTATCACATAGGATATGATCTTGAGAATGGGAAGGTGGATTTCTTGCCAACTGATTGCAGCAAGGCCCAGTGAAACTGTGTCGTTTCTCATGTCTTAATAAATAAGGTTTTATGCGTTTTATTTAGTATGTTGTTTTTCATTTTTATTTGAATTTAAGGTCAAAATCTTGTAATTTATGCTTTTTTTAGTAAATAGTTATGTGAACAAATATGCTTTTTGCTTGCTGTTTACTGTGATGGGCTGGTTGATGGGCCGGACTAACTCATATAAATTTAATTCTGAAAAAAGAAAAATAATGAGACCAGATAATAGCAAGAATGTTATGTTCATAGTAAAAAAAAGGTAAAGAATTGGCAATAAACAGTTGTAATAATAATTTACCAGCTGTAATGACAATGAAAATGAAAGAAGAAAATTAAGAGAATGTTGGCTATGTTAATAATTGGCTAAGTTTATAAACTCATAAGTGTTTGGTAATTTTTTTAGTAAAGGGGAAGTCATCATATGAGCAATCAGGCTCGAGCATAGCAATAGCATCGGGACTGGAGTGGATTAAGCTAAGCCGAGTCATGGACTCTGTCGGAATGCCTACTCTTATGGATCGGCCAGTGGAAGGCAAGTCAAAGGGTAGAAAGAAAAGATTGGCTTTGAGAGAACACCTGGGATAGAGCTATAGAGTCGGCTATCCCCTGGCTGTATCCAGCTTGGTTTGTAGTAGTACCCGCTAACCTGCCATTCAACTACATTTGTTCCTGTAATCCATAGCCTAATAGAACGCAGCAGCGAGGGACAACCCGCCCATACAGCCAGCGGGGAGGATGGCACTATTGGCAAAGACCGTCTCACGAAAACGCCGCAAGCGGGAAGCGTGGTAGGCCTGCGCCTGGGGAGAACAGTTTATAATCTGTTTGGCACGTTTTTGTTTTTGTAGTTTTGCAGAACAGTTTTGTAGAACGACTTTGTAGAACAGTTTTTGAAGAATAAAAATTATTGAAAACCTGTTTGGCACATATTATTATTTAATTAATATTTTGAATTAATTAAAATATTTGAAATGTTTGAAATATTTGGAGGATAAGTGCACAGTAATTGACACTCCGTGTTTTGGACATTCTGTCAATTTTTGCCTTGGGTGACTGAGAATTCTGCAAAACACCTAAAACATGTTTTCCAAAATCGTCTTTTGGGTGACTCAAAATTCTGCAAAACAGGTATTTGGAAACACTCAACCAAACGTGTTTTCCCATTTTTTGTTCCCGAAAAACGCCAAGAGAAGCCAAAAACAACCAACCAAACCGGCCCTAAGCTTTCCGAAGCATGTTTGCAAAATTTTGCTTTTAAAAAAGCGCTAAAAAGTTGTAAAAGTGGAAGAAAAGTTAAAGTTGAGTTGTTTGCAAACTTGCTAAAACCCATAAAAAATAGAAAAAACTAGTAGAAATTGTCATCTACATGTTTTTACTTTTGGCTTATTTTCAGTTTTTTCCCATATAAGCAAAAGCATAATCAGTAAAAATCTCACATTTAGTCCCAACCGAAAATTTTCTCCAGAACTTAAGGGTCAACACCATTAGTCAATATTTTAACCGACTTTCGGGGGAAATTTTGTGCGTGAGTGACACGTGATATTGAATATAATCAATGGATGAGTGTATTCATGCATGAATTCTCAAAAACAAAAAAGGTCAAAATGTTGACTAATGGAGTTGACCATTAAATTTTGGACGAAAGACCATTAAATTTTGGACGAAATATTCAATTGTGACCAAAAGTGAGACATTGGACGAGTTATGAGACGCAATGTGAGATTTATATAAAACTCGAGATTAAAAATATACTCGAGCACAATTACAAGATCGAAAAATATGGGCTGTGTTTGTTTTTGTTTTCAAACACATTTTGGTCAATATTTTTGGCCAAAACTTGTTTGCTTTAAGTTTTTTTGACCAAAAAGATTTTTTTGGTCAAAAAATTTGTCAGCTATTATCTCCTTATTTGTCTCTACTTTAGAGTGTCTACTAATTAAATCAACTATAATATATATAATCATAATATTATAATCATTTAAAACTTATATTATATTATATTTTTCAATTATTAACTAATTATAAACACAATTTTTTAGACAAAAAACTTACATGATTTGATTACTACAGTAACTTTTATTTCTGCTGAAAATAAAATCAAATACAAAACTAAACATATTTTCATCAAACTTCACAACTTTCAATAAACTTTTTCATCAAAATTTTCACCAAAAGAATCCCCAAAATAAAAACAAACACAACCATGATTTTCCCTAAACTTAGCCAAACACGCTCTAAAACAAAAAATCATGAGAGTAAAAGTGAACTACAGTAAAATACACTTTATCATAAAGTATACTTTATGATAGATTTCATAGATAGTATCTTAATTTTGATTTCACTGACATGAGGTCCACTTATTGTCGATTTGTAGCAAATAGATAAGATAGTACCATTCAAAAAAAAAGATAAGATAGTAGAGACCAAAAATCGATCCATTTCATGGGGTCCAAAATGGATCCAAAGAATGTAAGAAGCGTGAAGAATCGAAAAAGCGTTAAGAATCATTACATTAATTGAATAGGCCATTTTATATTGATCTCGATCCAATTTTGATCATTAGATCCCAATAGAACATTTAGTAAATTAACCCCCTCTATTGTTGACTCAATAGTCAAAACTAGACCTAGACCAGCATAAAATTTCACTCAATAAAATTATGGCTTTAGAATCGATGTTGGAATTTTAAGAGTGTACTTTTACTTGGTGGAAGGGGGTACGAGGGTGGTTTGGAGAATAGAAACTTGTTTGTCCACACCTTAATTTGTAATTGTATTTGGATTCAAATGTTTGAGAATTAAAATATTTAAATCCACAATGCACTTTATCGAGGTAATTTGAAACGAAATTCCAATTACATTGTTCTCAATTCAAGTTGATTTCCAAAGTCCTAACCATCAAATACAGAAAAAGAACAGCAATTAGGTACCTCCAATTTAGTATTAAATCCTACATTGGTTTGGAATTATAACAAATAAATCATAAGTGAAAATATCGATCAAATTCATAATTACAGATCACAAACCCCAGTATATGGAGCTCGAAATTCACAGAAACTTATCCTTTTTCTTTTCTTTTTTTCTTTTTTCCTTTTTTTGCAGAATTGAAATATACAGAAACTACAACCACAAATACAAAGCCAACCAAAAAAAGTGGCCATCTCTACATACAGGACACAACCACAAACTTTGTGATGCTCAAGAAATATATACAGAACCTACACCTAAAACTGCATACATAACTAACTGCTACTTGAGCTCTTCCCATGCATTTTATCTGAACTAACAATTTCCGCCCTCGGAGATGCTCGAGGATATCGTTTAAGTTCGTTCAATATCGACTCTCCGCCATCAGTAACACTACCAGCATGGGGCGTAATCGCCATTTCCTCCAGTGCAGTAGCAGATGCCAATAAATATTTCACAAACTCCATTTCGGCCTCAATACCAGAGAAAAGTTGCATTTTGACAGTTTTGAGTTGAGTGAGAGACTCCGATCGTGTTTGTGATCTCAGGAAATCAGCAACAGCATCCACCACATCGAAAGTGAACGCCTGGAGAAAAGAGCACGATTTAGTTAGTTTCTTTCTTGATAATCAAATTTGAGAAAAAATTAAATAAGAATAAGTTACTGATTGCAACTTACTGTGATTTTAAGCTTTTGTAAGCTGGGACAGCTTCTGATGAAGCAAATGGCACATGAAGTCTCCTCAATCTTTTCGAAATACATATCCGAAAGGTGAAGATTTTTCAGCGTTTTCATAGAGACGGGCAGTTCGTTGGGTGCGCCATACTCGACAAGGTCCTATAAATAAGATATAGATAAAATTTAAATTTGGGAATTTAACTCAAAAAAACAGTATAATTCCAACTTATTCTCAAAAAATCCAAAATTTTCTCACCTCCAATGCATAAGCTTGCAATTGCAGCGCCTCGAGCGCAGGCAGACAACTCAGCGACTTAACCAAATCAAAGGAGAATCGATTTCCCCTTTTAAAATCCATCGACGAGAAGGACAATTTAACATCATTTAAAACAGGGCAATTCTTGAACGAAACGGATCCGAATACCCCGTGAAACTCTAAACACTTCAATTTCGGACCAATAATTTCTAGGCAGTCGAAGCTAGTGCAATGAACCAACCTCATTTTTTCGATTCCCGGGCAGGAAGCAATGAACTGCCCGAACGTGTCTGGCACAATCGCAACGCTTTGGAAATCGAGGTTCACGAGCTTGCTAAACCCCTTAAACCCTACCGGGGGATTGAATACACAGTTATATAACTTCAAATTTCTCAAATTCTTGAAAGTAAAAAGATGAGAAGTCAAGTTATGCGTCTCTCCCCTCGGTACATGGAGAGACAGCTCCTGGAGAAGGTTGTTTGGCAAGAGATGAATCCATTGATCGATATCGGGATTACTTTTGAGATCAGGGACTTGAAGGGCGAATTTGAGTAAGGGTCCTTTATGAAGTTTCAAGATTTGGTAAACGAGAGGCTCGAGTTTGTGGCCTCCTAGAAACATCTGATCGAACCAGAAATCGAACACGATTTCGGGGCAAGAAACCCATTTGTACCTCCATTCTATGGATAAAATACTTGTTCTGACCACGTCTCGCAGAGGTAAGCATCCGAGGATGTTTTCAATTATGTTGTTTGGTAGATCGCTGATCAAATCAGCATCAGATCTTGCAGCAGCAGCCTTCATTCTGATGTGTGTTTGTAGATAAAAACTGAAACATAATACAAAATAATCAGATCAGCAAATGAACTCAAAAGATTTGAAAAGTTCTAAATTGATATGTAATTTGATTCCAACTAATATATAATTCATGAAAACATCTAGTTTCATAAGGGTTCTAAATTTAACCTTACGCAGAGGCCAAAAGGCAATTTATATACATATATATATATATATATATATGAGAAGTAAAATTCAATATCTCTGCAGAAAGAACGGTCTTACACGCGTTTATTTAATTTATTCAGTTTGAAGGTAACAGGAGAGAAGAATATAAGTAAAGCATAAAAAAGGGGCAATGTGAATTAACAAAAAAGGGGTCACTTTTACATATATACATACATATGCATATACATATATATACGTGCTTGTAGCATCATCACAAATTGTTTAATGCAATAATGCCGTACCAGTTTCTCAACCTATGTGCCGCCCCTAGTTGCAGACAGATTAAATAACAGCAAAATGAGAAGTAAATATATTCCTCCACAATTTTTTATTTATTTCTGGATTTATGTTTCCTACATTCACCACACAACATTTTCCACCTCTTTTTTTTTCTTTTTTGGCTGAGTTAAAACCTTTAAAATTTAAAATTAAAAAACAATCTTTACTGTTACGAAAATTACGACATTTGAATAGATCAGTTGATATAAGAACCTACACGTGCCGAAAAGTGAGTCAATCAGTGCACACGTGCCGCCCCCACTACTGCAGCTAGCTTACACGCGTAAATGGGTGATTCTATGACAGACCGACTCAATAAAGCTGATACACCATGTATGAATTATGATACATCATAAGATAATAAAAATCACTCAATGGTGTTGAATAACCCAGGTCTAACAAAACCGATACAACATACACCATAAGATAGTAAAAATAATTCAATGCACTTGTATGTAATGGTGTTGAATAACCCGGCTCTATTAGAAACGACCACTATTAGAGCCGACCTATTCTAGAATTTCCAACGGGGCCAGGGCTGGTGTGGTGAAATTATTTTTTTGCCCTTAAAAATTTTTGAAATTCGACATTTTGCCCCTCAAAATCAAAAAATTTTAAGTTTTTCCAGTTTTTTTGTATTGGCCCCGAAACCCAAATCCTGGCTCCGTCACGTTTCTTAATCGGACGTGAGACCTAGCTGTTACCGGCGGTGAATTCTTTTCTTGTAACCGTGATCCACCGACGATTATATCAATTTCTAAACACGAATTCAAGTTAATTTGTAAATCAAAGATCAAAAATTGTAAAATTCTTTGACCGAGAAAATCTAGACGGTAATTCTCTACAGACCAGAAAAAAATTAGCATCGAATCAAAATCTCCGAAAAACGGAAATCAATAGATCTTCCTCTTTCAATTCGTGAACATCAATAACCTTTATGTATGTATATATATATATGTGTGTGTGTGTGTGTGTGTGTGTGTGTGAGTGTAATAAGGAACAAACAAAATTCAACAAATCAACATACAAGTCATTCGCTTACCAAGAAATGACTTGATTCTTCTGTCTTTGAACTTCTTCTGCAAATTTTGGAGGAATTTATGTGTGTATATATATATATATATATATATGTATATATATGTATGTATATGTATGGTGAAGAAAACAAAGAGGAATTGAGTGAGGTGCGGAGATTTGGGCGCAGTTGAGAGTTGGATATATGCACCTATCTAACGCAACACCCTTTGTGGATATATAGGGAAATGTTCTGAATGGATGATGGGACTTGGTGGGGCCCGTTTAGTTTTAAATCAAATCGAAAATTAATAAAACATGTGGGGTCCACATCTAGAGTGCTCTTACTCAGCACTTGATAAGAACAAACTATATCCCATTCTTAATATATAGTATAATATATATATATATATATATAATTTATAATACAAACAAAATATGATGTGTCTAGCCTCTAAATCATAAATAAAATAGAATTAGCTCTTTTCGAGTAAGATAATCCTATATCTTCACTTTAAAAATAAAAAACATCTTGATTGAATGACATATTTATCTCTGAAAAACAATTTTTCAGAGAAAACCTTTTGAAAAATATATTTTGATGACGTGCATGTCTAGTCTTATCTCAACATAAAATTAATCAAGTATTCAAATTTTAAATAACTTGACGACTGACTTTAGAAATAAGATCCAATTTGATTTATTGTTTTATATCTAAATTGATAAGTTTCTCCAAGATATCTTTATGAAAATAATATATAAATTACATATTACATCAAATCTAATCATTACATGTTTTTCTCTGAAAAAATCTCATTCAAATACATTTTTAACACCACATATTTTATCCCTAAAAAGCTCATTCTCAAATTTTTCAGAAAAAATAAATTAAAGAAAACGTATGTCGTCCAATTAAACCCGTGCATCCTGGATCTAGTATTGAAGCGGAGCGGATCTTCTATCTCACCATTCCGTATCGGTATCGGAGGATTAATGGTTGAAGAAATAAGTCTTGGCTATAACTTTGCCTGATTTTGAGTAATTGATTTTCATCAAGTATAACTTTAGAAATAATTCCCAAAATAAGAATTTATTGTGATAAGAAAATGTGATGATATGTTTAGTGAATTAAAAAATTCTTTTGAAAATTAGTTGAAGTGATTAATGGATATGTATATTATCGATGACATATAGTATTACTCATAGTTTCTGAAGTTCCTTCTATTAGTGGTTTTTTGGAAAATACGTACCAAGCACATTTTATTGAGGTTCGTTATATTAGTAAATAGTACCTAAGGTAGTGGGTGATTGTTAATATTTTCAAAAGGATTTGTCTCTATAACATAGTTTTTAATTAATTGTGGTTTGCTTATAAAATTGTAATTTTTTTTCAACCAAAATTTTTTTATATGTATCAAATTTACCATATTCATTATATTATTTTTCTTTCAAATCTCTAGTCCACACACATATTACCAAATCTTCATACATCTCTAAGACACTTTTTTCTCCCTTTTTTTTCTGCAAAACAAAGTGAGATGCGACAAAGTACCAAATTACTAAATCTTCTTACACACTTTTTTCTCCCTTCGATTTGCAAAACAAAGCGAGATGTGACATAGTACCAACCATTCGTTTCCGAAGTGATGCGGGGTAATTATGCATTATAAATGTTTAAGATCTCCTCCAATAAGCTTTCTCGTGAATTCCCTAGTCCTGCAAATACAAAACAAAAGAAGTGTCGCCCGGGGTTCCCCGATGTTGGCCCTCCGACGCTCAAGTCAAAATAGTAGAGAGGAGGAAATAATAGAGAGGAGAAAATATATTATATAACGTAGTCCTTTAAAAAATTACCAAGAGTTGTATTTATAACTCTCCATGGTGAGGCATAGGAAACCCTAGCTATCATATATTTCTTGGGCCTGAACCATAACTCAGCCCAACAAATATGATGATATTTATGTCACTGGCCCAAAGATTTAATTCGGTCCAATAAATTATATTCCACTTGCATCATTAGCCCCTCACTCTCATAGTTTGGATGCATCCGAACTAAGAGAGTAGATTAGCCAAATAATATATCTAAACTCATACTCATAGTAAATAGTTGAAACTGGGGAACCTCAAAGAAAGTGTATTACATAATGTCTGAAGTTGGACTACGACCTGGCTCACGACAGATTAGATAGCATTCTAGGAGCTGTGATTGTAGGAATTGGGAGGAAGATTAGATTATAGACTGCACTTGATTGAACCAAGCTGCCTATGTATCTAATTTTATAGAATCAAGTCTATTAGTAATTCTTAAAGACTATATATGAGTCAATAATGATAGGGTTCGAATGATCCAATTATATGAATCCAAAGAAATGGTTATAAATCCAAGGAAATGGTGAATATCAAGCAAATTGAAATAAAAGAAATGCTTGCTTTTGCAAGTTCGTTTACTTCAACGAAGACCTTTCTTTTTCGGGGAACTTCCGCGAGACTTGGATTCTTAGATCTCAAAAAAAAAAAAATTAGACTCAGCTGAACTTTTGAGTTTCGGGTGGCCTGATATGAGCTTCGGCCGAGATTGTTGAATTCTGGGGAGCCTTTTTTGAGTTCCTAGGGCTTGATATGAGCTTCAACCGAGATTTTTCAATTCTGAGGAGCCTTTTTAGCCTCAGCCGAGACTTTTCAGTTCCAAGGGACTCTTGACTGAAATTCTCGAATTTCGGCTCATTGGGCCAATGTATATCTACCTACGTCACCAAGTGTTATCACTTTAATTATAAGACCTCATTGGTGTTATGGTGAATTACAAATCCTATAAAATTAGTCACTTGAAACTCATCTTCCAAATCCTTTCATAAACTCAAAATCATTTCAAACACAATTTTAAGTTGTCGTGGAACGAAAGAAATGAAGACTTAAGAATTTCAATCATAATACATAAATATCGAGGTTGCTTAAACAATTTCTTTATAATGCATTTCCAATAATTTGACACTGATTTTGAATTATTTCTCAATTCTTAAGTAATGAATTAAAAAAAATTCAAATACTTTTTTTGAATTCAAGCATTCCATCCAACGGAACCTTATGCTTTTGTGTTAGTTTTTTTAAATTAACATTCGATAATGTCAAACACTCATGTATCTTTCCCAAAATGGCCATGTCTATTTGTCTCAAGTAGGTGTGATCAAATCACATTTACGCTATAATTTTTTAGTATTTAATTAGTACGATTTCTCAATTACCACTTTTAAAAAATAGAAGATTTCTTTTTCTTCAATCGTTAGGTAAAATGTCGTGAAAATTGAGCTTGTGAGAAAACAATGTCTACGGTGGTTATTGGAAAAATAATAAGGTAATCAATCGAAAATCAATCAAGTATGATCAGTGACAATGAGTGTGATACAATTTTAGTAGAGATTTAGGTGATGGGCACGTAAATCGGTCTATTATCAAGACTAAATAAATGTATATCACGCTCATATATATATATATATATATATATATATATATATAGCACTTTATGATATATATATATACACACACAAATGTAATATAATGAAAAATTCTAGTTCAAACCCAATTTGGCCGCACCCAAGTATATTTTACAAAAAGAGTGTATTACACTTGCCACATAATTGGTAAGTTATTTTAAAAAATACACATGAGTTTGGCAGAGTCGGATCTGGGCTAGAATTTCCGGTAATGTATAATACATAATCTCCATTTGCATGATAATAACCGTATCATGATTTTCTTTCTAATTTTGTCACATATAACCATTAACGAAAAAAGATATCTAATTATTTTGTTCGTGAAGGTGACTCAAGTGCCAAGAGGCATCACAGCCTTTCAAGCCAGCCAAATTCTACCATTTCATTACATCCGAACCTCTCTCATTTGGAATAAATGAAGCTGGATTAAAATATATTTGATTTTATGGATATATATATATATATTGATTGAATCGTCTATTTTAATTTATCCCGCATATCATATTGTATAGGAATATTATGTGCACAATATATTTCTTATAATATACATATAAGTTTGAATGTGAATAACGGTTGAGGTGTCACTATGCAATATAACATGACGAAAAAAATGACAATTGCTTTGATTTTCCCTAAAAATAGGTAATAACAAAATTATGAGATACTTGTTATGCATTCAACTACTAAGTGTACATTTATCAAAAAAAAAAAAAAAGTATCAAGTGTACAACAACGAAATATAACACAAAATAAATCATGAATTTCAAATGTTAGGACCCGATTGGATGGGATGCTATTTTCGATTTCTCATTTTTCTTACAAAAAGTAAGAAATTTTATTTCAAGAGAGTAGAAATTTGATGGTAAAAATGTGTTTGGATGAGTTTTTTTTAAGAAAAAAGTGTAATGATTAGGTGTGATGTGATATGTTTTTTTTTGTAAGAAAAATTATTTTTTTATGAGAAATGGTATGGATGGGTATTTATTTTATAAGAAAATCTAGACAAATCTAAGTTAAATTTATTGATTAAGACGTCAAAAAATATGCAAAGTGGGTCTTATTTTACGCGTTGCGACATTTCGAATCAAGATATATATTTTTTTTAATGAATATGTTAAGATGTTGACGGATAAAAGTCTTTTAGTTATTGGGTGAACTGTCAAATCATGAATAATAAAAAATCTGATTTTTCAAAGAAAAATTTGGGAAAAATGCCAAACAAATCTATTTTTCAAAAAAATTTGAGATTTTCTTATAAAATATTAACTGTAGCATTTCTTTGAGATATTTTTAGGAGATGTCAAACATATGCATTTTTTATGAAAAAAATCTCTAAGAAATCGAGAAATGGGAAATAGCTATCTATCCAATCGGGGCCTTAGTGTCTGGTTGATCTATTAAATATTACACTTGATATAAAAAATTGAGCTTTGCTCAGCATAGGACCATTCATTTTTATTTTCCCAAAAAGTCCAAAAAAAAATTTAGTTACATCAAAAAGTCAATAATCATGCAAAATATGACACTTATGATCATAACCATATACACCCATTGGGGTTGTAGCATTAAATATATCATTTACATTGTCCGCACATCCAATCTCCTATTTCAAAATTATGTTATATCTCTGATTATATTTACTTAATTATATGCATGTCAAATATATAAAATGTATATCGATTATGTATTTAAAAAATATTTATACAAGTGACATATATAATTAAAAATGTATTGCACTAATGGGGTGCTATTAGTTAAAAAATGTATTACACTCATATAACACTCGTACGTGTGTATAATTAAGAAATATATCTATTTCTCGTGTGCATTCTGAACTTAACGAATAATATTTGTACTTTTGAATTGAACCATTTGGTACACACTCTTTATATATCTTGTATTATACTTGATGAATAATATTCTAGTTTTGGCAAAAAAAAATTATTCATATGTAAAAATTAGAAATTATAATAAGAACTAATTGAATATTATACAATCAAAAACTACGAACATTAATAATTTATCAAAATATTAACTATTTTCAACTAATGACTCATTAAAAATACTATTTCTATAAATTAAAATGAGTACAAATAATATTTCTTACAAATTTATATAGAAATTAATCGTGTGTTTACTTCCAGATAATTTCATTAGTACTCGGACTTTTTCGAATCAGTTTATTTTTTATTTCCGTTACTTTTAACCAGTATTATCACCGTGACTTTAAATAAAATTTTATAATATATTCCTACATATTAAATAATAAATTTCTCTCAATCCCGTATTTAACTAAACGAAAAAATTAAAGAAATATTATATATTTTAATAATTATTCGAAAAATACCACAAAAAAAGAGTGGGTTCAAGAAATACCACAAAACGCCTTGCACTAAGGCGCATTCTGACATTGCGCCTTTGAGCAAGGCGTTTTCATAAAGCTGTCACTTTCAGCTTTTCCTGAATGCTCCTTTGGCCAAGGAGCTTTTAGCTTTTCCTGAATGCTCCTTTGGCTAAGGCGCTTTCATGTGCCCAATCTTTTTTATATCTCCTGCATCTCTTCTTCCATATTTATTAATTCATTCATTTCTTCTACATTTGGACCAAGATCAAGTATATCCAACCTTTAATTAATTTACAGGTAATTTTTCAATTCATTGTTATTATTATTATTTAGTTAAATCTATTTTTACTAAGTTAATTATTTCATTTTGCTGTTTATGATTTAAATGTTGTAAGATTTATACTAATTTAAACCTAGTTTTAAATTATAATTTAGAATCAAAGTAGGAATTAGTTAAATTGGGGGTAAATTTTAGTATTGTAATTTATGTTGTTTGTATTTGTTGTTAAATTCGTTTTTTGACTTAGTTAATTTGAAGTGTATGTTATTGTCGTATGATTTATGCTAATTTAAACCTTAATTTTTAATTTTAATGTAGAACTTGAGTTATGTCTTAAATTAGAATACTAATTTAGTATTATAATTTATGTGGTTTGTTTATTAGAGTTTAGTGTATTCTAATTTGTATGTATCCTACCCAAAGATTAGTAGGTTCAATTTTAGGTATTTTAGTGTAAATTACGAATAATTTAAAAATTTTAAGGTGTATAATTATTAAATATATTTTGACTTTTTGTCTTGTTATTGATTTTAGTGTTTATAGTTTGAACTTTGATATAATTTAGTAATATTCTACAGTTTGAACTATAATTTAATAATTTAATAATTGATACTTTGATAAGTAAAAATTGTTCTTATCCAAAGCAATGAATTTAAGGTGGATAATTTTTGTTAAACAATATTACGAAGTTGATGAGTATATGAAAACATATGAAGGAAGATTCTATCCATTGGCTGACAAGTATTATTGGGATACCTCAAATTTTGAGCTAGTTCACAACCTTTATTCGAAGAAGAAACGACTTGTGGGCAGAAACGTGAGCAGTCGCATTCAAAATGAGATGGACTTGTAGAATATTGAGCACGTTTTTAATATTTTATTGTTTAATTAGTATTGAGTGTTTATGTTGTAATATTTTTCGTTTTAATAAAAAAATATTTTCTTATTTTGGACTTGTTTTTATTGCCTTTAAACGATAATAAAACTAAATATTATTGAATAATAATATAACTAATACTAATAAAGACGTTTTTATTGAACAAACTAAATATTATTGAACAATAATAAACTAATAGTTACAAAACTAAACATTATTGAACAATAATAAAACTAATATTAATAAAACACAAAAAGGTTACAAAAAATAGTTACAAAGGTTTCTATTGTTGCCTTGGCCGTTGCACCTCTGTAAGGCAAACTGTAGCAGAAATGGATGAATTAAAAGTTGATATACTTGGTCTTGGTCCAAATGTAGAAGAAATGAATGAATTAATAAACATGGAAGAAGAGATGCGGGGAGATATAGAAAAGATTGGGCACATGAAAGCGACTTAGCCAAAGGAGCATTCAGGAAAAGCTGAAAGCTCCTTGGCCAAAGGAGCATTCAGGAAAAGCTGAAAGTGACAGCTTTATGAAAACGCCTTGCTCAAAGGCGCAATGTCAAAATGCGTCTTAGAGTAAGGCGTTTTATGGTATTTCTTGAACCTGTTCTTTTTTTGTGGTAGTTTTCGAATAATTATTAAAATATATAATATTTCTTTAATTTTCTCCTAACTAAACTGGGGGTGTACTAAAAAATAATAAGTAAACATCAATTGAGATAGAATATTGGGACTTTATTCTATAATCGTAGCCCGTACGACGCGCAACAATGATGGGGATTGAAGATGGAGGATAACGTGGCAGTTAATGAGTGGGTCATTCCTCTCTCCAATAATTCAATTAACTTTTTCTCCAGTGGGCCAACGTTCCCTTTTGGACCCATTGTTTTTTTGGCAGATAAACCCACAGCACCCACCATATACAATGACATAAAGCTATACTAGACCGACGTAACATATGTCGATATTCATCTTTCAATTCATATGATTGGTACTGAATTCGAATTCAAACTATTATAAATTATGATTTTTTATTTTTTTATGAAATTAGATAGAATTTTTATGATCCAAATTTATCAAGTTAGATATGTAGGGTATTTCACTTTCTTTTGAATTTTTTTTTTTAAAAAAACCTATACTAGACCGAGTTTAATGTGATTTTTTTCTTTTTTTTTTTGGTGAACAAAAGTTCGGGTATGACCGGTTCCGATTATCTACGACGAATCAAAATATTTTTGAGGGACAAAAAATTGCTTACAAAAATACTTATAAATTATTTACCAACACCACACCATCGAACTTACAAATCACCAACCAACACCACGCTCGCAGAGTCAAGGGGGAACCAAACCACTATTGTTTTTTTATAGAAAAAAAAAAAACCACTATTGTTTTTTTTTCACTTGAAGTGACTTGTTCCTTCCATTTGGCAAAGCAAGGGAATGTGGATGCACATGAGACCAAGTGTCCAACTCCATGTTTTTCTCTAAAAATAAATCAAAAGGAGAATTATTACAGTTTTGTTTCTCTGTGTCTAGATATCATTTAAATATTTTGATATTTATAGTTTTGTGGGACAGATGTCACGAAATGCAGAGTGGAAATGAAAATTTTGTTTTAAAGTTGTTGAGGATAAGATTGATTTTACCAAAATATGGACATAAGTCAGACATTGTTTTACTTAATTTTGATTTCACAAACATGAGGTCCACTAATTGTCGATTTGAAGCAAATAGATAAGATAGTAGAGATCCAAAAATTGATCCATTTCATGGGGTCCAAAATGGATCCGAATTGTATACAGTCAATCTAGTATTATCATGGAAAATACTTATTTTATGTTATAAAAATCAAATGTTAATCCTCAAATTATTCTCCAATTTATCAAATTAGTTTTAGGGTTCAAAATGGATAAAAAAAATCGGTGTTGAAAGAATCCATTTTGGAACTTGGATTGTATACAATGAATCATCTCTAGAACAAAATAATGATGTTTGAGCTTGAGTTGAGTTTCGATTAAACACTTAAGCTAATTTTCTTAAATTTGTTTGCACCATTAGTTGGAATTCAGTCTACTAAATACGAGAAAACTAAATATACAACTTTATTAGCGTGCTTCTAAATATGAAAAATACAAAATAAAATCTTAAGTTAAAATTGAAAAGTGAACAATTTGTTGAGACGTGAAGATGACAATGGTCCTTTGAATGCCTTGATCCACCTTGGTGCTAAGGTTGCACTATCAAGCCCTTGAAGGGATTGTACTAAAATGGCCCCTTTAGATTTTGCTATGAGAAGGGGTTCGACTCATGTTATTCTTGAAGGCGATTGTGTAAAGGTTATTAGAAAGCTTCGTTCTTTGGAGTTAGATTTTATAGATTTGGGTCGTTCTGTTGAGTGTATCTTTTTTTTTCTTTTATTAAACATTCGGGCAAATAAATAGGCACTTTATTGCAAGATCTAATTTTGAAACCAAAAGTTTGCTTGTTCTTTTAGCAACAAATGCTTTGGTTTTGAATTTCTCCACTACTTGAGTAATATATCACCGTTTTCTCCTTTTATTTTTTTTAGAAAAAAAAAAGGAAAAAAAACTCTACCACTTTGTGCTCCAAACAATTATTTGAATCAAGAAATTTATTTATTGACTTTCAAATTTCAACGAGTGATATTTCCCAAGTGGCCCTTTCAATGATTAATGAATTCAATCCCTGTAAGTCACATGCATTTAGCATTGATTATTGGTGTTTTACTCGAAAAATTAAAAGAAAATGAGAAGTTGACTTTGGTGGAAATTAATTTATTATCGCACTGCCTTAATTAGCTAGCCCATTATGGAGATTGATTATCTGTTTCTGGTAAATATTTAATTAGAAATAATGAAGTCTATTTGTGTAACATGCACTTATTCGTCCCGCCTGCCCCAATTCATGTACTAGGACATTAATGTTTGCCGACTTTTATCAAAACTTGTCGATTTAGCAACACAAAAAATAATATTGATTAGAATTTAATCTTAAAAAAAGGTTATAAGTCAAAGGCTTTTTCTTCATCGATTTTTCACATTCTCTAAATCTAATAAATCTCGATTACTTAAAAATAGAAGTGCATATGAGGCTAGCTCAAGTCGAGCCTAACCAAATTGCTCGGCTCGAGTTTGACCTTAAACCAAAATTTTAGAACTCGAGCTCGACAAGCCTGAGCAAATGAACTCGAGCTCAAGCTTGAGCCTTGGTCAAGACAAGTCGAGCCGAGCTCGAGATCGAACTCGAGTTTGAAAAATAAATATATAATAAATATTTTTTATTAATATATAAATATAATTAGTGTTTTTATTAATATATATTATTAATATAATCATGGAAGAATTAAAATATATCATTATATAAATAATATTATAAAATAAAATATTATATATATTAATTAATAAATAAATAAAATATGGGAAATTTACATGCACACCCCCTCACTTTTGGAAAATGACAAGGACACCCCCTGTCAGCGTCTGATATCGCCGGACTGTGCAAAATGACATTTTTGCCCCCCCCCCCCCGAAAAACTGACTTTAAAAAAAAAGTAGAAAAAAAATATTTTGTGCACGGACAAAAATGCCCCTCTGTCTATAACAAAGAAAGAATATCACGTTGGCGCTCATTTTTCACGATCAAAACCTGTGTTCACTCTCTCTTCCAAAAACTGTTCATCTCCTCCACCAACTCGCCGATCGCCTATCGCATTGTGCTTCCCGTTGACATTGTCGAGTAACTGAAGCGTTTTGGTGCGTCGTTTCGGGATTTCAGACGGGATACAGTCATGAAAAGGTAAGCATCCTACCCTATTTTGATTTTTTCAAACAAATGTCCAAATATCTTTGTATAACCGTATATTTCCACATATTTTGTGTGTTAGATGTCGGTAGTACTCTGATTTTCAGAATTAGGGTTTCTGTGAAGAAAAATATGGGTTTTCATTTTATTTTTTTACTTTTTTTGTTCATTGGAGTAATACCCACATGATAAAGGATGTATTGATCAGTTTTTGCCTAAAAGTTTGCATTTTAACGCAAACCCAACAAACCTAATTTTAAAGCGGGGAATTAGGGGAAACTGGATATTTCAGTTTGTTTTCTGCTTTTAACATGTTATTTTGTTTGTTTTTCAAGTTTTATTAGTCACATTACACTGATTTGGACTATTTTGCACTTGTTATATGTGTAGTCATTATGCACTAGCTATATTTGTACTGATACTGGATATGTGTTCATTTTACAGATATGCCCCCCCCTCCCGTGGATATGATATTCTAGTGCATGCTTTGGGTGATCAAGATGTGTTGCCGAATATTTATCCTAAGAAGTATAGCTATCAAGAGTTGATAGATGATATTGCTGGTACAACATGTATGCCTGAAGATTGGTACATGTCGAATGCACCAAAATATAATTACTGTTCTCACAAGAATCTGTAGTACTCGTAAGTCCAGTTCGAACCCTAGAGACTGATTGATCAAATAACAAAGGGGGTTTTGAAGATTTAATTAACTAAAATTGTAGAAAATAAATGCTTGAAAATTCAATTAACGGAAAATACGATTCAAGAGAAATTCAACCCTTAATTCACACATTGATCATAGACACCTAAATTACTATTCACACATTGATTACTTAGCCAAGAATCTAAATAACCAGCTATCTAGATCCCTATAATCTTCCTTATATCATCAATCAAAGCCCAGCACCCGATTAAATTCTTATTATTAACTGATTCGGTATTAAGCAATCCTAATCAAATTAATAACAGCATAACGAATTAGAAGCGACTAAGGATAAACAATAGTTTAAGCAAGCGCCAACTATTTAATTTATTCCAATGTTTCCCTTAGGTTATCAACAAAAATTGGGAAACTAATCATGAAAACCTAATTGCTACATGCACAAATCAAACATAACAATTACGGATTATGAAGATTTGTTAGCAAACAATTGACATATATAATCAACTAATATGCATCTTAGATAATCATATACACAATTGTAAGAATTGAAATCAAGAAACAAAATATAATCAAACTGTGAATAGATTAAAATAAAAGCTTCGTGTCTCACAATGTATGAATTAATTGGAATTCTCTTGAATCGAAATAAAAACTTAGCTAATAATAATTGTAAGCATAAAACTTGAAAATACTATTTTTCTAACTCTCTTCTCCTTGTTTTTTTTCTTCTTCTATTTTAAGTCTTGCAAGACATATATATAGGCAATGAAAAGATGCTATAATCATGGAGAGAATATATTCTCTCTTCTTTTATCAAGACATGGAGAATATATTCTTCTCTTTAACATCAAAACATAGATAATATATTCTTCCCTTTACACCTTGAATTGCCTCTAATTAACCATCAAATCTGACTTCGACTCCTTCTAGAAAGTTGTAGATTCGTGTGTTATCTTTCAATTCCAATAGGCCTTGACTAAATCCAAGATACATAACTCTAGTTATGAATTTTTCACCAAATCTGCGCATTCCAGTCCAGTCCAGAACAGAATTCTTCTTTAAATTCTTCAACACTTTCGAGCCCTTTAACTTCCGAACTGGGTCGGGACTTCTTCATAAGAAATATAGGCCTTTTTCTTAGCTTTCCAACTAGATAAAATTTAATAGAAAATAATGTCTGCATCTCCAGATATATCAGTATTTCCGAAACATCGCCAAATCTGCCATTTTGATTGAAATTGAAATTTTGCACTTCAAATCTTGCCCAAACCACAAAATGCGATAAAATCAGTTCCAATGGCCATATAATCACAATAAAATACTAAAGATAGAGGAAATAAAATATATAAATATTGCACTTATCAAAGATACACTTTCATTATGTTGGAAGATCTCTTGTGAGTTAGAGGGCACATTTGATAGGTTACCTATTACATGTGAAGATGATCTTAAAAAAATGTTTGAAGGAAACAAAAAGAATAAGGAAATTCATTTATGGATTACTGGGAAAGTTGTAGAGCCTATTGAAGTAATATCTGCTATCATAGATTTGGTTAGTGACAGACTGACAGTGATGATGAGGGTGGTGAGGGGGAAAATGAAGTGGGGGGTGATGCTGGATTTGTGTTTGAAGGTGAAGTGAGTGAGGGAATAAATGAAAATGGGGGTGTTGATAGGGTTAATGAGACTGAAGTTGTGCAGGGAGAGGGTAATGAAAGTGTTCTGACTGAATGTGATCAAAGAACTCAAGTTGATCAAACTGTGGAGGATGAAGCATTGCAGACTGATGATAATCAAACTGTGGTGGATGAAGCATTGCAGAATGATGATAATCAAACTGTGGTGGATGAAGCATTGCAAACTGATGATAATCAAACTGTGGTGGATGAAGACATACAGAATGATGGTGATCCTGTGGGCCAAGATGATGAATTGCAAACTGAAATACATCCTCAATGTGATGAAACTGGAGTGAATGATGATCTATTTGGCCAAGAGGATGATCAAAATGATCGATTTAAGTATGAAAGTGATATGGTTGAGGTTGAGGATTGGATAGACACTGATGATGAGGGTGTAGGCATTCAAATGAGAGATGTTGGGGAATCCTGTGGGTGATGTTGATGGACAGAATGAAGGTGAAGGTGTTGCTAATGGTTCTGAGGTTGATGGACAAGATAATGCAAGGGCCAACCTTGAGGGCAATGATGAGATAATGAATAATTACTCATCTGATGACCACTGTGGTCCCCATGATGGACAAAGTTCAGATGATTCTGATAGTGAAACTGACCCTATGTTAAGATATTTGAATAATATAGAGTAAGAAGGTTAAGAGGGCAGGATAAGGCTACAAGTGGATGATATGTTTGCTAATATCACTAAGTACAAGGAAGTATTAAGAGACTATGCCATCTAAGAAGGATTTGAGTTGAAAAGATTGAAAAATGAGAGGACAAGAGTTATTGTGAAGTGTGCTGCTGACAGATACCCATGGAGGATTCATGCATCTCTATTGCCTGATGGTATTACTTACTGCATCAAAAGCTACACCAATCAGCACTCATGTGTAAGGGTGACAAGTGTGAAAGAGGCAACTGCTACTCAGGGACGGATACAGGAATGAAACGTTGGGGGGGCCGAATTACCGCTAATATTTTTCTTGACAAAATTTGTACGTAAATATTCAATTTTTTTTTAGTTTTAATAGATAAATAAAATAACAATAATCAGATGTAAAAAATTTGACTTTTAATAAAACTTAACTTAGTTGAAGTATACGAGCAATTCTTGAAAAAATCTATCTAAGCTTTATACAACATTCTTTTATCATAAAATTCATCTATAACAGACTACGTATCAAGATGACTACGACTGAATATGAAAATACACATAAAAAATGACTTTGCCCATTTTATACAAGCAATTATTTCTTAAAAATAAAGCTTTGCTTTTTACAAATCAAAGCATAATTAAGCGAATCAAGAAAATAACACCAAAAAGATAAAAGATAATTCAATCGAAAAATCTCAATAGTATTATAATGACAATTTTTCGAAATACTATTAAATAAAAACTTTTAAAATGCTGGTAGACTTTTTTGCTTTTAGATTTGTAGATGTTGTACTTTTTCTTCTAAAAAGTGCTTCTTATAGATTTTAGGTAAAAAATTATTAATTCTAATTTTAATCTTAATAAGTATAGGAGAGAAATTCAAAAACTAATATTAGAGATGTTGACAATTTAACTACCATTTTTTCTTTTGTTATTTTTTAATTCAAAATAAGTATTTCTTTAATTGAAAACAAATATCTAAAGTAGAAGAAAATAAGACCTTCTTTTCCAACTTTGTAATTGTTTTTTAATTCAAAACAAGCACCCTTTTTATGTTAAACTAGTTAAAATAGATATCTAAATAATTTTAAAAAAACACAAAGCTTAGGAAGAGTTACTGCTGACTCGAACCCTGACCACTCGGATATGTCAATGTCTTAAGCAGCCTTGCAGCGCCAACTGTGCTACAGCCTCTGTTTGTACAATTTTAACAAACGTTTAATATATTTGAAGGAAGGGCCACAACATAAACTTATATATATACCCGACATTGAAAATTTGAAGTCTAGCCCCCCCGGCCCCACTGGTTCCGTCCCTGCTGCTACTTGGATGGCCACAAAATTGGTTGATGTGCTTAGGGCTAATCCTGATATGAAGCCCAAAGGTAACACAAATGAGCTTCAGAAATATGGTTTGGACCCACCATACATGCAAATTTATAGAGTAAAAAAAAAAGCTCTTGAGATGATTGAAGGAGGTCATATTGAGTCATATGCTAAATTGCCCCATTAGGCTGAGATGGTGATGAGAACAAATCCAAACAGTAATGTCAAATTTCAGTATAGCTTGTATGAAGAAGGAGAGGATGGTGATGAGGTGTTAGCTGAGCCTATTCCACCACCTCCTTCATTCAAGAGAATGTTCATAGGGTTGAATGCTTTGAAGGAGAACTTTTTAAGAGGTTGCAGTCCATTTTTGGGAGTAGATGGATGTCACCTTAAATCTCTTTAGTCTTTATGGAGGGGTGCTCTTGGCAGCAGTTGGCCTCCCAACAATGGCCTATTTCCTTTGGCTTATGCAGTGGTTGAGGTTGAATGCCAGGAAAGTTGGGGCTTCTTCTTCAGCTGCCTTCATCAGATGCTTGGTGGGTTCAGTCAAGATAAAACTTGGACTATTATAAGTGATAGGCAGAAGGTATGTACAAGGGGTGTTTTGGTAATATAATAGTTGTGTTATGGGGTATATTTGTTAGTTATATCATACAGTTATTAATTGATTTTTATGTAATTTTTTAGGGACTGGAGAATGCAGTGGCAGATGTGATTCCTCATGCTATTAACAGGAGGTGTGCCAGACACATCTTTAGCTAAGTTCATGAAAAATTATGCTGGGGTGCAATTGAAAAAGTACTTCCGGATGGCTGCAAGGTCTTATAATGAGCAAGGTTTCAATTTTGTCATTGACAAAATCAAAAAACTAAACAAAGAGACACATGATTGGAAGAAGATTGACAAGAGGCTATGGTCTAGGCATGCCTACCCTATTGACCTGAAAAATGACCATGTCACAAGCAACATTGCAGAATCATTCAATGCATGGATTGGGGCACAGAGATACAAGCCTATATCGACATTGTTGGAGGGTATAAGATACAAAGTGATGTCAAGACTTCACATTAGGAATCAAAAGTGGAGGGGTTGGACAAATGACATCATACCTAACATATTGAAGAAATTGAATGGACAGGTGGCATGGTCCAAGCAATGTTTTTAAACCCGGACCGGTGGGTGAACCGGAAAAATTATCGGGTCACTGGGTCATTGGTTTGACCGGTCGAACCGTTTCCAAAAAATCGGTTGACCCATATACATTGTGTATGTATATATATAATAGTTTGTTACTCTTTTTGTATTTAATTGTAAAATTAACTTTTACTTAATTTGAAAACTTAAGTCATAATTCTACTAATGACTAATGAGCCACCTACCTACATGCTATATACTACACGGCCACGCCATAACAAAAAATGCCACAACTTCACATGCATTCACCTTGAGACTAGGACCTATGTAGTACATATCACATTTATGAGAAATTGACTTTTGATAAAAGAAAATAACCAAAAGCTTAAAGTAACTCTTCTCTTGCTACAATGATAAAAGAGAAGTGGTGAAGGCAGATTCAAACTGAATAGCAATTTTCTAGCCGAAAATGAAAATTGAAGAGAAGACTAGCGGTGTCTTCACCTGTCGAGGGAAGGTGCTGCTACAGGTGAGATTGAGGAAAAGCTGAAAAAGGTAGAAAATTGTAGCGTTTAAGTTCTTGAGTTTGAGTTGTAGGTGAGAATCATATAAACCCTCAAATGTTATGTGTCTTTCTTTCTTTTTAGCTTGAAATAAGGAAAGAATGAGAAGAAAAAGATGGAAAAAATTGCCTTTAGAAACAGGTCCGGTCCGAGTCGCCGGTTTTATACCAGTTCCAGCTGGGTCCATTGCCACCCGCTGCAGGTACACACCCGAACCGACACAATTGCTGGTTCCCGGTTAAACCAGCCGGACCGGCCGGTCCGGTCCGGGTTTAAAAACATTAGGTCCAAGCACTGCAGTTTGACGGTTTCCAGCCCAACAGAATACCAAATCAGGGATAAGAGTGTTTGTTACATTGTCAATTTGCAAAGAAGGAGTTGTGACTGTGGGATTTGGAATATATCTGGTATTCCATGCAGGCATGCATGTAAAGCAATTGCATTCAACAGGGAAAAGCTTGAGAGGTTCACAAACAAAAGCTTCAGTAAAGAAATGTTTTTGAAGGCTTATACTACCATGATTAAATCAGTTCCAATCCCCACTTTTTGGCCTGATTTAAGTGATGTGCAACCATCAAAAGTTCTCCTTCCATATCTCAGAAGATTTCCAAGAAGGCCTAGAAAAATGAGAATAACGGAGTATGGGAAGACTTCAAATGCAAATGACAATGCCAATGAGAACACCCCCTTCAGTGGTAGATCAAAGTGTAGATTGTGTGGGGAGCATGGCTATAACCAAACTACTTCTCTAAGACCATCTGTAAGAAAACAAATGAGGGAAAAGAGAAGGCACGGGAAGAAGAGGACCAGGTAGCAATAGGGTGAGCAAGGTGAACAAGTATGGATTGTGTTATGTCTTAGGTAGTGCTAAACTTGTATTTCTTTATTTTATGGTGATGATGTGTTAATGTGTTAATTTGGCAGAATGAGAGGACTGGTGGTAATGATGTTGTTGCTGCCACATAAGCTGAAATGGAGAATGATGTGAACTTGGCTGACATTGTAGGAAGAATGAGGGCAAGAAGGAGAAGGAGAACAAATAATGCAGGGGCTGGTCCTAGCAATTATGTTCCTGCTGCTGTTGAAGAGCCAGAGTCATATTACCCTACTGTTGAGGCATCCACTAGCCAGCTAGGTCCAAGTACTGCTGCATCTAGTCAGTTTGATGGTGGGGATCTTTATGATGTTGTGTTGGATCCCTCTTTGGATCACATGTTTTTCTAGGAGATTGTTGGCTTTTGGTAACAAAATTGTGCATATTTTGGCTGAATTGTGAATGTTGCACTTTTGGTTAACCTTGGTAACTTGTGAATGGTTGTGCATGTTACACTGTTAGTGTAGATTTTGGTAGCCATCTTATTGGTTTGTGCATGTTGCACTTTTGGGATTAATTGGTAATCTTTTGAGAATGGTTATTGTGCAGGTTGGTTCCTAAGCACAGAAAGTTCATGTTGAATTTTGTGTGCTTGGGAACCTGATTGTTAGGCCATTTTTTTGTCAAAATTTATGTTAGGCAAGGATATTGTTCGTATGTAATGTGTGTAACAACAACATTTCAGTCATTTGATATGCAATTGCACATTGTTTCTCAATTCATTTTCCTTACACAATTACAAATTCAAGATACATTGTTCTTTACATGCTACTATTTGAACAATAAAACCAACTGACAAAATAGGTAAATGGCAAGAATGACTAAATTAGCTGCAATTAACTGATAAATCAACCTTAAAGATGGATCAGTGCCATCAAATTTTCTAAATTTCGTAGCTTCTTCGTAGTTGTGCATGATCCCTTGGGGTTTGAAGGTGCCTTGAACCTCATTTTCAGCTATATTGTTATTGGCGTGTTGCTCTTCGTATGGCTCGCACCAGTGTGAAAATCCATGGACTGGGCACCTATAATACAACCTCCCAAAATTATCAACCGACTCTGCAACCATTATAGTGGTTTTCCTTCCGTATTCCCACTTCATACAAGCTTCTTTTCTAAATTTCAACCCTAAACAACTAGAAGATTGACTTGATGAAGCCATGCCTTCAATAAAAACAAAAAAAATGGCCACAATTGAACAAACATGTCATATATATAGTGTATATATAGAGGCAGCCCCCAATGGTTACTAGCAACGGCCATATGTGAGTTTACAGTGTTTTATTACACAAACACCCCCTTCATTGTTACCTAATTACAATAACACCCCCAAGGGGTATTACCTACAGTACTATTCCGCCGCTACAGTTTTGCCGCTACAGTACTATTCCGCTGCTACTACTATTCATCGTCTCTCTCTCTATATTCTTCCTTCCCCTATAAGTCGTTGCTCCCCTCAACGCGACATCATTCACTTCATATATCCTCCATTGTCGGCGTTCTTCAATTTGTGTTATTTCGGTGATTTATCAAGGTATTTTTTCGTCTCTACTCTCTTCCGTGATTTACTTCTCTTAATTTTGATTAAATTATTTCGATTTTCTCCTTCCCTATGTCTCAAACCGATGAATCCGCTGCCACCGAAACCCAAATTCATGGCCAAAATCCCCCCCTAAACCACCTTCTATACACCCGGCTCTAGCCGCCGGTAACGTTCATTCTTCTTTCGGTTTTAAATTACAAGAAAATGATTCAAATTATAAATTATGGCGCGGCATGTTTATGGATCTCTATCGTAGCTACTCCGTTTTTGATCACTTAACTGGCAAATCAAAACCGCTTTATGATACTGATGAAACTTGGTTTTCCCTTGATTCCACGATTAAACGTTGGTTTTACTCCTCTGTCGATATCAAATTACTAAAACATCTTGATCTTGAATATGCTACATCTCATGATATTTGGTTTTCAATTAAGTCTAATTTTTGAAATAATAAACCTTCACGCTCCATGCAACTTAATGAGCGCTTTCATAATCTTCGCAAAGGCAACCTCTCAATTTCTCAATATTGTCAAGAAATGAAATTTTTGGCTGACAATCTCGCCGATCTTGACTCTCCCATTACGGATGATGCCTTAATTCTACAAATTTTACAAGGTCTTCCTGAGTCGTACCTTCCTCTCGTTACTGTCATCACTGCTAAACCCCATCTCCCCTCCTTCTCTGAATGTCGCAATTTACTCCTTATCCACGAAACACGAGAAACTCGATTTACTTCCCATACCCATCCCCCCGACTCCGCCACTGCTCTCTTCTCTCAAATCCCCAATACCAACCCCAATCGAAATAATAATCGAAATTTTGGAAATAATCGCGGACGAGGTGGTCGTCAAAATAACCGTGGTGGTCGTTCGGGATACTACAATTCTGCTCCTTGTCCGAATTCCCTCAACCCAGCTGGCCCAACTCACGGCTACTCTTATCAATTGGTCCAACACACTCCAAATGGGCCCCAACTTCTCGGCCCACTACATGCCACCTTCAACGGATCCAGCGCTCCAGTCCGTCCCACAAGCAACTCCGCCTATTGGGCCAACTCCCAGCAGCCCACTATGACGCCTTGGTTCCAGCAGCCATCCTATGGGCCTTCTTCTCACACAGGCCCACTGCCCTCCCCTTCTTTCACCAGCTCTGCGGGCCTGTTGAGCCCTCCACCGCACTCCAGCAATCCCGGCCCTGCTCAGTCCGCCACTGCTCCTGCTCACGCACATTACACACATGGCCCAGCTCAGTCCCCGCAGCCCACTCACGCCTCCACCGACCTCTCCGCCTTGTATCAAACAATGACTTTAAATCAACCTGATGCAAATTGGTATTTGGATACTGGAGCGAGCTCTCACATGTCCTCTCCTCAAGGTACTTTTTATAATATTGCACCAAGTACGAATTTTAATTCAATTATTGTTGGTAATGGTGCTGCACTTCCTGTTACGTCTATTGGTCATTCGTCTCTTTCCACTCCTTCTCGTTCTCTTTCTCTCCATAATATTATTATTTCTCCTTCGTTAATTAAAAATCTTATTTCGGTACGTACTTTTACTCGTGATAATAATTGCTCCATCGAATTTGACCTGTTTGGTTTCTCTGTCAAGGATCTTAACTCTGGCTCGATTATTCTTCGGCAAAACAGCGATGGCGATCTCTATCCCTTCCTTCCGTCCTCTACGGCTCTCTTCTCGTTTCCGGCTCCATCCCCCTCAACTTGGCATCGTCGTCTCGGTCACCCCGGTGCTGCTATTTTAGATTTCCTTTCTAGTCGTAAATTTATTTCTTGTAATAAGGCGTATGCTCGTTCTATTTGTCCTGCTTGCCAGTTAGGAAAGCATAAACGCCTCCCGTTTTTTAGTTCTTCTTCTTCTAGCACAAATCTATTCGATATTATTCATTCTGATATTTGGACATCTCCTGTTGCAAGTTTGGGTGGTTTTCGCTATTATTTAATCTTTCTTGATGATTTTTCGCATTTTTTTATGGATTTTCCCTTTACGTCACAAATCGGACACTTATAAAACTTTTGTTAATTTTTTTAATTATGTCCACACTCAATTTAAATACAAAATTAAATTTTTTCAATGTGACCATGGTGGTGAATTTGACAATCACTCTTTCAAATCATTTTTTGCTGCCAATGGTGTCCAATTTCGTTTTTCTTGTCCACATACTTCGCAACAAAATGGTAAAGCGGAACGAACCATCCAAACCGTCAACAATATTGTTCGCTCCCTTCTTTTTCAAGCTTCTCTTCCTCCATCATTTTGGGCGGAAGCCATTCACATGGCCGCTCATCTTCTCAACATTTTACCCACCACTACTCTCTCTTTTCGCACTCCTTTCGAAGTCTTATTTAATATCACTCCTTCCTATGATCATCTCCGTGTATTCGGCCGTCTTTGTTATCCCAATCTCTTTACCACTGCTCTGCATAAGTTAGCTCCTCGCTCCTCTACTTGCATTTTTCTCGTCTTCCCCTCTAATCACAAAGGATATCGTTGTCTCGAGCTCGACACGAATAAAATCCTTATCTCTCGTCATGTTATTTTCGATGAACCTGTTTTCCCATTCTCCTCTCAATCTTCATCTCCTCGTTCCCTTTCTTATGATTTTTTGGCGCCGCCCTCTGATGCCGACACGTCTTCCATCCTCCGCCATCTCAATGTTGCCCCGCTGCCACGTGCTTCTCCCGGTCCCCCACCTGGTTTTCCTTCCCGCCCGAACCCTCCCATCACCATTTTTCGGGCCGAAAATAATGACAGGGGTGTTTTTGTAAGGACCCAAACCCTGACAGGGTAGGTTTTTGTAATTACAAGATTCCACTGAGTTTTTTCTGTAATTCGTACTAAAGTGTGGGGGACTTGATGTAATTTACTTATAAAATATTCATTTTATCCTTTGAACATGTATAATTGGCTCGAGCTCAGCTCGTTAGGCTTGGCTCGAGCACGAATTGATGGCCACCTCTATTAGACAACCCAAGTAAACTATTTAAAATTATTTTTTATAAAAATTAGTGGAGGTGAATAAAAACGATCATATAATTTACCAAAAAAGGAAGATCATATATATTATATCTTTTTAATCAAAGAGTGGCCAATTGCCAAGTTGGACTGTGTTTCGAAAATAAAAACAAATTAGAATAAGGAGGGGTTTCGAGTAAACGATCCCTGCCTTGCGATAATCTCAACTTAGAATTATCTATCGACCCCTACCTAAATAGGCTACCGGTGGTCCTACGTTTTAAACGAAAAGTTGATTAAATGTATTCGAACTTCTCTTCATCTTCTTCGAGTGGACCGCAACGATTGAAAACTCAAGTCAAGTGTACAAATCATTTCTCCGATACTTAAATCTGGATAAAAAGACAATTTATACCTCCGTGAAAGTCTTCAATTTGAAGAATACAGGCAGCGTTCGATACGCTATTTGGTGATTTCAGCCTTTAATTAAATGCTGATTATTGTGTTCGAATGCAAAAGATAAACATATCTCAACAGCCTAAAAAGATATACTGAAATTCAAGCAATTAATTAACATTTAAAAGCTTAAATATATATATTTTCATGGATTCTTCGATCGTGAAGATTACAAGCAAATGCAGATACAATGCCTTGGAGGCAAATTTCATCGAGTCTAATACTAAATTACATTACGGCTACTCCTAAATTACGCTAAGAGTTACTCCTACATTACGCTATGAACTACTCCTAAGGCTAGGGCTAATTCTAAGAGAAAGAAAATGTAGAAGTTTTTCTTCTGATGATCTTGTGATTTTTCTCTTTCTTCTCCGCGGCTCGTATATATATGGGTCTTTGAGGAACCCACATTCCTTTTCTTTGGGAACCGCTTTCAACCGTCTTCAATTGCTCTTTCAAATAATTTCAAATCAGCGCGTCTTGGCAAATTATTTAAAAATGGTAATAACGATTTTAATACAGTTAACTAATATTTAGATTTCTCGAGGGACTTTCTTTCTGCCATTTGGTAATCTCTAATTATATATATATATATATATATATATATTACATGGCATGCTCGAGCAGCTTTAGGAACCACTCGAGTACTCGCTCGCGCAGGAATAAAAAGAACATTACTGAAGTAGCTCCCGTGAAGAATGAGATTTAGTTGATTTTATCTTAAAGCCTATCCTAAGAAAATGATGTGACAACTTTAGCAGGCTAGTGAAGACCAAAGAGCAATAGGCCTCAATTGATGCCAAGAAAAACATCATTACATGCCACGTGGAATGTACACAATTCGCAAAGCACAGCCTGGGAAAAAGCTCTAACTCGAAGCAATTTTTTGAGTTTATTGGGTTTTATTTTACCTATTGATGGATCCAATTTTTTTTTTCTTTTTGAATTTCTGTTTCGGTCATTTGAGCTCTGGAATTCAAAAATCCAAATTATTTTATAATGTAAACAGACTGCCAAACATTGTGGCGTAAAAAGAAGAAGAAGAAAAAGTAGTGGCGTACGTACTACGGATTATGTTGGGAACTTAGTTCTTAATGCGTGTTTGACATGAAATACCATCTGATGGAGGTCTTGTTGTCTTTTGTTAATTTATTTTTCTAATGATATAAACCAATGAATAGGTTATAATCAATTCAAAATTCGTTGATTAACCAAGATTATTTTTTGTAGATGAATTTCGAAGTGACACTCAATTTTTTGAGAAAGTTTTCTGAAGTAAGCTAGTATAATTTTTCTTTTTCCTCTTGCCAAAAATTTGTGGCACAATTTATTTGGAGCGTTTTATCAAATTATAATTTTATCGGTGTTACATCGATCACATGATATTATATATATATATATAGATATAGATACAGATATAGATATAGATATGATGGATTGACTTCGTCCAAACTCAATACAGATTATAATTGTTTGACTTGAATTTCTCTTGGAAACTTAACTACATTTTGCCTCGGTTGCTTTTACTGAAATATAAATTTGCATTGTGTTTTGCTTACTTTTTTTTCTATTTAATATAATATATAATGAGTGACAACCTTGATATTGTCATTTGATATTTTGTCATTATTATGTTATTTTTTTATAATGGTCCATACATTGAGAGATGTTCGAATTGAACGACAACTACTGCTCACTGGATGAATATATCACTTGAATTATAGCTATTATCCTATGATCCCCCACCTCGATTGATTTTGGATTGAGTCATAACTCATAACTATTGTTCATTGGATAACCTTGCCACCTTGCTCCTATAGAAGTGCACAATGATGTGAAATCATTACCTATTAATTTTTTTTTTCCTATTTTGTAATTTTAGTTTTATTTAAGAGGAAGTCAAAACATCTTATTTCCTATGAACTATGAAGTCAGTCCCAACGAACAAAAGTTCCATTCCATGGCAAGAATTCTACAGCTAGAACAAACTTTTAAACCAAACAAGCCCTTGAACCCCAAAAGTATCTCGATGCATACTTTAAAAATAATTTAAAAAAATCAATCATCGTCATATTTTTCAACAAAAAAAGACAGGACTATTTATTAAGTTTTTAGACAATTGTTGTCTATTTCAGAAATTTATTGTCAAAATAAAGGCATTATTGGAGTTCGTCACCCTTCGAAGCAAAATTTCTCCATTTAACCAAAAAAAAAAAAAAACTTGAAAATTACTCCAAAATCCAAATCTTTGTGACATCAATCACCACAAATATTTAGTAGGTAATATTATGATCCAACAAATTTCAATAACGTTACGAAAAATTATACATGCAGATTCTCTCACTTATTGTATAATTACCAAAAATCGTATCACTTTTTGGAAGTTACCAACACTCCCTCTTAAGGAGTCTATATGCAGGTAGGGGTAGGTGTTCGGGTCGGGTTTTCGGATATCCACCCAATCAGGTTTAGGTAATTCGGGTAGGGGATTTTCGAAAAAAAAATCAAGTATCGGAAAGGAACTTCCTACCTGATTTACCCGATCGGGTACCCAATTTTTTTAAAGCCAAAATATATATATATATATACACACACTTCACTTAACACGCTGGGCAGCGGACAGTATGAGCTATTTATTGTTTATTCTTATTTCATTTCTTGTTAAATATTGATTAGTTGTTAAATTGTAAATGAATTAATTGTTAAACCTTAATTCATTTCTTAATTTTTTTTTGGGAAATCCCAAGGTAAATCTCCGCCAGCCACTCAGCAAAGCAAACTTGTCCATATGCAATAGCCCACAAACCACGTATGAAAGTAATCCGCCCTAGGTTACCCATAGGCGACGGACTCAATAAGCGCAGGGCCCCCCAAGGGAGGATGTAGGAGTAAACCCCCCATCCCCTTCTCCTGGGTTTCGAATCCGGGTGGGCTCTCACTGCGAAATGCCTTGTGGACCACTGGACCATACCCCTTTGCTTTCTTAATTTCATATTTTAATTGAATATAAATAATGTAAAAAAAAACAATTTACAAATGCAAGCAAGAGAGGCTATGTAGCCTCTGTTGCTTGCATTTGCTAAGGCAAAACAGAGGCTGAACAACCTCTGTTTTTGCCCCTCGCAATATGTTGTAAATGCAAATTGCAAGGACCAGGTACTCGAAACCCAAAATTTTGGGTATCCAAAAATTTCATGTATTAATTGGGTAGCAAAATTTGCTACTCGAAATCCGAAATATCCGAACCTGAACCCGAACCCGAACTCGAACCCGAATTACCCACCCGACGCAAACACCTGCTTGCAGGTTTACAAGAGGTAAAGTTGTAAGAATTTTAAAATACACAAGGGGTGTAATTGTAAAAATACTTTAACATGACGAGGAATTTATGTAATTTCAAAAAACGTGAGGGTTTTTTGCTTAATTATAGAATAAGTAAGGGGTAGGTGTGTAATTTTTCCATAATGTAATTGTCAAAAATAAGAATAGGATTTGGTGTATCTATTTGATCACGACATTTTGAATTATTTATGTACCGAAAAGTATTATGATTGTTTGCTTGTATTACCTAATTGAACGTTAGCTTAAGATTTTTAATAATTTAATTTATTCGATAACTTTTCTATTTTTTAAATCATTTTGAGTGAGAGCTTGCTTATATTGAATATTGATCAAACTGGTGACACTACATTCAACAATGAGATGGTAGTACTACTTGAATGAATGCTTTTACAATGCGTTTTGTTCGCTAAATTGGGACTAATTTAAAAACAATCATGCATGCAAACATATGAACAAACAATAGTACAAATGTACTATCCCAAGTTCCCAACTTGTTTATCTTATCCATCTAATGTCATCCTGCAAACAAAACTTGATTTACTTTTCAACTCAACAAGAAAATGTTAGATTTGATAACACTCCTATTTTCGTGTAATTTTATTCCAATATGATAGGCTCACATGGTGTATTCAATGGTAATTTGATGGATACACAATTTAGTGGTTAGATGTACAATAAGTATTCACATTTCTATCTTAGATCCACGAATCGAAGTCAGGACTTTTAGTTGAGAGCGAATAAAAAAAGAAGGACAGAGGATGCTTAATAGTAGTTTTAGACGGGGGGGGGGGGGGGGGTTGGGATTTGTTCTAGGGAGTTGCCTCTCTCCTTAGATCAATGAATTATAAAAACATGAAACGTTTATCATACAATCATATACTCAATATATATATAAGACATAACATTTACGAAACTTGTCTAAGACGGGCTAGACCTAGTTCCTAATATATATATGATCATGACATGGAATTTGGATGTGATGACTCCTTCGTTCACTAAACATAATATAATTGAAAGATCAAAGAAACGGATAGAAAAGAATCTCTTGGAAAACTTGTAAAATTCTTAACATGGAATAATCTCAGTTTATGTACTGTTTTAACGGATAGGGATGCCAAGTTTCCAACTTCCAACTGCCACAATTGGAAAATGGTGACAATGAATAAAAGACAAAACTATATATGTATACATATACTAATAATACAAAGAAATTCAAATTTGGAGTGCCCTAATGTCTTCTTCCTATGTCCAATTAAAAGAAGCTAAGGGTGTTTTGAATTGGGGCTTTGGAGTTGAGGAATTAATTTACAGAAAGAATTTTAAATGATTTTAATTCGGTGTCATTTGAAGTTCACTGTGTGATTGACAATGATGTATTGGTCTATTGACAAGACTAAGACCCCATACTTTGGAGGTCACGAGTTCAATTTTTATTTATCTACTTATATAGTAGTTCACTCTTTTTATTTTGTAGTAGGAAATCGTTGATTAATAATAGTTGATTTGATATTTGATATAATGATGTAACTGTCTCATTAATAATAAAAAAAAACACTGTGTGATTGAAAAAATAGTCAAAATGAGTTCCAATAGATTTGAAATTCATTGTAACTTGAAATCATCCAAACAAGCTCAATGAATTTATTTGATAAATTTGAAATCTATAACTTCCTAATAATGTAATCCAAACAAACAGTAAGGAATTCTTATCCGTTGATTATTGGGATTAATGCAAAAAAAAAAACCTTGTGTTAATGTGAAATTGCAAAAAAAAACCTGTGTTAACGAAATAGGCTAAAAACCACCATGTGTTCTTAAAAAGTCTGCAAACAGTGAATTTTTGGAAAAAAAAGTGCGTGTTTTTCATGTTTTTCACCTTTAATGACATATTTTTTTGTCATTTATACACTTTCCAAACAAAGAAGCATGTCATTAAAGGTGAAAAACATGCACTTTTTTTTTCAAAAATCCACTGTTCGCAGACTTTTTAAGAATATAAGGTGGTTTTTAGCCTATTTCGTTAACACAGGTTTTTTTTTGCAATTTCACATTAACACAGGGTTTTTTTTACAATAATCCCGTTGATTATTTAATAAACAAATTTAATCGAAAATTGAAATTTGAAGTACCATTTTTTTTTTGAGCAAAAAGGAAAGGGGCTACCCTAACTACCTAGCCCGACAAACCCGGGCTATTAGTTATTTTCCTAGGCCACCTGATGCCTAACAGATCATTATCGTAATAGCTTCGCACACTTGCCTGTGGTGTGTCACTAGTCACCATACCATGGCTCCAACCTGTTTTAGCTAATTGGTCAGCAACTTGATTTGCCGAATGCACTGGATCTGGATGTGCCAATTTTGTTTCAGATAGTCCCTGATTTGTGCTATTTTGTCGAAGTGGTGGTGGGTTATGGGAGCTTCAGTTATAGCTTGATGAGCCTCTGAGCAATCTGTTTCAACAATAATGTTCCTAACTCCCAAGCTCCATGCCATGCGAATTCCTTCCAGTATCTCCTTAATCTCGGCCCCAAGAGGAGTAGTTTCTCTAGCTTGTGCTTGGAATCCTTTGATCCATAAACCGTTCCAGTCGCGAAATACGCCTCCAATCCCTGACATACGCCCTCTGTTATCCATCCCGAAGATAGGGGTCGCCGCGTCCACGTTTAACTTTATCACACCTTTATCCGGCTTCGCCCAACCAATCCAGGTGTATGAATCTTCAAACTTTCTTGTGTTATTCATAATGCTGCATGCTTCCAGAATCCTTCTGCGCGCCAATTCAAGATTCCACCTCGGGTGATCGCTCTCATCTTTCTCATTTCGTTCCTGCCAAATTAAATTTACGATTTCAATAAAGGCAATACTCCAATTCTTACACCAACCATACCTGTGCGGCGAGTTTTGCAGATTCCAGTCTATCCACTCTTTAGACTCCAACGAGAAAAATTGTGCATGAAGTTTTGAGGAGACTACGCTTCGCCATGCTTCAGACGCCCAAGGACAATCTCTGATTGCGTGTAGATTCGTCTCATCGGTATGACCACAAAAAGGGCAACTATCGTCAGTGGCGATGTGTCTAGACCATTGTACTATGTAGATGAAGGAGGTTGTTGTTTTATCAATTGAATCTTCTACGGTGCTTGAGGTCTAGACCGTTGTACTATGTAGATGGAGCTGATGATGATTTGCTGGCACTACTTTCCGACGTCGTTGCTCCAGAAACTATTGTCTCCGTTGAACGCTTCTAATAAAGGAACCTGATTGCGTGGATACAAGAGCTTGATGGTTTGTGTAATTAAATGGACATAGTTTTTATCTATCTTTCTTACTACTGCATAATTTAATTTGCTTTCGTGTGAGTAATAGGAAACTAGTGGTCAAAAAATATGTAAAAAAAGAGTGATGGTGAGGATATCAGTTTTGTCTTGTCTTATACGACCTCTGCCATGATGGGTGCGCTCGCATGGCGGGTCACTACTTAATAAAATTTTATTTTTTGTTTCGAGGAGAGAGGTACGGGGATTTGCCCGGCTCTCTCCTCTGTGTGTGGTGTCGTTTTTTTTTTTTTCCTAGTTCGTTCTCGTTGTTCTCCCCTTGCCCTGGCCCATACTATGAAGTACCATTTTAATTCGAAGAATTATAGTCATGGGGAGTTGATGGGCCATCAGATACTCTCCTAAGGCTCCCTCATTTTGATGGGCCAATTGGTCCAAGGTTTGTGCCAAGGCCCATTATTAATGCATGGAAGAAGAGCTGATATCTTGGACAGTCGAGCTTGTTTGGGCTCATTCACTATCCACATACGTCCATAAGATAAAAATCTCCTTATTACGTCAAAGAAAAACCAAATAAATATGACTCAGATATTAATTTATTGTGACATAGTAACTAAGAAACCAACTAGAGTTAGTTGAGGTAGTACATGTCTCAATTCTCTTAATCACAAGTCTTGAGTTCGAACGTTAGACATGAAAATAATTCTTGTTGGGAGAGCTAACCCCATGCTTTCCGTGGATGTTCCCGACTCGAGCAGCATTAGGATGACCCATAAAGGCCAGGACAACTATAAACCAAAAAAATTAAGATGAAGAAAATATATATATATATATATATATATACATATTGAATTTAGCGGTGAAAATTTGATTTTGGAACTATGAGCCACCCAATTCAAATGCGTGAGTTCGGTTTGAGATTTTTTGAAGAAGTCGCCACCCAGGTGGGCCGCCATTTCGTGCTGGCAGCTAGCCCCTAGGTAACGTGTTCTTGGGACAGCCTCTCTTGATGGGTCGCTAACCTGATTGTTGTTGTTTTGGGGCTGGGGCCACTCCCGTGAGGTTGCCACCCCCCAAGTCCAACAGTACCGGGGTGCAGGCATGCCCCGTTGCAATGCCAAACCCGAGGAGGCCACTATCCCTGGTTAGCTGCCACCTTTCAACCGCTATTTTAGGGGGTCATGATCGCTGAAGGGCCCCACTCTCGAGTGTGCCACACCTGAGCCCACCACCCTTGGGGTTGCAATCTACTATTGGGGGACCGCTTCTATTGATGTAGTCAACTAAGTTTCATTTTTATTGTGAAATACTTATTGAAAATGATTATATTCATATGTTGATATTTATTGGGCGCATCTTAGGTTCTTGTTAAGTCCACCGTGAGTTTATTTATGATACAAATATTTTTTAGTACATAACCAAGTGGATCCAATCCAACCCATTCTTGACCCATGCATCTAGATTCATATTTGACTCGACCTAAACTCGGCCCGATTCACTCGTTTGACACCTCTAATAGATGTTCGATTCATTAAACATTCTACACCTAGATAGGGTCATCATTTGCAACTTTCGAAACTCACTCCCGCAATAATTATGGATATTTCTAATCGACTCATTTATATGAGAGTAATCATATACGAATAAATACAATTATACCAAAAATTGAAGTCCCGAAATCGAAATTTTCGTAACACATATGAAAAAAATTATGCTAGACTGAGTCCATTAATCCTAGTGTCCATTTCTCTCACACAATAAAGTGTATTGTGTGCTATTGTCACACGCAATTGTGTGAAAGAAATGAACACAAAATACACACTCAAACCATTAAACTTGATCCGGAGGCGTAGAATTTACCGACATATATCTACCCTAGTACAACCTCAATTAATGTCACCCAACTTTAACGAAAGATATAATGAAAAGCTAAAGAGGGATTGGATCTTTTTCAACCCAAAACTAACAAAATAGTAGTACTATAATAGGAACCAAAATGATGATCTCAAGTGGGCATTGTTGACTGTGCACATCCCCCACAATCTAAAGGGTCCAAATAGAACTAACTTTACACACCCATAAAGACAACCCTTTTTACCATTTTCCTTGCTCATAATAAAATTCTCTCCTTTCTTTTTCAAAATACTTCAATTCCACTTGCGCTGGCATTGCGGGGCTGTTGAATTCCAACTCTCACTTTCACCGACATTTGCCCCACTTATTTCTCTTATTTGTCCCTCAACTTTTCTATATTCCAACGCGCCCAACTACTCTTCTATCATTCATTCATCAATTTCCTACTTTCTACATCTTTTCTTTTTGTGGGTTTGAGGTTTTTTCTGCCGTTTTGGATGATATAGATATAGATATAGATATATAGACATAGATATAGATAGTAGTTTACAGAGGGAAGTTGGTTGATGTTGTTTTGTTTTTGGCAAATATGGAGGCTATCAAGAAGCAAGCAAGTAGATTAAGAGAACAAGTGGCTAAACAGCAACAGGTACGAGTTGTGTATATATATATATATTGTTTAATAGTTTGTGGTGTTATTGATATAAAAATTTGATCTTGAACAAAGTAAACAAGAAGAAGTGGAATTAAAATATTGGGTTATAAATTTTAGGAACATATGATTTTGACCCTGTGAAATTGTTATGTGTTGTGGGCTTTTATTTTATATTTTTTTGGGAAATCATTTCTGATTTTATATGATAAGGTTGTTTGATTTTGATGTATATCTTTGATGTTCTAGTAAGGTTATATATTGGTTATTCAAATTATATTTTAGGGTTTATGTTTCTCTATTAGTATGATTGGATTTAAGAGCAGGGTTAAGAAATTCTGACAAAAAGAAATAGAGTTAACAATTTACTAAAGAGCAAATTCTGTTCTGAAACTCAAATTTATCCTATCTAGTTATTTTATTCATTGTAATTTGATATGAAACACCAATATACTATAGGGATAAAAAGGGCTTAGTTATCAAGAATGTAATTGGTCTATTGATTTTGGTGTTGAATTTCGTTTCGCGATAAAATGTATGTGTGTGGTTTGGTGGCAGGCCATTCTCAGACAACTGGGGCAGTTGGGTCATGACGGGATTATGTTTGATGAATCGGACATGGATCGTCATGAGAGGCTACAGAATTTATATAAATCTACAAGGGCAGCCAAGGTAAATTCACCGGGGCGTGTTTTTTTTACCTCAAAATCTTCTCAAGTGGTTGGTGAATCTAATGAATTCTCTTATATTACTTCAGCTGTCACATTTAAGGAGCTTTTTGTTGCACAGCATTTCCAGAGGGATATCGTTCGTGGGTTAGAAGGATTCATTTCAACAAGCAAAAAACAAATGGAGATAGGTGTGTACTTTGAGCTTTTCTCTCGAGTTTATCGGGTGATGAGGGACGCATAAAAAAATTTCAGTTTTGCTTTGTAGCTAGAAAGTTGGCTGAAGATTGTTGCAAGTATGGTATTGAAAATCAAGATTCTGCTTCTCCCCTTGCAAGGGTTGCCTCGGATTTTGGCACCTCACATGCCTCGATGGAAGATCATAGAGAAACAATGCTTGGAATTCTCGGTTATCAGGTGAAGCAGTTTATGATGTACAGTGAAATTAATGTTAGGAATAAATCAGCAGATGAAAATCATTAGTTTGGGCACGTGTTTTGCATGTGACTAGTGTTAATTTAACGGCACGTGCAATTCCATCTATTTCTCAATGGATGGGACCAAAAATGCGAAAAGATTACATCCGGGACTATGTTTGCAACTTTATAAATAACTGGAATAAAATTGCAATAGATCTTATCCAATGAGACCAATATTGCAGTTTTCTCTAAAATCAAACAAGACATGATTCATGAAGAAATGTCTACGTCCACAACCGAAGTAGAGCATTTTATTGATATTCAAGTTTTCAGATTTCAAGAGACATTCACATCTATTTATAATTGAAGTCTAGGGCTACAACAACTATTGTAATATCACCTAAATACCCTCCTTAAAAATTTGGATGAGCAAGTCGAGGTCCATTTTACAGTACTTTTTATCAGAATCCACAAGCCAATGAATTAAATAGCATGTAAATGTTCTTGGAGGTCTCAACATTCTCTCGTTTCTTGCCTTTTTATATCTACTAGTAGAGTTTACGTGCGTTGCACGTAGAGTACATATTTATATGCTAAAGAATTTCAATATTCAAGTACTATATCTGGAAATGTAAAAAAAAACAAAATTTAATTCAAACTTGTTCATATGAAACATTTCGATATAGAATGTATTTAACTATAGTATAAAACTGAAAAAAAGAAGATAGATTTAGAGCCTAAGTTGCACGAGAATTGACAGATATATCAAGATTATATTTATAGTAATCTTGGAATGATTTCGGGAAGTTGAAGAGGAGGCATTTTTATTATTTGAATGTGAACAGTTGCTCAAATTAATAAGGTGGATTTGACTTCTTTACTATCATGATTGGCTTGTATGGGTAATTTTGTTTATGACAAATTCATTAGGGGACCTTTGAGTTTGCCGGTAGTTTCAGGTGAAGGATTCCAAGAAAATATAGAGTCTCAAATATTTTAATGTAGAGTCTCAAATAATTATTAATTATTAAACAAAGATTGTAAATTTAAGTAAGGGTAATATTGTAATATCACAATTGGAAGAAACAACTTCCAAGATCCATACTTTTATAGTAGTATAGGTATAGATAACTGAATTTTGCTAATCTATGTAGGTTTCCGAGCCACTTCGTGCACTGATTAATGGCGCACCTCTGGAAGATGCTCGTCATTTGACTCACCGTTATGATAGAATGCGTCAGGAATTTGAAGTTCAGGTTTTACTTTCTTCTCTTGTGGTGAAATTCATTTTTGTAGTTTATTTATTGTTCATTCCATGACTTCTAATATCTCGATTTAGGCAGCTGAAGTAATAAGACGACAATCGAAGTCAAGAGATACTTCCGCTGAAAGTGCTTTGAAGCTTAAAAGTGCTGAAAAAAAGTTGACAGAGCTAAAGTCTTCAATGTCGGCACTTGGAAAAGAAGCTAATGCTGCTATGTTGTCTGTCGAGGATCACCAACAGGAGACAACTTTCCAGAAGCTTCTTACAATGGTATCAATATTTAGGCTGTGTTTGGTTCTTGGATTTTGGTGAGAAAAAAGAAAAGGAAACTTTTAGGCGTGCTTCAGTTTACAGTACTTTGTGCTTTATTGTTTTATCATTCTCATTTTTGTTTTCTTATCCTCACCAAAATGCAAGAACCAAACAGAGCCTTGAAGTTCATGTTTTACTGATTAGGATTTGGATTTCATGCATTTTCTTTCATGTTCCATTGAAGTAGTATTTGTTGTTGCAAGTTACCGCTCAAATATTTGTATTTTGTCAAATTTAATGTGTTTTGAATTTTTCTATGTTATGGGAACTTACAAAAGCTTATGTCACAGGTGGATACTGAGAGATCCTATCACCGAGATGTTGTTGCTATTCTGGAGAAGCTACATTCTGAGGTATGTTATATATATCCCGCCTTTTTTTATATATTCATATGATAAAGTTAATGAAGCTATCCTTCACTCAAGTATATTTCGTTTTTATAATCTGTTTTTTACCCCTCATGTTTTCATTATCGATCTCTTTCTTTTTCTGTAATTATGACATCAATGTTTACTGTTAGATGATTTTGGAGGAGCAAATGGTAGCCTCGTCATGGCAATCAGAAATTCCATCACGAGACGAAAATATCCCGTCTCCTAATAACGAGATTGTTTCAAATAGATCCAACAGTCACGGCGATGATGATAAAAGCCGGACCTACTTCATCGCAAAGGTAAGTTCTTTTCTACTGTTTTACATATCATCTGTTTACTGGGGCGCCATTTCTCGAGTTATTGAATCTTTTTTTTAATCTCAAGCGTGATTTCTTTATGTGATTTATAATTCTTCTCGTGTTTTTGGTCAGGTTATACATGCGTTTGATGCTCAAGCAGATGGTGAGCTAAGTCTTGAAGTTGATGAATATGTCGTCGTTCGGCAGGTACCTAAAAAGTTACTGTTATATTTACTAGTATAAGATTTTAACTTTCTTACTGTTCTATTTTTGCTTGTTCAGATGTGATGAAATACATAATTTACCTTTTATCACCTGATATTACATTCATGTTCTGATTTCGAAAATATTTGTGAACTTTGACGATATCACTAGAATATTCCAGCGGTTTGGCTAGTTATAACGAAATAAATACTCATCGTTTGAGTCGGAAATAAATATGTAAGTTGATTTAATTGAGTGTAATTTTTCGATCTTTTCTGTTTGGACCGGGTAGGTTACCTCAAATGGATGGTCGGAAGGAGAATGCAAGGGTAAAGCTGGATGGTTTCCATCAGCTTATGTGGAAAAGACGGACAATGTTCCAGCAGCCATATTATCGAAAGACAATTCTTCTCCGTAAATGAGTAATGTTTTTGTTTTTCTCTTCTTTTTGTGTACGTGCCCATACGATTGGTATCTGTTGTACATTAGTATAGAACTTATAGTGTTCCTTTTTGTATTTTATTTATAGTGTGTATTTGCTTCATTATCGACCTACGAATGCACGTTTTTGTTATACGGAAGATAAAAATTCATCAAGTTCGATTATGCTTTCTCGTTGAAGGTACAAGGATGTAAAAAATTTGAATCATTTTGCGCAATTTTTCTTGACAGTGTTAAGAATATTAGGATTGGAATGTACATTTGTTATGCGAATGAAGAACATAAAGTTAAGACGACAGGGGCATAAATGTCGAATAGTATATAATACAAGTTATTTATTTTGTATTATATATATACTAGTTGTAAGTCGTGCCGCAAGCAGAGATATTGATTTTGTATCAACGGGGATAATAAAGATGTAAGTATATGTTATTATAACTTATATTCATATATAAGCTGCAAAAAATTAAAAGAATGGTAAAGAGTGTTGGTTTCATATTAACAGAAATGGTAAAAAAGATATCTATTATTACACAATTTACTTTCGTAATCTGATAAAATTAAAAGAATCGTTTCGAATTTTAAAGAAAAATAATTGAAATTTCTATACATAGCTAGTACATCTCTTAAAAGTTAAATAGATGTTATAATATTTTATGGATAAATTTATAGTGCGAAATGTCGATAAATAAAGTTATTTAATTATAAATTTTAAAAAACAAATAGAAATGGAAATAACAAAAATATAATTTGTTATTAGAATTTAAGTTAAATTGTTAACCACCTTATCTTAAAACTTAAATGTAACTATTTTGTAGAGAGGTGGATGACAATATCTATCTAAATCTAATAAAAGTAGATATATACGTATATATGTATCTTCTTGTGTAAAAAAATTGAGTTTTACTTTTACAAGACTATCTCATGTGCGTAAGTTTTGGAGATCCATAACAATTACAAAATTTTATGAAGGGGAAGAGAACCAAATTTCGAGGATTTGTAAAATAAGTGGCTCCTTTATACAATAAGAAAAAGAAATACACCGATGATTGAATTATTTTAAATACATTCAGTACATCATACACCAAATGATGTAAATCATGTTAAAGTAGTGAGAGGTCAGGTCACTCTCTCCTCTCAATCCCTTTAAATATACATTGACCAGATTCAACCTTCCTACTTGCTTCGTTGTTACATGTTCTGTGAAAATTTCTACAACATGGTCGATGTTCATGGCATATCATCACTAAAATCGTAATGAAACACTCTCGTAATGATATGTCATGAACACGACCGGGTTGTAGTAACTTGTATTTGCTCATAGAAACAACACCATCCATTTTTGGCCTAAAAACATTCGTACAAACAGGTCGTTGTTCATGACATATCATCAATCGAATGCAATTTAGCAAAGCGGATTGGTGAGATGCCATGAACACGACCAATTTGTAGTGTTTTTGTTTGTGGGGGTTGCCGCAGATGTGTTATTCGGCGTTGTTGAAAGGCCTTTATATAGGAGTAGTAGAGGGCTAGTACTAATTTGGTTTGACTAGGTCAACTTTTTTTCTTTTCAAATTGCAATTATTGTTCAAGATATTAGAGATTTGGGTGTTAATGGATATTAACTGCAATAATTTTTTTTAAAATTTAATCGATATATTAAATTACATGGATGCTAAATCAACATCAACAAGAACTGCAATAATTAGACGTAATATTTTTTGGAAATATTCCGTGCTATTAGTGGGCGAATGAGTTGTCGATATTAAGATTTCACTTTATGTTATCTTTGTGCACACATTCAACACCTCATATTCATCCGCAAATGGGTAGCATGTTTTTTGGCACAAAAAAAGTATTGTGAAAATTGACGAAAATGTGTTGTATCAAGTGCATTAAATGCAAAATCTAGAGGATAAATCAGCAAAGAAACGTGAATTGGAGTGGTTCTTAGAGGATTAGTGATTTCAATGTTAATATCATTTTAATTTACAATCATTTATGTATGACGAGTCACGTATAAGTCCTATAACATAAATACTTATGATTGTGTTGAGATTCCGGAGTCTCAAGTTCTAAGAATCACCCAATGGATCGACTAAATTAATGGTGGTTTGCTAAAATTAAAATAGAAGATTACTTTACTTCTTCATCTTTTAGAAAATTCTTGGCCTAATTGAATAACCACCTTTATCCTGAAAAAATATTTTTCAGAGATTTTTTTCTCGGAAAAATGTGTTTGGTTGCCACATTATTCAAAATTCTATTGAATTTTTTGGCGAAAAAAGAGAAAAAATAGTTTTTTATTATTCATGATTTGACAGTTCACCCATCAATTAAAAGAATTTATTCTGGCTAGTTCTCAACATCGAGAGACAAATTAATCACATATTCTAATACAAAATAATGCAACGTGTAAAATAAAATTCACTTAACCTATTTTTTAATGTCTAAAGTGATGAGTTTGACTAAGATATGCTAACAAATTATATCTAAATAGTAAATACCAATCCAAATGAAATTCTCATGACAAAAAATATATCACATCAACCATTATCATTACTTATTTCTCTCTAAAAAAAATTCATCCAAACAATCTTTTAAATCCATATTTTTTATTCCTAAATTTTTTTTTTCCTCACTTTTGTCATGAAAAACTAATTTTCGGAGATGGATATGCCAATCAATTCAACCCAGGTATTCTCTTCTCTCTCTCTCTCTCTCTAAGTCTCTGTCTCTGGCATTCAAAATCTTTTGGAGATAAGACGGCAATAATTGTAATGATTGTGGTCGATTCGGTTGAAATTTGAAATTACTTATTTTATCTATCAATTATCAATTTATATGATATATTTGTTTGAGTAATATGTTTTCTTTGTTAAAAAATCCATATTACAAACTAACATTAATGTGCATAAAAGTAAAAAATTCATATTTATTAAGTATTTGTATTGTCTAATTGTCATGATTTTTCTTTATAGTTAAAATATGACATTTCATGCTAATTTGTGTGGTTGTGATAAGTAATTTTGTTTCTTCGTATTTGAATTACCTTTTTCAAATATAATATACTTGAAACATTGATATGAGGAATCATATTTGAATTACCTTTTTTAAATAATAATAATAATAAGAGAATAATATAAAAAATGAAAATATGTGCTCTTCCTACTTTAGGCTAAAGTAGAAAAACTAAAGTCTATATGATTTGTTAATTGGTAATCACCTTCGTTTGTTTTAACATCTTAAATATTTAAATTTTATGCCATTGAAACATAACTTAAACAGAAAAGGTTCAACTTTAAAGTTTATCTAACAATGTATTATGCCTATATCATGTCAACTTTATTAAATAATTATCTTGATTACAAATTAAATCAATTTAAATTGCTATTAATCACGCTTATTAACTTTATATTTCATGCTCTAAAAAAACTTTATATTTCTTTCTGTAATTAATATGTAACGCCGTTGGCCCTTAGTTTTCTCTTTTGGTCACATATGCTAAATAACAAGAAATTTTAGTAGTTTCGACGTTAGTTAATACTTAATAGTAATGTGAAAACTAGGCGAAAATATCTTTCTTTTTTTGTGTCAAGAAAGTAAAAGTTATATGCAAGTCAAAAGAGAATATTTATACTTTTTTACATTCGAAAAACATAAAAATTCTTTATTTAACCACAACACCATCAGATAAAATTGGTCCGAGGCCCTATATTTAAAAGTACCAACCTCGAACAAAAATCATTTTTAGAGACCAAACACAGGGTGTTTGTGGTGCAGTGTTTTTCCTAATCTGAAATCAAATTGTCAAGTACGATTTTTAGATAAAGAAGTCTCAAATTGTTAAATTAAGAAGATAAAATCAAGGGTGTAGTTTTGGGCTGTTTGGTGCGGTTTGCAGTTTTTAACTAACAATAAAAAACACGAGTCAAACAAAATTAAAAATACATATTTTAGGATATTAGCAAAAAAATAGTAATCTTTATAACATTCTTTAATTATACACGACAATATATTTCATATAGATAAAGATTAGCACAAAAACACTAATCCAAATAAATTACATTGCTTAATCAAAAACTTCGTAAAAAATTAGAAATATTGGACAAGGTCATCCTACTAATGTAGAAAAACCAAAATAAAATTAATAATGGTGGTTCGATTTGGTGCAGTTTAGTTCAAAACCGCCACCGAACCGATTTGGCGATGCAGTTTTCTTTTAAAATCTAAATCGCAATTTGCATAAGAATTTGACGAAGATGATTCAGCACCTGAGAGGCCCAATCGGCGAGGCCAGGCAGGCGGCCGACCGAAGTGGGACGGATCAATTCGAGTGGGGTTCGGGGTTTAGTAAAATTGTTGCCTACCCCAAAACCAAAAGATATCAATGTACGTTTTTTTTTTTTTTGGTAAGTAAATATCAATGTACTAATTTATATGTAAACTCGATATATAATAATAAAAAAGTCATCATCAGATCATAATCAGATGAATTTTTTATTCTATTTTTTGGGTTACAATAATCAGATGATAATGTTGTACTCTTAAAAGCGCTAAGCAATAAAAAGAATATCACTATTGATATATGAGGAGGTTTTAACTTTTAAGTTTTAACCCATCGGCATACTTCAGCAAGTGTAAAATCTAGTTTATGAAAATATAAATAAATTGAAAATAAAAAAGCAAATTAACGATGAAATTCAATATATTGCATATTTGGAGAGAGACAAACCAACTTGCCGATGTTTGCGCTAAGACGGGCCTGACTCAAGCTATGACAACTTTAGATGACCCGCCCACGGAACAAGATAGAGAGGGTCACACTTGGCAATGTGTTTCGAGTTTCGAACGATTAACCTGAGTCTGTCGGGTTAATTTCACTTAGGGTCGCCCCCCTGGGTAGTTAAAAAAAAGATATATACATAGTGACAAAGAACTTAATTAACCATAAATATATAAATGTTTCTTTTTCTTCCAACTAAATGTACAGCTGCTAAAGCCGCTCTTTCTTTCTCAAATGACTTTTATTATGTATACTTTACGCAAGGGTATCGAGTCTTTTCATAAAGATGACAAGTTCATGAAATCCATAAATACATTCGAAAAATTCTAATACAATTGCTACAATAACGATTAAAACAAAGGGTGACCTACATGCACACCCCTCACTTTAGTTCTAATTACAAAAATTCTCTTAACTTTTGATAAATTATAATAAGACCCTCTCAAGGGATCAATTTGTAAAATTTACAAGGTGTACAATTGTAACAAAATATAAAAACAAAGGTGGTGTAATTGTAAAAATGCTTTAACACGAGGGGAACTTCATGTAATTCGAAAAGGTCAGAGGGTTTTTGTTAATTGACAATATCATGAAGGGTATATAGATAAGGATCTCTAAAACAAAATTAAAAAGGGGGCGGGAGCGAATCCAACTAATTCAAGCTTCTTTTTTTGAATAATAAATAATGATTCTTTTCTCTCCAAGACATGAAAATGCCCACACCAGGCCAACAAAAGTTTGCAGTTATCTCTTGTATCAATGATTGGAATGGAAATATTATACAAAAATGTAATTAAATTATACAAAAGATCCTTCAGTATGTGGAATCACTAAATCACATTGAACCACTTCATATACAATTGCTTACCAGAAAGAGAAGACGACCCTCAAGAATTTCCATCAGCATGTTGACAGCAAAAAAAAAAAAAAAATCCCAGATGGACCCAAGCCGAGGAGACCAAACGTGGACCGTTCGATCTAATTTTGCACAGAGCGTCGTATCCAATCACAATATTGCAGAAAGAATGAATAAATAAAGTTGGAAATAGATTGAATGCACAGCCTCAGCCCTTTCTTGCCAATGTTGCTTCTGCACTTTGATGCACAATGCAGCAGATGATAATAATCTCTTTTGTTTTCCAAGAAAAAGGCCTTTAATCAGAGTTTGAGTCATAGAAGTCACTAGGGCAAGGAGTCATGACCTCAGATTCAAGTATTTGAACCACTCTGTGCATGGTGGGACGATCGTCAGGCCCTGAAGAAACACATTGGATTGCGAATGAAAGTAGGGCATCTAGGCTTTCTGTCTGCACTCCTTCACAGTGTGGATCGACTATTTCTCTTTGTCGATTTTCTGAAACCAAATAATTTAACTGCAAAAGACAAAAACATAAAAATATGTACATGAAATTTTCTAGCTGAAATTAAGTACCAAAAAATTGCCAATTTATGGAAGAAATTTAAAGATGGATTTCATCCTGCGATAGCGAAGAGCATGCTTCAATGAGTCGGCTCGGGTTTTCTCTTCTTTTTTTTTTGCGAGGAATACTTTTGCTTTACTACTAATTCTTTGAAAAAGTTTGTGAAATTGAAAGAAGTAAAAGAACATACCCATCCAACAATGTTGAGGCCCTTCTCAATGAAGGATGCATCAGTGGGGCGTTTTCCGCTCACAATCTCGAGTACCAAAACACCAAAACTGTAAACATCAGTCTTTTCTGTAGCTCTACCACTCTGCATATACTCTGCCCAATGAAACAGTGTCGGAACAATAAAATGTTAGTAATTCTTTGTGTAACTAAAAGAGAAGAATGATATAAAGAAAAGACGTGGAGGTGATGTATGCTAGCAAAGAATCTTTTTGTAAGATCACTTAAGTCCTACAAATGTACGACTTATAAAAGATTTTGTATGAATACGAAAGAAATTGTGACACAAACATGATGATGGATTATCTCATATTCTGGTCAACATTTGAAAATCATTCACAGTTATGAAAGCCTCGTATCTTCACCCAAAAAATGCAAAGGACGAGTTAAGAACAAAAAAACTACTATTTTACTGTCCCTACCAGGAGCTAGATATCCAAACGTGCCGGCAACAATAGTAGTGATGTGTGATTCCTCATCCTCCAATAGTTTAGCCAATCCAAAGTCGGACACTCGAGCCTCAAAATTTCCATCAAGTAAAATGTTGCTTGATTTGATGTCACGGTGAATAATTCTGGGGGAACAATCATGATGCAGATAAGCAAGGCCTTTTGCAGCTCCCATGATAATATTTAGACGAGCCTCCCAATCTAGTTGCTCAGCTCTCTCTGCTACAAAAGATAGCATTACTGAATGGTTAGCAAGATATAAGACATCACCTGAGATCTCCCTACACATGAACCCCCCGCTATAACATATAGAAAATTGCTCATAAATTATCCCTTGCCATTCAGGCACCAGGAACGAAGTCATGCTAATTCACGAAAATGCAAGTTGTTCAGTATTATGACTGCACAACATACTCTAGTGGAGATTTATTGCCGTAAATATTATGTTTATTCATCTATAGAAACTCTGCATCACCTCAACCAGTCAGGTACCTTATGGCTATGATTTGAATAATTTACAGCGGAAGTTTTATTTTCTTTTCCTCCGGGCTGATGGCCCTTTTCCCTCACAAACAATGCTAATAGCTCTGGATTAAGGCAGGTCCAGGTTGACCTTTTCATGTATGTTTGTCAACTTTTGAACTTGAAAATAAAACTTGGTAAATAGATTAGTCAAAATATTGCCCTCTTCTAGCCCACAAATATTCAGTGCAGTTTACTCTTTCTTGAACTTTCTTCTTCTGGGAAGCAACGTTCAGATGGGGAATCTCACCTTTAATCCACACCGAGTATCGTGCCCCTTCGCTCTTTATTCTATTTTCTATAGTTTTATGGAGTGCAAGGCACAACCAGATAAACCGATTATAAGTATGAAAAATGTGACTTGGAAGCATGACATAGCAGATTAAAGGTAAGCAAGAAAATAGTGAAAGAGAAGAAAAGAGGTTGACATCGGCTTGATGTCCTTAATTGATCTGCCATTATGGAGCAGTGTGAAAAAAAAAACTAACCTGAAAATGTAAACAAATTCCGGAAAGAACCGGACATATAATTGTTTCAAGTGTTATTAAGTGGGTTATATGCATCAAATACCGAGCAAGTCCAAACAACAGAACTTAAAACCTAGAGAATGGTCACAAATCCCTCCAAATTATTTTTACCGCTGCCAACTTTCTAATGTACCAAAATAAGATGATTTTTCAAAATCGATGCGTTTTGTGAAATGCATATAGTATGTTTTAACTTTAAAGTATTAGACATTTATAACAACTACCCTAAATAAGAAACTTTAAAATATTAAAATAAACAGAAGAGTCCTAACCATGAAGAGCTTCATCCAGGCTGCCTCCCGATAGAAAATCATATATTAACAGTTTGGATGTCGGGGAATTGCAATATCCTCGAAGATTCACCAGATATCGGTGTTTGATGCTTCCAAGAATTTCAAGCTCCCTCTCGAAAAAACGATCAAAACCCTCATTTACCTTCACAATCCTTTTTAAGGCAAATACATTGCCGTCATCCATTGCAAGCTGGTATACTGTTCCAAAGCCTCCAGCACCAATTACATGCTCTTCATTTAAAGACTCCAATTTTTTTAGGACATCCTTTGAAGAGTAGGGCAGGTCTCCATGGAACATTACAATTGAGGCTCCTGAAGCAATATCAGTACAAAACTGATCAGTCCTGAAAACTAAAAATGCATATGAAACTAAACATGATTTTTCATGTATAAGTGTCAGGTCACCTCCACTGACATCCACAGCAAGGCCTTTGCCATCGTTTTTACCAAGCCTCTTATACAGGTAACAGCCCCAGAAACACATAAGTGCAACCAGAAGCAAAGCACCCACCGTGGCCAGTGCACTTATAAGAAGCCTCCCAGAATTCTTCTTGGCCTGAAATTGGGCTAAAAACACAAGGACCAAGGTCATATGCTATTTCAAGGAGATAAAAGAGAAACGATGCGCTAAGAATGGTAAGAGGGCAAATTTTGAGGTCAGTTTATAAGAAATTGTTACAAATCTCAAACATGCCCTACATCACCTGGTTAGGACTAAAATCGCAAGAAATATGACTAACATTATGAAGCTCTAATTAGGCTGAGCAATAATCATCTGTGTTTCTGAGATGAAGAACATTTAACAATTCACAAATACATAGGAGAGCAAGGTAGTAAGCTTAAAATATGCTTCCAAGCATATTCTTCCCACATCCTTGATAGTGCTAGCACAAAAGATTAACATTCTTTAAAGTTAATCCTTCTAGATTTATCTCAGTGTTTGCTTTAACATAGAACTAGAGAGATTTGAGGAGCACATGGTAAGATATTCCACTGCTTCATGGATGATGAAATTCAAGAATTGTATGCATGTGAAGAGATTCTCAAGAATCTAACAATATGTCAGAGGTGATCAGCAGAATCCATCATGTCCAAAATTCTAAGGACTAATGCCTAAATACTCAATTACTCTTTACGTTCCTATGCACATCAACGATACCAACCATGCTGCCTAGCTCAAAAAAAATATATAACACTTGTTCTAAGCCTTATAGTACAAAAATACTACTATATTAAATAACTCCTGACGCCCACTGAAATACTAGTATGATTAACATTAACAGAAGCCTGCAGGAGAATTATACCAGAGAGGGAGATGACGAGGATGTTCTTACATTGACATGAGGTTTTAATGACAATAATAGTTTTGATTATCTCATATCACCCAAACGCAAAAAATCAATAAATATTCAGCCTCAACAAAACTAATACAGAGAATCCACCCAATAATCTACACGAGTGGAGATTAAAATAAAATTTCGGAACAAGTGTAGTAGCATAATAATGAAACTTCAATTTTTTAAACGGCATTCCTATACCCCAAAAGAGGAACATATTCCTTTCCATCCACATTCCACCCATTAAGTTACTAGGGAGTTATTAACCAAGTTTTGATTAGGCTAATTTGCTTTCTTTCATCTCATAGCATTAGATATACCAGATACAAAAGGCGAGCCTCTTTCCTATCTAACTTAATATAGAAGCAAAATCTCCCTGGGGAAAAAGGAGGGAGAATGCTACCTCGTCCATTCTTTGCTCATATAGAAGGGGCAATTCTCAGGAGATAACGTTGACTTAATAACTCAAAGACTGGATACCTAGAATATGAATAAATGAACAGTGTCCAATGCAAAATATTTTACCTGAATGCGTAGGCTGTGAGAATGCTGAAGTACCATTGCTTTTGCATATTTGTATTTGATTCCCACACAACTCACGGTTTCCAACAAAGCTGTCAAGAGAAGCATCAATCAGAAATGCTAAGTCAAAACTAAGGCACAACAAAGAAAAAGACCAAAAATGAAGTGGTATAACCATACAAGACCCATAAAATAAGAATACACCAGAAAACAAAAGGATACTAATCCGGGTATGAGGCTAGCTAATTTGTGCATAAGATGCCAGATTAATTACTACACAGCCAATACTTCCAACAACTCACAGTTATCAAGAACTAACTTGCTTTGAACCTCATTTTCATGATAAATATACATGCTTTAACAGATGTGCTGTTTCAACTTGTTTGATGCATTTTTTTTTAATTAGACTGCATTCGAAGGAAGCAAATAAATTACCACCTATACAGTACCAATTCCATTTGGATTGCGGAAAAGTTCAAGTGCTTCAAGAGTAAAATATTCATATCCCTCCTTTTCTTTCTTGTTTTCTACAAGATGAAACTGGGGAAGGGATAGATTTACTTAAGCTTTGCTCATGGTTTTCTATTATTCTTAATGGAAAACAGCAAAATAATAGCTTAGTTATTCAAAAAACAGGAGCAGCCACTCAGTGACAAACAAGCAGACAAGCAAACAGACGGGGACAGAATATGAAAAATATATAGCAACAAGTATGACGGCCACATAGCACACTCATAAAAATTGATCACTTACGAATCATTTTGAAAGTTTGCAAGAACACCATCAGCGGGTATAGGTCCCACTAGAAAATTTGTTGATACATTGCTTCAAAAAACATAAGAGATAATGAATCAGAACAAAGAAAGAATAGATGATTAATGAAGGTTGAAATTAATGGGTCACTCACAAACTTGAAAGCTTGCTTAACTTCCCAAGTGAGGCAGGAATGCTCCCACTGAGAGAGTTGCTTGAAAGGTCCCTGCAAAAATCAGTTTAACTTTTAATATTTGTTGTATCCATTCCGAAATATGCATTGCTTAGGGCGTGATAGTGAAAACCCACAAGATGCAGTTCAATATTACAGCAGCCCACTTGCTACATGAACAGAGAGTCAAAAGCATGGATCAACACAATTTTCCATCAGACTCAACATTTATCAAGCATTTTGGTTCAAAATAATCAACACATAGAATCTTGTGCCGAGTAGATCAAATCTCAGTCTCATATTACAGAAACTGGAAAGAGACTTTTAATTATAGGACCAATGATCTATCAAGCTCTTTTGGTAGAGCGAGAGTTCTATCATTTTGTGTTCATTCATCAACAGCAAAATTGCATCATTAAAAGAGTCTTTCTCGGGGAAAATATATTAATCAAAACAAACCCTCTTGGAATCACATCAAAATATGATGTGGACATTCAAAAACTTTCTTATGATTGCTCCATGTTATCTTCAAAAATTGTTTTAGCCCAGCACGGATTTCAATTACAACAGAACTCCAATAATAGAGATAAAAAGCTAAAGGTTTAAGCATACACAACATTGATCATCCACCAATTTCAGTATAAATTACTTACAGATTCTCCAGCTGAGAAAGGTTTCCCAATTCACTAGGTATCAATCCACTTAAGTAGTTACCCTGCAAAAATCTGTATAAAAAGGAAGGTGAGAATGTGATACTTGATCTGAACAACAAGAAAGATAAACAGCCTGACACATAAAAGATGAAAATGAAGGTAAAATTTGTTTTGATCTCTTGAGGTTTCTGCTCGTCGAGCTCTCACTCAATGATTTGTTTAGAAGACAATAAGCTGAGCCAAACAACACCGAAAAGCCTCTGGTCATCCTAACAAAATCCAGAACTTGTTACTAACCTACAGAATTTCTATTCCTAAGAAAACTGTAGAAGAGACTGCCATGATAACATCCATGCCATTAGGAAACCAAGCTGAATTCACTTTGGCATATAGGTTTCTCCAAGTTGATTAACATTCTTTACTTTCACTCTAGAAATGAATAATGGGACAGTTAACCATGAGATCAACTAGGACTTCAGTGTGAAATCGCTATGACTGTCACTGTATTCATATCAAAGGATGGGACTAAGTGCTCGGATCATTGTGATATTGTTTAATTCGGAATACTTAGACATATGAGCAACAACTGCCATATGTATGGAAATTTAGTCTTGACTCTTGACCATATACAGCAATCAATGCAGGCAAAGGCTTACAAGAGATAAGTAGCATAAAATAGCTACGCTTTACATCATTTTTCCCTACCTCAAACTCAAAGCAAAATGAAACATTCTAGATTATGTTTACAGAATTAAATTTTCGTAATTAATCTTCAGCATTTCGAGAATAGTGTAAAGTCCGCAGCAGAATGCTCTATCTACTTACAATGATTGCAACTGCGTACAATTCCCTAGTTCTGGAGGGATTGCCCCATATAAATTGTTGCCATGAAGAGCTCTACAAAAAAGTAGTTCAACTCAGCATCAGCAGGACGCGTAGTAAAGATGTGAAAGAAGAAGAAGAAGAAGAAGAAGAGGCAAAAGGACATACAGAAATTGCAAGCTTTCTAGCTTCCCGATTTCTGCTGATATGGGACCACTCATCTTGTGGTTAGGGAGGCTCCTGTACCATTGAAGTGTACTAATCACATTTTGCAGTAAATTTATGCATAAATTTCATTACCCCTCTAGATCGAATATGCAGTCCTACATACTCACAACATGAAGAGGACAGAGAGTTTTGACAACACAATGGTGAGAAGCAAGAAAAGAGAAATTGAACTCATACCCTTGTACATAATACAAGAGAAAGAAGATGTGAAAAACAATTGCCAGTTCAAGAAGAAAATAAATAAAATAATTGTCACTCGAAAACAAAATTTAGAATCAATAATTCACGATGTATGTTGTTTATGCAAGGAAACCATGTCATCTAGTGTGATATTGAAACTTAAATTACCAATACTACTTTTCTTTACTGGTTTCAAATACCTATTACACAAAAGCACATCCACTTAAACAACAAAAATACAAGCAATCTGATAGGAAGAGGTTTAAATCAAATGTGAGTTTATTAGATAACTAACAGCCTACAAAAATCTTATATGAATTTGTAGTTTTAGGAAATGACATCATCCTGACTTTCAGGCCATTCAACGAAAAGCCTTGCGAGTTAATTTTCAATATAAATTATGTGTAGCCGGGGTAGTGAAGCCGTAATTCTCTGATAGGATCTCAAGATGAAGCATAAGTGATGCATGAACCTTGCATCCATGAAAGTTATATAAGCAGATCAATATATTGAGAAATCTTTATTTTTTGGAACATAAAAATAATTTAGATGATTCATAAGCAATGAACAGATTATGGACAGGGAAAGATACAGATGACTACCTCAGAGACGAGGGAGAAAGTTCTTTTCTTTAAAAAACTGCCCCGTAATATTCTAATTTAACATCATGCAATAAAAGGAGAGTATGAATTTTAGCATGACTTCAAACAAATCGTGAAGCATCAAGGACTTACAAGGCTGTAACTCTTTTCGACTTGAAGTCGCATTTTACTCCTTTCCACCCACATGGATCCGCGTCCTCTGGTCTCCATTGACGCAGACTACCATCGGAAGTAGTTATGGCTGTCCGAAAGTTGACAAGAGCTTGACCTGCAAATCAAAAGCAAAGTGTAAGCAAACATACTGCACAAAATAATGCTTCAGGACATGCAATCCACCAGATTTGGGAATAGCCACTTATGTTTTTGTACAGGTTACACAACCAGTTGCGTGGCCTTAGCATCTACCTCACATGACATAGAAGTTTTATTTGAAAGAAGACAATTTAAAGGCGAACGTATTGTAATATTCATCAGTATTTGTGTTTGTATTTCTGGTAATGTTTAGTCAAAGCTCAGTGTATGATATCAACTGCATTAGCATGCTAGCCAAATAAAAATGCATGTTAAACAGCCAGCATACCATCAGGGCTAAGAGCTTCAGTTTCTTTTGCTTGACTGGAAATGAATAGGATGCATAAAAGCAACTGCTGAAAATTCTGAGAGAAACTGCCCATTTTGGCTCAGGTCAAGCATAATAAGGTTAGTACAGATCATCAGACACGTGAAGCTGTACAATTATTCCCCTGGACATGCAGCATTAAGTTGAAAATGCCACAGAAGAATTATTAGAAAGTGCCTCCTGCGAAAAGCATTTATATAGTTAGTTCAAACAAATAATGAACAAAAATTAAAATCTTGTAGAAACTAATTTCATGTCTATTCTTTTCCTCTGCGAGCACTGGATGGAATTTCAGTAATAATCCAGCAAGCAGAAGCACTTATGTATGAGAAGATACTGACGTGGAGCACTTATGCATGGATATTCATTGGCCAAATTGTTTAGATGGTTATAAAATGTACTGACCCTATTCCAATTTCTAGCATGCAATTTGTTGAAACTTAAAGCTCTAACCAGAAAACATGATATTCTAAGAAGCAACAAAATCAATCTCTCACAAAACACTGAAACGACTCTTTAGTTTTATCCCTCATCTGAAAATATGATATGGGCCAAGTATAATAATCACAATGAAGTAATCAGGTCGTTTGACTTCACCATGAATAAGACTGTGCACATTTGACGACCAAGAATAAGCTATTTCATGCTTAAAGGTCAGCTCATACACTGATATACAGGCACAGATATTCATGTAGATGTGTTTCACTTCATCCTGGATAGAGCGTTCACATCTAAGAACCAAGAAGAATTGAAAGCTATGTTTAGCTCAACACTGATATACGGACATAAATATTCACGTAGGATGCGTGAAGTTAGTACTGAAACTATCCTTTAAATTCTTTGAACTAAATTTCTTGAGCAGCAGTATAGCTGATCCATCTATATATAACTCTATCCTACATATATACATGCATACATACATATATATATATATGTGTGTGTGTGTGTGTGTGTTTACACGTATATTCAGCCAAGCACTTCTCGATTTGCAGTATTGTCAATTTTCTCATATATCCAGCTCAAAATTCTCAATCAATACACAGTTTTAAAATTTTGTTGCATAAAAGTATTTACTAATCAAGAAGAGCTCATCTATGATTTTTCAGTTAGCAAGTAACAGCTTCATCAAATTTCTACCAACAAATGAATATCCTTCAAATCCATTAGAAGTGTAGACATGTCGATCTAGCATATTTTGATCTTAATGTTTGCCTAATTTGATTTATTTTCCCAGGTCCCGTTCCATTTAATGAACCCATACATCCACATGGGCACAATTGGGCAAAATGGTAATCTCTTTGACTTTAAAGATTTCGGAGACTGAAGCCCACAAGACATGCCCTGGTTGGTTTATATACTTTCACAGCACAACTTTTAGAATAAGTAGTTCTATTTCCAGAATTGTCTACAACAATCATGAGAACAATGTTGTCCATACTAACAACTAAGAAACTGCCAAGTAAATCAAAATGATAGCAATCATAACTAAAGAGGAAAAGAAAAGAGATTAAAGAACACATTATCAGTAAAAAACTAAAATGGCATGCAGCCCAACAAAAAAGCCCTTTGTAAAAAAATTGACCTAGAAGCAACATGTTAAATCATGTGACTAGGTTAATCCCATGTGATACCACAAGAAATCAGGTGAATAGGCACTTCGAGCTATAACAGTATGGCAATCGGGGCCTTTCCACTTTCTTCATTTTTTCTTTTCTTAGATATTAGACAAAATCATCAGGTGAATAGGCAGTTCGGACTATAACAAATTACGGAACTCAGGGCCTTTCCACTTTCTTCCGTTTTCTTTTCTTTAGATATTAGATGATGCCTTCAAACCGTGAGTTAGATAACCGTACACCACTGTCTTCTAATACCATGCAAGATCAAACATCAGGTAGATCAATCTAGAAATTCAGTAAAAGCACCAAATACCAATACTTCTAGGTAGTGTGTGGAATCCGTTCATTCCAGAAAAAAGCAGCTCTGGAATGGTTAAGTTATTCTAGCAATCCTTTGGCTAGTAGTTTGACTAAATTATTTACATATATGATTCAATATTCAGAATAAGAATAAGACAAGAGAGAGAGAGATAAAAAAGAGAGGAAAAAACGACGATTGAACATATAATATCCAGTAGTGAGGGGGCCACCTTCTAGAAAAGTTATTTAGATTTAATTTTTTCTATGTTGGTTTTACTTGGAAACGAACTTTGTTCCTACATTTTTGACTTTCTGGAGCATGGTTGCTCTAGAATAATTTAGAAGTCACTAGGATCAATTGTTTTTAAGAGAACGGGTCTAATCTGCTCCAGTTTTGGTAGCATGCCAATCATACCCCTAATAACTAGTAAATACGGGCTTCTGGAGCTTGAAACCTCACATGTTTGATAATCATTTCTTCTAAGTTGCTAAAGGAGAAACTCCATCAAAATACACATCTCTTGGACTTCTCTTTTTAACAAATCTCATCATGACTGATCTTGAATGGGTCAATTATTTGAATGGGAAATTAAATGCACCAGATATATGCGATAACGCTAGTTCAACAGCATACAGTACCGATTCCAGTCTTTCATTCCTCCAAATCTCAATGAATAGATTCTCCTCTTATACAAAAGTGATACGACTACATTACAATCAGCACTAAATATTTCACTACTGGCAATAGACCATCACTTGCAGAATCGTCACCGAAGAAAACAGTAAAAATAAGCATGCTCATCTAGTTGGGGACAAGCCCAAGTGCCAATTGACATCGGATCGAAACTCGTAATTTTAGCAGCTCAATCAATGACATCCATACTACCATTCACTTGTTTCCCATCAAAACCCCCACATCACATCAACATTTCCCTCAATTCAACCAAAAATCAACATCATCAAAAGCCAAAATCAACATAACAACACTCAAAAGCAAAGGTACAAGCACCTTACAGCTTCAGAATTGCTCCTAGTAGCCACACCCACAGCTAAATTCAGTTATCCCTAAAGCCTTGACCTAGATATTTCTACAATTTTGGGCTTTTTTCCAGCTAGAAAAAAAATCATAATCACACACTATACAAGGCATGGTCAAAAATCATGAATGTCAATACAATCTTTCACTAAAAAAAATATACATAAAAAGCAAGTAAAATACCGGGAGGTGGCAGTAGCAGCAGCAGATTTGATCTGTGCAATTTGAGCTCAGCTGAGAGAGAGAGAGAGAGAGGTGAGGTGTAAAGTTATGTAATGGCAACAAAAAACTAAAGGCTCTCTTGTCCCCTGTTTCTCTCTCTAGGATTATATATATGTGTGTGTATATGAGTAAGCAGTAGAAGTGGAGGAGAGTGAGAGAGGATGAGAGAGAGAGAGAGAGGAGAGGCTGTAATTACAAGGGCAATGAGTAGTGAGGAGCCAATGAGAAGGAGTGGGGGGCGGCACGTGTGAACGCGACACACCGCACGTGAGACCGGCGCCTCGTGTTGTGGACTTTTTGGTGACTTCTTCAGTAGGATAATATTAAGAGATACAGGACTAAATTTGAGAAGAAAATAATATATGGGGCTGGATTGGAAACGAACTAAAGGTGGGGGCCAAATTCACCTTTTGGCCTTTCACACCCAAAACAATGGGCAGTTCTATGTCACACCGGTACCAATGATCCCGGTGTGGCATAGACCATTGGATCCCTCAAATCGGGGGATATTTACTAAAATACCCCCATCCAATGGTCTATACTACACTAGGACCATTGGTACCGGTGTAGCATAGAATTTTCCCAAAACAATGGGAACATTTGGTAAAATTATATTGTGTTTTTTTTTTTAAATACAAAAGGGGGGTTACCCAGAGAGTTTTAACCCGACAAACCCGGGTTTATAGTTATAATACGGGGCCAAGTACGACCAACAGTGTCATCTTGGAGAGCTTGATGGATTTCCTCAGCCGGTATGTCCATATAGCTCAGGGGCTTATTCAAGCCCTGCTTGGCTAACTCGTATGCCACTCGATTAGCCTCTCTCCATACAAATTGTATGGTTACATCCCAATCACGTCTCTTGAAGTTTCGAATTCTAGTAATAACGTCGAAGTGGTGATGTATCGTGGAGACGTCCACAATGCTTTTGATGGGTTCCTGGCAATCAGATTCCAGGATAACATATTTCTTTTCGATGTTCCAAGCCATCTCTAATCCTCAATGAATGGCATGCATTTCGCCCTCCAACGAGGAACATGGATCGATACTCCCACTGAAGCCCCTAACCCATGCCCCATCTGAATCCCGTATTACCCCCGATGCTCGCTTTTAGCCCATTGCCGTGACTGTCCATAGTGATAGCAGCATCCACATTCACTTTGTAAGAACCTAGAATTGGCTTAGACCATCCCGTTTGCATTGTGTTTTTTAGTTTCAGACTGGGGTGAGTACATTTGATTCCGATTTAATTTTGTGTTTTCAAAAATATATTATATATTTGATTCATATTGTTTGTTTACGAATTGAATTGACCACCTGAGTATCACATGATCATAAATTATGCTAATATGATGGGGGAGGGGGGGGGGGGGGATTATGCAAATGAGGTTTTTCCTCGAAATAACAATAAAAATTCTCGGCTTGGAGTTCCTAAATCCTAATTATGAGGATAAATCAAATTAATCTATCTAATTTCAATGATGTAGATCAAACGTTCAATTTATTTATTTATAAATAAAACTAAGTGTGAGAGTTCGTAAAATTTGTAATAAAGTGATATTTGGGTATCTCATATTCGAAGGACCATGACGACTTACACTCTTGTTTTTTGAATGAATCGGTTACTAACTTACAAGATGCATGTTATTAATATCAAATCGCAACAAGTACCAACCAGTTAAGAACTATTACAATCACCTAAGCTAACAACTTTTATAACAGTAGAGAAAAACCCACACTCTTTAGGTGGGAATCGAACCTAAAAGACCTAATATCTTGGAGCCTTGGTTTTGTACAGTCGTTTTAATATCGATTTCAAATTAATGATAGAGTTCTATCTTTTTTTCTTTTTCTTTTTTCTTTTCCTTGATTTAGTCCATTTGGCCAATCCTTTGACATCAATTTTGGCAATTAAAATGCATTCCTGTACTTTTACCCATTAATAATTAAAGTAAGAAGATGCTATCCATTGGGTTGAAATTCACCGTAATCCCCGATATTTGTCTCAACGTCAAATTAGTTTTTGAACTTTTAATTTGTGTCTGTATAATCATATGGTCAATTTATAAAAGGCAAAGTCAGAATTACTTTTAATGGAAGCCATGATTATTGGACTATTACAATTTAGATTGACATTCATACCTTAATCTTTATTAGTAGAGCTGATGGAACGATAGTACTTGTAAGACGATCATAATCGAATTAATCGTTAATTCACTTATATTCAGGTTTTAATGGAACACTACTAGATGTGAATCGTAATTTATTTGCATCTTGGAAATTAATTGAACTGATTCAAGATTGTTTAGTTATTTAGAATTTTAATTAGTCACGACAATTGGATTGTAAAATCAACCAAATTGTGAACTCACCAATTATTGGTAGAATAAATTAATTTCACGATCAAATCATTATTTATTAATTTACTAATTAATGGAGTTTTTTATTAATAAATCAGTTGGATCAAATTAACTAATTAATCGGGAAATTGACTAACCTAATTGGATTAAGTAACATTTCTTTTTGAAAGAATCGATTACATGATGCATGATATGAATATCAAATTACAACAAATGACTATTGACAGTTCTTGAAGGAAAATATTTGCTAGGTGAAAGGGTAAATTTCACTCTATTTTAACATATCAAACTTTGATTTAGTTCGAAAGAATGAGACATGTTTTTCAACATTTCCTTAGGCAATAGTGACTCCAAGACCGATAATAGGTTCTAAAATTCTAGTTTTATTCGGGGTTTAAATTTTTTAGAATTCCAAACCATTTTCATCCTGGGATACATGCAAGACCAAGGCCGCATTGTTAATACTTAGACTAAATTGAAGTTTATTCTCAAATTTTCGGAATGATTTGGATATCCTAACAAGAAATTAAATCGAAACTCACCAACGAAAGTGAAGATGAGTAAGATTTTAACTCAAAATTTAACTGCTTCAAAAATATTACAGTAAAACAACAGAAAAAATGACTTTTAAGCCGAATGTCAACATCCATCGGAAGGACTATATTGAGACAAATTAAAATTACAGAGCAAATTTAAGAAAGAGGTGAAAAGTCGAGGACCAAAATGAGTTCTACCCAAATAACACCAAAGATACACAATTTTGATGAAAAGAATCATTTTCATTACCTTTTTCATCCACCGTTCGCTTTCCCTCTCCCCTGTTTTGCCACCATATCAAATGGGATAAACGACGAACCAAACTACTCAATATTTGATTTAAGCTCATAGCTAAAAATTTATTTGAGCTCGGTTAGTTAACGTATCAAATCAATTTTGAACAATTTTTTGTATTTGACAAATTTTGAAACTTGGCTCGATTAGTGAAAATTGATAAAAACATGTACAAAAAAGTTAAGTTACTCGAGCTCAATTCATGTTCAACTCGATTAAAGCTCGTTTGAGCTCAACTTGATTAACAATCAAATATGATCAAACACAAATATTGAAGGTGACCACGGGATGAGTTGACACGGCCCTTCGCCACTTCTCTCACATACATTTTAGTATTTTACACATATATCTCACACTTTGTGTCTCAGACTTTGAAGGCCCAATTCCGTTCTATGAAAAGAGAGCAAAATTGAGGGGAGAGATGGTAAGAGGAAAACAGAAGATAGAGTCACAGAAAAAAAATGCGGAGAAGAATCAGAAAGCTAAAGGGTCGCAGCTCGAGGCCCGCGCCGTTGGCCTCAAAGTCGTCTGCCCCATTTGTAAAGTAATGTGACTTGTGTGTGCTTATATATATGTTTCATTATACGTATGTATATGTTAAATCATGTGGAAAATAAATTCAATTAGTTTTTGATACTTTGTATGATCTGGGTGATTGTCCATCTTTGATGGGTTTCCATGAGGTAATACTATTTGTGAAATTTATTGATGAGATAAAGATTATCTGAATACTGTATTGCATATGTTGATAACATATGTTGTGATATGTCTTAAAGGCTTAGACCTAAATTTGGCAGAAAGCCCATGATTAAAAGTCCTCTTTCGTTAATAGTGAAATTCTCTCTTCTCCTCTTCCGTGGGTAGGCAATTGTTGAATCAAGTAAATTCTTGTGTCGTTTAAGGTTTATGCTTTTATTGTCGTATTTGTTCCTACAATATAATTGGTTGTTAATAGTGAAATTCTCTCTTCTCCTCTTCCGTGGGTAGGCAATTGCTGAATCAAGTAAATTCTTGTGTCGTTTAAGGTTTATGCTTTTATTGTCGTATTTGTTCCAACAATATAATTGGTTGTTATGTTGAATGAGGAGTTTGATAACTTGAATGGATATGATTATATGTTAAACGGGTTTACATGGTATTCGACTATTCGTGTTACTGATAAAATGGGGAGGTTAATTTCTTCAAATGTAGCTCCATATGTTTATTTCTATGTTTTCTATGATCAATGAGTTGTAAATCAGAGAAGAGTTTATTAGGCGTGTTATTTGATGAAACATTTTTCTCACTAGTCCAAAGAGAAAAAAGAAGAAGTTTGACATGTAACCTATATTAAGTTTCTAACATCTTAATCTGTTGAAGACCACAAAATCATAACTTTATTAGCTTTGTCTTAGGGCTATGTTAATTTCAGCATTTAATGGTCCAATTACTTTATATTTATCTTCTTTCCTTGAGGATTCACATTACGGATCACTTTCACCTCTCAAAAACTACACCTCAATCCCATCGAAGGACACTGCACTCTTACGTCCTTGAAGTCTCTCCACGCTGAGTGATTCCTAGCAATCTTGGGACTTTACATACACAGAACAATCATATAAATCCAGTGTATGGCACATATCCCACAAAAAAGTAATTGTGGTTGTTTCAGGACCAGGAGTGTCTGGACATCCTAATAAATATCCTCCCACATCAGATCATGCATTTATTTTTATAGTCCCTCTTGCTTCTATATACAGCATCGTTATATTAGTATTCGGGCTGTTAAAGATGTGAATAAACCATCCGTATAGCGATGAACGGGACAAATATTTCAAAGCTTCCAGACATGTCTTATAATGATGTGAGTGCACTTTCCGTTTGTGGTCAATTCGGTAACCTTTTTTTCTCAGTGAAGAATGCATAGCCAATTTGCATGTGGAAACTTGCTTTTTGGCATTAAGCTTTGAATCATCTTTTTTTAGTGTTTACTGGTTAGCCTAAACACCTAAGAAAGGTTATTAAGTTCTATTTCCTCTATATCTCCGATGCCTTTTGCTTCAAGAATATTCACTCTGTAGTTTCTAAAGTGTGTTCTATATGAGTACCTCAAGAATTTGGTTAAGATAAGAGGTAAAAGGAAACCTTCAGCATACCGGAACATTTCTGTCCCCTGTGTATGAATACAACAGGGTTTTATAGTGTATCCTATTTGAGATAAGCAGATAAAACGAGAAGTTTGTTTTGTGTTGTTTAGTTGTGATGCTGCTGCTTTCGTTGTCGTTTAAGTGCCTTGATCTTAATTTTACTCTGTCCCCTGTGTCTGAATACGACAGGGTTTTATAGTAAATCCTATTTGAGATAAACAGATATAGCGAGATGTCTGTTTTGTGTTGTCTAGTTGTGATGCTGCTGCTTTCGTTGTCGTCTACGTGCCTTGATTCTCTGTTTTAGTGTGGCAATTCAGTTTCAAAGTTTTACAAAGAGTTTTCTTGTTTAGTTGATTTTGTAAACTTGCATACTCCCTGAATTTTCAAGGTTGTGAAACCGTTTTAGAGATCGCCTGTTAATTTCGTTGTTCTGTTCTAATAAAAGACATTAAATAGGTAAATCAATAAAAGTTGGTCTAACGGAAAGGAAAGACGATGGATGACCGAGGAGATGGTGTTAAGGGGTCTATATTCAATAATTTTCCTGCTCTTGCTAGTTGAATGTTTGACTATCAGATGACACATATAGCTAAGATGGATTTTCCTTGTGAAACTTCACATTTTCCTCACCTAGGGAGTTTCATGGATTTATTGTTGCCATCTTCGAAATGCTTTAGTCTGTGCGGAACTGATGAAATTGAATTTACCCTTTTAATTGTAGTTCATCAGAAACCAAATCATAATCCATTTTAATTCATATTCCATTTAGGTTTTGAACTGTATATGTTAGTGGTTAATAGTTTTCGTTGAACTTTTGATAAGAAACATCGAAGTACTGTTTGACTAAGCTCCTCTGCTTTCTGCATTTGACTTTATTGACCTTGTTATGACAGCTTAGTGCTTTTTGATGCTTATTTTGGTTCTTCCATTACGAATCGTGACGAGGAAATTTGATATCTTATCAAATCCTAACAACCTTATTGAATTTTCAGGTTCAACTAGCAAATCATAATCAGCTCGTCGATCATTACTCCTCCAAGCATCCCAAAGAAAAGCCGCCAAGCAATTCAGAATAGCGTCTTTGCCTCTAAACGTAGCTTCTTTTACTTTTCTGTCGACTTGAAATCGTGTAATTAGACTTTCAAAGATTCTGATCAAATGGAAGAGTTCCTATGCTCTGTGTTTACAAGTATGTAACTTTATGTGAGGAATAATTTGATCAATCAAAAATGTACTATTTTGCTTTTTGCCTGCATTTTGTGGAATAGCTATCGGTTGACATGGGATTTGTATGGATTAACTATTATAAGTTAATCAATGTTCTTTTGGAATGATGATGGTTCGTAATAAGAAAATGGTTAGGCACAAAATTGTGAGAATGATGTATATTTAATCCACCCAAGAGTTTTGATACAAGAATTATTTGGGCTGTTTTGAAAGCATACACAATCTTTTACTCAAGTACTAAATATGATTTGAATGTGTCATAGGAGTTGTAAATCTTAGCAAAGGACTACATTAACAAAATTATCGTTTGGGTATAGGGCTGAAAATAAATCAAACTACTCCACAGCTTGAAATTGATCATTAGAAGTTCATTTAAACACGATTTTTTAAAATAACAAATCAAGTTTGAACTCTTTTTCTTGTCCAATAAGTTTCGAAGTTTGACTCATTTCCAGCCCAATTAATAAAAGTTGATAAAATATACTAAAGAATCAAGTTCCTCGAGCTCGATTCATGTTCGATGCACTTAAGAGGATGTTTGGTTGTGATTATAAGCTCCTTAAAATAACTTATAAGATGTTTAAGAGCTTAAAAGCTGTTACAAAGTGTGTGGTAAATTTTTTAACTGAATATTTTATATGTTCTCAAAATAAGCTAAGCTCCTAAAAATAAGCAAGGGAAACTCAACTTAATTTTTGATTATAAGCTCCAAAATCATCTTATAAGCACCAAGAGTTTATAATATCTTTAAAACAAGCTTAGCCAAACACCCTCTAAAGCTCATCTACACTTGATTCGATTAACAATGAAACCAAACTCAATCGCAAACTCTGAAGCGCAAAAATAATTCATACAAATTTGATAGTACCTTGTTTGACTTTTGAGTCCTAATCCAATCAAAACAAGTGAATGAGGCCTTGGAGTTTCAAAGGGCCTTCCACACTGCACATCAAAGTTCATGATCTCATACATATTTCATGAAAGTTACTCAACACCTTTACCTTCTCTTTTGCCTCATTTACTGTCCAACAGTCTGTATGTTGCCTGAAACCTCCCAATTATTCAGACAAATAACAAGAAATTTCATGTAAGAAATCAAAAATCTTGTTCACAAACAAGACTCTATACCAATAACAGATTCAGCATGCATGTATACAAATTCATGCATTCAGCAACATCATATGTCAATCACTAAAGAAATGTAGTTCCGAAAACACAAATTACCGGTCTTTCTAATATATATAATTCTAAAAACACAATCTCGCGGGCTTTCCAACCTTAACTAAGTCTATTAAATAAAATTCCCTTTGGTATTACTAAAATCCATCATCTACGTATAGTTAGTCCAAGAGCTCCCTATAACCGTTATGTCAAACCGAGTCTATAAAAGAAAATAATTAATAACCTTTTCTCAATGATTCTCATCACGGAAAAGTTTGTTCAAAAGTGTCGTCAAAAGGGCATCCCTTTTCTCGGCTCGGCTCTCTTCTCTCAATCTCCTTTGTTCGTCTCTCTCTCTCCAAGCTTTCTCCATCATCAACCTCTCCCTTTCGAGGTTCTCCATTGTTTGTCGCCATTCCTGCTCAAAAACATCCCTTTCATGAGCCCGCTTCTCCATCGACTCCTTCCACTGCATATCAATCATCTGCTGTTGCTGCATGAAACTCATCATTATCTCCTGAAGACCCGAGAGAACGTTGTCATTATTTTTTGTAAGAGGTTGTCCTGAGATTTTCTCCACATTTGCTGTCTTTTGTCTCTTTTCGCCACTGGGTTTCGTTTTTGGAGCCGCTCTTTGTTTTCCACCCTGATCGAGATCGGTCTCTTCTTCGCCCTCTTGTTCTTCTGAGACTTCTTCATAGGATTGATCTACAGAAACATTTTTCAGCCTTTTTTTGCCTTTTAATGAACCGGTTTCAGACTCAGGCTGAACTGGCTGAATCCTATTGGCCCTAGCTGTGAAGAGTGCATGCAGCTCGTCAAAAAACGGGCATTGTCGGCCATTTTCTAGATCAGATGTTTCCTGCGCCTGTGTTATGAAAGAGCATTAAAGTTATTATAGAGAAATCCAATATTTTTATTGAGATATTCCGCTATTTTCAAATCACATAGGAGTTTGAGCAGAGAAGTCACAACATATAATATTTTCTTGTACGAGTGTTAAAGATATTATTTTCCCATCGACAGACATAATGAGAAGAGAGAAAACAAATGCACATCAAAGTACCAAAAAAATAAATTCAAGGAGATGATACTAAACTGTACGGGAAGAAATTAAAATAGTTTAACTCCACTCTCATTTAACTTGATTAAAGCTCGTGCACGATCTAGTCTAAAAATCAAAGTGCAGAGCAACTGCAAATCACTCTATTTGCCTCGGTAATTTGTTTCCTTTCTATGATTACGCTTTTTAGTAAGATTAACAATATCAAACAATGGAGCTCATTCAAGCAAATCCACAAAATCCACCTTCTCTTCAATCAGAAAATTAAGGCAACTATCACTTATTGCATAACCTCAACCGGGACCTAACACGACAGTCTAAATTCATTCCTTTATGCTATGTTTGGATCTCAGATTTTGGTAAGGAAAAGAGGAAGAAAATGTATCACGAAATGAAGCACAAAGTACTACCATTTGAAGCGAGGAAAACTAGGTATTTTCCCGGAAAATCTTTTTGTGGGAAAACCACTCTCATTCAATGATACAACAAAATTCCAAATCCTATATTTACCAAATCTTACATAGTTTGACCGACATCCTAAACTTTCACATAATTTCGCAGAAAGTGACACATAAATGTAATCACATGTCATAATAACAATTAAAATCATTAATTCGAACAGAATGACGCATTATATCAGACGGCATTTTTTGCCAAGTTTTACGCAAGTTTGACTGGGGCCATTACCAATAGAAGCATCTCGGGACAATGGTGTTTGCCGACACAATCAAATGTCAAAGAAAAATGGAATCCCGAATTAACTACATATTCCGTCTTTTTCCCTTATAACACTTTCCATCAAGACACCCCTCTTGATGAATCTCGTCGAAAACAGAAGGTTCACACACTTGGAAACAACCCGAATCTTGGCAATTTCACCAAAAGCAGAAGGCCGATATAAGTAAATCTTTAAAACTCACCACAAGCTCCGGATAAACAGAGAAATGGAGGTAAAAATAGCTGTCATTTCTAACATTTATTTAGAAATGACAGTAAAAAAAACTCTTAACAGATATTTAAAAAAATTAATTTAATTTCCAACAATTTTTCGCAAAAAAAGTTTATCTTAATTTCATCAACTAGCTGTGTCCATTTCTTTTTGTGATTGAACTTGGAGAAAATTCTGGATTTATCAATTACAACCACATTCATCAATTATATATATTCTGCCCTGTTGCAGTTTTTGAGAAACTAATTCCACTGATTAGAAATCAAATTCCATCATCCAACACCAAACTCTAAGAAAAAAGAAAATCTTTAGCAGAGAAAACCAATAAATAAAATCAATTACATGCATATATATTATATACAAACATCTACAAAAAAAAAAAATTAGAGAAAACCAATAAATAAAATCAATTACATGCATATATATTATATACAAACATCTACAAAAAAAAAAAATTATGTAAATTAAATTCTCCACTTTTTGTAACTGAATTCCAATTTATCAAAACTCATACACACACACCACTTTAATTTAAACTTCCATAAATCTAATTTCATCAACCAACAAATCAAATTTCATCATTTCAACACCAACCCCCATCACACAAAAACTGGAAAAAAAATAAATATATATATATATATATATATATATATATAAAACTTGAAAAACCCATCACAAATAAATGCATGCATGAGTATATTTCACACCAAAACACAAAATTTAAATGTAAAATAATATATATATATATATATATATACCTTGTATCTATTGACAAGATTTTTCCACTTGCCCTTGCACTGATCAAGGGTTCTCCTGTAACCCTTCTCCCTCATTCTAGCAGCCACCATTTCCCACAAATTCTTGTTCCTTTTCGCTGTGTTGAAGTTCCATTCAAGCTGAGCCCTGATTTCAATGAAGTCCCTTGTTTCCTGGTAGCTCCATTGAGGGAACCTCTCATCTCTCCTCGGAAACTCATCGTCGTCGGCGCCGCCGCCCATGAACGGCGGAGGAGAGAGTGGAATCATGATGGGGTGGTGGTGGAGGGGGTAGGGGTTTCTTGCGGTGGTGGTGGTGGTGGTGGCATTTGCAGGAATGTTGTACATAATTTTTGGGGGTGTAATTTAATTTAAGGGTTTACAAGGAGTGTGTGTAATATAAATGTTACTGTTGGGAGATTTGGAGTCAATTTTCAGAATAGAGAAAGGCTGCTTTAGAAATAAATAAATGTTTTTTGGGAATTTTGAGGGTATTTATAGGGGAGGAAAATGTTGGGATTGTCTTATTAAGAAATAGGATCACAAAAATTACCACAATCAAGTCACAAAAAGAGAGGAAAAAGAATATAAATAAACAGTTAAATAAATAAATCAACAATATGACACTACTTTCTTTTGTCATATGGTATTACTAAATTATGAAACCAAGTATTTATTGGTTAAGTTTTTGAAACAATGACGGCTGGTGAAGTCTGTTTTTTAATAAATAAGTGATACGTATATTCAAAATTATATTTTACATATGAAAGTGCTTCTAGTACGACGATTTAGTAAAGTAAATCGCACAATAATGAAAATATTGAAAGAAAAAAGTTAATAAGCTGAAATAATAGATGAATAATTGTTTCATGGAACTTTTATTCGGTATTAATTATGGTGTAACGATCAAGACCGTATGTTTGATATGTTGAATGTGATTCAGTAAATCGTTAAATATTTTGACCGTGTAGAAGGGGCTTTTATGGGAGAAAATCTGGTATTGTTAATCACAAAAATATCCACAATCGAAGCACAAAGGGAGAGAGAAAATAATAAATAGATAATTGAACAATATTACACAAAAAATTACATTTTTTGTCCTATGTTAATACTAAGGTAAATTTTTATTGGATAAGATGTTTAAACGATAATTGCTAATGCACCAATTATTTTAATGGGTAAGTGATCGTTTATCCAAAATTGTCTAAAAGTGCCTTTAAATTTTAATACGATCATTTAGTCAAATAAATTACCACAATCAAGACAATAAAAGTAAAAAAACTAATATATTGAAATCAATAAAGCAATCAGTGTAGAAAACTTTTATTTCTGGACTAACTGTGGCATAAAGGTCCATTTTTATGATTGATGTGTTGACTGTTAATCATTGTCGTCAAATATTATCCAGCAACAATGTACTTAAATTTAGACTAGAATAAATGAATCGAGGGTTGTGCATATCCTCTCCACAGAATTTAACAATACACTCAATATTTTATTAATTCTGAACGAAGAGGATATTCTGACTCGACATATTTAAGTCAGTAATTTTTTAATTATAACTCATACAGACTCTATAATTTCAAATAAAGAGAAAAAAATCACAATATATGACATCATGAAATTAAATACAAGACCTTCCACATGAAAGTGGAAGGTGATACCACCATTAACAAGCCTTTGATAACAATACACTCAATATTTTAAATATTAATAAAAGTATACTTGACGAATGTTAGACATATAGTTAATTATATCGTCCATTTCATCGCTCGATACGTTGTAACTGTATGAACTGTATTTTGAACCTCCGAAAAAGGTGTTTGATCAAAGATAATGTTTTGTTCATGATTTATAACATTTCTATCATTTCCTCGTTTTTTTTTCCTTAGAAGACAACAATGATATTAATAAAAAAGAATCTAGGTAAAATTATTGAAATATGGAGACAAAATCCATGTTTTAGCAAGGTTACCTACCGTCTATAGATAAATACAAATTCGTTTTTCACATGCATATTTGTATGAAGCTTAACAATAATTATTTGAAATACCATCCATATAATATGAAACTAAGTTGATAATTCAATTAAAGAACCCACAAAATATAAAGCTTCTATTCATAAAATGGTGACCACACTTCTACTTCAACAGTTCAACTTAAGCACAACAATTATAAAAACTGTGCTAGTGTGCTCTATATAAATAGGATTGCTCAGAACAATATAAAAAGTTTATATGCATGAGTTATAATATCTACAATATTTACCTATATTGTTAAATCAATAAAATTTAAAAAATCTAATAGAATTCTTAGGATTGTAATGTAAAGAATTCTGTAAAAATATAATTTGTATTTTTGAATGAATGTGAATGATGTAGTATACACGTATATCTGCGGCGACTGCAGATGGGGTGGAGGAGAAGAGAACTGTGAAGGGTGGTGCGTTTGAGAGGATTTGGGCGATGTCTTTTGGCGTGAGGTTGAACGGTGGTGAAAGAAGTTGCTGCAATAGTGATATAACAGAGGGCAGAGAGGAGTCGTCTGCCGGAAAAGAGGGGATGATGTTGGCCGAAAAAGAAAGGGAAGATGGATTTGCTAGAGTGGGGGCTGTGATCAGTGGAAAAGAAGGGGAGAGAGAGAGAGAGAGAGGTGTTTGTGAGAGAAGAAAAGGAAAGGAAAGAGAGATCGAGAGAGGAGGTGGTGAAGGCCGAAGTGACGGCGGGCGCGGCGGTGGTGCCGAACAAAGAAGGGTCCATGATAGAGGTTATTTGTGTCGTGAGGGCGGTAGACGAAGTCACATGATTATTATCACCAGTGACTGATACCATGATAGAATTCTTAGGGTTGTAATATAAAGAATTCTGTAGAAATATTATTTGTATTTCTGAATGAACATGAATGATATATATAAACTGATATAAGACCCTATTTATACAGATTTGAGTCTATTTAAATCTAATTAGAAGATCAATTTCTATCTAATAAAATATATACAATATCTAACTGTATCTAAAAGAATTTACACTAACAAAATCAATGAAAAAAGAAAAAAAAATAACAAAAAAAAGTGTATCAGTATGTAAACATAACATAGTTACATATTTCGGGGTCACCACAGTATTCTCACATACTTTCGGGGCAAGAGTGAAAACTGAAAACCTTCCCCTAACGCTTCTAAAACGTTCAAGTGCGACTTTAGTGTGTGTGTATATATATACTGTATACACATATATATACTCTTCGAGATCCAGAGTTAGAATATTTTTATACCTTTTCCTCTCATCTTCTTCCCGGCCTGGCCTAGGGTTTTCTCCACTTCATCTTCATCCTCTATCCATAAACAATCTCACAGATATATACACAATATATACATATATGCAACCGCCTAATATACCCCAATCCTAATAGGTTTCCGATAAATCCTTTCATCTTTCGAAAATTTCTACCCGTTTAATTGTTTTCAGGATTGGAATTATGAATATATCTGTGAGATTTCGATTCTCGTCGTTGTTTAATGTGAAGCTCACGAACAATCTCCGAGTTCTTGGCCCTGGTTTGAATCCGTTTGCCCCATATAACTTGGCCAATCATTCTTCTCGCTAAATTTTTTTATGCTGCTACTTCTTTGTAAAATCATGTAAAAGGATTTTCATTGTGGAAAAGATCTGAAATTAGAGTCAAAATCGCGTTTTATATATTCAGGTACGTTGGATTTTGTCCTGAAATTCGAAGATATCGATCGATAGTTATACGTACAATATTGGCGATCTAGTCTGAGTACTTGTGGGTATCTGTGGGTATATGTGAAGAAAAGGATTTCAGGCCAAGATATTCTGTGTTTTTACTTATTGAATTAGCTGATAATAAGCCTATAGTTGAAGACTGTGATTAATGTGAGAGCGCTAGTTTTCGATTTTAGTCGTGTTGGATCGATCTTGTGAAGATACAATTAAGGTGCTGGGGATTGAAGTTTTTGGAATTGTGGAATATCTGAAAAGAGTTTGTTTTGGTACAAAGAGAGGAAATATATACAACCAATAATGCCGGAGTTTGAGGTAGGATCGAATAGGAGGACTAGGAGATTGCTTAGGTCGGAAAGCGATAGGGATGACCGAGGCTGGACTTTGCTCCATATGCATGCTCTGAAAGGTGACCTCAAGGAGGTATGATTTCCCCCTCATTATGAGTTTTATCTGAGTATAAGCCATTGTCTCATTGCAGGATATATGCTAGCAGAAAACGATAGCATGCGAATAGAAAACATAACTGTCTTCCTATCAATAATATTAATGTTTTCAGAAACTGAACAATTTAAGGGAATGAATACAGGCTCAAAGAAACATCATTTCTTCTGTTATGATGCTGCGGGACTGTTAAAATTCCTCTTTATAGCATTAATATTGACTAGAGTTTAAACAACTTGTTTTAATTCATGTTGTTGATGTAGAAACCGGTTGATTTATTTAGGTTTTTTGAAATGGAATTTTGTAGTCTATTGAGAAACTATTTTTCTCAAACGAAAACAGGAATAGAAAGAAACAAAAGATACTTTAGCTGCCTTCGGGTGAGGGTACAGGAACGAAATAACGATAGATGATCTGCCACGAATCTCTCTTTGACAAATGACAGGCACCATCTGATCCACCTGCAAGTTTTAGGGTAAAGGGAAAGATTCAGATTAAGTAATTACGTGATGTTAGGTGCATTATATGCATTATCTCAATTGCCTTGTATATATTGCTAATTGCAATCTTAGCAAGCTCAATAGCCTGTAACTATGTGCTGTATTGCATAAAGAATGCTTAATAACTTATTGTTGACGACCAACTAAAAACCTGACCTCGTTAACTTTGTTAAATGGATTTTGTTATCCCATCTCTATTACATGGTTTGACTTGTTCGTTGTCATTGACTTCTTTGGATGACATTCTTAATTCTGTGATTTCCTTTTACCCTACATAAATCTTCCCCATTATATTGCAGGTAAAACGGCTTCTTGATGAAGGAATGGATGTTAACGTGGCTGCATGGGGCCCAAAATCACATGGTATAACCCCTCTCCATCTTGCTGCGAAGGGGGGACATCTGAAAATAATGGATGAACTGCTAGAACGTGGGGCTGACATTGATGCAAGAACCAAGGGTGCTTGTGGCTGTACGTATATCTTCGACAAAGCTCTATTCTTATTTCTTACATAGAGAACATATTAAAAAAAGGTAAGTTTTTTTTCCCTGTTGTGTCTTACCTCATCTTTGTTTTTGTCGGATACAGGGACCCCACTTCACAATGCAGCTAAAGAGAGAAAGAAGAAAGCAATTAGATTCCTGGTTGAAAATGGGGCGTTTTTGCCTGATAGCATCAGCGATGCTAGGTTCAATCCACCTCTCCATTACTGTCCTGGTCTTGAATGGGCTTATGAAGAGCTGAGGCGTCTCCAGTCAGATAACTCTTCATCTGGTGAGACATCATCATCTTCTGTCTCAGATAACTGAGGTGATGCTTCTACCATATGCCATCTTGGGAAAACAAAGCGAGCCCCCTAAACTTCTCCTGCATGTTAGTAAATTCTCGTGAGATTCAGAGTCATGCTGCTACGTGTTGTTGTGGTGACTAATAAAGTAGTAGCAGCTCTTTGTAGTCTAGAATGAGTGTATGTGTGGTTCGCGTCTGTATCTACTTCTTTGCTTCGGAGTGTCAATATCTTAATATAGTGTGTGAGGTATCTCAGTTTGATAAACCTTTATGTTATCATGTCATGGTCTGTATTCTGGTGACTGGAGTGGTGTTACTCCATTGTATGTTGTGTTGAACCTGGTTTGTGATATGTATGCTTTGTCTTGGTGTGATGTCTTGTGTCATTTCCCCTGCTCTCGATACCCTTGCATTTAACATAAAAAAAAATAATTAAACACAATTTTGGAATAGGAAATCTGGAATGGAAAATGGTGTTGAAAAAAAAGGGCATCATTTATGACCAAGACATCTTGATTGTCATGTCACAACACAAACTATTCGACTTATAAACTTCTCAATGTGTATTTGGCTATCACACAGTTATCATACAATCAATGTTCAAATTTGTGAAGTTCTGTATATATACGAAACACCGATTTTTCGCCTCTAGCGAGAAAGATTGATCGAACCACCGATTTTTCGCCTCTAGCGAGAAAGATTGATCGATCAATTGGGTACCGGTACTCAAACCGGTTTAATTTTGACTGCTTACCTGTATAAATTGCCTCTCATCCACCCCCACGAGAAGTTCTATATAGAGGATGCTTGCTTGATTGAGCTTATAAGTTTCTCGAATCATTTTCTAAAATATTTTGGAGCTGATAGGATGTCTTGAAGTGTTTTATAAATATTTTATATATATACAATAAAAAAAAATAGAACAACTTGTAAGTTCTTTGAAAACAAATTAAAACATCTTAACTTATTTATACAGATTCTAATTACAAAATTGGTAGTATTACAAATCTTACAAAATTTCATAATCTTATTTTATCCAAGCATTTGAAGAATTTATGTTTAAAAAGATTCAATATTTTATTTACTCTAAAAACATTTATAAGACGTAAGACCATATAAAACTAAGCCTAACCCAAACGCTCACATAATCTGGTAATAATACAGATGCAATCCCACTTAATAAACATATTCAATCAAATGATAAATGCTCAGAAAATTCCACTTTTGGTGTAAATTGACAAACCCCTCGCTGCCACGCATGTACATAATATGTTGTTCCACATTTTTAACAAATATATGTACTAGGCGTACATATTTGTTAATTAAAGAGCAAGGACGTCCAATTACTCTACACTGTGGCGAGGTGCGCTTAATTTGTCCCTTTTCCAAATGTTCTCATTGTACCAACACTGCTACAGTTTTTTTTTTTGTTTTTTTTTTTTTGGGGGGGAAGTGGTGTTGGGGAAAAAAAAATACTAAAACAAAAAATTATTTGTGACAAAATTTGAAGTGATAATATTTAAATTGTCACTGAACATTATATTATTAGTAATAACAATTTTTGCTTTATAACAATAAGAATTTTTAGTGAAAAGGGTTTTTTCAAAATTTTCAAAATTGACAATTAGTGACACATGTATAGTGACAATACAAGTAGAGTGACAGTTATAATTGTTGTCACAAAAAATGTGTCACTAATTGTTAACAGTGAATAATTTTCTTGTCACTAATTATCAAGAGTGACAACTTCTATACAAATCTTGTCATTATTAAATATGTAGAACCTATTTTAGTGACAAAATAAAAGTTTTTGTCACTAACAATTTTTATTAGTGTCACCAATATCTTATTTTTTTTTAGTGAAAGGAGGGTTAAGTTGTAGATTTGATATAAATTGTTAAGAGATAAGATGGTGTTTGTGGCCATGTGAAATATAAAAAGTGGTTTTAGGGTTTCTTTGGGTTGTTTGATGTGTAAAATGCCTTAGACCAGATTGAGACCCGATCAGGAACCGTAAAAGGTGTTGGTCCGATCAGATCCATAGGGTCTTAGGTCTGACCTAGCTAGACCCAAACACGTTTTAATGATATTGGGCACCCGTTGTTAGGATCTGGGTATCAATATCATTTATGGATGTGGGTCTGAATATTAGCAGTCCGTTGACAAGACTGTAGTGTTGCAATTAAGGCTGGACAATAATTATGAGAAATCGCCCAAACTACGCCGCACCAAATCGTTTATGGCAATTTGATACACAAACTTCGATTAAGAATATTCGGCCAATAGCGCACCGCATAAACAATTTGATGTTAGTTTAGGGACTACATCACATTTTACGGGCACCACTCGTTTATACTATATGTTTAAATTTAAATGATGTACATATATATCCTTGTAAAATTGGTCTCTTGAAACTACAACCGATGTTGCTAAAGGACATAAAGTACTTACGCCGTCGTGAAAATTGTCATCCCACAACTTTAAAGTTACACAATTATCTTTTTTAATATTTTGCTTCTTGAAATTTATTATTTTAAAATTTGAAAATGTTGTACTTGCACAAATACTCATTAACACAAAAAATATGAATCATAATAAGTCGGATATTATTGCATTTAAAAAAAAAAATCAAGTTTCGATTTTCTGATGAAACTTATTATTGAGGAGAGTCGAGAGACTTCGTCTTCGTTTATAAACGTGTTTATCCTATTCATATTAAAACAAATCAATGTTGCATTGCAACTTCTACATTAAGAATTTTAATTTATCAACAAGATTGGTTAAGAGTGTTTGTTTCGGTTCCTTTAGCTTTCTCTTTCTCATTTTCCTTTTTCAAGGTATTTGTTATTATTCTTTTTGGTAGTTCTCTTACTTGCAAATAACAGAGCATGACAAAAATTTATGTTTAACTAGTGTTTACCTATTGTAAAGCTCCATGTCGCGGTTTAGATTATTTTCTAATATAAAAAATCATTTTTATATACTAGTATTTTAAATAATTTTGATGTTGTATTAATCTATATTTCTCGGCTAAAAATCGATAAACCATACCAAATCACTCTAAACCACCCAAAACCTCACCATTGGTTTCTATCTTGAAAATGGCAATTGGACATTTCTATTAAGAAAAACCTCATATGGCAATTGGATTTCAAAATAGCTAGAAAAAATCAAAATCGCACCACGAACACCCTGCTGCTATTACTCTTAATACTTTATTTTTGCTAGTGCTTATACATAGGTGCCCAAACCATATGAAATCCATGAAATGCTATTTCTTCTACGGAGGATTTGACATGCTTGTTGCTTTGATCATGAATTAGAGTTTCTAGACGTTTTCACCGAAACTTGCAAAACATTTCCATTTTTAAGTTAGTGGAAACTAAAATAGGTTGTAGTTTCGAAATTGTTTACTTTCCTGCGAAACACTTCTTTTTCTATCATTTTCCATGAAATATTTCAATTTCGAACTGCAACTTTTAAATTTTTTTCAAGTATTCCAACGAAAGTCTTATTTGTACTAATTATTTACATATGAATTCTTTATATCATATTCTTATTAGAAATTTAATAATAATTGATAATATTACTATATGATATAAGTGTATTATAGTTTACTTATGTTACAGTTAATTCTAATTTTATCATCCTAGTTAGTTTAAATACACATAATTACCTTGAATATTGATCATATCTTAAATTATTTAACAGAATTCGTCAAAGCAAAAATTAATACGCATCATACGCATCAAACTACAACAGTAATATATTTTAATTTATTTAATAATTTTTTTGATATGTTTCTTTGATTTTACGAAGTTTTTGTGTCGTTTCCGTAATGTTTCCGAAAAGTTTCTAATATTTATGAGCTCAAAACACATGCTAGAAACAAAATTTTGATCCTTAGTGTTCACACAAATTTTCAAGTCTGCAATTTTACAAAAAACAAGAAAATATAAAATGGACAAATAAATAAATCAATTTAAAGAAAATTACAATATCGTGAGAATAATTCTCCTATCGAAGACTAATCCCCTGATTCTTCCTTCAAGAACTTTGATTTGAATATTGGAGCGAAAATCACTTCTTTGATCTTCTCCAATGTTGATTTGAATATTTATAACGTTGATGAGAGGGCTCGACAACTTAATCTCTGATCAAACGATGTAAATGATTTGGGAAGGTTGAAAGCTTCAAGATCGACTCGTTGCTTTGATCTTCCTTCAACTTGATTTGGACTTCTATAACGTTTATTCGAGGGTTTAGCACCTTAATCTCGAATCAAATGTTATAATTTGATGAATTTTGTCAAGAACACCTTGAAGTTTGTTTTGAAGGTATCCTTGAATTTGAAGAACTTGTAGAGAGAATTTGGGAACTTCTCTTGTCTTCTCTAGCTTCAATTAATTTGTGTTCTATATTGCGAGCTCCCAAGGACCCTATTTATAGGTGTAGGATGGAGAAGCCACAAATTCTTTAAACACCTTTGATAATTATTTCCTTAATTTTGTATTTATCAAGAGATAAATATCATTTACTTTTGAGCCATTTGATTGGCTAATATTTGATGAGGATAAATTTAAACGATATTATCTCTTTAATATCTATATTTAATTAAAGAGATAAATACCAATTAATTTGGAGCCATTTAATTGGCTAACATATCCACTTGGCGCAGTGTGACTGGTCGTTGACTTTCCTACTGCAAGACATAATTTGATTGGCTAGACCACTTCAATTTGACATGTGGCTCGATTTGATTTGCCAATAAAATAAATATTAAACTATCAATTAAATCAATTATTTAATTTTGGAATTAAATTTTGGTAAATCCCAAAATATAAATTAAAGACTTAACTTGATAATTAATATTATATTTTCCACTTGTCATAATTTAATTGGACTTAAATTTGCTTTGTCTACACTTAGCTTTGACGAATGACGACGAGTGGAAACTTTTAAAAAAGCTGAAGATTCCAGTTCGATTTTTACACCCACTGCTGCATTATTCTTAGGATTATAAATGAATCGAGTCGAGCTGAACAAGTGGTTGTTCAACCTTGTTTCAATTATTATCGAGCTTTAAAATTTGTGTTTTGAGTTTGGTTTGATTGTTAATCGAGTCGAACACGAGTTAAACTCGAGTAGTCTGATTTTCTTCAACATATTTTATCATTTTTTTACTAGTCGAGCTGAGCTTCAAAATTTATAGGACACAAAAACATGTTCAAGCTTGATTTGATATATCAATGAGCCATACTCAAACGAGTTTTTAATGCAAACCGAGCTCAAACAAGTCGAGTATCGAGTAGTTTATTTTGTCTTTCCGCCCTAATTATTCTTATTGTACCTTTTTCTTTTCATCTTCTGGTTTTCTACAAGCTCTTGACCAGAAACATATGACCGCATGTACATTAACAAAATCCAATCATTTAGTCATAGATTGTTTGCATTATGCATGTGATATAATGTGAATTCAAATAGTTATCTAATCTTTTTCTATCTATGTTTTTGTTAATAATCATTGTCAACTATGTATAAAAATTTATTTTACTAAGTTTAACACTCATGCATTATACATTTGAAATTAAATTATATAATATAATATTCATAACAAAAGATTTTTTGATAATATTTGCCAAATATGAATCAAATCTTTTAATTTTATAGATTATAAATAAATAAATTATATAATGATTGGTTTTATTATTATTAGGTTCACATAATTAGTCTCCCGTTTCAAGGCACGGGGTTACAACTACTACAAACATAAAGTAGAATAAGCATTTTATTGTATGCATTCTAGGGGTATAAGGTGAGTCCAGCTGGTTCGACTGGAGCTCAGCTCGGGCTATTTCGAACTCGATTCAAGCTTTTCATGCTTGAGCTTTCTCATGAGCCGAGCTTGAGCTTACTTATAGCTGTTCATAAGCTTGTGAGCCGACTCGCGAGCTTTTGTTATTATTTTTTTAATTATTTTGATATATGACTTAAAAATACTCAAATTTCATAAAAATAATACTTAAAATTTTATGCACAACATATTTTAATGCATAATACTTAAGTTTGTTTTATCTCTATTTTATTTAAATCATGCAAAACAATAATAAAATATATATATATTTTTAGTTGATATTTTATGATATATTTTTCTATAAATTAATTTCATGAAAAATCATGTTTTCACGATACCCTACTCTATTTTCTAAATACTTAATTAATATAAAATCTTTAGTTACTATTTTTCTTATCTTAATATTTATCTTAATAAGATATACTATACATTATTAACATATTGTGATAAATAAAAAAATTACAATTTATTTTATTTTCTAAAATAAGAAAAAAAACTGATTGTTACTTCAAGCTTGAGCTTGAGCTCGCTCATTTACTTTGAACTTGAGCTCGAGTCTAGAAAATTAGACTTGTTGAGTTCGAGCTCGAGCTCAAAAAATATAATTGAACTTGAGCTCGAGCCTGGAATTTCATCAAGTTGAGCTCGAGTTCGACTCATTTACACCCTAATGCATCCTAACACCATTGCTTTCTTGATTAACCAAAAAAAAGTGAGAAAAAGACATCATTGCTTTCTAATTTTTGTGCATTTATGGTTGGCAAATTTACCTTTGAATATTATTATATAAAATTTACAAACCAAAGTAATCGAAATTTTTGGTATTACTATGTTTATGTCCCTAATATCAGTTCGACAATTTGAACGATAAATATAGGGGTTTGATATTGAGGCTCCATAAATTATTATAGGAGCTCCATAAATTATTATAGGAACTCCACATTAATTTATCTCTCTTAGCAAATGACAATCATATCCTTTTAATTTGTTAATAAAACATGAATATATCTTTAAATACTCCATTCAATCTTTTTATTTTTCTTAATAATTTTGTGTACTAATTGGTTTATGAGTGCATAATATTAGACGATACATATTTATGCAAGCAAAAAATTGTCAACTCAAATTACGAACGTAACAGTGCATAATAAAATATTATTATTATTGTTATTATTTGTGCATTTTTATGTTTCTTAAAATTGTCAATTATGTGACTGTATGCGTTGACGATATCATAAAATTGCTAGTTATTATTATAGTATTTAAAATGTACACTTTATCTCTTTATAAACAAGTTGAGAAATTATTATATTCTTCAAACAATTTTTTCCCACTTTTTTGTGCAACTTATTTGAAGAGTTATATTTGACTAAAACATATTGTAGTAAACTGACCACCATAACAAATTATGTAAAACTAATAATTTCATGGTTATATACAATTAAAATGAAGTAATTTTCATTTGAAGTTAGATTTTCTGTCCTTTTTCAAATTTACCATACTCCATGCATTACATTATTGACAATACTATAAATATTTCATTGATTATCTTTTCTTTTAGTATTCCATTGAAGTTTTTTAAGACTATTCAATCTTTATTTTATGTGTTTATTATTTGATACGTAATAAAATTGTAAAAAGAACATAGTAAATTGTTTTGATACACAAAAATAGTCTTGGAATTCAATTTTTAAGTTCATAATATTTTAGATTCAATAGGGATTATTGTCTTATGTTGACATCATTCCCTAACATATTTTAAAAACCGTTAGTACACCAGCGGGGTGAGCAGTACAGTAGCCGTGCCACTGCCACACCCCTCTCTCTTCATCTCTCTCCTTTCTTCATCTCGCTCATTTCTTCATCTCTCTTTCTTCACATCTCTCTCTATCTCTCTCCTTTCTTCATCTCCCTATTGTTACCATGAATGCCGACGCATTTGGAGGACGACCGCGACTACTGATTGTCGGTCTCGAGCCTGAACATGATGTTAAGCTCGATGAAGTTTTGAGGATAAACCTGCGGATTTGGAGAGGTAGTTAGATATATATATAGATAAATATTGATATTTTATTTTTAAATATATTTTAAGACGATTTTCTTTTTGTGCATGCAAAAGTACATCGCGCTGTTAGTGGAGAGCAAGCTTTGGAGAATATATTTAATAATGTAAGTCGCTTGATGATGTGTAGCTAAATACAGAATATTGATGTTGAAGTGTGTGTATTTTGCATGCCGTACGTAAGGTTTTTTTAAGAAAGATTTGTCTCTTACATTTTGTGTTTTTTTCTTTTAAATTTTTTCTTATAACCTGTTGAGAACTGGAGATGGTAGGGTTTTTTTTTCCTTCCTTTTTTTTGTGGTGTTGGGGGGGCGTGGGGGGGGGGCGAAGAACTTAAAACCTGTTGACTGGAGATGGTGGTGCTGTAAGTTATTTTTTTCCTTCCTTTTTTTGTTTTTTTTTTTGGGTGGGGGTGGGGGGTGGCGGCAGAGGGGCAGAAAGGTTTTTCTTTTACATTTTGTGTTTTTTTTCTTTTAAATTTTTTCTTTGTCGTTTTGGACTGTTATTTGATTATTATTTGTGAGAAACTACATGTTTTTATCTATGTTGTTGGTTTATTAATTGTTTGGTTGTTAAATTCCTAATTTGGTTATTAAATTTTAGTTTGTTGTGTGAAGGTTGATTGGATTCATTATAGGTTGAGTTAGAGTTGGTCGGGTTTAGATTCGAGTGGGGTCATTGGGGGCGGGGGTGGGTGAAGGCCATCGGGTGAGTTACTGCATTTACATATCTTAGCCGGGTTCGACTCCGTTGGATTTTTGGCAGGGTGAGTTTCGAGTTTCAATAAAGGTAAATGGGGCGGGTTGCAGGTGTTGCCAAACTTGAACCATGTCATCCCTGAAATTATTAAATTCTTAATCTGGTTATTACTTATGTGAAATATTATTAGTATATTGTTAGAGTAAATTTTAGTGGTCGATTGAATTCATGCTAAGCTAGAGTTGATCGTTTTTTTTGGGTTTGGGGTTTTTTGGGGGGTTGCATTGTCATGACACTAGAACTCAAGAAGGGCATATTTAGAATTTAATAAAAAAGGCAGGGGTAAGGCTGGAAATGCCAAAATGCAGACATTGTGGGAACTTAGCAATTTTAGACCCCAATTGCATATCACACTACAAAATTAGACCTTTTTAAAAAAACCACCTCAATTTTAGACCCCTGTGGGACCGGGAAGTTAGCAAATTTAACCCCCAATTGCATATTATGAGTCAAATTTAGACCCTTTCAAAAAAGCATTACAAATTTAGACCCCTATGGGACCCACTTGTTTGAAAAGACCAATTTACCCTTACTAAAGTCAAAAAATGGATAATTGCAAGTTTCCTCCTTGCTTTATCAAGAAACTGCTCAAGACCCCCTATACAATTCAAAATCTTTCGTATAGTCCCTATACTTTCAATTTATTTACCTTTAGTCCTCGAATTTTGAAAATGGTTTAATTTGGCCCCACAAAACAACAAAAACATCAAAAAATACATGAGAGTAATTATATATATTTAAAGAAAAGGGAATCCCAACCCGCTTTTATAAATCTGCATAAAAACTTTTTATTGCCTTCATAATTTACATACATGCCAATTCCTGCTCATATTTTAAGTGCTTTTATTGATTGTCTTAATACTTTAGAAAACTTAGATTATACTAATACAGAATTAATATTAGAATTACGAAATCAATTAATAATTAGAAGAGAACATTGGGTTAATAATTATCTTAACATACCTCCTAGATTAAGAGATCACGAAAACTATATTAAGTACCTTTTAATCTTGAATATATTAATAGCTGCTTTTTATTAAAATAGCTTCTTATAATTATAAAAGATTAGAATATCTAGATTTAGAATATAGCTTTAGCCGATAGAACCGTAATCTCGTTAGATAAACATAAATTTATTTGTAGATTTGATTCAAGTTTTAAGCATAATTTACATTCAGAAAATAAACACTTAAATAGTTTAACAGATTTATTTATATCTTTAGCATCAAACTTAGAAATAAATAACGCTAAACTTTGTAAAACGTTAGAATCATTAAAAGAAACCGTTTTAATAAATAGAGAAATAATAAAGAAGGGTGAAAATAATAATTTAGATTATATTAAACAACAATCTGAGGAAACTCTAAAAATAGTTAAGAAATATAATAAGCTTTTTCCCACTAAAGACGAAATAATAGAGTTAAAATATAGCTTGGAAAGTAATAAGCTAAAACAATTAGAAATTGAAACTAAGAAAACTCTAAGCCAAGTAATAGAAAAAATAAATAAAATTGAAGCTCAAAACTTAGAAACAGGTAAAACGCTAAAAAATATAGAACGAATAGTTAGTGGATGAATAGTCTAGACAATAGATTAGAATATAAAAGAGCCATTGAACAAGCAAATAAATATCTATCTACCGAAGAAGGATTTACTACCTATCAAGAACTAGTAATTCAGATAAATTATATCCTAAACTTTGGAATATTCAATTCGCTTTAATTCTACAAATATTCGAAAGGCTAGATAAATTAGAAAATAAGTTAGAAAAATTAAGTACTAAAATAGACACAGTATCTCAAGTGATTAAAGGAGATTTACAAGATAGTATAGAAGAAAGATTATCAAATTTAGCACTAGAAGAATCTGAAAAACCTAAAAAAGAACCTAAAAAATATATATACTGGTAAAAAATGATGAGATCATTTAGTGGTACTAGTAGAACTATAAGTGAATCAAGTAATAAAGAAAAAGAGAAAGGAAAAATAAGTAATACTTTCACTAAACGAATGTTTAGAGGATCAGGAAGTCAAAGCTCAGCTAGAGAAGTAGAATTAGAAGAGATAATAGACGTAGAAGAAAATCTTAATTTATATAATAACAAGGGAATAGATAAGTTAAAACCTAAAACATTATACAAAGTAGGAAAAATGGATTTTAACACACATTTAATCAAGAAATTTAGAGAAAAAGAAGTAAAAGTTACAACAAATGCTGAAAATATAAGCTTAGTTAGCCCGGAATGTATAAAACAATTAAAACAATTAAAGCAAAAGTATATACATTTAGGATTAATTATTGTAGGAATAAAAGGATTAACTAGAAAAGGAACCGGTGGAAAGGTTTTAGTTTTATTATTAGATAAAAGTTGGTCTGATGCTAGGAGAGCAGTATTTGCTAGTATGGAAATAGATATGACTAATAATGTAGGAATATTTTATGTAGCTCCGAACATGATGAAAAGTATTAAAGATATTAATAAAATTACTATAGGATTACAAACTAGAGGATATGAAACATATGATGGTAACAACTTAGTAGTTTCTATAGCATTTTTAGGAAGAGTAACCAATAATAGTTTTCCTCAATATAAAATTAATATAGATGGGATAATTGATGGATTAGCCTCAGTAGGAGTAAAAATGATTAAACCTTTAAATATTGATAATAACGATTTAAATGGAGAAGAATGGGAATTAACCAAACATTTAGAAGAAAATGAGACTGTCAAAGTTCCAGGAGAAAGTGTAATGTATACAAACAGTAGAGGTCAAACTTCTATTAGATTTCTTAATTACCAAAAACAAAATCCCAAAGAAAATTTAGAAGATCTAGAAGAAGAAACTGATAATGAAACTGAAACAAGCTACATGAATATTATAGAAGAAGAAGAAGTTAGAATAACTAGTAGATTTGCAAATTGGGAAATATTATCTGATATAGAAAGCGAAGAAGATGAAGAGGAAGAAAATATAGAAGAAATAGATGAAGAGATTAGACAATTAGAAAGTCAGCTCAAAAATGATTATAGACCAAAAAATATGGAAGAAATATTAAGAAAAAATTTTGAGATAAATAATTTAAGAGAATTAGTAGACGAAATGTATTTTGAAGCAATGAATTTAGATATCAATTTAGAATCAGCTGAAGAAGAATTTAAACAATATTATAATATTGATTTAGTAGATGATATATGTTCAGGAAAAATAGAATTTGAAAAATTCTTTAAAAATAAAGAGAAAGGTAATAACGAAGTAGCTTTTATGGCAGATAGTCAAGCAAGTACTAGTAGTAATATAGGAAAAAGAACTAGAGTAGAACCAGATTATAGTGAAGTTCCAGCTAGAAATGTAGAAATGAGTGGTAGACCAGAATGGAAAAGTCCCACATATGAATATGGATCAACCCAGCCAAATAAATATATAGGATCAAGACAACCCATAGGAAAAACCATGAGTGGAACCATGTTAGTAATTGAATTAGGAAGTCCACAAATGTGGCCAGAAGAAATAAATATATGGGAACAATGTGTAGTAAGACATTGGGAAATAAATAAAAAAGCAGATATGGATATGTTTAATTTTTTAGAAACCTGTTTAGGACCTACAGCATTATCTATCTGGCAAAGCAAGAAGAAGAAAGATCCTAATAGAATTAATGAAATAAAGGCCTTAGGAAATAATCCTTATAATTTTACTAGTTTTATTAGAACATTAATAATAGGTATAGATCCAGGAAGAGAAAATACATTCATACAAGATACAGCACTTAGAAACCTAGAACAACTCACTATAACAGATATGAAATATATTATACCTTTTAGTCAAGATTTTACAAGATTAATAGGAGAAGCTAATAAAGCATTTGATGAAGAATTATGTAATAGGTATTTTACGAAATTACCCCAAGATTTAGGAAAAAGAATACATGAAGAATGGATAAAAACTAATGGCAATCTTACAGGATTAGGTATAGGACCTAGAGTACAATATACTTTCTTTAAACTTCAGGAATGGTGTAAAGAAGAATTTATTAGAGAACAAATTAGAAAGCAATCTTATGAGTTTTGTCGAAAAGCTATATACACCCCACAACAATATGGACAGAAGAATTACTTTAAGCCAAAACGCAAAATATTAAGGAAATCAAATAAACCAAAATCTAGTTTTAGACAATATAGGCAAGGAAGAAAGCCACCTAATTATGTTAAAAAGCCATCAACAAGAAAATGCACATGTTATATTTGTGGAGATCCTAAACATTTAGCTAATAGATGTCCGAAAAGACAATTTAATATGGAAAGAGCAGCCATAGCAGAACAATTAGATGAAGACGTAGTAAGTATAGATGGTAATGAAAGTGATAATGAAAGCATATTTAGTATAGTAAGTGAAGAAGGACCAGAAATTCCTAATATAATAGAATATACCTATATGAATAATTCATGTGAACATAAATATATAAATGGAAAAGGAACTATGAGTGTAGCCTGTAGTATTTGTAGATTATATCCTGATATGCATTTAAGATATCAATGCAATATATGTTTTGACGAAATTTGTTTTATTTGTGCTAAAGACGCATATAATATAGAAACAGATGTATCGCCTAAACCTAGTAAAAAACTAGAATCTATAGAAGTTCTAAGCCATAAAATAGAAAATTTAGATTTAAGAATACAATTAATAGAATTAAAATTAAAAAATAATGAAAACATAAGTAGTAATCAAAATAAAGGAAAAGGTGTAATTATAGAAGAACTTGATGAAATTAATCAACAATTAGAAGAAACTCATTTACAAAATACAGCGTATGAACCCCAACTACAAGTACCCTATACTAGTAGTCTAATACTTTTAGATTGTCGAATATGGTGTAATCAAGAAAAATATATTGAAACTAAAGCCATTTTAGATACAGGAAGTACAAAAAGCATGCTTAGCGCTAGTCTTGTGCCGAAAGAATTTGTAACACAATTAAGTTATACTGTTACTAGTAGAACTGCAGAAAATAGATTAATGAGAATAACAAAAGAGTTAATTAACATAGGAATACAATTTAAAGATTTTTCAGGAAATTATAGTAGCAAATATACATTAGGACAAGTCCTTATAGCACCAGAAACCATAAATAGCCACGAATTCCTTTTAGGGTTAAACTTCATTTGTGCATTAAATGGTAGTATTTTAATAGGAAAAAATTATATTACTATTAGCAAACATAATTATACTTTTCCAACTAATAGATACATTAAACAATCAGAGTTGACTGCGAAGCGTGGTGGACATGGTAATAATGAACTCGATTTTTTCAAAGAATTAGAACAAAATAATATAGAATCTGAAACTATAGATATCCTATTAGATGAAGAAATTAGAGATATAGGAAAGGGATTAGAAGTTTTAAACCTAGAAAATGAAAGAATTTTGCATAAATTAGAAATGTTAGGATTTATAGGAGATGATTTAGCTAAAAACAAAGTAAACTATACTTTTAAACTAAACATATTAAACCCAGATATAGTGATAAGAACAGCAGCTATAGAATATACTCCTGAAGATATAAAAGAATTCAAAACACAAATAAAAGAAATGTTGGAAATCGGTGTTATAAGAAGAAGTGATAGTCCTCATAGATCAGCAGCCTTTATAGTAAGAAATAATGCAGAAATAAAAAGAGGAAAACCTAGAATAGTATATAATTATAAGAGACTTAATGATAATACAGAAGATGATGCTTATAGAATACCTAATAAAGATGAGTTAATTAATCTTATACAAAATAAAAAGATATTTTCAAAATTTGATTTAAAAAGCGGATATAATCAAATTAAAATGGTAGAAGAAGACAAAAAATGGACAGCTTTCAGCTGTAGTGAAGGACATTTCGAGTGGAATGTTCTATCTTTTGGTTTAAAAAATGCTCCAGCAATATTTCAAAGATTTATGGATAGTATATTTAAACATTTAGATTTCTGTTTAGTATATATAGATGACATTTTAGTAGCTTCTGAAACTTTTAAGCAACATCAAGATCATTTAAAACAAGTGTTTAATTTAATAGAAGAAAACGGAATAGTAGTATCTAAAAAGAAAATGGAACTTTTTAAGAGAAAAATAAGCTTTTTAGGTTTAGAAATAGGAAACGGACAAATTAAATTACAACCTCATATAGCTCAAAAAATTCTAGATTTCCCAGATAAATTAGAAAACTTAAAACAAATACAAGCGTTTTTAGGAATATTAAACTACTCTAGAAAATTTATTCCTAAACTTAGTAAATTAGTCGGACCATTATATAAGAAAACAGGAAAATCAGGTCAAAGACATTTTAATCAGGAAGATATTAACTTAGTCAGAAAAATTAAAGAAGTTGTTAAAGATTTAAAACCTTTAGAATTACCCTTAAGTACTGATTATGTCATAATAGAAGTAGATAGCTCTATAGAAGGATGGGGAGCAATATTAAAATGTAAACCTCATAAATTTTCTCCAAAAAATGAAGAAAAAATATCAGCTTATTCCAGTGGTAATTTTAATAAAACAGGAAGTAATTGGACTAGCCTAGATTATGAAATAGCAGGGATAGTTAAAGCAATAGACCATTTTAGACTATATTTAAATAAACCTTTTACCATTAGAACGGATTGTGAAGCTGTAGTTAGATTTATAAAAAACGAAAATTCTAGAAAACAAAATAATAAAAGATGGTTAAATTTTAGAAATGCAATAGAAGGTAACGGATATAAAGTAGATTTTGAACATATTAAAGGATCAAACAATAGCATAGCAGATTTATTAAGCAGGCAATTAACTTTAATTTTGGGAAACAGATCATGGCTTCCAACGACCAAGACAACCAACAAACAAGACCTCCCTCTGCAACTTACAACCAAATAGTCCGAAGACCAGCTTTCAGGCCTAATTTTCAACAAACTAGCCAGAATAGACCAGCATTCACAATAGAAACTCAGTTATTTAATCCAGCCACTCAAAAAGTTTTTAAAACCTTTGGCAAAATAGCACTTCCAGTTAGACATAATTTCAAGCTCCCAAAAGATACCCCTCATATAACTGAAGAACAGAGTATCTTACTCAATGCTCTATGGGAAGCTCATCCTTCAGCCGGCAAATTAACAGCACTAAATGCACTTTGTTATTACTTTGAAAAGGAAAACAAAAATTTTCCATTAGACGAAGCAGCAGTGTATCTTGTTATTAGAGGAGAACCAGTGGGAATTTTTGAAGATTATCAACGAGCAATACAAAGCATTCAGAAGGTAGCAAAGGGATACTTGGAGCCCTTTAAACATTTTCATGAAGCAGTAACAGCAGCAAGAAGAATTTTAGGCCCAAATTTTTACATACAGCCTAATGCCGAAAATGCAAAGCCCAAAATACTTTCAAAGGGAAAGAGACCCATAAACCCAGATGTAGAAGCACTCGAAGATGACTTAGAGACTATAACTAAACAATTTACCAACCTTAACAAATTTTATCAAGACCTTTTAGCCCAGCATCAAAAGTTATCAGCCCATGTAATAAACCCCAGACAAAATGATGTTCCTAAGGAGATCAAAAATAAATCCTACCAATTTTTGTCTGTTCGAACTTTTTTTAACCCGTGCCAAACAGTTCTAGCTTTACCTGAAGAAATTCAGAGTATCATTTGGCAAAAAAGCAGAAGATAGCTTTTACAAGAGAATGTTAAAAGTAGCCCAAATTATTATCAATCAGCAGATAGAAGGAATAATTTCAAAGACTCGCCTACTACAATGGAAGGGAGAACCTATTCGCCACGAAGGATCATTAAAATTCTACACCCTAAAATATTTTTCATGGCCTAATGTTCATATAGATGCATCAGTTTTTAGAGAAGGATGGATAGATGAAGAATTTATCAGCGTTCAAAGGTTATTAGACTATGGTTTCATAGCCAAAATATTTGTATCAGATCCAGTACAAGTGACTCATATAGGTCGACATATTTCAGACGCTGTCAATTTTATATTCGAGCAACAAGCAGCAGAAAGTGTCAAGATTGACATAGTATCTCTACCTCCAATTTGGAACACTACAGGAATAGAAATAGGACATTCATTCTTTTCGATAACAGAGAATTATGAAAAATGGGAACCAATGTCAACATTGTGGAATTGTCCTGAAGCCATAAATCCTTTAGCCAATATAGAAGAGCTCAAATTAGCTTTGGAAATACGGAGGAAAACGCAGCGACAATATATGATGCCCAATTCAGATTCAGACCTCAAGCTTATTTTCCAGGCAATTCATCATAGCATATTTATTCCTGCCAAGAACAGATGCAAGATTCGCCTTACTACTCTAGGAAAAAGAGCAATGACAAGTGTAGAATACCCACCAAGATATAATCCTGATATGTATAATCCGGATTCAGAATATAATCCAGATCTAGAAGGAACCAGTCGAGAAACATACTAGAAGACAAAAGCTTCAACAGTTCAGCAATAATGTTTAGCAGCACCAATAATTCAGCTACAAGACAAACTTCAAGAGACAACATTCAAAGATTCAGCAAAATAATGCATCTCCCAGACAAAAGCCATAAATGTATCAGCAGCAAGGACAATAATTTGCAGCAATAATTCAGCTATCAAACAAGGCACTGAATTCAAAGCAACAATCTTTAATAATTTCAGCAACTTTTGTACTGTTCACTATTGCCACCTATGTACTTTTTTACTATTAAGATACTGTTTGTAATAATGGCAGTTCGGATGCCAAATCTCTCTTCAAATTGTTGTAATTTCTTTCATGTCCGAGGCCTATATAAGGACCTCATTACTCATATTGTAAACTCGCACCTTGACATTCTCCAACCCACACTTCTTGGTTGCTAGAGAATCTCTCATCTTTTCTTGTAATAAAATATCTTCTTTGTGTGCAATAATATCTTGTAAGTTTTTATATGTTTTATAATGCATAGTGAGTAAACTCCCCCAGGGACGGGATTCCCCTACTATTTAAAAATGTTATAACTCTCTCGTGGTCAAAAAATACCAAAAACATTAAAAATGCTCAAAATGATGATGAACAATAATAACATTCTACTGTTTCATCTTCTCAAAAATATGTTTCCGCTGTACAAATTATTGTTTTCAATAATATCTGATACTGCTTTGGGAAGATTTTGTTTACCGTCTCGGTGTTACTGGTCGGGAGACAAAATGTGCGGGATAATTCCCCCCAGTGTGCAAGCAAAATGGTATCAGAGCTTGAGTATTCTGAATATGCTCTGTGGTCGCAGTTTTATCTGATCTTCCACATCAGAAAGGTTTTCTCGAGCTATTTATCAAAACAAGGTTACTGAGTTTTAAAATTGTAAAATGAATTAAGTTTATAAGTTTAATTTCAAAAGAGTAAGACAGGTACTTCATTTCTGTCCAACGTAAGTCTTCGTTGATGAAGCAACCGGATTTTCGGAGCAACCCTCTTACTTGAGAATGATAAAATGTGAATTTTAATTCATAATCTAAAAAGTGAACAGTAATCTTATTTAATTTATGTAATTATTTGATTAATAGCTGTAATTACTTTATTTAATGACGTTTTTCATATATTAGGGATTAAATAAATCAAATTTAAATATTAAAGGACCAAAGGAATTATTCTTAAGAATAAGGGACTTGATTTGTAAATCCTTAAAAATGCAACAGTATAAAGGGGTAATAAAGGCGTTACTATTCAGGGATAATTTGGACATTTTCAACCTATTTAGCTGCAAAAAATAAAAGAAAAAGAAAATCAGACATAAGGGTCCAATATTGCAACCCCTCTGCAATTGAGGTCTAAAATTGCCATCGTCCCTGTGGGACCCACTCAATTGAAAGTTCTAAAATACCCTTACTAACTCATTTGTTTTAAATTAAAAGAATATTCATTCAAGTGAATGTTCTAAATTGCCCTTACTAACAAAATTGTATCAAAAGAAAAGATAAATTAGTGATTTATGAAATGTCTAAAATATCCTTACATTCAATTAAATTAATAAAAATAAAAGCAAAATCATCTATTTTCCTAAATTAATAAAAATAAAAGCAAAATCATCTATTTTCCCTCCCATTCCCGCCGCCGCGTTGCTGAGGGCTGAAGTGCTGAGTTTCTGCTGAAGCATATTTCCCCCAATTCAGTCCAAATTTAGGGTTCTTGCTTGGCCCAAATCTTTTTCCCCAATTGATTCGAAATCATGTACAATTGTTCCCTGATTGATATTAACCAAAGAAAACTTGCGACATTGTTTTCATCGACTTCGGAAGACGATTGTTTGTAGTTGTTCGAGGTGCATTTGGAGTTTAATCCACCCGAATTCTTGGTAATTATTTCAATTTCGTTTTTCATGAGTTTTTTGAACCAATTTCGGCTTCTTCTTGTTCATGATTGTGAATGTGTGTAGGATTGTATTTTGTGGTTGATTTCGAAGAATAATTCTGCTGTTGTGCGGTAGGCAATGTAATTGTCATGTGGGCAATGTAGAGAGGTTGAAGAATCCTCGTTAAATAATAGGAATAGCCCTCTCTGTATAGGGAAGTTAATGGTAGTGGTGTATAATTGAATCATAAATAGTTTTGAAAATAGCCCTCGTTAAAAGGAATATCCTTCTATATACTGGTGGTGCATAGTTCGATCATCAATAGTTTCAATAGCAGTAATTTTTTTGTTATTGTTCATTTTAGGAAAATGTCAGACTATTTGTTGTACTACCGATACGATGGAGAGTGGCAGAAGAAAGACGGAGAATTAGGAGCATATGAATGGATTTCAAGGAATAATTATGAAATGCACAATGCAATAATCGGAGAAGAGGGAGATGATCTTAACGCGATTACATTTTCAAAGCTTCAGGATTTCATATTTGAAAAGGCTCCTTTTAACCGGAATGACTTTGAAATCAAATTGAGTTATACGCCTTTGTCCTGTAAAGGTTTAAACCCTAAATATATTTTGACCGATTTTGATGTAAAATGTTATCTTATGGACCAATGTCGTGTATCCAAGTGTAGAAGCATTCTCCATGTTGAGCTTGTTAAGAAGAGGGTTCCTGTTGAACACAATTGGTTTGATGATGGTAATGGTGTTGATATAGATGGAGTGGATTCTGATAGTGAGGACTCAGGTTCTTATGTGGATGTGGATGTGAATGTGGTTGACGACTATACATCTGCCCCAGGTAGGCCGGCTTTTGTTTTAGATAAGCCGATGTCTCCGCCCATATCTATGGCCTCTTCCCCAACTCCTATCAAACAAAATCCTCCAAGCAATGAAAATTTAGAATCAACTCCCGTTTCGACTCCAAATGTTGAAAATGTCCAATCTACTCCTGCCGCTCCCTCAAGTCCAATACATGCTTCCAGTTCACCTTTCTATTTCTCAAGGGATGACTCAAGTCCAATACATGCTTCCAGTACACCTCTTTGTTTCTCAAGGGAAGACTCAATTCCAATTCTTCGAGCTACGGTTAGTGAACCTATTCCTGGTGAGGTTGTTGAGACCTATAGTTTTGAGGATGGTATAGATCTGCCTATTGGACATGAATTCAGAAGCAAAGATGAGGTGCTCGACGTGGTTTTGAATGCTTCGTTGAAAGCAACTTTCAATTTTAAAAGATCTAAGTCAAACACAAAGATATTCTCTTTTAAGTGTAGGGATCCGGAATGCAAGTGGAGATTGCGTGCTGGAAAGACCGGAGGGTTAGATGTTTTCTCCTTGCGCATTCATAGTAAGATCCATACATGCTCACCTTCAGTGGGGTTTAAAGCAGAAAAAAGTAGCGCATCGCAGGTTTGTAACATGTTGTTAAAGACTTTCCCATGTCAGTATGATACACCGTCGCCAAAGACAATAGTTCAAATGATGGTAAATCAGGGCCTTCATATTTCTTACTCCAAAGCCCTGCGGGGTAAACATCTAGCGAGAAGTACTATCAGGGGTGACCCGGAGGAAAGTTATGCTTTTCTTCCGAGTTATTTGTATATGCTGAAGAAGGTGAATCCCGGTACAGTTACTGACATATGTACAGATGTGGATGGCAAGTTTGTGTCTTTGTTCTTTGCATTGGGAGCATGCATCGAAGGATTTAAGGCCATGAGGAAGGTAATCGTTATTGATGGCACGCATTTAAAGACCAAGTATAAAGGTGTATTATTAGTTTGTACTGCACAAGACGGCAACAAACATCAATATCCTCTCGCTTTTGGTGTAGTTAAAAATGAATGCGATGCATCCTGGTCTTGGTTCTTGGACAAGCTTAGCGAGGTGATACCCGATTCTGAAGATTTGGTCATCATTTCAGATAGAAACGGAAGCATCATAAATACAGTTCCGATAGTGTATCCCAAGGCTTCACATGGATTCTGTGCTTATCATATTTCTCAAAATATTAGGACTCGTGTTAATACCGGCAGGGGTAAACAGAAAAATGAACATCGCGAAAGCGTGTTGGGGAAGTTCACGGCTTGTGCTGAAGCATACACTGTTCAAGAGTTCGGAAAATGTTTTGATGACCTAACAAGAAGGCAACCTCGTACATGCATCAAGTTTCACGAGTATATGCAAGATCTACTCCTTATAAAGGAGCGTTGGGCCAGGTGCTACTTTGAATGTTCACGATACAACATTTTGACTTCCAACGGAGTTGAGTCCATTAATGCTGCCTTGGTTGGTGCTCGATCATTTCCGCTGATTCTTTTGATGGATGAGATTGTGAACTTGATATGTCGGTGGTTCAATAAGCACCGCAACGAATCTTGTGAGGGTGGATCGTCACAATTCCTAACTCCAGAAGCGGAAAGCACATTGCATGCAAGGAAACGCGAGTGCCAGTTCTATATAGCTAAAGAACTTAATAAGTTTGCTGGTGAGTATATGGTCAATCGCACGGGGGCTTTGGATCAGGAAGAAATTTTCTTTGTTGACCTCCAGAAGAAAAAATGTAGTTGCCGAGTTTTCGACATTGACCATCTCCCTTGTGAGCACGCGCTTGCTGCATTTTCTGGTGATGACGCAGAATTGGTCTCTTTATGCTCGAAGTACTACTTGAAGGAATTATGGGCATTGGCGTATTCCCGAACCATATACCCCGTTCCTAATCAATCCACTTGGATCATACCTGATGAAGTAAAGGCCATTCGGGTGGTACCTCCGGACTACACGAAAAGGCCTGGAGTGCCTCAGTCTGTTAGAATGGAGGCAGGTGGACAGAAGGTTCGGAAGAAGTCAAAGAGACAAAAAGATCCAAGAAAGTTCTAAATAAACTGAGCTATGGAGAGATAGAGATGTATGATTTTTTATTTCCTTATGTTTTAATAATTTGATTAATAGTTGGTGTAAAACCAGGATGGATTAATCAATGATTGTTTCTCCAATCCAACTGGTGGGAACTATAATGTTATATTTTTTCAATCATATAATGTTGTGTTTTTTCAATCATATAAGCTTGTACTGAATAAAATAGCAAGCTTGCTTTAAATTAGGTTTGGTTTTTTTTTTTGTGTGCTTAATTTCTGGCTATTCATTTTTGTGCTTTAAATGCTCGTTTGCATGTGTCTTGATGTTGAACTGTTAAATTGGAGATTTTTTGCAACAAGTTATGGTGATGCGGGGAAGCATGTGGCAGAATTAGGCAGGCGAATCTGAATAATCTGAACAATATATATACATATAAAATACTGGTGACATACAACTAATCAACTATATACAAAATCCAGGAAAGAACAGTACTGATTTTACACTCAAATACTGGACTGATGAATGATCAGTCCAACTGATAGACCAGCCACAAATATGAAAATTGCAAGCAGAATCAAGACAACGATTATGAAACAACACATTAGGGAGAACCCCCTACTAGTTAGGCTGAATTCAGTTTGCAGCGGCTTGCCAAATCTAACAGTCATACATATATTCTTTTCCGTTGACCGGTCAATGGCTGAATCAAAGCTCGGGCAAGCAGTGGCGGAACCCTTGTCCTTACTAGACGAAGCACCTTGCTCTGTCTGCGTTGGGCGGACGTTATTGTCCATAAAACTTGGCTGTGGTATATGAGGATTTTCGTCATGGTATTCATCGCACCAAAGATAACAATCTGTATGTCTTTTCCAGCCGGGACATCGATAAAAGTAGCGGCCTGGATTTTTTGTATCCGGTCCGGCACGGTGAATAATCATTCTGCCTCGCCCGCACTTACAAGTAGGTGACCAAGATCCCTCCATGATTCAGTAATTTGATACCGAGACGAGATAGGAGAGGGAGAGAGACGAGAGAGACAGTAAATAGTGAAGAGGGAAGAGAAGAGAGAGAGAGAGAGAGGGGAAGTGGAGAGAGAGGGATATTGTGGAAAATGGAATGTTGGATCTGGATATTGGATAATGAATAATAGGAATAATATAGATGCTGGGAATAATATAAGAAACTTGCTTTTCTTCTTTTCCCGCGTTTTTATTCAAACTTTTTCGGATTTCCCGCCTTCACCATTCTTCCTAGTATACTGAATATACCGGATAACCATTCGTCCGGTATATCTATCATTCTGCCTAGTATACTGCATATACCGGATCAATATTCGTCCGGTATACCTATTCTTTTTGGACCTATTAAATTAAATTCTTATTGCAGCTGAACCTATAAATATATCCTAAACACTAATTTAAATTAAATTCTTATTGCATCAACCAATCATATGTGAATTGGCGATGGATTCACTTCCAATTGTTTTTCCAATCTGCCTAGTATACTAAGTACAACATATAAACATGTTATTACTAGGCATGGGAAACTATTAACATTAATTAGTCGTAGAAGCATATATGAAATACATCAATTGTTCCACATTCAAATATGCATTGTTGCACACGGTATATTTTAATAAAACATCACAAAATTTAGGTTCACATTACCTCTGATCGATACCCTAAACCCTAAAACTCGATACCCTAAACCATGTGTATTGCTGCCGCCAATTGTGGTGTAATCCATTCCCATATTATTATTTGAAGCAATTTTAATGTTTTAGCTCTGTCCTATTTCAACCAATCATATGTGAATTGGCGATGGATTCACTTCCAATTGTTTTTCCAATCTGCATAGTATACTGCATATACCGGATCAATATTCGTCCGGTACACCTATCATTCTGCCTAGTATACTGAATATACCGGATAACCATTCGTCCGGTATATCTATCATTCTGCCTAGTATACTGCATATACCGGATCAATATTCGTCCGGTATACCTATTCTTTTTGGACCTATTAAATTCAATTCTTATTGCAGCTGAACCTATAAATATATCCTAAACACTAATTTAAATTAAATTCTTATTGCATCAACCAATCATATGTGAATTGGCGATGGATTCACTTCCAATTGTTTTTCCAATCTGCCTAGTATACTAAGTACAACATATAAACATGTTATTACTAGGCATGGGAAACTATTAACATTAATTAGTCGTAGAAGCATATATGAAATACATCAATTGTTCCACATTCAAATATGCATTGTTGCACACGGTATATTTTAATAAAACATCAGCGATGGATTCACTCCAATTGTTTTTCCAATCTGCATAGTATACGGCATATACCGGATCAATATTCGTCCGGTATACCTATCATTCTGCCTAGTACACTGAATATACTGGATAACCATTCGTCCGGTATATCTATCATTCTGCCTAGTATACTGAATATACCGGATCAATATTCGTTCGGTATACCTATTCTTTTTGGACCGGTATACCCATTCGTCCGGTATAGCTACCCTGAATGCCCAGTATATGCGTATACCGGATCAATATTCGGATAGTATACCTATCACTCTGTCCGGTATACTGAATATACTAGATAACCATTCTATCGGTATATCTATCATTCTGCTTTGTATACGGGTTATACCGGTTCAATATTTATCCGGTATAACTACCATTCTGGATACTGGATAGCAATATTCTACCATCAAATGAATGTCAAATTGGGTATACAATAGCAATATTTTCAGTATATATATTACATAAACGAGAAACGAAGCCGTACATTTTCCGATAATCTTGGAAACAACCTTATCGTCCTAATTTTTGCTGACATATATGTCGGTCAGCAGCAAAAACATTGTTGCACACAATATTTACCCATTGCAACTGAAATGCGTGCAATAACACGTGCATAACGTAGCTCATCTCGGATTCAGTGCCCGTGAAATTTGTTACGTTCACCACCTCCAAATTGTCCAATCCCAACTCACCCAAATTCCACTCTTGTACATATTGACCAACCGTTGTGGGATTGTTTACCAACATGTCACTCGGCTACAAAACAGGTAAAAACAGAAACCATTTTATTGACGGAATATCCGATATCAAAGTGTTAATTAACCATGTTATAATCAACAAATCATAAAATGTAGAATATTACCATCAAATTAATTGAAAATGTTTCCAAGTTCGGACATCTACTAATCATCACCAGTGTCATTGCGAGATGATCGATCTTGTTCAAACATGTCATATTTAAGCTGAACATGTCGACAAAATAACAAGACGACACACGACGATGTAGACCAGCCACGCTGGCCAAAACCTACCAAAGTACCGAAAACGTAAAATCAACAACAATTTCATAGATTTAATGCACACAGATATCAAAATCAATGAGAGGTATACCTGTCCGAAAACCATCGACACATGAGCGTCATTGGTAAGGAATAATTCTTTAACCATTTTAACAACCTCTCGATGGAAAAGGTTATCAGTGCAATTGCTTTCAAAGTCCATGGCATCACCACGTAATATCCATTTGAAGGTACGAGCTCTGGACACTTGCATATGCCCCGACACACCCTGATTTTGGGTCATTAAAATAACCAACGAATCTAAATTTGGGATCGATAGCCGAGTGTTGATATTGCTCTGGCCTTGGTTGAAAGCCATTTTTATTATTTTCAAACAGGGAAAATTACCCAAAAATTCATGAATATTTTCAAAATCACAACTAAGTAGTTGCAACTCCTCTAATGTGGGAAACCATTTTGAATTCTTAAGGCCAAACCTATTGTCAATCATTACTACACGCTTCAATACTAATTTTTTCAAATTTGGCAATAAGATTCCATCCTCCCACATAATAACATACTTAGGCAGGGATAGTTTGAGATCAACAACAGTGTGTGAGTAAAATAGGGTGCTAGGGAGAGAGTTTAATAAACGACCAACTACTTTGAGTTTTCGAACATGGTGATCAACACCAAATAATACCCAATCTTCCCTAATACGGTCGCCACCTCCCTCCCCCCTACCAAAATCAAGTATCAAAGTATGAACAACACTATTGTTATGTTGTTCAATCGTGCGATTAACAAAATCTGAAAAATCTAACCCTCTATACAAAAACATATTATGATGTAAAAAAGCGCCATGATTGAACTCTAGTTTAGGGATTGAGTACCAAAGATGTTGGAAATGTTTTGATATAAATCCCAACCTTGATGCCTCCACCACTGATTGTTTTGATAGCCGATCCATAATGTGAAAAATCACATCAGGAGAAAGCACACTTAATCTATCTTCAATATCCATGGTAGATTTCCTAAATAAATAAAGGTAGAAAGTGATAGTGAGTGAAGCTTCGGGTGACTGAGAGTGAGTGAAGCTTCGAATGAGTGAAAAATGATGGGTAAAATAAGTGAGGAAGGAAGAAAGGTAGAAAGTGAGAGAGAGTGAAGCTTCGGATGAGTGCACAGAGAAGAGAGATGGTGAAAATGTTTTGATAAAGGGAGGCTACACGGATTTCATAAGTGAGGAGAGGAAGGGGAAACCGCAGGGGGCAGGGGGGAAGGAGTTTAATAAATAAATTAACCTCTCCTCTAACAGCTGTCAAAAACTGAAGCATACACTAATATGGTGGGAGGGTGAACGTGTGCTGTGAGGCGTTCAAACTTCTTCTCACCCAAACGAATGTGATAACTTCCCCACATTTATTATACTGTTTTGAATGACCACTAGTATAGCTAGTATAACTATTATACTACCATGTATTGAATAAATAGATGGGATGGATGGGATTGAGAACAACCCACTTCAATAATGCATTAAATTTCATCTTACTTTTTTACCAAACAAAAAAATCTATCCACTAATGGCCAATAAGTTTTTAAATACCGTCCAAGAAAATCTATCACACTAATGCTAAATGTGAATTACAAGTTAACAAAAATATAGTACAAACCAATAAATTTTAAGGAATATACTAGTTATACTTGGTACCAATCTGGCCCGTATACGGATAATACTAGTTATACTGCATGCCAATCTGATACAATACATTAAAAGTATCTACAAGTTAATAGCAATTTCATTGTTCATCAATCTACTCTCAAGTTCAAAATCTCCTTAACTACCCTCTGCCTAAAATATGACATGTCAGCCTGTCCAAAACAAAGACCAATGTCAGCCGAACTACTACAAAAGTCGGCGTACTTGATCATGAACATTCCACAGTCGTAGTTATTTTCCTGTCGAGGAAGGTTCTTGGTGTACTCGTGATTCCACAAACTCAGATCAATGGTTTCTCCACTCTTCTGCTTCACCTCATCAACAAAATACATAGCAAGAAATTTCAAAACTTCTTCATCCTGTCCACCATCAGAATCAAGATATTGGAGCTTTTGTTCCTTTTTGTTGATAATAGCTAAACACCAATGATCGGGTTTGTGAATAGGCACAAAAAAATTTTCACAATCAAGGAGGTGATATCCCAGATTGGTCGGGGTGGTCCAATCCTCGACAGTTTTGAAATCATATACGCCATTACGAACCAAAGCGGTGTAAAAGAAAGTGTTAAAATAGTGGCACTTTAAAAATTTGGATGGCTCCCTCCTCTCTCTTTCTTTCAACAATTGAAAATACACATTAATCACATCAGAGTTGAGCCAACCTCTTGCCAGAAAACATCGTAACTGTTCGCCGGTAATCTGAATATTAGAGTGAGTCACCAACACTTTTTCAGAACTTGAACGGGTCAAGGCTTCAGAAACAACATCTTTTTCTTCTGGAGTAAGAGGCACAAAAAAATCCCCAGCCAAATCATTCTCCGCCGGTTCTGTACCAGTATTTGGGCCCGACTCCACCTGGGGTTCGGAAAAACATGTTAAACAAAAAGATGAATTCACACAGTGGAATATTATCAAAAACAAATACTAATACTAATACAAGTACTAGTACTAACAGAAATACTAATACTAAATAAAATTACTAATACTAATATTGTATACAAATACAGTACACATAATACTATAAACAAACACAGTGCAACAAATACAATATTACAAATACTAATACTAATACAAGTACTAGTACTAACAAAAATAAAAATACTGAATAACATTACTAATATTGTATACCAACACAGTTCCCGTAGTACTACAAACAAACACAGTCATCAAACCAAACCAACTAATAAAACCATTACACATAATGCCATATTACATCTTACGTACTTTCTTCTTCTTTTTCTTCCTTGCATCCGGATTGGTAAATGGAGATTTTTGGTACTTGGATTTCTTTGCCATCCTCTTCAAATAAAACTCAGATTCTTCTTGTACAACTACATCTACGATGGGATCAGGACCTACAACCACTCCACCATGATTAAAAAGACCATGGCTAAACCATCAACTTTATCCTCACCAAGTCCTTCACCTGCATCCCCACCAATTCCTTCATCCACATCCTCAACAACAAAATCATCCTTATCACCACCGACCCCTTCATCCTCACCAAGAACCCCATCATCATCATCCTCATCACCTCCAACCTTTGTTGAAAGGTCTTTTAACACACTTTCAACCTTTTCTAACCTTTCACTCATACCAATACTGTTTTGTGATAACAAATCAATCTTTTGTGATAACAAATCACCCTTTGCTATTAACTCACGAAGGACTTTCATAACCATATCATTGGTATTCATGGGAATGGATGAAACACCAGGAACACTGTCCTGTGCAACTTTGCCTGCCTCACATTCAACATTTTCCTTTTCAGGTCTTCTACCTTCATCGTCGATTATGGTTGCAATTTTACTCACTGGAAGAATGGAATGTCGAGATTCCAAATCTAATCGGAAAATGTCATCAAATACAATTCTACCTCCTTTCTCGAGTATTTCAGTCCATAATTTCGTGGTGGGGTCATGGACCTTGCTGTTGGCATGATCAAAAGGAGCAAAGCTTTGCATGTGGTCTGTTGCCAGTTCCTCCGGCGTGGCTTGAAGTAGGCTTTTAATATCCTATCAAACAAATAAACAAATAAATATAATAGAATTAATACAATTCATTATAAAAGGCGAAGATTGATACGCAAATAACAAAATTTATAAGGTTTGAGATTTTAACATTTCAAATTGGCAATGAAAATACTAACCTGGGTGTTTCCAACCAACATAAGAATTTGAGACAAGGTGGGATATTGTCTCTTGTGAAGAAGTTTAGTGGTCCACTTGCACATTCTCGGCAATTGTCCGCGCATATTCTCCCTCAACCGCCCAATCATTGGTGAGAGTACGGGTATACACTCGAAAGGAAGAAGCTAACATAGGAACAAAAAAGATATTATCAAATATTCACATAACAGTAAGTCGACAATTAACAATGAAACATAAAAACCAAATTTACCATAAGTGGGAGAACAAAACAACGAAAGTTGCACTGTGGATTTGCCGCAACCAATTTTTTCTTCAAGTCCAAGGTTTTCAATTGGTCCATCATAACAGAATAAGAAAGCCTACCCCATGGATAAGTTTTCGCAAACTCAAGGTCATCAACAATTGCAAGAAGACGGGAGTCAATTGGTGAATCATCATGTGGCGGGATAAAAAAAACAGAAACCAACAAATACAATAACGCAAGCTTTAACTTGTCGGATGGAAGGATCTCTAATGTTTTGTCACTGGAACTACTCGCCACCTTCTTCGCAGCCTTCTTCAAAGACTTTCGACGAGTTCTAGAACGGTCTACTTCTCCACAGATCACACACTTCTTAAGTTGTTCCCTAAGAATTTTAACGGTGGCTTTAGGGCTAAGGTATCTACGACTAAAATTATCATCCTCCACAACCTTTGAAGCTGCAGGATACCGAGAGCAATTCAACCCGCTCATAATTGCATGCTCCAACAAAGAGTAACGAATAGGAATGCCATTTACAACAAACCAAATTTCAGAATGGTCTGGAGAATCCACTATTCGTGTTAGAAGCATCCACAGAGGAGTTAATACCATGTCCATGTCCGAAGCAACGTCGAATAATGGGGCAAATTGAGAGTTTTGAAACCACATTATACCATCAGGATGGTCACTTAAACACTCTTCAATATACTTAAGATCCTCTTTCAATTTGCATTTGCTGCCAACTTTACACTTCAAGTTAAATTTATCGGGACTCAATGTAAAAGTGGGCCGAGGGATGTCGTTTGGGTCGGAAACCTAAGACAAAATTCAATTAAATTACTTATAAACACAAACTGATATAACTCTATATCAAGATATACTTCCTAATTGCCCTGAAACAACACGCTTCAACAAAAACATTTGTCAAATTTAACGACTAAACTTTTATACCATACAAAAAAATCAGGTTATCCAACAAAAATCAACAATTACCAACCATAAAACCTAAAACACAGTCAATAATACATCACACACAACCCAAAAAAACTACATTTATAAATTTTGCTAAAAATATAAAATATTTCGAAGCTAGTTCACTTACAGGGGGTGTGGAGGAAGTTCCAGGGCCGGCTGAAGCCACTTCACGTTGGCGTTTGATACCCGATGAGGAGGAAGCAGCCATTGATCGATAATGGGACTAAACAATAATGGTTTAACAATCAAAATTACAAAATTAAAATAGTTTCACAAAAACCCTAGAATTGCGAATCTGGCTTCAAAATTCAAATTACCTTGGGGAAATGAAGAAGAGGTGGGAGGAGGATGTTTATGAACAATTATACAAGATTTACTTGGCTTCTTTCCTCCGATATACTGTATAAATATCGGCCGGTATGGTTCTTGTGCTTTTTCCCCTTCTCGTCTCTCCCCCCTTGATTTTTACCCGTTCAGACTTTCAACTTCCCAGCCAAATGTTAAATTGGAAGGTTTTCAGAAGCACGCTTTCTAAAGTTGTCACACACTTTTACAATTATTTTGGCTCAAAGGGCTTAAATGTAATTAGATAATACATTAAATCAAAAAGAAAAAAAAATAAAAAGGCAAACAAGAAACGCTTCAACGTTTCTTCAATTGGGGGAGATTTTTACTGGAGGGTATTCTGGGCACTTCATACCAAAATAGCATTCTTACTATTAAAAAAAAATAATAAAAATAATCCCAAACATAAGGGGTCTAATATTGCAACACACATGCAATTGGGGTCTAATATTGCTAACTTCCCCATTGAAGTCGTATATGTTGCTTTGTGTTCTAGTTTGACGTTTTCTCTGTTATATAGGACTATATAACTAACAACATGTAATGTTGAATTGCAAAACAAGAAAGGAAATGAATAATTATGGAACATTTTCAATTGAGAAAAGTAATTGGGAAATATTTATATTGGAGTCTTTGAAACAAATTTGTTTGGAGTTGGATATAATGATTCAATCACAGCCCAAGCCGACACAAATGGTGGAGGAAACTGTGGTGGTAAAAAGGAGTCTAAAGGAGAAATCAGGTGTTGTTATTGAGCGCCTTCATTCTAGGAAAGAGCAGCAAAAGAAATTGCAACAGGGACTGAATGTGTTTGATGAAATGCCTGTGAAGAAGGAAACAGACACTGAAAGGAAAAAAAATCGTAACATAAATGGTGATCTTGAAAGTGTTAGTTCAGGGAGGGGATTTATTCATTCTTCCGGATTGCAATTTCCTTAGTTTGACGGAGAAAATGTCGCGTCATGGGTCAAGAAATGCAACCATTATTTTGAGATTTTATCATCACTTTCAGAGGAACATAAGGTCCCATTAGCAAGTATTTGTATGGAAGGAAGAGCTAAGGAATGGTACCGAGAGTACATGGACGGGACAGAGACTCCAAGTTGGAATAAATTTGTGAAGATGGTGCTCGATAAATTTGAGTCTAATAAGACCAATTTTGAGCTTGTAGTGAAGGAGTGCAATCTGCCTCAATTGTTAAGTGAGTTGTCCGTAAAAAAATGAAGAAAGCATAAGTTTGTATCAAGGTGTTTGACCAAGTGCCAGTGACAAAATCCAAGGGATTAAAGGGATCAGAAACTGATACCAATGTGCTTGATGATATTCCTACAAAAAGATTCAAAGAATGGGTGGGTGAAAACATTGATAACAGTTTCCTAATTGGTGAATTTGAAGATTGCCACCAAGCTACAATGCTTGATAAAATTTCAGTTCCTGCAACTTCATTGGAAAAAGTTTCCAACTAATCTGGGGTTTCTTCACTCAAAGGAAGAATCAGAATCAGAATCAGAATCAGAGAAAACAATGGTACGACAAGTTGGAATGGTAGTAGAAACTGCCACTTAGTTTTTCGCGGATATGTCGGCAGAAGAATTCAAAGAATGGAGGATTGAAAAGCTTGATGTCAGTTTTCTAGTGAAAGAAAAAGGAAATTATAACCAAGCAGGAGAGGAAAGTAAAGTTGTAGCTACAGGGAACATGCTCAAGACGTCCTGTAAGTTGCTTCTGATAAGTAAAAATGAAGAAAAATGGAAAATCATCAAGGAAAATTTGATGGAGCAGCATACTGATGATACAATCTATCACCAAAAAAACAGAAAAAGAAAAAAAAAAGATGGTACAATCTCTTTAAAGTATACTTGTGGCTGTGGAATTGTTCTTTTCGTAATTGATCCTGGTGGAATTGCCATTTATAAATGTGAACCATGGTTATTCAACTACTTTGATTTTAGAAGTGACCATGAATATATGAGTAGTTGGAATTTTGATATCTCAAAATATAAATTTACTACTCTAGTATTTGACCTGATGATTGTTGGGATGTCTGTTGAGAATTCTAAAGCAGAGCATCATAAATATGGATTTGCACAGTTGATGACAAGTCGTTCAGTTGCTAGGAACACGAAAAGAATGGTGTGCTGTAAATCGGATGAATCAGGTTATGCTATTTTAATTCCTTGGACAGATGGTATAATATTTAGAGCATTTAAACATGGGTTCCAAGAAGATTCAGATGTTGCCATAAGTGTCAATTGTAGTACATGCAATGGCTCTTTGGACATTCTTCGAAAAAATTGGAACTCTGCTATGTTTTTCAAGGCATTTAAATTTGAAGATAATTGTGGGGATTCAATGGAGTTATGTTTGTGTACACTTGGTCTCGCTAATAGAATATTTATAATTTTTGGAGTATTAATTGTCGACCAGCTCCATACCAAAGATGGCATTATAGTCTGCTTGATAGTGCTTGTTCAGTTTGAGAAAACCTCAAGGAACGAGGCTGACCAATTTCTTTGGTCGATTATAGAGGAGTGTTCTTCAAGTGCTACACCTCATAGAACTTAAACTTGGTGTAGCTGGTTATTTGATGGGAAGCTATAAGATGTGGCGGGTTCAAGCCTTAAGGATGAGTGCTTTGAGAAATTGTTATGAGTTGAAGGAGACAAAAGAGTATACTAGAAATTTGAGAAAATGTTTGAGGGCACTCTTGGATCAATATCTTAGATTGGGTCTATCGAATATGAGGAATGATTCCAACTTAAATGCTCAACTTATGGCTAGAAAATTTAGAAGCAAAGGTCTGAAATGTAAGAGGGGCACTATGAGTTTTGCTTTTGGTAATGCGTCTAGGACATATGGAAGAACGATTAAGAACTCCGTGAGAAAGGTTTGCTCAACTGGAGAGTGCTACAATTCTGCGCGAGTTGTTGTTTCTGCTATCAGTCATCTAGCACTAGAATGCACTCTAGAAACTCATATGAGTACCAATCCGGTGACAGGAGAGATTGCTGCCAGGACACGAATCAATAGAAATGTTAAACATTACTTTGATTATGTGATATGCAAAAGTAGGAACTTGTTCACAGTTATGGTAGTATAATCATACCAGGAGGACTTACAAATTTCAAATTGGAGCTCCTGACAGAAATTGATGAAATTTTGGCCCATGAAACTCTTGAGGAAGCTGGTGATCTCTGGAAAATTAAACTCTATTTTCAATCTCTTAAGGCTTTTAATGTTCTGCCCCCAATAATCCAATGTCAGGGGATGCTAGAGATCGATGGCCCTGGACTCTGGAGATGTCAAGGTAGCGACATTTGAACCTGCTAAAATACCTATTAAAATGATGGATGCTCAATCGGAGGTGGGGAAAATTGGAAATATATTTAGAGTGCTCGGTTCTTGTGTGATTTATGATTCCATGAGTAGTCGTGAAGTGAATTTATGTTCTCGTGAGCTGATTTTGGGGACATGTGAATTTGGATCCTTGGGGACAAGGATCATTTCAACGGGAGGGAAATGTCATGACCCTAGAACTCTAGAAGGGCATATTTGGAATGTAATAAAAAAGGCAGGGGCAAGGCTGGAAATGCAAAAAATGCAGACATCTGATTGAAGTCGTATATGTTGCTTTGTGTTCTAGTTTGAAGTTTTCTCTGTTAATCCTATATAATTGCATGTTGCAAAACTAGAAATGAATTAACTCTAATTTCTCTCATCTTCTCTGCATTGCGGTGTTCTTCTTTCTCTCATCTCAAATTTCTCTTCTCGTCTACTCTGAGATTCTCATTATCTTATACATACGTTTGTTACAGGATTTGAAGGTGAACATGATTGTTGTGAAACACGACATGTTGAGAGTGACAGGATATGATGTGCTTGAGAGAATCAAGGTGATTAAATATGCATTTTTCAATTTTGTGAATATAATGATTCTGATTTTATTGTATTATGGAAATTTATCGAATAGTTTAATATAAATTAATAAGTTAATTAATATTTAAGCAGGCTACAACACATACTGAGGATATCCCTGTTGTTCTGGTGCTATCCGAGGAAGATTGTAATATAATGTGCAGGTATATTGTAATTTTTAGTTTCATCATTAATTCTTTAATACTTTGTATGTATTATTATGATTATTTTTAATAATTGTTTCAAAAATAATTACATAGGTGTATAGACATAGGAGCTACGATGTACGTGGTTTTGCCAAACCCTGATAAAGGGAAAGCAGTTATGGAGGTTCCTCATACAGAGATATCAGAGCAACCAAATGCATTAATGGTTGATGATCAGATTGAGTCTGAACTTGTAGGAAGTTCGTTCATTGAAGGTGAGATCATTTAAATTTGTAATGAATTCAAGAGTGCAAAACTTCACCTTTAACGTAGTTAAGACCGTCAATGAGCTCAAGCTAGCTCGAAGTTTGAAAGCTCGGTTTAAATATTTTCAAACTTGAGCCGAAGATTAGGGTTTGAATTCATATTCAAGCTGAGCATGAGCGGAGGCAGGCTCGGCTTAAATTGAGCTCGGGCTCGTGTAAATAAATTATATATAGAGTGATGCTATATACCACCTTTTATACACCACCAATTTTTCACTTCCCCTACTTTTGGTAAGAAATCATTTGCAAGTAATTTATTTTAATGGATTTAATACATCATACTATCTAAATTCAGGGGAGGTGAAAAATTGGTAATATGAAAACTATAGTATATAGCATTTTCCTTAAATATATATATATATGCGCATATTTAAACTAATGTACTAACATGTAAAATTAAATAAATATTATTTATACTTTATAAACAAAAAATCATAATTATTAGGATAACATGGAAGTCAAATTAGACAAAAATAAATAAGTTAACCATATTTTAATTGTAAATGTTCTCAAATAGTGAAACAATATAGAAAAATAATTAGTGTTTTTGACTTTATGAAACCAAGTTTAAGAATTTCTAGTACGATTATTGTTTGATTGTCATGATTTTGAAGTGTTTTGAAATTGCTTCATTTGATAGATTTATTTTATCAATTGTACTAAAAAAATAAAAATGCTTATATTCTATATTCAAGCCGGGCCGCCCAAGCCTTGAACACAAAAGCGCGTTTAGTATCAAGCCGAGCGTGAGCCTATGCAAGCTCGGCTCACTCGGCTTGATTGACAACTCTAAACGTAGTACTGTATATATAGAATCATAAAGCTTGAAAAGTGTTTTCATGTTTTGCAAAATTTTCACTTATACATATTCCGACACAATTATAGCAGGTACTGAAGAGACTGAGCAAGTAAATACCGTGAATGAAATGCACGAGCCTGAGCTGGTAGGAGGAGAGGGAATACAACTCGACTTGCCAACAAGAATCACTGTAATGTCAAACATGGAAAATACAATGGCAGAATTACTAATTGCTTTTGTCGGTTTCCAAGGACTTATTATTAGCATAATGTTCTCCGCTGCATTTAGATGCGGCCGTTGTTGGCTTCCGGTGACTCTCGGTGTCATCGCAGACACGATATTTTTGGGTGGATTGTATAAATACTTCATTAGGTATAGTAAGGTGGAAGTCGGGCTGGACGGGAAGAAGAAAGAAGGGCGCGATTATGCTTTCATAGTTATAGCGAGTTTCCTTGTTATTTTTTCCATTGTCATAGCAATTTCTTCTTGTGTTATTCCCTGCGTGAACAAGTAGGACAAGGTTTGTAGAATGAGAAGCTATTTCTTGAGTAGAAGTAGGATGCTAATGGACTAGAACTAGAATGAGGGTACTAATGTAATTTGGATGCTTGCTTTTCTGCGTGCACATGATATTACAATGAGCATGCAACTATAATGTTGCTTCTATTCTATCAGAATCGGTTTTGTTAGTTGTTACATAGGAAGAGTTGATATGATGCTCTTTTAGTTTCAGAAACTTGAGGTCGGTATCGATAATTTGAATTTGTTTCCATGAAATTTCCCGAGTTATTACTTAGTTGAAATGCTAGACAGACAAAGTTATTTACTATTGGCCAAAAGATTTATCTGTGGCCTTAATATGTAAGTAATTATTTCATGTGAATAGCAATGAATCTTGTAATTAGAGTAGCCTCCTTCAACTAGAAATTTTGTTTAAATATTTATGATATGCCAATTTTTATTTTCATTTCATTTTAGATAGCTTTGGCAAAATACTAGTAATGTTTCTGAAAGACGCGATTACTTGGAAATTCAAAGAGAATGCATGACGACTCGGAATTAGAGACAGTGCATGGAATGGTGGTTACTACGCGTTCACCATATAAGCTTGTGTTCGATTCGATCACCACTCTATAAAAAATCTTTTGAGTTATATTTGTCACTAAGATAGAAAGAAGTGTAATTTTTCTTTGGCTAAATAATTCATATTTTGTCTCATGAGCATGAATTCAATTTTTAAGTTGACAGGCAATAAAACCTAGACTTTACCTCGTTGAACAGTTTGTCTATGGCACTGCACTTGCACCACCGGTATAGGCCCTTGCTAAGTGCACTAATAAATTCTAAGGGTCCTTGGCTTCGGTGGGAATTGTGTTGGGACTTCTTGTAAAAAATATGAAGTAGCGTGTTTTGTTGGTACATTTCATTAGCCTCATCGTCACAAACTCGTGATGATAATTAGAATATATGCGTGAAACTATAGCTCAATTAATGTGTCGTTGTAATATCATACATTTGATAGGATAAGAATATACTAATTAAATAAAATGAATTTTAGTTTTTTGAATGAAACGGTTACATCATTACATCGAATATCGAATCAACAATCATAATCAAAATTTTGTCATAAGCCACAACTCAAGCTTACTTCCTCAACATCTCACTCGCTATTTTCTTCTCTTCAATAGTCGTTTTTTGGTTTCTCGATCTGTTTTTTCATTGCTTTTCAGTCTTCAATGTTGCTCAGAAAATGAGATTGGAGAAAGAGAGCATCTGTTTTTCATTTTATTTAGCGTGACATTTTTTTGGATGAGAGGGTTGAAATTACTTGCTATTGCAGTAATTGAAAATTTTCGTGTCGCTATAATTTTAGGCTTTTTGCTTTGATCTTGTATTTACTATTTTTTTTATGGGAGAATTGAGCTTATTTTAGCTAATTAAATGACCTTTCATCTTAATCTTTTATTTGCTGGTTGACTTTTGTAGTTTAATAATCTAATATTGCACAACTTTCATTTAATCGGAGTGTTGAATGAATGAGGAATTCATTTAGCTTATTAGTACTTTAAGAAATTTGCATCATTAGTTTAATATTTCAAATAAATACTAGTCAAGTTAAATCGCGCTAGCGGTTTTGAATCTCAAAATCACAATTTGAAATTAGTATTTAGTAAAACCGCATTTGGTAATTCGGTTTGAGAATAGGTGTGAAAAAAATGAAATCGTATTAGATCGCGCTAGCGGTTTTGAATCTCAAAAAACAAAGGCTTATAGAACTAATCCAATTACCAGTTCTACAAGTGAAAACTCCTACATTTATAGGCCTGTGGTAAAAGCCATTTCTGGATTATACAAAGATCTTTCATCAGCTTCCAAAAGGAAATTTTTCAAAACGAACTACAATTTTGTGTTACTACAAAAAGCTATGGACTTGACTCAAGATTTTAAATAGTTAAGAATTTACTATTTAAGATAAGCCTCTGTCACAAAGTTCCATTTGTTCTTTTGATCTTGGAGTACCTAAGTTAATGTCACAAAGTACATATCTCCTTTTATCTTATAACTGCTAAATCTGCTAACTGTTACGTTTGTTAAGCCATTGAGCACAGAAATACCGAAAAGGTCATTGCTTTTTACATTCTATGTCAGGTTACTGTGAAAACAGTATACATACAAGGTTCACAGAGACCGCTAGGCGAGCCAGAAGCCATGCAAAGTTGCAAACAAGAGTATCTGAAACTCAGAACAAAACTTATGGAGAAGTGATGGACGAAATACAGAAATAAGAAAAGCTAGGCCACAATTAGTTGAATTGCCTTGTAAAGAGAAGACCTTTACTTATGAAGCACGAAAAAACATTTATAATGAACACGGAAGTACTTAAGTACGATGACAGCCTAAATATCATTTTAATTGAGGTTGACAAAGCAAATTCCTAAAGGGCTTATCGCCAAAACGTATCCATGCAACATAAAAGGTCAACAAAGATAAAGCAGAAACCATGAAACCAAAGCAATCAAGAAATTGCAAGACTCGCAAGAAAAGCCAGCTTTATGGACCTGGTAAATACAAAATACTCTGTTGGTTTTGGTTTCACTTTCTTTTCAAGAAAAACGTACATCAGATTCCGAAAAGATATTTCAGATATAGTTGATCTTGAAGATTAACGCTTTCGTTATGTATAATAAAAGTTGGATCTTCCTCCTAAATGTTGTCTATATGATGCAAGTGGATTTTCAAATATGAATTGAAAACATTTTACTACCTGAATTACTTCTAAAGACTTAGTGACAGAGCACACACAAGGGGTTCAAATGACTGCACTGAGCACTTAAAAGAATCTGCTGACTTTGTGAAAGTAAAACTCTAGGAAGGGTATATCAAAAATCTTGATAATTTTGCTAGTTTTCAAGAAAAGCAACTTAAGAATTATCAGATGAAATAGGACATTAAATGGAGTCATAATTTTTGGGAACTCAAACAAACCACATCCACTAGATCATTGATAAAAACCAAATGGCTAAATTTAACCTGATAATGTATAACAGTAACAACGAGTCATAACTTTTGGGAACTTCAATAAATCATATCCACTAGATCATTGACAAAAAACACCTGCTAATATTTAATCTGAATAGATCTAACAGTAACAACTCATTAACTTTGGAAACTCAAGTAAATCATATCCACTAGATAGTAAGAATTTACAAATCTACGGTTATTGTAATTGGATCTTCACCTTCATCAACCACAAATGTCTTGTCCACTTTCTTCCCAGAAGAACTAACTTCGACCTCGTACGAACCATGAAATCCTCTAAACTCAAATCGACCTTCTTCGTCTAGATGTCCCTGAGCATGAGTCAACCATTCTTTCTTCAGAGCAAGGTATCTCTTACCAGCTTCATTGAGATCTCCTTCCGCATTAACCAGGTGTGCATTGCCTCGGTTCATGAGTAACTCCCAAAATCCCCACAACATTACACCTTTCACTGCATGATGGGCAAAAGCTTCTCGGAGCATAACTTCTATATCATCAGCTCTGACATATTCATTGTCGGAAGAGACGTCAAGTTCAGTAAACCACATGGGAATTCCAAGCCTGGCCAACTTATCTAGGGCAGAACAAACAATTGGCCCTATCGGGCTATTCATATGCCCTTGTATGCCTATCCCTCCAATGAGAGCGCCTTGTTTTTTGAGATCACGAATATGGTCAGTGTACTTATCTAAGTGAAATCCATCCTCAACATGGTAGTCCTTCAAAAAAAGGGTGGCAAAAGGGTCTGATGCATTTGCAATTTTGAACATATCCACCAGAAAATCTCTCTCCAAATGGTCTTGGTCTTGATTGAAGGAGCCATTCATTATGTCATTGTTGACAGCATAGTGATTAAACTTTCCCTTGTAACTAGACAGCAGGGCCACTATATTCTCATGGACAGACACTCTGAGATCGTTTCTGCTCAAAGCACGCGTCCTAGATTGAGATTGAACTATACAGACGCCACGTAGCTGAATGTTGTGTCTTGTGCACAAGTCCATCATCTCATCTACATCTTTGAATCTGTAGTCGAGGTTTTTCTGCTCTAACTCTATCCGAGACCACTTCAACTCCTCCGGAAAAACAGCCCAATTAAAGTTCTTTGAAAAGAAATTGACAAAGTCCTCGTTGTCTATACTTGACCTGTTTATACATGATCCAAATGGGAAACTGTTTTGTGTTTGTCTTATTTTGACCAGGGTCCCACCCAGTGTGCTTGCATTGGATCTGGTGAACTTTAAGGTAACATCACGCTTGCGTATCTGCAGAGTTAAACAGGAACTAGTTTGTGTAGGATTATACCAATAAATTTATTCTCTAGAAAATTGGGTTAAATTTACTTAGTGAGAGAGTGGTAATATGTGCACTTCATAATCCTAAAAAAAAAACAACGCAGTCATCAGTTGTAAATGGAGAATCACTTTATAATCCAAAAAAAAAAAAAATCTTGTTTTATTTGTGAGCTAAGTATATGCAGTAAATTATAAGTAGTGCAGAGAGTCGTGAGGCCAGATTAGAAAGAACATTGACGAATACTACTACATTTTAATGGAGATTGTAGTACTACCACTTTTTTTTACCTTACAAGAAAGGAAGAGGAGGATAATCAAGGATTAATTTCACCTGGGTGTTTAGGGTGGAGACATTTTATAAGATGTTTGCAGCCTTTTTTTTTTTTTTTTTGGGTACATGATGTTTGAAGCTTATAAAAGGTATTATTTGACAAATATTTTGGAAAGACATTTATAAATGTGAAACACAAGATGTTAGAAGCTTATAAACTCTATAAAGTAAACATAGTTTAGATCTTAATTTTTTTTAAAGCTTAACATATGTCATCATCTTCTTTAAAGTACAGCTACTATTAATATTTTACAAACTCTGTAATCTAGTTTCATTTAAAAAGATCAGAGATCAAGATTTTGACTTAAACAAAATCAAGCAAGAGCATATTAGATTTTTAAATAGATGTAGAGTCAAACACACTTAGTTGTACAGTTTTATCCACTAATGGATGCACAAGAAATTCCGACAGTGGTCCACTAAGATAATTGTCATCCTCAAACACTCAAATTAGTCTGCAAGCATTGAACTTATATTTCGATTAAAGACTTTAAGCTTATTACTTCGCTAACAACCAGTACATGGGTACTACATAGTCACAGTATAAAATCTCAAAATGAACGAGGAAAGTCATAGTTGGGGTGAAAATTATGTCCATATTACTGATAACCGGGTAATGATGACTAAATATTTGACAAAAGGTGGAGGGGCATTAGAACAAGGATTTTCATCCGAGGTTGTCATAATACATAGACCCCATATGTATACACTACAAACAAAGCACAAGTTAGTAAAAAGATGAGCGGTAAAAAGGGAGAGGGAGAAAAGGCTTACCCTATCTGTTTGTTTTCTCAAATGTCTAAATCTTGCTCGTCTGTCCACCGGAAAGATTTGAAGTCCGGAAACCATCAAATCAACACCAGCCGCAGGACCCTGGACCAAAACTATTATCTTTGCTGGTTGCGTCTCAATTCTAAACGATCCACCGATTTCATTCCATTGGTCATCATTAATCTCAACTTTGCCACCACTAACCCATTGATGATCCACTTTAATAACAACATTAACAATCTGAGGTGTGGGTGCCCTTGTGTCAATTCGAACCCATGCAGATACTTGATATGTGACATAAGGTTTCACTTTGTCTGTTATTATCTGACCAGGACCCTCCCAACGCTGCATTCGTTTAGTCACAAGAATGTAGCGACCGCTTAAAGGCTGACTTCCAAGTAAATCTTCAGCCAGGGGAGGAAGAATATATGGCGAACCAGTTTTGACACTAAGGTTGCACTGCCAGAAGGGGGTCCACTCGTTGGTTCCATCAGATAGGTTGCTATTTGTAATAATATTGACTCCAAAAAGAGCTTTCTGTTTTAACAAGAGAACATTAGAAAGGTTGTGTTTGAACTGGGGGGGCGGGGGTTAGGAGCTAATGATTTCAATGTCAATTTCTAATTCAATTACCTCAATAATTGGTCGCGATGCGCGGGGAACTTTGGCAGCGCGCTTTACGACAAGATTATCAAGAAGAATATCAGTGCCCGGTGGTGGACCTTCTAAGTAAATAATTACGCGTGAAGCGTAACCATTTAAAAGAAATTTTCCTTGCAACTGCACCCAATCTTTGTCTGTTGCCTGCACACTGCATAACCATCTAACTTCGTAAACAAGGTTTATTGAGTACTCCAACACCACATCAAACAAATTATCAACATCAGTTATTATGATAAATGACACGTCCAAATCAGAAAAGAATAAACTGAAGACAATATAATTGAAAACATGTCACATTTTTGCTGACAAGCAGATAGAACTTACCTTGCAATTTCAATGTACTGTTCATGGAGATCTGCTCTCTGAACCCACAGTTTCGCCCTAACATCTTCACTGGTAATATTATTGCCGAATACACGAACTGTGGCAACAACATCATAGGCGAGTTTCCTATCCACTCTGCCCGTAATCTCGTGTTCAATTCCATTACAGTCCCGTGTGCGATTTTCGGTTGATACAAAGAAATTTCCAGACTTTGGAAGAACTCTCCCATCCCCCATAGAGTCATGCAAGACAAGCTTACAACCTCGTCCAGACCAACTACTATTATACAAGACCATCGTGCACCCTCTTCCAGACCAATGCTTAAGGCCATTTTCAAATTCTGGATTACGTATGATGTCGTGACACAAAGATCCCGTGCTGTGAATCTGTCAAAAGCAAACAAAGTTGCCAACCAAAGTCATCAAAGGCGATTGTGTTCATATTTGGTCAATAAATTGATGCTTATTAAGGAATACCAAATTTTAAGCAAAATAGTCTCAGAGCATAATAATTAGATTTTATATAAACTTACATAGGAAACCATTACTGATTTTATGAGCAGGTCAACGCCAGGTGGAGGCCCTTCTAGATAAAGAGTAACTCGATAAGGCATATGTGACAGCGAAAATGTACCTTCTAACGTCTCCCAATGATCCGTTGCAGCAGAAGTCCTACACAGGGCTAATGAAATAAGCAATCGCTACATCAAGGCAAGTGAAGCTAACTAAACAGGAAAAGTAATTCACCTTCCAATGGGAAAACCGATTTTTGTTGAATCTTGGAGTTCACGACTCAGACACGCCTGCACACGAGCAACACTTGAGGAACCCCCTGATATTGCAACCTCTGCGCGAAATGTGTAAGCGCATTGTGTTGAAATTCTGTTGGTAATATCTTGTTGCAGGCCATGCCAAAATTCCTTCCGATTTGTGATTACAGCGTAACGACCCTGCTTTAAATTTTCTGATATTCCTTCAGGGTAACCACACCCGGGGGAAACAACAAACCCCTCACAGGAATCGGAGTTTGCTGAATGAAGTCCTCCAGAAAAGTCGTGGTTATCAATGATGTTACTATCATCGGGTATTCTCTGCAGAAACATAAGAAATTGATTGATGTAAAACATAGAAAAAGGAATTTTTGCTTCTTTTAAGACTTACTAACCGATTTCTAAAATATCTTTTATGCTAAATATAAAATCTGAAAATTAAGCATAAAAACTTGCTAAAAGAATTTCGAGACAAGTCAAGGCAGCAGATTCAATACAACATCAAAAATCGAATTTCAAAGCAAAATCACAACACAAGTCAAAGCGCAGCAGGTTCAATACAACATCCAAAATCGAATTTCAAAGCAAAATCACAACACAAGTCAAAGCGCAGCAGGTTCAATACAACATTCAAAATCGAATTTCAAAGCAAAATCACAACACAAGTCAAAGCGCAGCAGGTTCAATACAACATCCAAAATCGAATTTCAAAGCAAAATCACAACACAAGTCAAGATTCAATACAACATCCAAAATCGAATTTCAAAGCAAAATCACAACACAAGTCAAGATTCAATACAACATCAAAAATCGTTGTTACCCCAGGCAGAAAGCGAAGACTGGCATGGCTAGTGGATGGCCCCTCCATTATGTCTCTTAAACCCTAAAAGCCAACATTGAACGATCAACATAACATTTACACCAAAGAAATCACAATGGGTAACTTAAAACAAATCTTTTCAAAATGAAATCGTAAATACAGTTTAAACCGAACCGAAATTTCGGTTCCCAAAAATCCAGAAACGGACCGTTTCGTGGGGCGACGGGACGCAGCAGAGTGAGAGAGAGTGCAGAGAGTTGCAGAGGCGGGAGATTGTAGATGGGTTTAGTTTTTAGATTGAGAAATGATAATTGGGTTTTAGCCCTTAAAAGTTTTCGAAATTTCACATTAGCCCCTTATAAATAAAAAATTATATATTAGTTTTAAACTTATTCGATTTTCGATTCGGTTCGGTTGACCCACCATGAAAACCGAATTCAGCCCGAGAAGCAATTCGAACTCATCAGGATATCAAACCGTGGCACAACCTTCTTAGTGGTCTAGGTAAGATCCCTAAACTAGGACTGTCAATTGAGTCAGGTCCACCCGAAGCCTGATTCCAGCCCACTTAAGTACGAGCTGAGCGTCTGAGCCTAATTGAATGTGAGCCGGGCCGAGTTTGAGTTTACGAATTGAACCTGCATAATTTGTAAGCTAAGCTTCAGCTTTGATAGTCTCAGCCCGAATGGCCCGAAATCAAAATTTTCTCTAATTAATAAAATAATAGTTTGTCATGTATAGTAAAATTGATTTATGCTAACTTATATAAAACACATTGTAGATTTTTAAGCTTGAAGCTTACGAAATCGATGAAATGTATATATTAGTACAAACCTTTCGTCTAAAGAGATTTTAGAAGAATTTTCAATTATTTTATGTCACCTCACATATATTGTTAATGATTCTAAATTTTCATAATCAATATGGTAGCTTTTGTGACTCCATTAGTAAAATTTGGAATTATACATACTCATTAGCGTAAACATTTATTTAATGTAACTTTCAACTACTTAATGCCACCTCATATACATGGATAAAAATTCTAAATTTTCATAATCATTATTGTAGACTTTGTCACTCCATTAGTAAAATTTGAAATTATACATACTCATTAGCGTAAACATTTATTTAATGTAACTTTCAACTACTTAATGGCACCTCATATACATGGATAAAAATTCTAAATTTTCATAATCATTATTGTAGACTTTGTCACTCCATTAGTAAAATTTGAAATTATACATACTCATTAGCATAAACATTTATTTAATATACTATTTGAAATTAGTCTTATATGATTCTATTGAATGTCTTTTTTTATTTGAGAAAAACTAATGAGCCGGCCCAAAGCTCGTAGAAAAAGTGAGCTTGAGTTTGAGCCGAGCCAAAAAAATAATTTATGAGCTGAGTTTGAACCTATAATATTCAAGCCCGATTAGTCTGAGCTTGAGTCATCCTGAGCTCGGCTCAAAGAGTCCGATTGACAGGCCTACCCTATGGTTAGCTTTTCATGAACAGTTAGCTACTCATGATAAACCTTGATTAGGACTAATGCATTCGAATTTGTTTTATGCGATGAAACTGTCTTGAAAACTCATGATCATCTTTTTTTCAATTGTTCGTTTTAACAATATTGTGTTTTGATCCTTACTAGTAGGTGAGTTTTAATTGGCAAGGACAAAACTAGAATGTGAGCGTCTTAAGGGCCCCCACAACGATGGCGGGGATCCATTGGATAAATGTAGCTAACCGTATGTTGTTGGCTATAATTGTGTACATGATATGGCAAGAAAGAAATCAGAGATTGTTTACTAGTAAAACCACAAATCCTATGGCTGTCACTACTTGTTCACTGAACATGGTTAAGGATAGGCTCCTTACATTAAATATTAAGGAATTTTGTGCTGCGGCAGGATTGCATCGTATGTGGAGAATAGTTTGGTAGTGTTGCAATTGTTGATAACTTTGTCCTTATACCAAGTTTTTGGTGACTTTTTAATCTTGTAAATAGGCATGTATAACTGCTAATTTCTGGATAACTGAAGGGGGTGTTATAATCGATGAGAGTATAATGACCTACATGTTGTTCTGAGCCCTATTTTACTTGAGGGAAGGTCTTAGTGGTGTTTTACACCTGATGTCTCCAAACTATCTGGTTAGAGAACATCGACTGGACCTCGATGCAAGGGTATCTTAGTCGGCTTACTGTGTGACACATTGCACGGGTTACAGGACTCGAATCACATATTAATACCGTTCTCCCTTGCTCATTAAATTGGTAGATCGCCTATTAGGTTTGTTCTAGTCTTCTTGAATTAGTTGGTTGTGACAAGGAATGCCTTGTTCACTATTTATTGTATCTTTTACCTCTTTATTAATGCAATTGGTTTTTTTCAAATTAAAAAAGAAAAAGAAAAATTGCTTTAGAACTTTACATACCTAGGAGCAGCATTCTGATCAATACTATAAGAAATATTAAATTATAAATGAGACTTTAACCTTGAAATTCACTTTCATGTGTAAAAATTGATTTTAAATACGTATTAAAGGGCAATAAGTACCTCAGAAAAGCGTCGTTGATCCTTTAAGGCAGCTTCTCTCTCGGAAAGCCTACATTGAAGTTCCTGAATGAGCGTCTCCATCTCGTCTTGTATATCTACATCTAAAGCCTCATGTTTCAGCTCCTCCATTAATTTGTCAACAATTTCTTTTATCCTCGTAATCCGTTTCAGTGTAGTCGAAGATTCAGAACAATATACTTTCAATTTCCTCTTGATTATGCCAGCAATTGCTTTTATCTTCGACATCCGCATCATCATAACCTTAATTAACGGTTGATTATGCAAAATTGAAGGAGATTGAAAATCAAGTCTTCAATACCTCCACAAACAATTCGAGAAACTCGAAAGTAAAGAAATCTCAAATTTTTATTGATAGGAGAATTGAGTATGAAGGACAAAATCTAGCCTTGTTATTTAAAAGGAATAACAAGACCCCTTTTTTATTCAACTAGGACTCTTATCTGAACTCTACTTCTCAAAGTCATCTACATATAATAAAACACAAATATTGAATTAGTATTTAGATGTTGCCTATTTAATAGGTAACTTAAAAAATTCTGTTACAAACTAAAACATGTAGGGAGAATTATTATTGATTAGTTCTTCCCATCAAGCCTATATACGTGCAACCTTTTCAACTTACTTGATTTATCTCAATCTTAAATAGATTATTCAATTCTTCAAACTTACAATTATCTCTAGCTTAAATAGCATCTCTCTCTCTCACACACACACACACGAAATAACATCTCATCAACATTCAACAATCGATTTATTTAAAATTCCAACGTACCGCTTTTTCTTCAGTTCCAATATATAGGGTAATTTGTTACCGGGGCGAGTTACCTTTAAAATAAGTTTTTTTTTCATGATAATATACGATATGGGTCGTATTTCGTTAGAGCTACAACACGGACAAGTCGAGACTCGGGTAAGATCCGACTTGGAGTTCAATAGATTATAAACTGCACTCAAAGGTAGAGCTGCCTATGTGCTTTGTTATGTGTATGTGTGTACAGTGTACTGTGTTGGGGATGGGGTGGGTTTGAGAAGACGACACCCCCCGCCCCCACATTTCTTTTCTTTGTTTTTTCTTTACTTTTTTTATTTATTTATAAATTAATATATTAATAAGTGATTTATTTTAAAATCTTAGTTAATTAAAATACAATTCTTAAATTTATTTATATAAACTATTGTATATTAATTTAATTAAAAGAACAAAACGATATCTTACACATATCTTACTCAAAATATTTTTATTTTATAATTTTTAATAATTTATAATTTTTTGTTTTGATGATAATAATTTTTAATTATAAATAATTATTTATATACTTTACATATACAACATTACATATGGCGCCTATACTTTTATAAAATATTACAAATAACACCAAAAGGGTATTATTTGTCCGAGCAAAGTTTGGTCTTTTGGTCCAGAAAAAGTCAGAGATATTTTTGAAAGTTCATCTAAAAATTTAACGGAACCCTAACGGAAGGTGCTCAATATTAGACGACGAAAACGGAATGAATGTTAGATGTAATTTACTGAACTAGGGGATGTTTTTTGTAATTTCGCAATACCTCAGGTATGTCCAGTGTAATTATCCCTATATATATAGAGAGAGAGAATATCAATTATTTGACCATTTAATCTAGGAATTAAATTTGATTAAATTCCTAAAATATAAATAGAAGAATTTAAATTGATATCTAATATATTATTTTCCATGTATTAATTACGAAATTCTATAGAAGCCATAGGGCACTCTTCGGGTTGGCTTAACAGCAGCAATAATTTCAAGAATAGGGGATTCCACATCCATTACTAATAACTTTGATTTTTCACTATTTTCATCATGTATATAAGTTGTAGGGAAAATTACACACAGACCCTCCATTTATTGTGTAATTATTAAAATTGCCCTTCACTTATTGAAAATTATCAGCACACCCCCTCAAGGGGTCTATTTGTAAGGTTTATAGAGGTAAATTTGTAAGAATTGTGAAGTACACAGGGGTATAATTGTAAGAAATTCTTAACAAGAGAGGGTGTGTTGGTAATTTTTAATAAGTGAGGGAGAGTTCCGGTAATTACATAATAAGTGAGAGGGGTTAGTGTGTGATTTTCCCTGGGTTATAAGATAGCCATCATTCTCCTCCGCTGTTGGATTATTGGGCTCGCTTGGCACAAAAATTGGCTCACCGCCATAGCATCTGGACCCGTATAGGCGGCTAGCCACCGTGTCGGAGTTGGCCGTGGAAAGTGATGGGTCCACCTTCACAACACCTGGTATCTTTTGTTAGGAATGTGCCCTAAAATCCAATTATTTAATGTGTTTATTATGAATAAATAAATAATATATATTAGAAGTTATGAGTATTACTAAATGTCCTATGGGATAGGCATAGTCCATAATTACATATGAGAATCCAAATGAAAGTGATGTTCCATGAAAGACTTGGATTACGTATATCATGTGTTATTATAAATTGGTTATAGTCGGTGATAAGAATGAGCGTCTTATCTGCTAAAGACTATAATATGCTATATTCGATGATTTGTCTTAATCATGGGAATAGGGATTCCATATATAGTATATTCGTGTAAATCAATTAGATTGAAACACTGAACCGGACCAATCAAATTATTTATTTTGACTACTATCGAAAATAAATAATTTTGAACAATAACTCTTAATCCTATGATTGTCGTGGACTAATGCATCTAGTGCACATTGCTTTGATGTATTTAGAAGTGAGGTTTTCGGTGGCCAATATACTTTATACATTGGGTAATGACATAAAAATGTAATTGGAAAGGACATTCATATGTGATCTATAATCTCTATAAAAGATAAGATATATCCCCTATAATGGATTTGCAATGTTCGACTTTTTTAAAACTTTGGCCAAAGTGTTTCAAGTGAAGTGTCGCTGAAATTATATGAAAAATAGTTTTTCATTTGAAAAGTTGATAAGAAGCAAATTGAGCATTATAGGATAAGATGTGAGAAATAAAATAAAAGTAGTCTCAATTTTATTTCTTCATGGATATTTTAATAGAGGAGTTAATGAAATATTTCTTTACGAAAGAATGGGAACTCAAAAATAAATTGAAGTTAATTTTAGAGTGCAACAATATTTATTTAGTGGAATTAAATATTGTTAAGTAATATTAAATATTATCATGTGATGATAATTTGATTTAATTTACTTGGAGCTAAAAATAATTTTCCCTAAGGTCCCTTCGCAAACCTCAAATTGAAACTCTACGAATGAATACTAAAGTATCCATTAGATGGATAAGTTTGAACTTAGATGAAAAATTAATGTGGGAAATATGTTTGGAAAAAGATATTTAATTAAATAGTAAAATAAAAATAAAAATTGTGAATAGTAACAACGTGAACAGTACGCGCGGCCCACCAGCTGAAATGGGCACCGAAAGTTTCTTTGTTTTTTCCACCCCACTTGTTTTCTTTAACATCCCACATGAATTTTTTAATGTCTCTTCATTTCTTTTTCACCCTATATAAAGAGGTGTCATCTGGAAGTTCAAATGCACCAAACACAACAAAGACAAGTAGTTCTTGAACAATTTTTCAAGAACAAGCTAGTCTTTAAGAAAATAAAATTCCTCTTAAAGAGTTATATTTTAGTAGTATTTTTGGAGCCCACACTCCCGAGTTTGTTGAGGCATTGCGAAGAAGGCTTTGCGGTGAACGAGTTCTTCTTCTACCGGCAAGTTCCAATTTTCGGTGTAAGGTTTGTTTTCTTCATTTTCAATTATTATTGTTTTTATAGTTATTCAATTATTGATTTTAATTAAAGTGTTTAATTATGTAGTCTTTTAATTGTTAGCTATAGATAGGCAATAATAATTATTAATTAAAGTGTTTAATTAATTGTTTTAAGCCATAGTATGTATGCTTTAATTTTTGATGTCATGCATGTGCGCGTAAGAGCTAGGTCTCTATTTTAATTCCGCTGCGTACCAATTTGGGTTCGATTATGAATCGATTTCCCAACATCTTTGGCATTGGGGTTCCTACTGCCGCATACACATATTACCTGTTTGCATGTGAAAATCTAACAATATGAATAAAATTGCTCAAGAAAAAGAAACGAATAAAAGCACATTGTTGCGGTTGCAAAGTTAAAATTTCTTTATTATTGATAGATTTTCACAACAGTTTGGACAAAATTGGGCTTATTCTTTTTTCAGTTTATTTCCTTAACTTGTTGATTTATATGCATTTATGCGTGCTGGGGGATTTCTTTCGTCAAAATTCGTGATGTATGCTAAAATTGAATTATTTCTTGGGACTCCATAACAATTGATATAAAGGATTGTTAGAAATTCGAGAAGTTATAGTCTGAGTCACAACTCCTTTTAATGTTTTTGGCTTTGAAAATGATATACTATATACAAGCTAATCATTTTTAAATGTTTTCGACACTGTTTATATGTATTTTTTATTGCACACGTATTGAGTGTGCACCTATCGCTAGTATTAATAATGGTTGTTGCCAAACTCAAAGGCCAACCCCACGCCCTATAGCTTGCCCATTGCCTGAACCTCGGCTATATCGTGTTAGTAGCAAAGCCCACAAATTCAGGGTGAACCACAAGATGTAATGATATATATGTGTATTATTCATTGAAAAGAATGATTCTACCAATAGAAATACTAAGGCCTTGTTTGTTTATGTTTTCAAATTCCATTTTCAATATTTGGAATCACAAAATTCTAAAAATTCATAACACAAACCATTTTCATTTAAATTCTACTTGACTTTTTCAATTCCCCATATAACCTATCACTCACTATATCAATCATTTCACACATTTATCAATCAGCATCATTTCCTCCAATCATTACTTTTCTATTCAATCTTCCACTTTTACTATATATTAATAATAAATTTCAAATTTCAAATTTCAAATTTCAAAATATATTAATATTAAATTAACTTTATATATCTATCTATCTTATTTTATTATTTATTTATTCACATAATCATTACACAAATAACTAACTCAATTATTTAACTCATATTTTACAAATCTCAACGACTATTTAAAAACATAAACAAACACAACACACATCACATCAATTCTCACACGAATCCATGTAGTACGCATTTTCCGAAAAATTTTCAGAATTTCATCTAAAAAACATAAACAAACATAGCCTAAGCGTTCTAAAACCCTTCACTCTAAAACTTCGTTTTGATTAAAAAAAAAAAAAGACTTTGTTTGGTTCAAGGATTTTTGTGGAGAAAAGAAAAGGAAAGGGAAAATGAATTGGTTTCCGGCATTTTTAATGAATTGTTTCAAATCAAGGAGGGATTCAGAAATTATTTGTTAGGAAACCAAATTACAATTAAAGTAATTTTTTTGACAATAATTTATGTATAAAATGTTGCTTTAATTTCAAAAGATAAGTAAAAAGGGAAAGGAAAAATATGGTATGAATGAGGCTCGGAGGATTTGATCCCTCAACCAAGACCGTCTCCAACCCAAGCCAAATTTGGGTTGGAGATGGTCTGTGCTGTTAAATATTAGTTTCCATATTTTATATCTCTCTTTACTTGTATTTACATTAGGTTTCTTTCCTTGTATGTAGATAGGGTTTTATATTCATTGTAACTCTATATATACATTCCATCATCAATAATATGATTTACGGGGTTTTCTCTAATCTAACATGGTATCAGCCTACTAAGAGAGACAATATTCATCTCTCCATCGATCCTAGCCAAGCCGCCAACCCCGGGTGCACAATCTTCTTCATCCAAATCTTTGATGCCATCTTTCATCGTTAGTTCATCACGGTAAGTTTGCGATTCTTATTTTTTTTTACTTATCTTCTACGATTTTTTGTCGTGACCATTATCACTATGGGCGAATCCACTACTTCCTCCTCCTCTCATCCGGCCTTTGCCATCACCAATGTTTTTCACCTTTTAAATTTTAAACTCTGTGAGGAAGATCCTCGTTTCAAGTTATGGAAAACAATTTTTTCCGATATTTGTCGTAGCTATAGAGTTCTCGGTCATATTAATGGAAAAACCGTCCCCAAAGATGATAATGATGAGGATTGGTTTTCGTTAGATTCAAAAATCAAAACTGGGATGTACAATTCTGTCGATGCAAGTCTTCTTGACAGTGTTAGTGGCGATGGTTTTACCGCCAAACAAATTTGGGATAATCTTGAATCCTTTTTTAATAATAATAAACCCTCCCGTTCCCTTCATCTTCAAGAAAAATTTCGCAATTATAAAAAGGGAAATTTGTCAATTTCTGATTTCTGTCGCGATATGAAACGACTTGCAGATAATCTCAAAGATGTTGATTCTCCTATTAATGACCAGGAATTAGTTTTACAAATCTTAAATAATTTACCTGATTCTTACAATAGTATTATCGATGTCATCACCAATCAAAGTCCTTTTCCTAAATTTGATCAAGCTCGTAACATGCTTTTACTTCATGAAAATCGTGAATCCCATAAAACCGCCCCCTCTCCTGATTCCTCGGTTCTTCTTTTTTCTCAAAACCAACATAATTCCCGTAGTGATAATGGTCGTGGTCGAGGACGTGGTCGTGGTAAAAATTTTGGTCGTGGTAATTACCAAACTTATGGCAGTCACTATTCCCAACCTTCTCCCAACCAGCCTTCTTTCAACACTTCTAGGCGCCAATCCAATTCCTTCCAGCAGCCCCCTTTCGGTTATGGGCCTCTTCAGTAGCCCACCTGGTCTCCTCACCCACCAGGCCGCCCATGGACCCCTCCACATCACGGCCCAAATTCATCTCACCAGCACGGCCCCCCTCAACATTATTTCTCTGGGCCCCCTCAAACATACTTCGCTGGGCCTCCACAGCAGCCCACTCCGCTTCAATTGAATGACCTCAGCTACACGGGCCTTCACTCCTCCTATCCAGCAGCCCGCTTCACCCTTCAACCTGCCAGCCCAACGCCTCCTTCACTTTACTCGGCCCAACTCCAGCAGCAACCACTACACCCAGCAGCAGCCCTTCCACAGTAGCAGCCCACGGACCTAAACCAATTATTTTCCACTATGACTGTTCACACACCCGATGAAAATTGGTACATGGACTCGGGGGCTAGTGCGCATATGACCTCTCACTCAGGTATACTTTCTTCTCTTGTACATTGTGATAATTCTAAATCAATATTAGTTGGTAATGGTGCTATTTTACCTATTTCTCAAATTGGCTCTACTTTTTTACCTTCCACTCACCTTTCTCTATCTAATGTTTTAGTCTCTCCCCATATCATCAAAAATCTCGTTTCCGTTCGTTCTTTTACTCGTGAAAATAATGTCTCTGTTGAGTTTGAACCACATAGCTTTTCTGTGAAGGACCTTCCGACGGGCACCCTCCTCTTCCGCAGTGACAGTCAAGGTGACCTCTATCCCGTTCTTCCTTCGTCTATTCGCTCTACCCCGTCTCCACACGCTCTCACCGCCGACATTACTACTCTTTGGCACCGTCGTCTTAGCCATCCCGACTCTTCAGTTTTTAAGTACTTAGCTTCTAGGAATTTTATTTCTTGTCCAAAATCATTTTTTCCTTTATGTAATGCTTGTCAATTAGGCAAACACAAACGCCTTCCGTTTTTTAGTTCTGCTTCTACTATTTCTCGTGTTTTTGAAATTATACATTCAGATTTATGGACCTCACCGGTCACTAGTGCTAATGGTTTTCGTTATTATGTTATTTTTTTGGATGATTTCTCGCATTTTTTATGGGTTTTTCCTCTTCGTCTTAAGTCGGATGTTTTTAATGTTTTCTTAAATTTTCGTGCATATGTCAAAACTCAGTTTAATTTTGAAATTCAATCCTTCCAATGCGATCATGGTCGAGAGTTCGATAATAAAAAATTTCATACTCTCCTTAGTGGCCTCGGCATAAATTTTCGTTTCTCTTGCGCTCATACCTCTCAACAAAATGGCAAAGCCGAACGCACTCTTCAATCTGTTAATAATATCGTGCGTACTCTTCTTTTCCAAGCCTCACTCCCTCCTACTTTTTGGGTTGAAGCGCTCCATATGGCGACTCATCTTCTCAACTTACTCCCGACTACTACTCTCGATTTTCGCACACCCTTTGAACTTTTATACCAAACTCCACCCGACTATTCTCATCTTCGTGTATTTGGATGCCTGTGTTATCCCAATCTTACCTCTGTCGCACCACACAAACTCGCCCCACGTTCTACAGCTTGCGTCTTTCTCGGGTTCCCACAAAATCATCGTGGCTATCGATGTTTCGATCTTTCCACAAATAAAATCATTCTTTCTCGTCATTTCACTTTCGATGAATCCTCTTTTCCTTATGCCTTGGTTTCCTCATCGTCCCCTGTTCCTGACTACTCTTTCCTTGACTTAGACGATGACCCACCACCCCATCTTCCTCATTCCTTTCCGGCTCCTCCTCCCGCCCCACCTGCTCCCGCTGCACCTCCCCCACCCCTGCCGCCGCCCACTTTCACTCATTCCATGGTGACTCATTCCAAATCTAGCATCACACGTCCCCGACAGCTTCTTAACCTTTCGCTTCCGTCTTCTCTCTCCCCTATACCTCGAACCACCACTCAAGCGTTATCCGACCCCAACTGGAAAGCCGCCATGCAATCCGAAATCTCCGCTCTTCATTCTAATTCTACTTGGGAGCTTGTTCCGTGTCCACCTTTTGTCAATATAGTTGGCTCCAAATGGATATACCATCATAAATTTCGCTCTGATGGCTCCCTCGAGCGTTATAAGGCTCGTCTTGTTGCTCAAGGATATACCCAACAACCTGGCTTGGACTATGATGAAACCTTTAGTCCTGTTGTTAAGCCTGCCACCATTCGAACTGTCCTAAGCCTTTCTCTCTCTCGTTCTTGGCCTATTCATCAATTAGATGTCAAGAATGCTTTCTTGCATGGCCATCTCAGTGAAGTTGTCTTTATGAAACAACCCCCGGGCTTTATCAATTCCACCTTTCCTACTCATGTTTGTCGTCTCAAAAAGGCTCTCTATGGTCTTAAACAGGCCCCTCGTGCTTTGTACCATCGTTTCGCATCTTTTCTTACATCCTTAGGATTTGTTAGTAGTAAAGCTGACACCTCTCTTTTCGTCTTTCGTCGTGGTACCTCTCTTGCCTACCTTCTTCTTTATGTGGACGACATTATTCTTACTGCCTCGTCTTCCTCTCTTCTTTCTAATCTCACTCGGCTTCTCTCCTCTGAATTTTCTATGACCGATCTAGGTTCTGTGCATTATTTTTTGGGCATTAATGTCTCTCGTTCTTCATCTGGTCTTACTCTTTCTCAATCCAAGTTTGCTATGGATATTTTAGAACGTGCCCACATGGCTTCCTGTAACCCGTGCAAAACTCCGGTCGACACTAATGCAAAATTATCTCTGTCGGGTCCTCCTGTTTCCGATCCTACTCAATATCGCAGTCTAGCTGGGGCTGTGCAGTATCTAACCATCACTCGCCCTGATCTAGCTTATGCTGTTCACCAAATATGTCTGTTCATGCACGATCCTCATGAACCACACCTGCACGCTTTGAAACGTATTCTTCGATATGTTCGTGGTACTCTTGCTCAAGGTCTCCACTTTCGCCCTTCTTCTTCTTCTCAACTCGTCGCCTACTCTGATGCTGATTGGGCAGGGTGCCCGGATACTCGTCGTTCTACCTCAGGTTATTGTGTTTTCTTAGGTGATAATCTTATTTCTTGGTCTTCCAAACGTCAACACGTTGTTTCCAAATCCAGTGCCGAAGCCGAATACAGAGGTGTTGCAAATGCCGTCGCCGAATCTTCTTGGCTACGCAATTTACTTCTTGAATTACACTGTCCTCTTACTTCTTCCACTTTAGTTTATTGTGATAACATTAGCTCCATTTACCTTTCTTCTAACCCTATACAGCACCAACGTACCAAACATATTGAAATAGATATTCATTTTGTACGAGAAAAAGTTGCACTTGGTGAAGTTCGTGTGTTGCATGTGCCCCCATTTCGACTGCGGGGGAGTGTTAAATATTAGTTTCCATATTTTATATCTCTCTTTACTTGTATTTACATTAGGTTTCTTTCCTTGTATGTAGATAGGGTTTTATATTCATTGTAACTCTATATATACATTCCATCATCAATAATATGATTTACGGAGTTTTCTCTAATCTAACATGTGCCACTATTCCTTGCGCCAAAATGGTGCAAGTCTTTTTACCTTTTTTTTATTTTTTTCTATATTTCTTTTGCAATCTAGCCCTTAAAATAGAGTATTCTAGATAAACAAACATTGGTGTTAAATTAGAGTTGTGGATTGGAGTAGGTTCTACTTTAGCATGACTAAAAAGGTGCATAAGTTACATCATTTTAGTGTTTTGGGTTGGAAATGCCCTAATAAGAGATTTGAGGAAGAGGCACTCATCAACTCGCTAATGTTTTTCATTGCTTGATCTAAAACCTCTAGTTTATAGTGTAAATCTCCGCACTGATTGTATTAAACACATACAGAAAGTTTATATAGAGTTACAAGATATGGATAATAATAAAAAGGAAATAAATAAATAAGCATCCTAGTTTAATAAAAACTCTAACACATACAACAAAAATATATATACTTGACAACGAAAATTTTAAATTTTGAGGGGGGGGGGGGGGGGCTCAAGTCCCCCCTAAATCCGTCTGAGTCTAAAATTAATATCAGAGTTTTTTGCCCTATTTTCCTTTCTTTTGATTTTTTCTAATAATCAAACAAGAAAAAAATGATTTTTCTTTTTTTTTTTCATTCCCTAATAGTTTCATTGTACCACTCAGAAATCAAAATTCTTTCCTCAAATCAGACCTCCAACAAAATTAATTCTTGGATACTCCACTATGGAACTAGATATTCTTTTTCCGTGCATGTTCATTTATTCCGTTCGGGAATTTTAATTTCAAGACCCAAAGCATGAAGTCCTTTGCTTAAAATAAAACATTTCCATGTTAATTATATATCTGAGTTTTGAAAATTTATAGTGGTATTTAGGAATTGGTTTAGGTCTGCAGTAACATTAATAAACTAATTAGGCCATCTTCCAGGCTAAATTTCATCATCTTTTCTAAGGCCACAACTTTCATGATCATGATCACGTGGACTTGTCATGTATTACCAATATGCTAACTCAATTCTTTTGGGCATATGTTGTCATCTTAAAGTTAGCAAAACCTAACATACTATGCGGGCTAGTCTTAAATAATGCACGTTATAATGAATCATTGTATAATCAAAATTATCTATAAAATATGAATATTCGTGCTTATCTCGAGATTTAGAATCACAATATGAATATGAATATTCGTGATTCAACTTTCATTTGAATCACCATTCTAATTGTTATTTCAATGCATGCAACAATCAGTTTCACTACAAGAAAATTCAATATTGACAATAAAAATATACGTCAATCTAACACTTTGCTTAAAACGGCTTAAAGTCATTTCCAAGCATGACTTATTGAAATAGAGAAAAATCAATTTTCTTGTAGTGTTTTTACTTGTTAACATTCTAAGATAAACACCCAGTTAATCTTTTTCTTGTCAAACTTCCGCTCAAAATACTTATGACGCGTTTGATCTTTTCAATAATTTTAATAACATTTAGCCTTGTAAGTTAACGAGTTGCTGAATACCCAGATTCAATGTAATTACAACAAATATGTAAAAGATGAGTTGGAGTATCAGTGGCAGATCTAGGATTTTATGTCAGTGGGGGCATCAGGGATGACCGAGGGGGCGATATAGTTGTGATATAGCTATACAATTTTTTTTTTGCGAAATAGACGAAAGATTTAAGGGAGGTGCGGGGGGCTTGCATCCCGTGGTACGGTACGCTATAATTATGGGGACAAAATATATAAGGAATTAAGTTCAATTACAACTTCTAAGCTGAAAGTTTCAGATGAAATTGGAAATTTAGAATTGAGGGGGGGGGGGGGGGGGGGGCACTTTGAAAAATTGATTGGAGGCACTAATATCAATTTACCAATTAAAACAAAATATATATATATTTAAAAGAAAAAAAAATTGAGGGGGGCATGTGCCCCCCGGGCTACACGTTCGTCCGCCCCTGTGGAGTATGGAATGCTAAGGCTATGTTTGGATGTGTTTTCATTTCATTTCCAAACGTCATTTTCTAAAATATATCGGAGAACGAGTTTTTTTATTTTCGTGTGAGAAAAGTGAAAAAAGTAGGTGTGTTTGGTTGTGTTTTTTAAAATGGTTGAAATTTGTGTGTATGACGTGTGAAATGATCTTGTAATAACGGGCCTCGATTATATTTAACTAGATAAGGGTGGATGAGATTTCAACGTTACACGGAATGTTGACCAGAAACAAATGACATTTGCGCTGAATTAAGTAATGATCGATAGGCCGAAAATAGTTAAAGCGAACGTGTGGCAAAGATTCTATTTAAATGTCTAATATAATCAATTGATTATTGAAAAATCCTGGATATGGAATTACATTTACTCTGTTTTTTTCTAAAATAAATAACCAGAAAAAGAATAAATATTTGAAAAAATATAATATATATATATATATACACGCACAAATTTATAAAATGTTAGCTATATAATATGAAGATTCTATTATTATACATTTTATTCTTAATTAAAACTTGATGTTTTGTGTTTAAAACCAATGTGGTGGTTGATAGACTCAATACAATCATACATGGTCAAACTTGCTAGCAAAATCAATCAAAATTTTGTCATAAGCCACAACTCAAGCTTACTTCCTCAACATCTCACTCGCTATTTTCTTCTCTTCAATAGTCGTTTTTTGGTTTCTCGATCTGTTTTTTCATTGCTTTTCAATCTTCAATGTTGCTCAGAAAATGAGATTGGAGAAAGAGAGCATCTGTTTTTCATTTTATTTAGCGTGACATTTTTTTGGATGAGAGGGTTGAAATTACTTGCTATTGCAGTAATTGAAAATTTTCGTGTCGCTATAATTTTAGGCTTTTTGCTTTGATCTTGTATTTACTATTTTTTTATGGGAGAATTGAGCTTATTTTAGCTAATTAAATGACCTTTCATCTTAATCTTTTATTTGCTGGTTGACTTTTGTAGTTTAATAATCTAATATTGCACAACTTTCATTTAATCGGAGTGTTGAATGAATGAGGAATTCATTTAGCTTATTAGTACTTTAAGAAATTTGCATCATTAGTTTAATATTTCAAATAAATACTAGTCAAGTTAAATCGCGCTAGCGGTTTTGAATCTCAAAATCACAATTTGAAATTAGTATTTAGTAAAACCGCATTTGGTAATTCGGTTTGAGAATAGGTGTGAAAAAAATGAAATCGTATTAGATCGCGCTAGCGGTTTTGAATCTCAAAAAACAAAGGCTTATAGAACTAATCCAATTACCAGTTCTACAAGTGAAAACTCCTACATTTATAGGCCTGTGGTAAAAGCCATTTCTGGATTATACAAAGATCTTTCATCAGCTTCCAAAAGGAAATTTTTCAAAACGAACTACAATTTTGTGTTACTACAAAAAGCTATGGACTTGACTCAAGATTTTAAATAGTTAAGAATTTACTATTTAAGATAAGCCTCTGTCACAAAGTTCCATTTGTTCTTTTGATCTTGGAGTACCTAAGTTAATGTCACAAAGTACATATCTCCTTTTATCTTATAACTGCTAAATCTGCTAACTGTTACGTTTGTTAAGCCATTGAGCACAGAAATACCGAAAAGGTCATTGCTTTTTACATTCTATGTCAGGTTACTGTGAAAACAGTATACATACAAGGTTCACAGAGACCGCTAGGCGAGCCAGAAGCCATGCAAAGTTGCAAACAAGAGTATCTGAAACTCAGAACAAAACTTATGGAGAAGTGATGGACGAAATACAGAAATAAGAAAAGCTAGGCCACAATTAGTTGAATTGCCTTGTAAAGAGAAGACCTTTACTTATGAAGCACGAAAAAACATTTATAATGAACACGGAAGTACTTAAGTACGATGACAGCCTAAATATCATTTTAATTGAGGTTGACAAAGCAAATTCCTAAAGGGCTTATCGCCAAAACGTATCCATGCAACATAAAAGGTCAACAAAGATAAAGCAGAAACCATGAAACCAAAGCAATCAAGAAATTGCAAGACTCGCAAGAAAAGCCAGCTTTATGGACCTGGTAAATACAAAATACTCTGTTGGTTTTGGTTTCACTTTCTTTTCAAGAAAAACGTACATCAGATTCCGAAAAGATATTTCAGATATAGTTGATCTTGAAGATTAACGCTTTCGTTATGTATAATAAAAGTTGGATCTTCCTCCTAAATGTTGTCTATATGATGCAAGTGGATTTTCAAATATGAATTGAAAACATTTTACTACCTGAATTACTTCTAAAGACTTAGTGACAGAGCACACACAAGGGGTTCAAATGACTGCACTGAGCACTTAAAAGAATCTGCTGACTTTGTGAAAGTAAAACTCTAGGAAGGGTATATCAAAAATCTTGATAATTTTGCTAGTTTTCAAGAAAAGCAACTTAAGAATTATCAGATGAAATAGGACATTAAATGGAGTCATAATTTTTGGGAACTCAAACAAACCACATCCACTAGATCATTGATAAAAACCAAATGGCTAAATTTAACCTGATAATGTATAACAGTAACAACGAGTCATAACTTTTGGGAACTTCAATAAATCATATCCACTAGATCATTGACAAAAAACACCTGCTAATATTTAATCTGAATAGATCTAACAGTAACAACTCATTAACTTTGGAAACTCAAGTAAATCATATCCACTAGATAGTAAGAATTTACAAATCTACGGTTATTGTAATTGGATCTTCACCTTCATCAACCACAAATGTCTTGTCCACTTTCTTCCCAGAAGAACTAACTTCGACCTCGTACGAACCATGAAATCCTCTAAACTCAAATCGACCTTCTTCGTCTAGATGTCCCTGAGCATGAGTCAACCATTCTTTCTTCAGAGCAAGGTATCTCTTACCAGCTTCATTGAGATCTCCTTCCGCATTAACCAGGTGTGCATTGCCTCGGTTCATGAGTAACTCCCAAAATCCCCACAACATTACACCTTTCACTGCATGATGGGCAAAAGCTTCTCGGAGCATAACTTCTATATCATCAGCTCTGACATATTCATTGTCGGAAGAGACGTCAAGTTCAGTAAACCACATGGGAATTCCAAGCCTGGCCAACTTATCTAGGGCAGAACAAACAATTGGCCCTATCGGGCTATTCATATGCCCTTGTATGCCTATCCCTCCAATGAGAGCGCCTTGTTTTTTGAGATCACGAATATGGTCAGTGTACTTATCTAAGTGAAATCCATCCTCAACATGGTAGTCCTTCAAAAAAAGGGTGGCAAAAGGGTCTGATGCATTTGCAATTTTGAACATATCCACCAGAAAATCTCTCTCCAAATGGTCTTGGTCTTGATTGAAGGAGCCATTCATTATGTCATTGTTGACAGCATAGTGATTAAACTTTCCCTTGTAACTAGACAGCAGGGCCACTATATTCTCATGGACAGACACTCTGAGATCGTTTCTGCTCAAAGCACGCGTCCTAGATTGAGATTGAACTATACAGACGCCACGTAGCTGAATGTTGTGTCTTGTGCACAAGTCCATCATCTCATCTACATCTTTGAATCTGTAGTCGAGGTTTTTCTGCTCTAACTCTATCCGAGACCACTTCAACTCCTCCGGAAAAACAGCCCAATTAAAGTTCTTTGAAAAGAAATTGACAAAGTCCTCGTTGTCTATACTTGACCTGTTTATACATGATCCAAATGGGAAACTGTTTTGTGTTTGTCTTATTTTGACCAGGGTCCCACCCAGTGTGCTTGCATTGGATCTGGTGAACTTTAAGGTAACATCACGCTTGCGTATCTGCAGAGTTAAACAGGAACTAGTTTGTGTAGGATTATACCAATAAATTTATTCTCTAGAAAATTGGGTTAAATTTACTTAGTGAGAGAGTGGTAATATGTGCACTTCATAATCCTAAAAAAAAAACAACGCAGTCATCAGTTGTAAATGGAGAATCACTTTATAATCCAAAAAAAAAAAATCTTGTTTTATTTGTGAGCTAAGTATATGCAGTAAATTATAAGTAGTGCAGAGAGTCGTGAGGCCAGATTAGAAAGAACATTGACGAATACTACTACATTTTAATGGAGATTGTAGTACTACCACTTTTTTTTACCTTACAAGAAAGGAAGAGGAGGATAATCAAGGATTAATTTCACCTGGGTGTTTAGGGTGGAGACATTTTATAAGATGTTTGCAGCCTTTTTTTTTTTTTTTTGGGGTACATGATGTTTGAAGCTTATAAAAGGTATTATTTGACAAATATTTTGGAAAGACATTTATAAATGTGAAACACAAGATGTTAGAAGCTTATAAACTCTATAAAGTAAACATAGTTTAGATCTTAATTTTTTTTAAAGCTTAACATATGTCATCATCTTCTTTAAAGTACTGCTACTATTAATATTTTACAAACTCTGTAATCTAGTTTCATTTAAAAAGATCAGAGATCAAGATTTTGACTTAAACAAAATCAAGCAAGAGCATATTAGATTTTTAAATAGATGTAGAGTCAAACACACTTAGTTGTACAGTTTTATCCACTAATGGATGCACAAGAAATTCCGACAGTGGTCCACTAAGATAATTGTCATACTCAAACACTCAAATTAGTCTGCAAGCATTGAACTTATATTTCGATTAAAGACTTTAAGCTTATTACTTCGCTAACAACCAGTACATGGTACTACATAGTCACAGTATAAAATCTCAAAATGAACGAGGAAAGTCATAGTTGGGGTGAAAATTATGTCCATATTACTGATAACCGGGTAATGATGACTAAATATTTGACAAAAGGTGGAGGGGCATTAGAACAAGGATTTTCATCCGAGGTTGTCATAATACATAGACCCCATATGTATACACTACAAACAAAGCACAAGTTAGTAAAAAGATGAGCGGTAAAAAGGGAGAGGGAGAAAAGGCTTACCCTATCTGTTTGTTTTCTCAAATGTCTAAATCTTGCTCGTCTGTCCACCGGAAAGATTTGAAGTCCGGAAACCATCAAATCAACACCAGCCGCAGGACCCTGGACCAAAACTATTATCTTTGCTGGTTGCGTCTCAATTCTAAATGATCCACCGATTTCATTCCATTGGTCATCATTAATCTCAACTTTGCCACCACTAACCCATTGATGATCCACTTTAATAACAACATTAACAATCTGAGGTGTGGGTGCCCTTGTGTCAATTCGAACCCATGCAGATACTTGATATGTGACATAAGGTTTCACTTTGTCTGTTATTATCTGACAAGGACCCTCCCAACGCTGCATTCGTTTAGTCACAAGAATGTAGCGACCGCTTAAAGGCTGACTTCCAAGTAAATCTTCAGCCAGGGGAGGAAGAATATATGGCGAACCAGTTTTGACACTAAGGTTGCACTGCCAGAAGGGGGTCCACTCGTTGGTTCCATCAGATAGGTTGCTATTTGTAATAATATTGACTCCAAAAAGAGCTTTCTGTTTTAACAAGAGAACATTAGAAAGGTTGTGTTTGAACTGGGGGGGCGGGGGTTAGGAGCTAATGATTTCAATGTCAATTTCTAATTCAATTACCTCAATAATTGGTCGCGATGCGCGGGGAACTTTGGCAGCGCGCTTTACGACAAGATTATCAAGAAGAATATCAGTGCCCGGTGGTGGACCTTCTAAGTAGATAATTACGCGTGAAGCGTAACCATTTAAAAGAAATTTTCCTTGCAACTGCACCCAATCTTTGTCTGTTGCCTGCACACTGCATAACCATCTAACTTCGTAAACAAGGTTTATTGAGTACTCCAACACCACATCAAACAAATTATCAACATCAGTTATTATGATAAATGACACGTCCAAATCAGAAAAGAATAAACTGAAGACAATATAATTGAAAACATGTCACATTTTTGCTGACAAGCAGATAGAACTTACCTTGCAATTTCAATGTACTGTTCATGGAGATCTGCTCTCTGAACCCACAGTTTCGCCCTAACATCTTCACTGGTAATATTATTGCCGAATACACGAACTGTGGCAACAACATCATAGGCGAGTTTCCTATCCACTCTGCCCGTAATCTCGTGTTCAATTCCATTACAGTCCCGTGTGCGATTTTCGGTTGATACAAAGAAATTTCCAGACTTTGGAAGAACTCTCCCATCCCCCATAGAGTCATGCAAGACAAGCTTACAACCTCGTCCAGACCAACTACTATTATACAAGACCATCGTGCACCCTCTTCCAGACCAATGCTTAAGGCCATTTTCAAATTCTGGATTACGTATGATGTCGTGACACAAAGATCCCGTGCTGTGAATCTGTCAAAAGCAAACAAAGTTGCCAACCAAAGTCATCAAAGGCGATTGTGTTCATATTTGGTCAATAAATTGATGCGTATTAAGGAATACCAAATTTTAAGCAAAATAGTCTCAGAGCATAATAATTAGATTTTATATAAACTTACATAGGAAACCATTACTGATTTTATGAGCAGATCAACGCCAGGTGGAGGCCCTTCTAGATAAAGAGTAACTCGATAAGGCATATGTGACAGCGAAAATGTACCTTCTAACGTCTCCCAATGATCCGTTGCAGCAGAAGTCCTACACAGGGCTAATGAAATAAGCAATCGCTACATCAAGGCAAGTGAAGCTAACTAAACAGGAAAAGTAATTCACCTTCCAATGGGAATACCGATTTTTGTTGAATCTTGGAGTTCACGACTCAGACACGCCTGCACACGAGCAACACTTGAGGAACCCCCTGATATTGCAACCTCTGCGCGAAATGTGTAAGAGCATTGTGTTGAAATTCTGTTGGTAATATCTTGTTGCAGGCCATGCCAAAATTCCTTCCGATTTGTGATTACAGCGTAACGACCCTGCTTTAAATTTTCTGATATTCCTTCAGGGTAACCACACCCGGGGAAACAACAAACCCCTCACAGGAATCGGAGTTTGCTGAATGAAGTCCTCCAGAAAAGTCGTGGTTATCAATGATGTTACTATCATCGGGTATTCTCTGCAGAAACATAAGAAATTGATTGATGTAAAACATAGAAAAAGGAATTTTTGCTTCTTTTAAGACTTACTAACCGATTTCTAAAATATCTTTTATGCTAAATATAAAATCTGAAAATTAAGCATAAAAACTTGCTAAAAGAATTTCGAGACAAGTCAAGGCAGCAGATTCAATACAACATCAAAAATCGAATTTCAAAGCAAAATCACAACACAAGTCAAAGCGCAGCAGGTTCAATACAACATCCAAAATCGAATTTCAAAGCAAAATCACAACACAAGTCAAAGCGCAGCAGGTTCAATACAACATTCAAAATCGAATTTCAAAGCAAAATCACAACACAAGTCAAAGCGCAGCAGGTTCAATACAACATCCAAAATCGAATTTCAAAGCAAAATCACAACACAAGTCAAGATTCAATACAACATCCAAATCGAATTTCAAAGCAAAATCACAACACAAGTCAAGATTCAATACAACATCAAAAATCGTTGTTACCCCAGGCAGAAAGCGAAGACTGGCATGGCTAGTGGATGGCCCCTCCATTATGTCTCTTAAACCCTAAAAGCCAACATTGAACGATCAACATAACATTTACACCAAAGAAATCACAATGGGTAACTTAAAACAAATCTTTTCAAAATGAAATCGTAAATACAGTTTAAACCGAACCGAAATTTCGGTTCCCAAAAATCCAGAAACGGACCGTTTCGTGGGGCGACGGGACGCAGCAGAGTGAGAGAGAGTGCAGAGAGTTGCAGAGGCGGGAGATTGTAGATGGGTTTAGTTTTTAGATTGAGAAATGATAATTGGGTTTTAGCCCTTAAAAGTTTTCGAAATTTCACATTAGCCCCTTATAAATAAAAAATTATATATTAGTTTTAAACTTATTCGATTTTCGATTCGGTTCGGTTGACCCACCATGAAAACCGAATTCAGCCCGAGAAGCAATTCGAACTCATCAGGATATCAAACCGTGGCACAACCTTCTTAGTGGTCTAGGTAAGATCCCTAAACTAGGACTGTCAATTGAGTCAGGTCCACCCGAAGCCTGATTCCAGCCCACTTAAGTACGAGCTGAGCGTCTGAGCCTAATTGAATGTGAGCCGGGCCGAGTTTGAGTTTACGAATTGAACCTGCATAATTTGTAAGCTAAGCTTCAGCTTTGATAGTCTCAGCCCGAATGGCCCGAAATCAAAATTTTCTCTAATTAATAAAATAATAGTTTGTCATGTATAGTAAAATTGATTTATGCTAACTTATATAAAACACATTGTAGATTTTTAAGGTTGAAGCTTACGAAATCGATGAAATGTATATATTAGTACAAACCTTTCGTCTAAAGAGATTTTAGAAGAATTTTCAATTATTTTATGTCACCTCACATATATTGTTAATGATTCTAAATTTTCATAATCAATATGGTAGCTTTTGTGACTCCATTAGTAAAATTTGGAATTATACATACTCATTAGCGTAAACATTTATTTAATGTAACTTTCAACTACTTAATGCCACCTCATATACATGGATAAAAATTCTAAATTTTCATAATCATTATTGTAGACTTTGTCACTCCATTAGTAAAATTTGAAATTATACATACTCATTAGCGTAAACATTTATTTAATGTAACTTTCAACTACTTAATGGCACCTCATATACATGGATAAAAATTCTAAATTTTCATAATCATTATTGTAGACTTTGTCACTCCATTAGTAAAATTTGAAATTATACATACTCATTAGCATAAACATTTATTTAATATACTATTTGAAATTAGTCTTATATGATTCTATTGAATGTCTTTTTTTATTTGAGAAAAACTAATGAGCCGGCCCAAAGCTCGTAGAAAAAGTGAGCTTGAGTTTGAGCCGAGCCAAAAAAATAATTTATGAGCTGAGTTTGAACCTATAATATTCAAGCCCGATTAGTCTGAGCTTGAGTCATCCTGAGCTCGGCTCAAAGAGTCCGATTGACAGGCCTACCCTATGGTTAGCTTTTCATGAACAGTTAGCTACTCATGATAAACCTTGATTAGGACTAATGCATTCGAATTTGTTTTATGCGATGAAACTGTCTTGAAAACTCATGATCATCTTTTTTTCAATTGTTCGTTTTAACAATATTGTGTTTTGATCCTTACTAGTAGGTGAGTTTTAATTGGCAAGGACAAAACTAGAATGTGAGCGTCTTAAGGGCCCCCACAACGATGGCGGGGATCCATTGGATAAATGTAGCTAACCGTATGTTGTTGGCTATAATTGTGTACATGATATGGCAAGAAAGAAATCAGAGATTGTTTACTAGTAAAACCACAAATCCTATGGCTGTCACTACTTGTTCACTGAACATGGTTAAGGATAGGCTCCTTACATTAAATATTAAGGAATCTTGTGCTGCGGCAGGATTGCATCGTATGTGGAGAATAGTTTGGTAGTGTTGCAATTGTTGATAACTTTGTCCTTATACCAAGTTTTTGGTGACTTTTTAATCTTGTAAATAGGCATGTATAACTGCTAATTTCTGGATAACTGAAGGGGGTGTTATAATCGATGAGAGTATAATGGCCTACATGTTGTTCTGAGCCCTATTTTACTTGAGGGAAGGTCTTAGTGGTGTTTTACACCTGATGTCTCCAAACTATCTGGTTAGAGAACATCGACTGGACCTCGATGCAAGGGTATCTTAGTCGGCTTACTGTGTGACACATTGCACGGGCTACAGGACTCGAATCACATATTAATTCCGTTCTCCCTTACTCATTAAATTGGTAGATCGCCTATTAGGTTTGTTCTAGTCTTCTTGAATTAGTTGGTTGTGACAAGGAATGCCTTGTTCACTATTTATTGTATCTTTTACCTCTTTATTAATGGAATTGGTTTTTTTCAAATTAAAAAAGAAAAAGAAAAATTGCTTTAGAACTTTACATACCTAGGAGCAGCATTCTGATCAATACTATAAGAAATATTAAATTATAAATGAGACTTTAACCTTGAAATTCACTTTCATGTGTAAAAATTGATTTTAAATACGTATTAAAGGGCAATAAGTACCTCAGAAAAACGTCGTTGATCCTTTAAGGCAGCTTCTCTCTCGGAAAGCCTACATTGAAGTTCCTGAATGAGCGTCTCCATCTCGTCTTGTATATCTACATCTAAAGCCTCATGTTTCAGCTCCTCCATTAATTTGTCAACAATTTCTTTTATCCTCGTAATCCGTTTCATTGTAGTCGAAGATTCAGAACAATATACTCTCAATTTCCTCTTGATTATGCCAGCAATTGCTTTTATCTTCGACATCCGCATCATCATAACCTTAATTAACGGTTGATTATGCAAAATTGAAGGAGATTGAAAATCAAGTCTTCAATACCTCCACAAACAATTCGAGAAACTCGAAAGTAAAGAAATCTCAAATTTTTATTGATAGGAGAATTGAGAATGAAGGACAAAATCTAGCCTTGTTATTTAAAAGGAATAACAAGACCCCTTTTTTATTCAACTAGGACTCTTATCTGAACTCCACTTTTCAAAGTCATCTACATATAATAAAACACAAATATTGAATTAGTATTTAGATGTTGCCTATTTAATAGGTAACTTAAAAAATTCTGTTACAAACTAAAACATTTAGGGAGAATTATTATTGATTAGTTCTTCCCATCAAGCCTATATACGTGCAACCTTTTCAACTTACTTGATTTATCTCAATCTTAAATAGATTATTCAATTCTTCAAACTTACAATTATCTCTAGCTTAAATAGCATCTCTCTCTCTCTCACACACACACACACGAAATAACATCTCATCAACATTCAACAATCGATTTATTTAAAATTCCAACGTACCGCTTTTTCTTCAGTTCCAATATATAGGGGAATGGATCCAAGAGTAATTTGTTACCGGGGCGAGTTACCTTTAAAATAAGTTTTTTTTCATGATAATATACGATATGGGTCGTATTTCGTTAGAGCTACAACACGGACCAGTCGAGACTCGAGTAGGATCCGACCTGGAGTTCAATAGATTATAAACTGCACTCAAAGGTAGAGCTGCCTATGTGCTCTGTTATGTGTATGTGCGTATAGTGTACTGTGTTGGGGATGGGGTGGGTTGGAGAAGACGACACCCCCCGCCCCCACATTTCTTTTCTTTGTTTTTTCTTTACTTTTTTTATTTATTTATAAGGGAAAACTACACTGAGTACCTGCCTAATTACGGTTTACACCCCCTAGTTCAAAATATTACATTTAACATCCTGTAGTTTAATATATTGATGTAAGGTTGGGCAAAATCCTCTAATGTTCATGAATTAATAAGTTTTCTCAGTTAATCCTCATATTACACCATAAATGCTCATATTACACCAAATAGAAACACAAATGCAAGAAATTCAGTAAGTTCAAGAAGTTCTAAACCTAACAAATAACACCATAATTATACTAATCCTAACATATACACTCATACTGTTTACCATGCATAACAAATAACACCCATAATTATACTAATCTGTACAACCTTACATCAATATATAAAACTATAGGATGTTAGATGTAATATTTTAAACTAGGGGGAGTAAACCGTAATTAGGCAATACCTCAAGGGTACCCTTATTTATAAATTAATATATTAATAAGTAATTTATTTTAAAATTTTAGTTAATTAAAATACAATTTTTAAATTTATTTATATAAACTATTGTATATTAAGTTAATTAAAAGAATAAAATGATATCTTACACATATCTTACTCAAAATATTTTTATTTTATAATTTTTAATAATTTTTTATTTTTTATTTTGATGATAATAATTTTTAATTATAAATAATTATTTATATACTTTACATATACAACATTACATATGACGCCTATACTTTTATAAAATATTACAAATAACACCAAAAGGGTATTATTTGTCCGAGAAAAGTTTGGTCTTTTGGTCCAGAAAAAGTCAGGGGTATTTTTGGAAGTTCATCTAAAAATTTAACGGAACCCTAACGGAAGGTGCTCAATGTTAGACGACGAAAACGGAATGGATGTTAGATGTAATTTACAGGGGATGTTTTTTGTAATTTCGCAATACCTCAGGTATGTCCAGTGTAATTATCCCTATATATATATATATATATATATAGAGAGAGAGAGAGAGAGAGAGAGAGAGAGAGAGAGAATATCAATTATTTGACCATTTAATCTAGGAATTAAATTTGATTAAATTCCTAAAATATAAATAGAAGAATTTAAATTGATAATATATTATTTTCCATGTATTAATTACGAAATTCTATAGAAGCCATAGGGCACTCTCCGGGTTGGCTTAACAGCAGCAATAATTTCAAGAATAGGGGATTCCACATCCATTACTAATAACTTTGATTTTTCACTATTTTCATCATGTATATAAGTTGTAGGGAAAATTACGCATAGACCCTCCATTTATTGTGTAATTATTAAAACTGCCCTTCACTTATTGAAAATTATCAGCACACCCCCTCAAGGGGTCTATTTGTAAGGTTTATAGAGGTAAATTTGTAAGAATTATGAAGTACACAGGGGTATAATTGTAAAAAAAATTTAACATGAGAGGGTGTGTTGGTAATTTTCAATAAGTGAGGGAGAGTTCCGGTAATTACATAATAAGTGAGGGGGGATAGTGTGTGATTTTCCCTGGGTTATAAGATAGCCATCATTCTCCTCCGCTGTTGGATTATTGGGCTCGCTTGGCACAAAAATTGGCAAACTCATGGGGGATGATTAGCGTTAATAGCTCTATATATTATATTATGTGTGTGTATATGCATATATACATATATATATACACACATATATACATATTCCTTTATTACCAACTCATAACATTATTAAAAAAAATATTATTTTAATATCTTTTCCCCATCATCATCACATTCATAACCAACTCAATCATTTCATATATCAAATCCTAATAAAAATCAACTTTATATCACATCTACACTATTTTCAATCAAATTCTAAAAATACATTCAAACAAACAAATTAAGTCAACATTTTCACACGAATTTCTGTAATACACATTCCCCAAAAAAACATCGGAATTCATGACCAAAAACATAACCATACGGAGCCTAAGCGTTCTAAAACCCTTCACTCTAAAACTTCGTTTTGATTATAAAAAAAAAAAAAAAGACTTTGTTTGGTTCAAGGATTTTTGTGGAGAAAAGAAAAGGAAAGGGAAAATGAATTGGTTTCCGGCATTTTTAATGAATTGTTTCAAATCAAGGAGGGGTTCAGAAATTATTTGTTAGGAAACCGAATTACAATTAAAGTAATTTTTTTGACAATAATTTATGTATAAAATGTTGCTTTAATTTCAAAAGATAAGTAAAAAGGAAAAGGAAAAGGAAAAATATGGTATGAATGAGGCTCGGAGGATTTGATCCCTCAACCAAGACCGTCTCCAACCCAAGCCAAATTTGGGTTGGAGATGGTCTGTGCCACTATTCCTTGCGCCAAAATGGTGCAAGTCTTTTTACCTTTTTTTTGTTTTTTTCTATATTTCTTTTGCAATCTAGCCCTTAAAATAGAGTATTCTAGATAAACAAACATTGGTGTTAAATTAGAGTTGTGGATTGGAGTAGGTTCTACTTTAGCATGACTAAAAAGGTGCATAAGTTACATCATTTTAGTGTTTTGGGTTGGAAATGCCCTAATAAGGGATTTGAGGAAGAGGCGCTCATCAACTCGCTAATGTTTTTCATTGCTTGATCTAAAACCTCTAGTTTATAGTGTAAATCTCCGCACTGATTGTATTGAACACATACAAAAAATTTATATAGAGTTACAAGATATGGATAATAAAAAAAAGGAAATAAATAAATAAGCATCCTAGTTTAATAAAAACTCTAACACATACAACAAAAATATATATATACTTGACAACGAAAATTTTAAATTTCGAGGGGGCGCCCCCCCCTAAATCCGTCTGAGTCTAAAATTAATATCAGAGTTTTTTGCCCTATTTTCCTTTCTTTTGATTTTTTCTAATAACCAAACAAGAAAAAAATGATTTTTCTTTTTTTTTTTCATTCCCTAATAGTTTCATTGTACCACTCAGAAATCAAAATTCTTTCCTCAAATCAGACCTCCAACAAAATTAATTCTTGGATACTCCACTACGGAACTAGATATTCTTTTTCCGTGAATGTTCATTTATTCCGTTCGGGAATTTTAATTTCAAGACCCAAAGCATGAAGTCCTTTGCATAAAATAAAGCATTTCCATGTTAATTATATATCTGAGTTTTGAAAAATTATAGTGGTATTTAGGAATTGGTTTAGGTCTGCAGTAACATTAATAAACTAATTAGGCCATCTTCCAGGCTAAATTTCATCATCTTTTCTAAGGCCACAACTTTCATGATCATGATCACGTGGACTTGTGATGTATTACCAATATGCTAACTCAATTCTTTTGGTCATATGTTGTCATCTTAAAGTTAGCAAAACCTAACATACTATGCGGGCTAGTCTTAAATAATGCATGTTATAATGAATCATCGTATAATCAAAATTATCTATAAAATATGAATATTCGTGATTATCTCGAGATTTAGAATCACAATATGAATATGAATATTCGTGATTCAACTTTCATTTGAATCACAATTCTAATTGTCATTTCAATGCATGCAACAATCAGTTTCACTACAAGAAAATTCAATATTGACAATAAAAATATACGTCAATCTAACACTCTGCTTAAAACGGCTTAAAGTCATTTCCAAGCATGACTTATTGAAATAGAGAAAAATCAATTTTCTTGTAGTGTTTTTACTTGTTAACATTCTAAGATAAACACCCAGTTAATCTTTTTCTTGTCAAACTTTCGCTCAAAACACTTATGACGCGTTTGATCTTTTCAATAATTTTAATAACATTTAGCCTTGTAAGTTAACGAACTGCTGAATACCCAGATTCAATGTAATTACAACAAATATGTAAAAGATGAGTTGGAGTATCAGTGGCAGATCTAGGATTTTATGTCAGTGGGGCATCAGAGATGACGGAGGGGGCGATATTGTTGTGATATAGCTATACAATTTTTTTTTTTTTGCCAAATAGATGAAGGATTTAAGGGGGGTGCGGGGGGCTTGCATCCCGTGGTACGGTACGCTATAATTATGGGAAAAAAATATATAAGGAATTAGGTTCAATTATAACTTCTAAGCTGAAAATTTCAGATGAAATTGGAAATTTGGAATTGAGGGGGGGCACTTTGAAAAATTGATTGGGGGCACTAATATAAATTTACCAATTAAAACAAAAAAAAATATATATATATATATATTTAAAAGAAAAAAAAATTTGAGTGGGGGCATGTGCCCCCCTGGGCTACACGTTCGTCCGCCCCTGTGGAGTATGGAATGCTAAGGCTATGTTTGGATGTGTTTTCATTTCATTTCCAAGCGTCATTTTCTAAAATATATGGGAGAACGAGTTTTTTGATTTTCGTGTGAGAAAAGTGAAAAAAATAGGTGTGTTTGGTTGTGTTTTTAAAAATGGTTGAAATTTGTGTGTGTGATGTGTGAAATGATTGAAAAGAAAGAGGAGATGAGACAGAAAATGTAAGATAAGTGATGTAAAATATAATTTTAAAGAAATGATTGAAATTTATGGGGAACGTAAAAATAAGAATGAAAATTAGAATATTTTCAGTTAAAAATAGTGTAAAGTGTGTATTTTTGTTTTCAAATAAAAATAAAAATAAAAATAAAAAAAGTAGAATGGAAACACCTCTGTTTGTTTGTGTTTTCATCTCACTTTTTCCATTTTCATTTTCATCTGAAAATGAAAATAGACACTTTACACTGTTTTTAACTGAAAATATTCTCATTTTCATTCTTGTTTTTACGTTCCCGAAAAATTTCAATCATTTATTTAAAATTACATTTCATATCACTTATCTCACATTTTCTCTCACATCCACCCATCACCATCATCTCTCTCTCTCTCTTCTCTTTACCCATCACCACCATCTAATTATTACTTTTCAATCATTTCACACATCACACTCACAAATTTCAACCATTTTCAAAAATACAACCAAACACACTTTTTTTTTTCACTTTTCTCACACGAAAGTCAAAAAACACGTTTTTCCATACATTTCAGAAAATGACGATTGAAAATAAAATAAAAACACATCCAAACAGAGCCTAAATATCCCGTGTATCTTGTTTTCTCGACTTAACTACCAAAACATCTGGCTAGTGACCCTTAGTGCACATATTAATTTTTTAATGCTAAAACATGAACACTTAGATATGTAGTTGATTATTCAACACTTGTTAGTCTAGTAGTATCAGCTTTCGCTTTCATGTGGAAGGTCTTGAGTTCAATTCCAGATTGTTTGTATGACCCATAATTAAAAACTATCGGTCCGAATTTGTCGAGTCAGAGTATCACCCTTCGTGATCTGAAATTAAAAAGGTACGTAGGTGATTGTCTTAATTGAAACTCGTAATATATTCATATAATACACGTATATATATATATATATATAATTTGAACTTGACAAATAATACTCATACTTTTGGATTAAACCGTTTAGGACGCGCACTTTACGTATCGCCTATTATACTTGAGAAATAATAGTCCAATTCTGGCGGAAAAATTAATTTTTTAATTAAAACTTGAAAATTATAATTATTTTTTATCAATATTAATTGAGTAGGGAATGAATACTAGCACTCTCAAAAGTGATAATTACACTCCAGATTCATTTTATTTTTAATCAAATTACCAAAGGGGCTACTTATTATTTGGACATACAAGTTCTCTTAATATGTAAGATAAATAGTACATTTACTACACTGTTCATCCTTTTTAATGGTTATAATAGTACATTTACTACACTATTCATCTTTTTTAATGTTTATCTTCACATTTTAATATTTGAACAAACTAGACAATATAATATTGCAACTTTAGCATAATCTTTATTCATTTTTTCCACAATCTTGTCTCGTTGATTATTTTTGCTGAAATATGGATCAGGGTGCAAGTTGCCAAATATCATGAAAGTAAAAGTGCAAAGTGTGTGTTTTAATTTTTGAGGGTGGAAAGTGCAAAAATCGAACTTTATAGAGTGCAAAATGCTTTTTACCCCAAAATAAGTTCATACATGAATAGGAGTACTATGAGTACTGCATAATTAATATCTATAAAACATAAATTACTCAAGTCTAATTATATAATTAAAATAAGCTTCACATAAGCTCCAAAAAATTCCCAGCACATTTGTCATTACTTAGAGATGACCCGAAAGGCTTCAAACTGATCATCACCACTATCAATATCAACACATACAAAAGTAATTTCACCTTCCAATGAGCTAGAAAATTCTATGCTGGGCTGAGACCAATGGTCTCGGCCGAGCCTCAGCCGTTGGATCCCCAACTGAGGGGGGTTAAATTGCTAAATGACCCCCCCCCCTAGTTGGGGATCCAACGGTCGAGCTGGGCCGAGACCATTCTCGGCCCAGCATAGAACGTCCCCAATGAGCCATTGCCAACTTAATTTTCAAAGTTTCATTCTCTTTTCTCAAAGTCTGCACTTTTCCTTTATATTTATTCTTCTCTTCTTCCAATTATTGCAATAGCTCTTCAACTTTCTCTTTCAACTCTTCTACTTCCAGATTTTCCTCTTCACTTTTCTCCTTCCCATCTTCACCGTTCCCTAAACACTAAACAAATGGAAGAACAATAATAATGGACAATTACCATGGAAATAGAACTTTATAGAAGGGTCAATCTCCATTTCATTGTGAAAATATGTTCTCAATCTCCACATATTTGATCTATGAGGGTGTTTACACCATAAAATAATTTGGGTTTTCGAATTACAGAGCCCAAATAGCCCAAACTGTAGAAATTCAAAAAGAAGGAAATTGGGTCCACAGGTAGAAAAGATAAGGCCCAATAAACTCCGAAAATGACAGAAATGCAGGTTGGGTTGATAAAAACCCAATAACCAAATCTGAAGAAATACAGAGAGTCCAAAAGCCAACAACCTGCATTCAAGGAAGACGCGCCAAGTTGAGGATTTTGAAAAAGACGGTTGGATGCAATTGACGGCAGTTCCCGAAAAAGAAGAACGGTTCTCCAAGGCCATGATATATAGGTGGCCAAGAAAAAAGAGATCATCACAAGATCATCAAACTTCTACATTTCGTTCTCTTAGGAGTAGTTTCTAGTGTAATGTAGGAGTAGATCGTAGCGTAATTTAGGAGTAGCTGTAGTGTAGACTCGATGACATTTGCCTTCAAGGCTTGTATCGACATTCGCTTGCCTGTAATGTTTCCGAATTGAAAACTTTCATGGAGGTATAAATTGTCGTTTATTCAGATTTAAGTATCGAATAGATAGTTTATGCACTGGACTTGAGTTTTCAATTGTCACTTTTGAACTCGAAAACATTAAGTTATAAAGGCTCGAACCACCGTTTAGCGAATCGAACGCAGTGGGTGAGAAATAATACATTCGATCGAGAGATTCTCACGTAGGTATAAGATTATCTTTTGTCAGATTTAAGTATCTGAGAGATAATTTTTATCTGAACTTGAATCTTTCTTTCACTATATTATTGTTTCATTCAAAGACAATAACTCGAACTACCGTTTAGCGAATCGAGCGCAGGGGGTGAGAAATAATACATTCGATCGAGAGATTCTCACGTAGGTATAAGATTATCTTATGTCAGATTTAAGTATTAGAGAGATAGTTTTTACCTGTACTTGAATTTTTCTTTTATGTATTATCGTGTCATTCGAAGACAATACATATTTTAGTCAATTGCGGTCCGAATAATTAGTTTAAACAACACGCCGAAGTGTTAAAGTCTGAACCACCGTCTAACGTATCGAACTCGAGCGCGGGGATTGAAAGATAATCTCAAGATATAGATTATTGCGGGGCTCGGAACGCGTAGTTGGATCCACCCTAATCTAGTTTTTTTTTTTTTTACGAAACAGAGGGTCACTACACCTTCTTCCACAAATTTTTGGGTGAGAGTTGGCTGAAGAATGGCAGAGAATTTTTGAATTTTGTGCAGCCATAATTTTTTTTTTTAGGGCTTTTTACAGCAGTGAAAATTACCATTATGTGTCTTGAGCAATAATTTTGGCGGGAAAGATGTATACCGACAGATTTACCCCTTTGCTATTGAGAAGATTCGCCGAAGATGCTACCGTGTCGATTATTTTTGCCAGAATATGGGCCAAGGGTGCAATTTGACAATGACTATAAGAGTGAGGGTGCAAAGTGTGTGTTCTTTTTAATGAGGGTGGAAAGTACCAAAAATCTAACTTTATAGGGTGCAAATTGCTTTTTACTCCTAACATAATATATTTTAAGAATCATACAGCTAAGGCTGTCAGCCTGCCAATCAAGCTCAGCTTGCTTGGTTTGATACTAAACGAGCTTTTTGTTCAAGATTTGGGCTCGGATTGACAAGCTTCAAGCCGAGCCTGAGCTGGCTTAAATCTAATATCAACAATTTTTATCTTTCTAGTACAATTGATAAAATAAATCTACCAAATAAAAAAAAAAAACATACCAATTTCAAAACTCTTCAAAATCATCAGAATCAAATTATATCGTATTGAAAAATCCTTAAACTTGGTTTCGTAAAGTCAAAAATACTAATTATTTTCCTATATTGTTTCGCTACTTGAGAACATGTACAATTAAAATACGTTTGACTTATTCATTTTCATCCAATTTGACTTGAAATATCATCCTTATATTTATGAATGTTCATTTATAAAATATAAGTGATATTTATATAGTTTTACATGTTAGTATATTATTTTAAATACATGTACATATATTATAATATATATATATATAATTTATTTATGAATATACCTCCATTCATGTGCGGCTTGATTATGAATTCAAACTCTAACCTTCGGCTCAAGCTTGAAAATATTCAAGCTGAGCTTTTGGGCTTCGAGTATGCTTGAGATAATTGACCATCCTACATACAACTATTAAAAGTTATGAAATGATATAAAGTTGGATTTTGAAATACAATAGATCATTTTTTTTTTTGGTTATTTTTCAAATCATATTTTCATTCACAAATTTGTGAAATATAATATATTTTTCATTAAAGAAAATCTCCTTTGCATCATAAATTCAGCATTTAGAATTCTACATCTGAATATCTGATATAAAATTTAAGTTTCTCTTTCATGTGATTTCTTTTGACATCATCTCAAGTTAAAAAAAGAAAGTTAATCAAACACATTCAACAAATTCAAAATTATGGTTCCATTTTACTTTATTTGCCTAATAGATATTGAATATCATTTGGGAAGCCAAAATTTGACATGTTGTGAGAAATTTGAAAGAGAAATGAGCAAAAAAAATTCATAATGTTAGGATAAACACAATTTTCTCACAAAATATGTCAAATTTGGCAAATGACATTGGTTGGAAATTTATTGGAGTCCCATTTTAGTGGAACGAAATTTCATTGAAATATTGAGAACATCTACACTGGTGCACTCAAAATCAAAAATTATTATTTATGGTACATACCACAAATTTGTCTTTCTATATATAGTAAAGAAAATGAAGAGATGGAAAATACGATGACTAAAAAGTTAAAATACATTATTAAAGCATTGAAGGACACATTTTGCCTAAAAAAATTAAACTAAAAGTTATTTTGAAGTAAATAGACGTATCGGTAATTTATTCATAACAAAAAGTGTAAGATTGGGAGTGCAATTAACTATTTTATGTGTGCCAATAAGAGTTCTAATTGTCCCACCATTGGCAGCTAGATAATATTATGACTCATGATTATAATTATTAATTTGAATTTGTTGGGTTAGATATTTAGGTATTCTAAGAAAATAAAAAAACAAATTCCTACTGAATATTATATAACTAATAATTACGAACATTAATAATAAATCAAAATATTAATTATTGCCAATTAGTCCTCGGGGTCAGCTACAATTTTTATAAATTGAAGGTATTATAAGCAATTTACCCTTTCTCCACGGGAAGTGAAAAAACAGAAGACAGAGCAAAAAGTCTGAATTTTTCATACAATTATTTAGAACATATTTATTTTCCTACTTACTGTTCTTATCGATGCGAATGGAAATATATAAGTAATTGTTCTTTCAACCTTTTGCTCCTTAATTGTTATTTTCATTTTATTGAGGACTGAAGAAGAAGAAAATGGGAAGAACGGAAGAAATTTTGACAGAGCTTCTCGGCGTAGAGATGGAGCTTCAAGATGTTCAAGGTATTTTATTTATTGATTTTTTTTTAAAAAAATTTGCTATTATAAATCAGTTGATTCTAGTTTTTATATTTTAGCCTGTTTTTATATGCTGTATTAACACAGTACAATTCTTTATTTTTCCAAATGTGTTGTATTTAAGAGAAAATGAACATATTATACAATTTCCTTAAACGTGTTAATATTCCTGTGGTTTGTACATTTATCTGCCAATTGGCATGGACTTAGTCTCTTACTAACACCTTGTGCGGCACTTCGCTCGTCGCCGCGCCTCGCTTGACCGGGACGTGACACAATGCTGCAAATTTGTCTATTTTTAGTGTGTTTAATGGCCTAAAAAAAACAAAAAAAACTGAAGTTTGAAGTCTGCAAAATTGCAACCGATATTGCATTTTGATAGTCTGACTGAAGTTTGGTTTTCAATTTGTGATTGTATATATTATCATTTTTTTGCTAATGTCCAGAGCAAATAAAGGTGTTGCTCGATCAGCAAGAGAAGTTATACGAGAGACAATCAGAACTTAAAGCCCTATTGGAACATAATGAATCATCTAGAAGCCATGATGAAGATGATGAAACTTCGGTTTCTGTGAACAACTGGTCTGGGCCATTTGAATGGGACTCTGAAGCTGATGATGTTAGGTTTAATGTTTTTGGAATATCAGCGTACCGGTCAAATCAGAGAGAGGTTGGCAGAATTCCTACGTTAAACTATTTATCTTCTTTAGCGTGATTAACGTGACTTTCCATTATTATTTCAGGTCATTTGAATGTCAAAGAACATCCAACTTGATTTATACTGACTTGCCACAACATTTTCCAGTTGATTTGTGTGATTTATTTCAATCGTTCCGAAATCAGAAGAGTCATCTTAATTAACTCGAGGAGAAGGAAATATGTGATGATACTAGTTTCATGAAAATTTACTACTCCTATCCTTATAAACTTGTTTTGGGTCATCACATTACTTTCAGTTCTGGCTTAATCTTTATTTAAATGAAATGAATGGTATGCTAAAATATATGTAACTAGTTTTTCTATCTATTGTGCACCAAGCCTCATGTGTGCTCTAAAGATTGGTGTGGAAATTCTTGGCTGAAACTACACTGATGCATGCTATATATCATATTCGCGAAGGTAATTTTATTTTTTGCCGTCTCCAAGTGTACGTCCCTTGGGACTTCTGCAATCTCAAAAAATCACATGTGTTATTATTAACCCCTTGTAACTTGTAAGGCAGTTTCATTGTAGTGGTCAAGCTAAAGCTAGACTCCCAACATTAATTTCTTTTGTCTTGCTCGCTGGAAAACTACGATGAAGACAGAAGAGAAAAAGTTGCCTCGGGCCAATTCAGAGTTTAAATTTGATATCCAGCTGTCAAGCTATTTGCCATTGTTCACTTGGCTTTGATTTCAGTTATATATGCCTCAGGAAAGAAATTATATATGGAGTCTAAGTAATTTGCTTCGCCCTTCTTGGTATTCATTTTTGTAATTTAGAAAGTGCTTGAACTTTTTAAAATCTCCTCCAAATGGCATCTGTACATTCTTGGCATCCTGTTGCAATCAAGATTAACATACATATGCAAATGTAGTGCTTGTAAATTTTATATGTGATAAATGCAACATCTTTGTTCCAGGTGAATTGATTCAGTTGGAGTAATATTTTTCTCTTAATTCACATTCCGCTGGTTGGTCGAAGTTTATGATGGCTTTTTCGTTGAACAGATTGTAAATGCTGTAATGAGTGGAAGAGATGTTTTGGTAATCATGGCTGCTGGTGGAGGCAAGAGTCTGTGCTACCAACTTCCTGCAATCCTTAAAAGGGGAGTGGCGCTTGTTGTCAGTCCTTTGCTTTCACTTATTCAAGATCAGGTTGCTTATTAGTTCAATGTCTTTTTGTAGCAGCACAAGCAGAACATCGTTTTTTATTTTAATCATTGCTTCAGGTAATGGGTTTGGCTGCTTTAGGCATCCGAGCATTTATGTTGACATCGACAACAGACAAGGAAAATGAGAAGTTCATATATAAAGCTCTTGAAAAGGGGGAGGGAGAGCTCAAAATCCTGTATGTCACGCCAGAAAAGATATCGAAAAGCAAGAGATTTATGTCAAAATTGGAGAAGTGTCATCATGCTGGTCGCCTCTCTTTAATATCTATTGATGTAAGCATATAATTTTCTGGTTCTTTTAACAGTATGTAGCTCACAATTATCAAACTCTTATCATTTACCAAAATTAGATATCCTCAAAGGAAATCAGAGACCTAAATCCTTACTGATAAACTTTCCCAGGGTCCTTGTAAAACCCCATATATGTTGTGTCACTGATGAGGAACTTGATGATTAGGCTCAGAAATGAGAAAGAGATTGGGTCACTGATGGGTGGTATAAAACTGGACCTATTTATCAGAAAAGAATGAATGGATTATATTCCAGAACATCGGCCTAAATAATCTAGAATTCGTACCAAAAGTTTAGTGGTCATATTATTGACTTATTCATTCTGTGTAGTTTGGTCGGAGTGATGCGTTATGTGGGATCCTAGTTTCAAGGTTTATGGTTTATCCAAAAACCACATGTTTGGTTACTTCTGATTCTGATTAAATATATGATGTTCCAAACTTCCAATAGCTTTCCAGTGTTTTCAATATTGAATGTTTGGTAGTGGGGACTAATTGAGAACATAAAATGAAATTCGACGAAATATCCCTCTTTTTTGTAATTCTAATTCAATTCTTTTTTATATTTTTTATATTCTTTTCAACAGTGGGGCAAAACATCCTCAATCAGAGTTCAGTAAGACACAACTTCACCTAATTTCCCTTTCCCTTTCACACAACTACGGCATCTCATATTACAGAGGTTAAGCCACCTGAAACATCCTCCTTTAGTGAGTTTGTGGCCCTTACAGGCCCCAATCACTAAAAATTTCGTAATAGTACATTTTCATTTCTGAATTTCTAGAAGAACCTGACCAACTTTTTCGAGCAGTGGTTTTACATTGTAGCGTGAGGCTTCAGAAGCCCTGTGTCTCCTTTTTGGACCCCAATGCATGAGAGATAGAAAAGCGCTTCTGATGGGATTAAGAAACTATATAGCAGCCTTTCTCATTTTTTTCTCTCTTTCTTCGCTGTTGACACTTGCATGCAGTGCTTTTTTTCAGAAAGCTACACAGTTTAATTGTTTGTATTGAGCTTGCATATATATTTATTTTAATATACTTTGCAGGAGGCACATTGTTGTAGTCAATGGGGACACGATTTTCGTCCAGACTACCGGAATCTTGGTATATTAAAGACTCAGTTTCCTGATGTTCCCATGGTTGCTTTAACCGTATGTCATTTTATTGATTGGATGATATATGATCTTCACAGCAGAATTTAGAAGGTTTATGAGTAATTATATTTAATATTTGTAGCATTAAGCCGGTGTTTGTTTTTAGGCCACTGCTACGAAGAAAGTTCAAGATGATCTGATGGGCATGCTACATATTCCAAAATGCATTAAATTTGTCAGCTCTGTGAACAGGCCCAATCTCTTTTACATGGTATGGCATCAAATCCATTTTTCATAACCATGAGGTAAATTAACTTTTAATTTAATAGCTTCTGCTGCACGCCTATGCTTTATACACTTCGTAGGTTCGAGAAAAATCATCCGTCGGAAAGTCAGTGATTGATGGAATAGCTGAATATATACAAACGTCATATCCAAATAACGAATCTGGAATTGTGTATTGCTTTTCCAGAAAAGAGTGTGAACAGGTACATGATCTTCTTTCTTGCTTGATTGTGGTCTTTTATGATCAGTCATTTAATCAGGAAAACGAGCTTCTTGCATAGCTTTCTCCTTTCTATAATTAATTGGTAGATCATATGACTTGTTCAATAAATAAACCTGTTTATGTTAGGTTTCTCTGAGCGGGGTGCCGGGTGGATGGGTGGGGCGGGGTGGGTGTTGTTGATCAAACTTTTGTGTTCTCACCTTGTATGATTTCATCTGCTGCTTGTGGGTCTCGCATCACTTGTCATTTTAGGATCTTCAAGCTTGCACAAGAACTGTGGGTATAATGACATACACTGCTCTCCTACTACATCTTGATAGCAGAATTAGTTGCTTCTCTGCAATTTGTTGAAATTTATATGGAGTCCCTGTGATTAGGCACTACGGATATTTAGGTACCATTATGGACGTCTGTTTTCTGAAAAGTCGTAATTTTACTACAAGGGCTTGTAATTAGGCACCAGTGGCCAGGTAGAAATATGCATATCTAGTTTTGTGGTCGTATAGTCATAACCTGACTTGAAAGTTCTGCGATTTATTGCCTCGGATCACATACCCAATCAGGACAGTATATTAATTATAATTAGATGAAATTTAGTTTGTTAATCATGTTATCTTTTCTGTGGATTTCCATGGTTGGGTGGGTACTGAAAGTTTCAGTCGGATATTTTTCATTCTATCATTACTAATCAATCCAAAAAAATTAGGTTGCAAAAGAATTACGAGAAAGAGGAATCTCAGCTGATTATTATCACGCGGATATGGATGTCCATGCTCGTGAGAAAGTTCATACACGGTACTAGTTTGCAATTTATCGCATGTGAAAGGAACTGTAATACTTTCTGCCTGCTTTTTCATGCATGACTTTTATTTTTGTATCAAGTGGTGCAGCTGCGAGGCGAAAAAACTTTAGGGTTGTGAATATGTATCCTATATATTCTATTTTTCTTTTCTTTTTCTTTTTCAAAATGAGAACTTTGTCAATTATTTTAATCTCAACACATGGACAAGGTGACCTGCTGTGGGAAATGCGATTAATGCTGTTACAATTTTGAAATAAGGAGACTCTAATGTGTTCAGTCGGCATCAGAATTGAACTTGTGCTCAGGACATTATCTTACTATAGTTTAGTTGTGTATTTGTTGCAATTTGGTGAATTGGTTGTTTACAGCGTCATAATTTCGCTATCCTCACAAAGAAGATATTAGCTTTTATATGTGAGTAGGATATTGTAATGTTAGGCACACCATGTCAAATTTCGCTATCATCACAAATAAGATAATAGCTTGTATACGTGAGTAGGATATTATACTGTTATTCTTATTTGATGTATCACAGTGATTAATTTGTAATTTTAGTTGGCTTGCGAGCTGATTTGGCACCAGTCTTTTTGAAGTTTCTTGATATTGCCAGCTTTTCAATTTGTCAGAAGGTGGTTATTATTTTGTTGTGTAATATACTTCACTTAGTGAGTTGGTCATGTAATTTGATGTCATAGGTGGAGCAGTGGCAAGCTGCAAGTCATTGTTGGCACGGTATGTGAAGAAAATTTTTCTGCTTCACTTTAATGATGTCAAACAATTATTGAGAAGATTGTTGTCCTGCAGGTGGCGTTTGGAATGGGAATCAACAAACCGGATGGTTAGTGACAATTGTTTAATTTGTTCCTAAAATTTCGCTTTTGGAGACATTAATGTAAAGATGGATCATGAAGCCATAATTCCAGTCACATCTGTTGTGATGCAGTATATAATCTGTTAAAAAGATGTTGCCAAGTGCTTGAGGGCCCAGGATTCTTGCTATCCCATTGTTGTAGGGAGCGAGTTAAATTTCTGCAAAGTCACTTCCTGGGTCCATACCCCATAGAACTTTTTAACGACTGTTTGAAAACTAATTCAAACTGGAGTGTGATTAAGTCCAACACACTGCAAAATTTTAGCATTTTAAGAGTGTGTGGTATGTGTTTTTCATAGTTACGAGTAATTTGCCTTTTATGTAAGTATCACGATGGTTGTTGGTTGTAGTCAGGTTTGTCGTTCATCACAGCTTAAGCAAATCAATGGAGACATATTACCAGGTTTGTATCACATTAAATAAATTTACTTTTGCTTTTATAGTATTTCTTACTGTAATTTCTCTTATTGCAGGAGAGTGGTCGAGCTGGAAGAGACGGGCTTCCCTCTGAATGCTTGCTGTACTTTAGACCAGCTGATGTTCCTAGGCAGGTAGTTTTCTGTTGGTGAAATATAAATTTCTTTACAGTTATTCACCATGTAGATGGATCTGGTATCAATACTGTTGTTCCTATGCAGGTAATTCTTGTAGCTTTTATTAAATTCTTTTTACAGTTATTGACCATGTTATGAATCTGGTTTCGATACATTTTCTGCAGAGCTCAATGGTCTTCTATGAAAATTCAGGGTTGCAAAATCTTTATGGCATTGTGCAGTATTGTCTGGTATGCTTCTTTTATTTTTATTAAACCATAGCCCCCACCCCAAACCAAAAACAAAAAGAGGATTTTGCTGAAAGAATTCTCCTGTAAGGAACTGACCCTGGAAAATACCACCCGTTTACATCATTTGCTTGATCATCTTCTTTAGGAACTGCCAACCTGGAAAAAAATTTAATTTACCACCCCTTAAGATCATTAACTTGATCCTCCATCTTTAAGCTTTTATTGGTCTTTTGGAATGAATCTAAGCTAAATTGATCACTTTTTCTATTTCATCTTCTCATAAGTGTTGCGTTCATGGATATCCATGTCTTTGCTGGTTGTTCATTAAGTGTGAACTATCTGAACAAAGGCTGTGAACAAATTTAGTCATTTGTGTGTGCCTCCTGGATACCCCTACAATCATATTACTGAAAGTGCTGTCTTGAGTGAATGTCAGTGAGTTCTAGCTCAAGTAAAAATTCCATTTGCATGGACTATGAGGTCTGGTGACAAGCCGTACATAGTAGTCTATTTTTCTTACTTTTGGGCGCTTTCTTGTTTGTCAAGATTCTCGAATAACATAAACTTCTGAATTCTTCATCCAAATAACTTCTCTACTTTTTGGAAGTACTTGATTGTGATTTAGCTTTCATCTCATATATGTAGTCTAAACGACAATGCCGTCGGGCTGCTTTCTTCAGACATTTTGCTGAGCCTTTACAAGATTGCAATGGTACAACTTTGTGCTGGCTGCTACTAATGGTCTATATCTTGATTATATTTGCTTATAGTAACCCACTAAGCTTCTACACTTCTTTCTCAGGGATGTGTGATAACTGTGCTTCCCACAATGAGATCAAGGAACTGGATGTGTCTGGTATAAAGTTTGACTTGTTTGTTGGGTTGCTTTCATTACAAATACGTTTCTGCTTGACGATGTACTTATTGCATAATTGGAATTTAAGTTCTATTCTATTGTTCGTGTGACATGCAGGTCATGCAAAATTTATAGTATCACTTTTGCAAGAAATGCAAGAGAATGACCAGAGGGTGACGATGTTGCAATTAGTTGACAAGATGAAGATAAAAAAGAACAAGGATCTGGGTTAGTACATTTGATACATCATAGAGGAAATATATCTTTGGTAAATAAAAGTTTACATTGGTGAATGTGGTCAAGGTTTTCACTATCGTTTATGTTGTGTAGAGCATCAAATCAATGATAGAAAATAGAGCACGGATCCACAAAATATCTGTGTAATAACAAATTTCTTGGTATTCACTCAGGCCAGCTAAAAAGGGAGGAATTGGAACAACTTCTTATTCAGCTCATAGTGGATCGTGTTTTGGTAAGATTTTGAACTTCCAGCTCTCCTTTTCTTTACGTCAATCACCATTGCATTTTGCAATATGATAGCCTTTGATGTTCGATCTACATCCAGGTATCTTAGCATCATATTTATCACTATAATAAACATCACAGGGTGGTTATAAACTGTATGCACTTTACCCCCTCACCTATCATAAATGTGCACTTAACCTCCTCGGGCAGGTTCGGTCAGAAAATATGAAGGAAAAAAATAGAAAATTCCTGAAAATTCCTTTGCATTTTCTGCCCGAAACCTGCCCGAAAAAGTGCACATTTCAATAGGTGAGGGGGCAAAGTGCATTGACCCCCATAGGTGAGGGGGGGTGTCTGCATTTATCCCTATCTATAGTTGATGTTAGGCTATCCCACTTCGAGAGGGGTGGTCTCCGAAAGAAATATTGACAAAGAAGAAGAAGAAGAATTTAATTCATTTCTGCTTAAATACAAAATCTTCTTTTAATAATAGACACCATATGATCGCTACACTAAACGGCAGATGGTGTGTGGGGGGGGGGGGGGGGGGGGGGGGGGTTCTAAACCGTATTATTCCATTCTGATAATTGGCTTCCGGACTCAGTGGAAATAAGTGCTTAAACGTTGTTGGGCAAGGATTTTGTCCTCAACAAGTTTTGCGACAAAAAATGAAAATATCCATGAACGCGATTTGAGAGCGTTTCGACACCAAGTTAAAGAGAGCCTGCATGGTTTGTGTATGAGGACGGCCAGAAAAATAGAAAGAGACGAGATGGGGATCCAGAAGAAATTATTTGGTCGAGACGTTTGTGTTGAAGAGGGATGTGGCTTGGACCACTGTTTGAGTGTTGCTGGTGGTTTGGAAATGGCGGACGTCGTTTGAAGGGAATTGACACTGAATAAGTCTTAATAGGAAAGCCTACGTACTGCACGAACAAAGGAAAACAACTTGGCCCTATTTAGTTGGGTAGTGGCTCAAAGAATGAATTGGAAATAATTAGAAGTTAAATAACTTGCCAACTAATGGCTGATAGTTTGTCAGACCGTAAATCACTTCATTGTTGTCCCCCGCACCCTCCACCCCCCACACCTCCAAAGTAATAGCATTCAAATTTGGCATTTTTATGTCCTTTGCCATTTTCTAAGTGCATGGTGTGTTTCTCTTCTCATGCAGAAAGAAGAGTTCCAGCATACTGCATATGCCACTAATGCTTATGTGACCGTTGGACCTCTGGCAAAGCAAGTATTGCATGGTAAGGATCCTCAATTTGGGTATATTATTTGTTGCCAGTGATTTTGTGGTCTTGTAATTTCCAATTATTATTTTGTTTCATGCAGGAAAGAAGATTGTCAAGCTCGAAATTCATTGTGGCGAGAAAAATAGCTCAGCCAATTCAAAAACTTACAAGCGTGGCAAATCTAGTGGGTTGGAATTAAAGCTTGATGAGCTGCGAAAGGAACTTGCTTCGCTTGATGGGGGAATATTTCCTCACTCGGTATTATCTACACAGCAAATCAGCATGTTGAGTACCAAGAAGCCAAAATCAATAGAAGAGGTGCTATTCCTAAATTTTACCGCTTCTTTTCATAATTGTGTCGGTTATGTTCCTCGAATATGCTTACCTTTTTTTTTTGCTTGAGATGATTGTTTATAGAAACACCATGAATCGCATCGTTCTCTTTCCATATTCACGTCTGTGTAAAAGCTGCTTTGAAAAATTATGAAAACATTCGTTGTTGTGTTGTTCCATTTCTTCCTGCAGTTGGAAAAGATCATTGGAAAGTTGAAAGCCGAGAGATATGGAACGAAAATTCTTGAGGAAATTAAGGATGATGAATCCAAAAACGAAATGGATGACGATGATGATGTTTCAGATGGCAGAGCCGTTAAGAAGTTGAAAACCAGAAAAGCTCTTGTTGTCATTGAGAGCAGTGAAGATGAAGCTTGAGCCTTGAAGTTTGCTGATTTATTAATCTTTAACATAGTTTTATAATTTTGTGGTGGTTTTTGACTCTTTGGGACATCTTATTAGTGGTAAATTAAGTGACCTAATTAGAATGCTAAGTTGATTTAAAATATTTTATAAGTGATGACAATTGTATAATTAAAGATGACCCAACTGTAGAGGCTCGGTCAAGATATTACTATGAGATATATTTGGATTCCTAATTTGTTTTTGGGGAGAATTATATGCAACTCCCCTTCTCCCAGCCCCGTTAACAAGGAGTGAAATTATAAGAACTTTAAATTACACAGGAATGTAATTGTAAGAATATCTTAACATAAAGGGGATTTTATGTAATTTTTCAAAGCATATTCATGAGTCATTTGCTAGGGTCTCTTGATACTCAAAAGTGTTATAAAGCTTCTATGCGATGAGATTCATAAAACGTTCATTTTCTATATAAATATTTGTGATTATATATTTTTCAGTCCTGATTATTGGATTAAGTCAAAAACAATAAGTTTGTTGATTTAATATTTAACAAATGCGGGAAAATTAGATATTAATATGCAACTATTAACACATGTAGTTGACTCATTGATTATGAACTACTTATTAATGAATGACATTGATGCAATATATTATTGTATTTTACTATATGATTTATTGAGTATAGTGGGAAAAATACTTGCCTACATTGGATTTTGGGTCCCATCTGTGCATCTTGTGGATGTGAAAAAGACACATCATTTGTTTTTTAGTTCAAAATATATATTAAGTAATGTCTATTATTCATATCCACAAGGTGCACAGGTGGGGCCTAAAACCCGGTGTAGACAAGTGTTTTTCGTGTGGTGGAACTGATGAAAGAAACACAACCTAGCCTATGACTTTACTTTGTTATTCTCGTGTTTATGTAACAGAACCATCCGAGACCAATGGAGAGCCAGATTGTGCCAGAGGTATTGGTCTGAGCTCCAACATCTCCAAATTACCTTTGGGTATCGAGAAATCAATAAAGCAGAGGGTGTGTGCATCCCATATTGATTGGTTGGGAGGACTACTACTATCGTTGCCTCGAATTTTTGGAACTCTTGTACCCCTTGTATTTTTTTACGGGAAAATTACTGAAATCCCTTAAAATAAATCTTTATATCTAAAAAATCTATGAAAATATTTCTTAATCCAAAAAACTCATTCCATCAACTTTTCATTCAAAAACACCCAACATTTAGGGTTAATAAAATTGTGAACTTTATTGCCCTTAACCTTCTAAATGAAGAATTAAAAATTATTCTTTTGTAGAAAAATTTATTTATTTAGAATTTTTGTATTGATAGTTAATATTAATTATGATTTTAATTTTAATTTTTCAAATTTTTATAAGCTTTTAAAAATTGAAAAACATATTTTTAGAGAATTGCCATGTTAAATTAAGAAATAAATTATATAAAAAATATATAAAATAGTTAATATTAATAATAAAATTCATCTTTATACAATTTATCAATCTGAAAATTCCAAAATGAAAAGTTTTGAAAGTCAAAATCAAATGACCTATTCTTAACTTAAGTCAATAAGGGTAAGTTAGTCCAAAAATGTTTCAATCTTAATTTTTGGGTTTTTTCGAGTGAAAAGTTAGTGGCATTGGCCTTTTGGATTAAGAAATTTTTTCATGGTTTTTTGGATATAAAATTTTATTTTTAGGGTTTTTTAGTAATTTTTTGTTTTTTAATTCAAGACGAAGTGATTACTCTAAATATATAACTCAACAAACCCGTATTGATAGTCATAATTCTGAGCAATAAAAACTCTATTTAGCTCCATAAAGGAGGGGAGAGCTACAACTTGAGACATCTTGGATTCCAACTCAAGACCTTTCAAATAAAATGAAAAATGGATACCACTAGATCAACATGTTTTGTTTCTTATACCGTCTTTTTTTTTTAATGTAAATATATGAGGTGTTTATGTTAGAAAATAAAATAAAATAAATAATAAAAGGACAAGAATCCATGTTTTCATACAAAATTGCTGGGTAATTCTATGACAGATCGAGATTAATAGTCTGAGTGTAAATTTTGTGTCTATTCCTTTCGTACAAGCAATACATTAAGATCATTGGATCGGGTATGACATGGAATTTTTCCAAATTTGACCCTGCCAGCGCGACTTTAGTACAAAATATACTCAGGTAGCACTTGCGAACCTCAACATTATCATAATTGGGGGCAAAATATCGTTAACTAGGGCTTTCTTCTTTTCTCCCGCTTGGCAAGAAAATCTACACATATTATTCTCTCTCCGACGCTCAACAAGGAATTATGGCGGCGGCGAACGGATTGCAGAGAGGCGGCGGAGGGCGGAGAGCGATGGAGGAGGACGACGCCAAGCTCGTTTTCGAGACTTCGAAAGGCGTGGAGCCAATCATGAGCTTCGACGAGATGGGGATAAAGGACGATCTCCTCCGAGGAATCTACAACTACGGCTTCGAGAAGCCTTCCGCCATTCAACAACGCGCTGTTCTTCCTATTATCTCCGGACGTGATGTTATCGCTCAGGCGCAGTCTGGTACGGGGAAGACTTCAATGATTGCGCTCGCTGTTTGCCAGATTGTCGACACAAAGTCCTCCGAGTATGCTTTTCCTTGCTCTTCCTTTGTGATTTATCTTCGTTTGTGATTTATCTTCGTTTATTAGTCTATTTTGTGAATTGAGTTGTTATGGAATTGGTAATCTGGTTTTGTGTTAGTTACTGTGAATTTGCCTTTTCGCTTTATGTATTTGCTTCGAGGTATTGAGATTTGTGTAGTTATTTTGTTTGTGCAGTATGTGTGAATTGCTTTTTAGCTTGAATTGGAATATCTGTTCTTGATTTCGGATAATTCCGGAATTGTTTTTTCTCATTTACCTGAGATTTTAGGGTTGATTTTATTAGTGTTCTGTAGGGTTGAAACTCTTCTCCCGTTGTGCCTAACTCTGAGCTTTCAGCTAATGTTTGAACCGTTATTTAGACTTAATGGTGTTTTGGTTTGAAAAATGAGAATATGTTTCTTTTCTTTGGCTTTATGTTAACAGCAGAGTGCAACAATGTCTCTAGGAAAACATTGAGGACATAACTTTACAATCCCTTGTCTTCCCTCCTTTCCTTTGTATGGTGCCTCTGCGTGGATTAGACAATTTTTTCCCCTCTTTTTATATAAGTAAAAGATTTATCAAGAGAATCACCCATGCGTACTTTCTGATTGCTAAATCTTTCATCTCGGTAATACATCATATCAGTATATCGAGCTCGTATTCATGTTGGTCTTAACCAATTCGACTAATTTGGTTTCCTATGTCAGAAAGGAAACAATTTACCTTTTGCAAGTTGAGTTCTAGGTTCAGCTTTTAAGTTTTAATTACTTAAGAGAGCAATCATAAATGTGGCGTATAACTATTTCCCTCAGTTGTTTAATTGGTTTTTTATGTTAGTTAATGCTGTAGCTTTTGATTCGCAAATATCTTGAACACATCAGCTCTTTTCTAAAATACTTGGTTAATCCCTGCAAACTAGAGTCCAAGCCTTGATATTGTCACCTACAAGGGAGTTGGCTGCCCAGACAGAGAAAACTATTTTGGCAATTGGAGACTATATAAATGTACAAGCTCATGCTTGCATTGGAGGCAAAAGTGTGGGTGAGGATATAAGAAAACTAGAACACGGAGTTCATGTGGTGTCAGGCACTCCTGGCAGAGTTTGTGACATGATCAAGAGGAGAACTTTACGAACTAGAGCAATCAAATTATTAATTCTGGTATGTTTCGTTTTCTTTTCTAATTTGATTTTCTTGATATAGCGTGCGGCCTTGTGCTTTCGATATATCAAACAAGTACTATTGCACACTTATAGCATACTTAGTTAGGTTGTTCTGGTTCCTTAGCATTTTTTCTGTGTTTAATAGGATGAATCTGATGAAATGTTGAGCAGAGGGTTTAAGGATCAGATTTATGATGTTTACAGATATCTCCCGCCAGAGCTTCAGGTGATCTCCTTTTCTCTCTCATGTCTGTGTGTGAACATAATTTTTATCTAGAAAACACATGTCTAGTCATTATGGAGATGAAACAATGATGTAGGAGCCATGGTCGTGGAAGTTTTAGATTTGATTAATAGCTGATAATAATCAGGAATGCTTCTTACAAATTTGAACTCATGCTTTGAGTTACTCAACATTACTAATCCCAATGCTCCATACTTTGTCTTGTTTGTATTTGTCATAGAACTTGTATATTTTTGTTCGCTGCATATTTTTTAATCTGTGAAAGTGTCATTGTAGGTTGTCTTAATCTCTGCAACCCTTCCTAATGAAATTTTGGAGATTACAAGCAAATTCATGACTGATCCAGTTAGGATCCTCGTAAAGCGTGATGAATTGACCCTTGAGGTACGCGTCTGTTCGTTTTTCTTTTTCTGGATAAATATCTTGTATTCTACTTCAGAGGAAGGGGGAAAAGCTAAGCGGAGGGGTATTACAAGCCTTCCGCCAATTCAGCTATATAGAGGAGTAAATAACATTTCTTAATTAATATCAGAAGTAGCAAAAGAAGCATTTAGTTTGTTGTGTATATGTGTGTGGTTTCTCTTGATCAATCCCGACTTTCAATATTTGGTCATTGGCGTGTCCAAATTCTGGTGTTCCTTTTTCATGGGAAACCTCAAACATATGTAAAAGCCCTAGGTCCAACGGCAGATTTTGCTTCAGGACTTCTATTCTTATTGTTGTTTTCTGATTTCATCTTTTCTTGTGACAGGGCATCAAGCAATTCTTTGTCGCTGTAGAAAGAGAAGAATGGAAATTTGATACTCTATGTGATTTGTATGATACCCTTACTATCACCCAGGCTGTTATCTTCTGCAACACGAAACGGAAGGTAATTTTCTGGATTTATGTTCACTTTCTTTACTATGTATTTGTTACTATTGATATAGCACTTTATGGTTATTGATTAGAATAACCTGTGAAACCAAATCTGTATGTAGATAGTTAAAGTTGGGTTTATGGTGCTCAAATAAAATTGTCATACTGTGCCTGTAATTTTTATGCTTTTTCTTTGTATGCGGCAGGTGGATTGGCTAACAGCAAAAATGCGTGAAAATAACTTCACCGTCTCGTCTATGCATGGAGATATGCCACAAAAGGAGCGTGATGCAATTATGGGAGAATTTCGGTCTGGCCAGACCAGAGTTCTTATCACAACTGATGTTTGGGCTAGGGGACTGGATGTTCAACAGGTACTTGCTTCTGTCATTTTCTGCCTTTTCTTTCCCCTCGTTAGCTCTCTGCTAGGTTCAGCAAAAAAAAAAAGGGGAGAGGCCATAAGTTTGTCCAAGAGATTACATACTCCTCCATTATGCTTGTACTTACTACTCATATTTCAGCAAGTCTAACTTGGTTAATATGAAGGATGACAGAGAAGTGGGAAGTTTTGAATTCTCCTCTCAGGAGTTTTTGACCATAATAATCTTGATTGCCAATTTGATTAGGAAATTGACGGGAGTCTCTTTTCATAATCCGCATGATTTAGTTCTTTTAGAATAGGTGATTTGTTGTGTGGTTATTTGTAGATTGAATTTTGTCCTTGCACGAGTTTTGATCTTCTAAAAACTTTATGGTTCTGTAGGCCCTAGTATTTCCTTTCTTCTTTGCACCTAATTTGTAATTAGGTGTAGTTTATCCGGAGTAATTACTGATCTTTGTTGTCTCTGTATTGAAATTCCTCTGTAGGTCTCCTTGGTGATAAATTATGATCTTCCTAACAACCGAGAGCTTTACATTCACCGCATTGGACGATCTGGCCGATTTGGTAGGAAGGTACTCACATGCTCTTAAGACCCTATGTTCCCTATGTTGTCTTTCATTATGCATTTTAGGTTCCGTTTGATTTCTAGCTGGATAAATTCTCTCTCTTGTGTTATTGTCTGGAAAATTTATGCTAAACCGAGTCCAATGGTCCAAGTGGCTATCTCTCACACACATAAAGTGTATTGTGGGATCTCCAAACACACTTGTGTAAAAGAGATACACACAAAATACACACTCGGACGATGGACTCGTTACCTTTATTGTTTGGGTTCGTAATCATATGATCTTTTAACACAAATAATTTTTGTGCAGGGTGTTGCCATAAATTTTGTGAAAAGCGACGACATCAAAATCCTGAGAGATATTGAGCAGTACTACAGTACACAAATTGACGAAATGCCAATGAATGTGGCAGATTTGATTTAACTTCTGCTTATCGGAGCAATATGCCAATCGGACTTTCTCATTCAGTAAAAAGCTGCACGTGCCCAATGTGACAGTTATGGTTTGCATACAACTTGTTGGTTATATAACTCATTCGGCCCCTTTTCTTAGAAAGAAACAATTAAAGCGATGCTGGTTTTCCTTTTCAGCGTGGTGTGGTTTTGAGTGGATTGAGGTTCTTGTAATTATGTTTCTGAGTTAATTGTTGTATTCTGGAACGCTATTTCTTTTATCTTTAGCTTTTTTTGTTAAGTACTGGAACTGGTAAAGTCTGCTGGTTTGATTAGCAAACATTATATTTGAATGAAATCCTAGTTCTTTTGTCAGTACTGCAATAGGGTGTAACTCTTACCCGAACAGAGCTTATAAACTGTGTCCAAAAAAGAGACTTGAATTATAAAATCTGCTCAGCTGCATCACTCAGTATTCAGCTGGAGATGTATAAATCTTGCGAACTGATGTCAAATTTGTAAATTATAAAATGTGCATGTATATTTCAGCAGCTGGGCCATGAAATTAAAATGGAATTGACATGCCAGCCTGTGCGCTATTGCTCCTTTTCAAGACCATATAGGTACCAATTCTCCAAGTACATTGACCAGCCACATAACATCATTCCAGCTTAGGTCCAAACAAATCCGAGTTTCATACCACCACCAAATTGTATGTTTTTTTTTTTTTTTGGGTAATTACCACATTTTGAATGCAGGAACAAGAGTTTCTTTCTAGCCATTACCACAGTCTGCAACGGTGACACTCGCAAGTCGTAGTTAACATAATAGATCATTAATATAACAAAAATTTCAACTATTTGAATCAACATCAATATCAGCTAAGCACACAGGCCTACCATATATGGTGGATGTTTTCTGGCATTTGGGATGATACAACTCATGGTAGGCACATCATCGGTGATCAGTCGGCATAACAGAACAAAGGGGTGGGCACAACCAAGAGATTTCACCAACCACTGCATCAGTATCATCACAAAGGCACTTCATTAACTACGACAAACTAATAACATAAGCAACCATCGACAAAACTGTACAAGATTCACAATTACCAGTGCAGATCACGCATTAAGACCAGATAACTAGAATGTTAAAATTTACATCAAAGCTGCTACATTTACACAATACTGCTTAGCGATCTCTAGAACCCCGAGTTAGTCTTATCCTTTCCTTGAGCAACAAATCCAGGTGAGAGAGGCGCCACTTTATTTGGAGCTGGTTTTGATTAACAAAATAGGCTTTTGGGTTCGGGACAGGTTTTGTTGTTTTGGTGCCCCCAAAGGACCTGAGTGGGGATCAAGATCCCTAATGACCTTTGATGCGTGTGGCAGCTCCCTAAGTAGGCTTGACCACCAGAGTTGAACACCCCAAGGGGTGGAGGCCCTAGGTGTAGAGTCCCTTAAGTTGTTGTAGCCACCCTTAGAGGTGGCCGATGAGGGTTCTTAGAACCCTCAACTATCCCTCGGTTGCAAATTCGTACTCCTACCCCCACCCCTCAAGAAAACCAACAATCCTCCTCTTTACGAAACACTCACTACATGTATAAGCTATGTTTATCAAATATGGATACAAGTAGATAACAGTTTCTTCAAATGGAAATCAACTAAAAGTTTTAACAGGTTTTCATATTTATTTATCAAGTTACGAATCAATGTAAGCTTAAAACAATTGTGACAACTGAACTTTCAAAGATTCATCATCTATGATTCACACATTTAAAGCTGCACTCTAATAAGAGAAATCGATCTGTGACCTCGGTGTAGATAAAAAAAGAGAAAAAAAAATCTGTGAAGGAACTCCAACAACATTCTTACATGTAGACAGATTCATAAAACACAGTTAGAAACATCGCAGGCATAGTCAAAATTATAGCAGATTACGGTTACCACTACAAAATTGAGGGATGGCCCAGAATTATCTTCGATGGACATGAAAGCACTCCAAAACAACTAAAGCACTCCAGTACATGAAATGGTATTTTTAAGAATAGTAATTCAACTGCGAACTATGATTCCTTAAAGATCGTTCAAGAAAATAATTCAACAGTCAAATAGAAATTTCTAACTCAGCTTAAAGCTTTAAACTAAATAAATTATCATTAACACGAGCAGCCAAATGAAAATCAATGTGTTATACATTCAGTTTCATGAAATTACATACAGTAACTGGCTGACAAGGCAAAGGCTTCAAATGTACTTCAATATCCATCATCACTACCCATAGGCCTCACAAATAACACATAACAAGTCATCTAATAACCAATATCGCTCGGATCTCCCGTGTATTCTGCAACCTGTTCAAGCTTCACGTTGAGGAACTCGTGTGTATCTGCATCTCGAACTACACCCATCTCCTTCTCTGAATCACGTTCCAGCAAAGTCCCGTACACACCCTTGTGTCTACCAAACAAGACAAGTACTGGGCCCCCACGTTTCGGTAGTGCAGTCTCCAATAAGTCCTGGTCCACCCCTTGTACTAACTCCCTGCTCTCATCGATTGATATGTCGCACATTCCCGGCCCCACAACATCCATCACCACTCCCTTTTTCAAGAACAATCTCCCACCTTTCAACTCTTCACTTATAATCCTCACCCTTATATGATTCCTCAGCCAATTCACTCTCTTTTCTACCTCCTGCTCCCTCTTCCTCGAAGGATTTCTATCATTTTTATCTTTACTAACATCTTTCTCTTTAATTTTCAACTCCTTCAGTTTTCGCAAGCACTTCTCCTCCTCTGCTGAACCTACCTCCGCTACATCCCTACTTCGAACTTTCACCTTCTCATTGCTCCTCAATAACCTCAAAACCAATAAATCTCCACCGCTCTTCACCTCAACAATTTTACCCTTCATCCCCATCTCCCTCCCATTCACTATCCTCACTTCTTTCCCCACACCAAACCCTTTCTTTTCCTTCCGATCCTCCACCTTATCCTGCCCGACATTCGCATTCCCAAAATTCACATCGCCATTACCATTAGCATCAACTCGATTCTCCGGGAAGTCTCCTGTAAACCCTAACCCTCCTCTCCCCGCCTTCTTCGTAACCTCAGCAATTTTCACATCCTCCTTGGCATTGCGGCCAATGCCTCTACCCTCTTTCCACCCATACCCCGACAGCAGCGCCGCACCGAACCCCTCCACGGGCACATCCGTGAATTCATCCATGCCCGTGTCCTCCGGCAAAATCTCCAAATCCTCTCTCAATTTCCTAATCTCCATCTCCGAAATCGTTTCACTGCGATCGCGCACGGGAGCATCATTCCCATTAGTAGCCGATGGTTGGCGGAGATTGAGGCCGTAAACCGTGGAATTATCAGTGGCTTCGGGATTGGAGCCAGGATCGAGCTCGAATTGGAGGGCGGAATCAGCGCCGCCGTTTGAAAGTTGGGGGAGATTGGGGAGGTTTTTGAGTTTCTTATTAGGGCGCCAATGATTGGGAATTGGGGCAATTGATTTGATATTGGATTCCGGCGGTGGTGCTTCGGCGGCGTTGAATTCACTGACATAGCTGATATTGGATGATTCCGGTGGCGGTGGAGCTTCGGCGGCGGGGTTAAATTGAGAGGGTTTTTTGGGACGGCGGTTGGATTGGGGTTTGGAGGGAATCGAAAATGAAAAACTCATTCTTGTTCGATTAAAAGGGTTTGGGGTGAAGAAGATGATGATGGGATTCGATTTTAGGGTTTGGATTGAACTGAAAAGGGGAATTTCTCTCAATCGGGATATAGGGTTAGGTTGCTTAATTCGGGTGGGATTAGGGAAGGTTTTCCTTTTATTTTATTTTTATAATTGTGTGCTAATTCGAATGGGAAGTATTTGCAAAATCTAATGCTTACAAGGGATTTTAAATGAAAATTAAGCAAAATTACTTGAGAAGCTAAAGTGGTAGTGTTTGGCTGAAAGTGAAAAAAAATTGCAGACATTGTTTGTAAATAAAAGGGATTATCAATTAATTTTTTTGCAGAAATTACAAAATTGCTCTTAAAATAATATAAAACTTATATTTTTTTCACATTTATATTCTTAATTTTCTTTTTAACAAAATACTCTTAAAGGCATATGTTAATAAAATAATATTGATTACTTTTATTCTAGATGATATGTCTTATTTGGCTAATAAAACCAAATGAAAATCTCCTACATAAAACCTTAAGAATAAAAAAAATACCAAATATGTCTTCAATATGAACAAGAAAAATCATATTAATTTAAGGATAAAGAAAACATCAGACAGACAAAAATATTCAAAAATACGATTGACGTCATGTTAAGTGATGATAGTGGAATGAGAAGATGAGAATCTAACCATCAAATAAGGAATAGACATGTAAAGTAGCCAAAAAGCTACAAATGAAAAGGTCCGTAGAACCTCAAGTGTCAAATTAGCAAAAGATGATAAATTAACAGTATTTTCTTAAAGAAAATTAATGATCAACAAAAAATAAAATGTGAATGATATCTTCAAATAAGGTAATCGGAACCTCAAAATCCTTAAAAAAAAGTAGAAAACTTGTTAAGATTTTAGCTCAAACATCTATAAATGGGTTCTTAATTCACATATTACATGTGAAAAGGGTCTTCTTTAGTTATATGAGGATGATAGGCACTATTAATTTGTTGAAGTTCATAGAAAAATTAGGCTTATTCAATGAAAAAAATATCAATTCAGAATATTGGTCCAAATATTACAACAATTAAGAAGCTATTTGAGAAGAATGACAAATAAATTACAACAAAAAATAATAATACAAACTTGGGAATAAAATTCTTATCTTTTTCTCTGTTAATTTCTCTGTTTTTCCGCCTCTGCCAATTAAGAGAGATATTGCTCTGTATTGCTGTATATATAGCCTAGGTTGGGAGTTTTCAGACTTTTTAAGGTTCTTGGCTGATATATCTCTTGATTTTAACAATTGAGTTCAAAGGCGGTCCAATATTCTAATAAGTGATATCTCCCTAGCGTCACTGCTTCTAAGCGCTCTAAAGGGCCCTACTCACAATTATGACCAAACAACTAACACATAGATAAGATCCATCCAAGCTCAAAGTTGGAGAGGAGCGAAGTTGTGACAACAGCTTTTTAATAACGGCTCACGCCTTTTTAATGATCTTTTTTATGGTTATGCCGGCAATGATAGGTGGATCTGGTAATTGGTCTGTTCCGATTCTGATAGGTGCGCCTGACATGGCATTTCCACGATTAAATAATATTTCATTCTGGTTGTTGCCACCAAGTCTCTTGCTCCTATTAAGCTCAGCCTTAGTAGAAGTGGGTAGCAAAACTGGGTGGACGGTCTATCCGCCTTTAAGTGGTTCGGTTTAGGTTGCTCCCATTTCGCTCGCCGCTACTACGGGAATCGCTTTTGCTTTCTTTTCCTCTGGCTACTAAGATGTTTCAGTTCGCCAGGTTGTTTCTTGCCTGCCCATGGATTCAACAGCAGTTCGAAAGGTTGCCCTATTCGGGAATCTCCGGATCCAACTAGTAAGATATAATTAACAATAGAGAAAAGAGAAGTATTTTACGTTTCTTTCAGGTTTATGCTCCCTGAAATTTAATCGCAAGGTTTTTTTTTAAAAAAAATTTGATGGGGTTAATTTAAGAGTATAGAAATATTGTCAATGATAGAAATGTCACTAAAAAATTATTTTAATTATAGGAATTTAAAAAGCACCCCCTACCCAGCTTGGAGCTTTTGGCTTCTCGGAGCTTAATTTTAGAGAATCAAAAGCAAAAACTGAATTTGCAAACACTACAAAATTGCTTATTTAAAAGCAAAAAAACACTTTTATTTAGAGTTTGCAAACATTCTCTAGGAAAAAGAAAATAGAAAATTATTTTTTAACGCAATTTTGTTAAGTTTAAATAAAAGATGAGATAAGAGAATAAAAAATTAAAAAAAGGGTAAAAGATAAATTTAATGTGATTAGAGAAAAAAAAATAGACAACTAATGTGTAAAAGTAATAAATTATGAAGAATTATCCGTTATAGTTGGTTTTATGGACTGTGTTAAGATGACACGATAACTACCATATGATGCATGAACACCAACTAATATAACACTTATCCAAGTGTCAACACAGTTGACCGTCTTTGATAATTAAGTAGTATAGATTAAAAAAGGAAAAACTACATATTCTGGATTGTGTTATTTGTTAACAATTAGAGAAAACGAATCTCCACGCCCTTCAAGACTGCCAGTGGGCGAAGAGTATTTGGAAGCAGCTAGAGCCCCGAGACAGCATGATGCCTTCTTTTCAAAGAGGACTTCTGATTGGGTGGATTGGAACATGATTGTGGAAGCAAACACGAATGATTGGAATGTGAACTGAAACATGATATTTACTGAGGCGTATATTTTAATTTGACAAGGGCGCAACGAAGTTGTGCAATGCAATGACCGTAATACAACACATATTGACTCATATACGGTTAGAACCTGAGTCAACGAAGCGAGGCATACAACAATTGTTGAGAGAGAGAGACAGAGAGAGAGAGAGAGATGTCCTGTGTGCAAATTGGCAGGATGACTTCCATTGCGGGAGGCTGGAAATTGAATGTTAGCATTGCCTTAGCAACGGGGTCGAATCAAGAAATGAACGATGGGATAGGCGGGTTGCTCCGAGATGACAAAGGAAGGTGGTTTCGGGAATTTTATGGAACTATCCGGGCATAATCAAGCTTTGAGAGGAACTTATTGCTATTAAAAAAGGAGCTGGATTTGGCTTGGGCAACAAAAAGAAACAACATTGAAGTGGAAACATACTGCTACGAAGCGTACGTGACCATTAAAGAGTCATCTTTCGAACATAAATATTTTGACATTATCGCGGAAATTCGAGATAAGCTCCGACTGAATTGGCGAACGACTCTTAAAACATATTCGGAGAGAGGCAAATAGAAGTACGGATTATATGGCTAGCCAGGGATGACTTCATCATCTTGTTGTGACAGAGAAGCCGAATAATCGGCTTGAGGAAATACTTCAGCAAGATTGCAATGGCAGAAAATGGAGTAGAGTAGTGATGTGCATAAATTTTGTACCATGTATTTTCTGAATTTATCCTTCCCCCCTTCACAAATATAATCTGCTGCATATTATTTAGAATTATAATTATGTCATGGACTCGATAAGCATGGGATTTTACCTTTACCAATCATAGTTATGGATCCCTATATGGAGCTTTGAAGTTAATGAACAAGCCTCGTACATGCAATGTGATAAATAAAATAATTATCCGTATTAATTAGTTTAATCGAGTGAATAACTATTAATTACCCCAGCTTGTTAATAATTTTGGACTCATGATCACAAATAAATATAACTTAATTAGCTTCTCCCCTTTCAGAATACAATAAGCCCTAATTTTTATAAGTTTGTAGGATGTGTGTCATAACTCACCCCATAAAATGGTATACCAATTTAAGGACTAAATGCACAAATAAGCTCAAATGGTCTAAACACGATCTAAGTTAATATTAGACTTGTACATTTTGTGGGGTCTATTCTAAGAAGGTGAGCGCAAATACTTAATCTTCAATGTCACCCGTCCAAATCTTCAACTCGAGCCAAAGTACATATTTTATTTACATCAAATAGTGACTACGAACCGGAGCCGATCTGAACAAAACATGGAGTAGAATAATGACTATGGAATCGAGTCTGTCGGGTCGAAACCACCAGGGTAATAAAAATGCATCAATTGTTTAACTTCGAGGAAACTATATTTATTTCTTGAAAATCCAAGATGGTTGAGTCAAGTGGTAAGCTGCTAATGATCCCAAGAAGTGACAAAAGTTCGAATCCTACTAGAGACGTCTCCCTGGGAAGGGCTTCTCTTTGGGCAACCCGGTCCGAGAGATTAGACTTCTCCGTCTTACCTTTTTGAAACCAAAAAAATATTTATTTCTTGAAAATCCCAAAATCACCCATATATTTTCCATAATTCCAATTCCACCCAAAACCCTACGTTAACTCCTAAAATTCTTGTCCTCCTCTCTCTATCTACACAGTATACAGTGATGGAGAATCAAAACCACGAAGAACAAGAAGAGGAGCAAATTGTAACCCCATGGGAGGTAACTGCAGAAAAGGGCGGCAAAATCGACTATGACAAGCTCATCGACAAGTTCGGTTGCCAACGCCTCGACCAATCGCTTATCGACCGCGTCGCCCGCCTCACGCGCCGCCCTCCCCACGTCTTCCTCCGCCGCGGCGTCTTTTTCGCCCACCGTGATTTCACCGACGTGCTAGATGCCTACGAGAGAGGTGAAAGGTTTTATCTGTACACCGGCCGGGGCCCGTCATCGGAGGCATTGCATTTGGGCCATCTCGTGCCGTTCATGTTCACCAAGTAATCGGAATTTTTAATACTCTGTTTAGTTCTTTTATTGGTTGATTTGTTTTCTGGAATAAAAGTGGTTGCATAGATTGATATACTATAACTATAAATCATTGCTTGCTTGCTTGCTGGTGGCCTTTGTATGATATCAGTGATTAATGCTGTTCGATATTATCGTATAATTCGTGGATTCGAAAAGAACGGAGGTGGTTAACGGAGCTTGATGTGTAAAAATGTGACTTTTGTATTTGTTTTAAGGGAGAACAGAAGAAAAACTGTTGAGTAAATTTAATTCTAAGAGCTGATTACAAGTTTGCACATTTATTTACATTTAGAAATGTTTTGGAAATCGTATGTCGAAAATGTGATGGAGATCAGCTCTGTTGTGTTTGCTCTTCGGTTTTAGTTTACTTCATTAGACCCTTTGTCCAGGCAGAGGGTTAATGCTCGGTTCGTCTTACTACTAACTAGTTATATATTGTTTCGAAATTATAGCACATCAATGCTGAATTACCTCCCACTGAAGTATTGCTTTTTTTCCATATCTATTCTGTCAATTCTTGCTGACTAGTTAAGTGTTTTCATTTTTGCGTTAATGAATGACAACTAAATATTTGGTCGTTTTCGTTATTCTTTATCTGATCGTCAAGATTTTGAAATTTGTTTTGGTTTTAGATATCTGCAAGATGCATTCAAGGTGCCGCTTGTGATACAATTGACAGATGATGAAAAATGCATGTGGAAGAATTTGAGTGTGGAGGAAAGCCAGAGGCTTGCCCGTGAAAATGCTAAAGATATTATTGCTTGTGGGTTTGACGTCTCAAGGACGTTTATTTTCTCTGATTTTGATTATGTTGGAGGGTAGGTGATTTTCCTTTAATCTTCTTTGTAATTGTGATCTTTTCTGAAAAGTTAGTTTTTTGTTTATACTGATAGTATCATGATCTGCGTCTTTAGTATCATGACCTGCGTCTATTCAATATGGTAATGCATTATTATTTTCTCGTTTATACCTGTTGCTATTGCCATCTGCCTCCATTTAGTTTGCTGTTCCATTAATTCTCTTCCATTTAATTCGTTGGTCCATTAATAGTGTGATGTTATGCACATAACAAGAACACATAATCTTATAAAAATCCACAAGGTAGGAAAACAAATTACTTTGGTGATAATGAAGAAGTTTTCTTTCAATGACTCGGCGTGTTGTTAAACAATTTCAGGCTCAACTTGTACTTAATCATGTGTACGAGTAAGCTCAGGTCTCATAGCGTAATGTTCTAGTAACTGATACGATAAATATTGAATGAAAGTTTGCATTTTGTAGTCCTTGTAAAGAAAATAAGAGAAGCAAAAAGATGGAGGCCGTGATTTATTTTCAGTGCTCTGACATAAATAGTAGACATTTGGATGATATTTCATGCATTTTAAGAGAGTTCTTGAAATATATGCATTAACATAAAAACTTGATTACTTGATTGATGTTTTCAAATATATGTCTAAAGCATGTCTGATGCATACCCGCTCGCTTTTTGGCTTAATACAGTTCCTTTCATATAGAATTCTCCTGTTTCTGGTCACGATTATGCTAGAAGTACTCTGACATGGAATTTATTGTGCAGTTCCTTCTACAAGAACATGGTCAAGATTGCAAAATGTGTCACATATAATAAGGTGATTAGTATTCAAGCAATAACTTGATAAGATTTTTTTCTATCTCTACTTCTGCTTGTATTGTAACTAGCTAATGATAGATATCAAGCCAAAATTGATGCTTAATTAGGATTGCAGGTTGTTGGTATTTTTGGATTCAGTGGTGAGGACCACATTGGAAAAGTTAGCTTTCCACCTGTTCAGGTATTATTAACCTTTAAATTGTGCAAGATAATTTATATGTTGCCATAATAGTATATAATAAGCATGTTCAATATACTTTAAATCAGGTACATACTGAAGTACGCATGCTTTTAGTGAGATTTTTTGCCATTATTCTCCCTTCTCTTTTTTAGTTATTAACTGCACTGGATTAGGTTTATTTTGCTGGTTGGTGAATGATTTTAGATTGCCACGTTTCGCATACTTTTTTCTTGCTAATATTTTTCTTCCAATTTTTGATATTGTCAGGCGGCTCCATCCTTTCCTAGTTCTTTTCCACATTTGTTCTCTGATAAAGATAATCATCGGTGCTTGATTCCTTGTGCAATTGACCAGGTAGTTTCTTATCCCGGTTCAGATACCTTAACTACTTCTAGTTACAATTATCAATAAGAAAGTTCCTCAACTAGTATTACAACTTTTTGAGTCAAATTAGACAACATAAAACGACATGGATCACTGAAGTGTTGCTCCTAAACTCATCTTAGACCATCAATGTATTTTCATAACAATGTATTGGAATATTATATGACCTGTTTGTTACACAATGTACGATCTTTTATCTGAAGATTAAATATAAGTTTACTCTGGTAATTGAAGTAAGTATATGCTAAAATTCTGCCAGCATTCTACTATGGTATTAGAGATCCTTTCGCCAACTTATTTGTTTGTGATAATTTGTCACTATGATCCAATAATGTTATAATCTTTTCATGAAAAAATTAAATGTCAGGCCTACCATATCCTTGAGACACTTTTACTGCACTTAATTAAAGAAGCTCTAGGCTTGTAAATATTCAAATCTATAATACATCTAAAGTAACAATTCTTATTGTCATATACTTGATATAGATTTGTTCTTCTATCTTTTTTTTTCCCTTCATTTTAACTCTAATGAGTTTATTTTCAGGACCCTTACTTCCGAATGACGCGAGATGTCGCTCCCCGACTAGGTTATCACAAACCGGCTTTGATTGAATCATCATTCTTTCCCGCTCTTCAGGTTTCTTTCTGATTATCTTATTGACAAAATCAATCTAATAACTAGAGATTAATTTTAAAGAATCTTTCTTTATATTATCTGGCTGCTGAAGATGTTCATTTGCATTTCTTTGTGAGGTAAAATCTTTGGCTTTGTTTGTTTATGTTTTTGAGTTCAAATCTTGAAAATTTTTCGAGGAATGCGTGCTATGGATATTCGTGTGAATTTGATGTGATATGTTGGTGTGTTTGTTTATGTTTTTAGAATATGGTTGAAATTTGTAACATGTGTCTAATCACTAATGATTAGTTGATGTGTGATGAGTTGATTGATTAAAAAGTATGAAAGAGAGAAAAATAGTGTAAAGTAAATGAATATTGATTGATGATTATGTGAAATGATGGATGTGGTGATTGATAGGATGTTATATTGGAGAATGAGAAAGTGAATTTGAAAGATGATGAGTTTGGTGGAGAATAGTTTGAAGTGTGGATTTTTAGGATTTTGTGATCCAGAAAATTGAAAATGGGATTTGAAAACATAAACAAACAAGGCCTTTACTTTTCACATAGCAATTCTCAAATTACCTATTTTCGAGTTAAATATACAAACTTAAACAAAATATTAGACTTTATTTCTTAATCTTTACCATAGTTCATTTGCTTAAAGAATATTATTTTTCAGTTTCCTGTTGCAGTTTACTCGACTGTTCGTTTTGGTTAACTTTTACTTTTGTGAAACCATATATGCAGGGAGAGACAGGGAAAATGTCTGCTAGTGATCCAAATTCCGCTATATATGTGACTGATTCTGCCAAGGACATAAAAAACAAGGTTCTCCTTTATTTAAATAAAGATTCCAAAACAGAAATTTTTTTCCTAGAAGGACGCCACTTGAAAAAATTGCTTTATACGTTGTTTGCTTCGGTGTTTCTGATGATAAATGTATTGTACAGATAAACAGATATGCATTCTCCGGTGGACAAGATTCAATAGAAAATCACAGGAAGTATGGTGCAAACCTTGAGGTATCACAAAATTTTATTAGCAAATTATTTGTTCTCTTGTGATGGATTTACGCTGATCTCCTCCCTCTTGGAAATTGTTCAGGTAGATATACCGATTAAATATCTTGGTTTTTTCTTGGAGGATGATGCTGAACTAGAATACATCAGAACGGTAATTATTTTTTCTTATTGGTTTTCTCTTTTTAGTTGATTGAGCAATTTGTATATAGTTTATAAATATTCCCCTCAACTTACTAACAATATTTTTTCTTTTTAAATTATCGAACAGGAATATGGTGCAGGACGTATGCTAACAGGTGAAGTGAAGAAGCGGCTTATTGAAGTTTTAACTGAACTGGTTGAAAGACATCGCAGGGCCAGAGCTGCTGTGACTGATGAGGTAAAAACTGATCAATTCTTTTTCCTCAAATGTTGTTATTATAGTAACACATTGGAAATCACTGTGTATTTCATGCATGAAATGTGATTTAGCGATTCTCCTGATTCCTGAATTTCGTCCTTAAACTTGAAGTTGGAAGGCTTTCTTCTAACACTCACCTCCTTCATACGGTTATAAGGAAAGATAACATCTTAAACCCTTGGGATAATTAAGTGTGGACTCGCTTATTTGGGTAATTACCACGTGCTCTCTGAGGTTTTCCAAATTACCTAAAACACCCCTCATAGGTAGTCTACCCCCATATAGTTTCTGACAATGGGGGATGAAATTGTAATATGCTTTTATTGACAAGTGAAGTTATGGTAATTTCTCAAACCACGGGGTGTTTTTGGCAATAAAGTTAACCCTTTTTACACAAATTTGCAAAGTTTTGGTCACTTAAAATCTTCAAAGTTTGATTATGTTGATTTTCAACCTGCCTTTAGCCTAAAAATTAATGAGAAAAATAAAGTTTTGCAAAGTTTCAGAGTCATAACCGTCCACGTTGTGTTTAGTGTTTACCATACACAGAGATTAATAGATGATTGTAATTATGCCGGAACTTGGAGTCTTGGAGCTCCTAAGGATTGTCTGGTGATAACTTATTTACGTTTTAACCATGTTGGTGCAGATGGTAGATGCGTTCATGGCCGTACGTCCACTTCCGAATATGTTTAGCTGAAGTAGCAAGCTCGTTAAATCTTGGAAGATTAAATTAGAGACATAAGATTGTGTAATACTTTTCTGTTCTCTATACATTTTGATCTTTTAACTTGTGAAAGATTAGAAGTTGCATGAAAAAAAGAAAGGAAAAAGATAGTTGTGTATGTGTATTCTATGTTTAACTATCTATTTCATACAAGTGTGTGTGGGGACAACACACAATTCACTTTATTGTGTGAGAGGCGGACACCAGGACCATTGAATGATTTTTCCGATTACCTTGATTGATAATTTAGACAATATTTTGGGAAGCAATGGAGTTGGGCGATTTCAAGTAGAATAAGTGATTTTTGAAAGTCTCGGGATTTGAAGTGTCAGGATAATGTCAATTTTTCGTGCATGGTTGACTTTATTTGAGTTTCCACTTTCCATATATATATAATTGTGATTTTTCTGAAGACTAATCAAGTCCGGGCTGAACCTTTTGTTGATAGTCCTGGCCCGTATAAAGTATAAACAAGCTTCTCAATCAGTGGAAAGAACTGAGCTAAATATATATCTGCAAAATATGATATATCTGTAATATATAATAAATAAAGGGAACACTATTTAGCAAAAAAAATTAAAGGGAACACTCTTTGGAAAATCCTAAATATATTTGTATTAGAAAAATCCATAAAAGTATTTTCAAAATTTTAATACCCATTCTAATATTTTTTCATTTAAAAATCCCAACATTTAAGGTTGATCATTTTTTCGACTGAATTATCCTTGATTTTCTAAGCTAAAATAATATTTTATTGAATTTTTAGTTTTGTTTTGGATCTTTCTAATGAATTATAGATTATACTGAATTTTACTTTTTCTATGTTAAATATTTTGTATATCGTGATAATTTTGACATTATCACGAATATTATTCTTTTGTTGTAGTTTCTATTTTTCTAAAGCGCAAATCATTTTCAACTCCATCTTCATAGGATTACTTGTCTTCACCAAGCATTCTTCATTAAAATATAAATAAGCAAAACAATTCAAATACCAAATCTTCATAACAACTTAAATAATCCAACTTTACAACTAATTGAAGATACATTTTCATTGTTAAACAAATGTAGAGTATCTTAACATGATTTCTACCTTGTAAGAATCCAAATTAAACCTAATATCCTGAAGATGGTAATTCAAAGTTTGTCACTTAAGAAAAAAGAAAATTATCTAGCTTATAACCTACTCATAATATTAATTCACTTTGTTTAACTCAAAAATTAGTAATTTTCTCTCTCTCCATCTCTCTCTAAACCCTAGTATTCTTTTTTCTTTTTTTCTCCCCCGCCGACGATGGTTTGGTGAAGCAGTCGTCCACTTCACCACTATTACCACCATCGTCGGCGCGTTGGGTGGAGCACCCTTTTTCAAGTTGTACATCACATTTTCAAATCTGACTAGACGGATATGGATCTAATGAGACAGAAACAGATCTGACGAGATGGAGACGGGTGATACATAAGTTTTTATATAGCGTTTTAAATTTTTGTTTAGTATTTTATTTTTTCTTTCGTATGAGAGTTTGTTTTCTCTCTCGAATGAGAGTTTCGTCTCTCCTTGAATAGGAGTTGCACAAGAATTTTCTTGTGTTTTTTTGTGAATTCTTAAGATTTGTTATCTTCAAGAAACTTGATAGTCGGTGTTTCAGATGTTTTTACTACATCGTTTGAGTCGATATAAATTGTATTGTTCCAGGCGTTGTAAACTTTCGATTGAATAATATATAAGACCGTTTTTTCTTAAAAAAAAAAAAAAAACCCTACTTATAATATTGACTTCTGCTCTTAAAGTGGGAGAATTAAATGACGCAATACTCTTGCTCGATTACTTTCGAGTCAGCTATGATTAAAAATTAGTATACTATAGTTAGGATATGACCTTTAATAGTAAGTTAATTTCAATAACATTAAAGGATTCTACAATTTAATCCCTAACACTAAGTATGGCAATAAGATCTGTTAATTAATGTTATCTTAGTATAATCCCACTTTAGCTATTTAATTCATGATCAGTCACTAAACGTTAGATTTTATAATTATCTTATCTTAGTAAAAAGTATGGTTAGGTTATACAATATTGGATGGTGTCCAAGTACCCGGCAACTTTGATGACTAGCTAGTAGCTAGTCCGTTCTAACCGTGTTTAAAAAGGTTTTGATAAAATATATTATCTTCTTGAATTCGAATTATTGTAGTAGTGATTTCTCATTTTGACTCTATTACAATTTTATAATATAATAATTATAAGTTTATAACAAGAAAAGGTATCTTCTTCTTCTTCTTTTGACTACCAAAGTAATTTTACTAGGATTAGTTTATTACAGGGACGAAGTCTAGTTATATTTATGAAGTTGAAGTCCCAAAATATTAGTGGTTTTGGGTTTTACTCTCAATGAAAGTGTGTAAATGCTTTTCTCTACTTACGTAGCAGTTATTAGTTGATTGTAATAGTTCTTAGTTGGTTGGATTTATAGCAATTTGATATTCATTTCATGTATAAACTATCTATCATGTAACCGATTTATTAAAAAAAAAATTACAAAGAATTAGTTTCGATAACATGATCCTTCTATTTTTTTTTTTTTGAGAGACTATTATTATTTTCTCCTAACACAGAAAAAGAAAGAAAAGAAAAACAAAACTTGGAAAATCCCTGAGCATAGCGCGTGGAAAATTGGTTAAGCAAAATTGAAGTATTAGTCTAAAGTTGATCAATTGTTTAAGTGAGAACATAAGTCGTTTTCTAATTTGTTTGGCTACGATTAATCTCGCCTCAAAATAGATGAATTTAATGTATTTATACTCAAATCCAACAAAGTGGAAAAAGAAATATAGTTTTCCTTGATTTATGGCACTTTCTTTGAACCAAACAAAGTGTTAATGTAGTATCTGTTTGAGCGTTTATGCAGTAAACAAGACAAAAACATCAAATATAATGTGATATTACTTTAATGTTTTAGTTTGCATTATATTTTTAAATATGCATCTCAATTACATGAAATATTTTCTTTAAGTATTCAATAATTTGCCGTGTACATAGTATACTATAGAATACAAAATGAATTGCGGAATGATAATAGCACTCAAAGAATTGTTATAGGATGTCGACCTTTGATTAGAATATGACAAGAATGCCTGTAACTCTCAAAATTCCATTAAATTTTCAAAATTAAAATTAATTGAAATGAGTAGATGATCTCTTACTACTTTATATCAAAATTATTCTATTAAAAATAGAGAGTACCATCCACGAAGCCAAGTATATAGTGCTACAAATTTGCAATTTTTTTTTATATAAACCAACATGAAATTGAATTCAAATTGAATTTATTTTACTTTGACTGCATTTATAGTATAAAACAATTAATTTAAATCTTTGTTCCTTTGTAATACATTGTCAGTTATGCATAAAAAAGTGCTCAAATCAGTCCTCACCCCTATTAATTAAAATGTTAAAATAATAATAATAGAAGTAGCTAATATGTTTTCAATATGCATGTATTTAGACAAAATATGAGTATTTCATATTTGAATTGCACAAAATATTAAATAAAAAATATTTTTCTTTACAGTACTTTAATGTTCATGGTGGACGAATATAAGCTTGCGTAAATGCATATATTTTGCAATTTATAAACTTATTATCCCGACAAAATAAAGATAAAAATCCTATATTAATCCACACAAAAAAAGTGCAAGGTGAAACAAGTATTGAGGTACAAAAATTTAATAGATTATTATTAAAAGATATATTAATTCATTATGATTTTGTTTGTGAATGGGTATATTCTCATTTCCTTAGAGAGAAAATTAAATAATGGTGAAGCTTTTAGAGTACTTTGTGAAGCTACGACGTAAGGTCCCGAATGAAATATCACAACGATCTCAACTTTTTTTTTTTTTTTTTTTTTTTTTGGGACTTCCCAATCGTGAAAATATTGCTTTTAGCTTTTGAATTATGAAAGGGTAAGGTCTCGGAAATTTGATTAACTTGTCGTTTCAAATAATTGCATATGCTTGGGCAACCCACATGCTAACAATTAACACGAAAGAACAAGTTACAAAAGGTACTTTTGGTTACGATTGCGACATCATGTACCAAATTCAAGGATATTGACATTCTTATTTTAACCTAATAAGGATGGTCTTCTAGAAGCCTTCCTCTCTCATCTCATTGGCTTCTTGTTTTGGTTATATATTTGTACTAAGATCTTAATTTTGATCTGGATCATGCATGACTTAGGTCAATTCTAATTCTCGGCTTTGTATGGATTTCAGCTCTTTATAGTTAATGTACCAACTTGAATTTACAAGCTCATTAAGTTCGATGGGTTGGATCCGTGCAAATAAAATTCCAATTGTCAAATCAACAAATGTCGAAATAATAAACAATCAAGGTGGTGGGGGTTGAGATTGGAAATCAAACTGGAATAGATAAAGATGTTGTCATGTTGACGTGGGTGAAAATTAACTATTTGGCCAAGTTGACAAGTCTAAAATTTAATGGGCTAAAACCCATTAAAAAGCGGACCAAGATCCATAGAGATATACATGACCTTTTTTTTTTAGATCGGTGAGATGTACCTGACCTGCAAGGAGTGGAGGAACATACCTACATATAATAGGCAAGTGCAAGACTCAAACAGTTAGAAGACATTCCATAGCCGGCCGAGGAAATCAAGCCCAAGATCTTTGGTTGATCAAACCTGAGTCCCTCGAATCTAGCTTTGATTAAAGGGATTTAACTCTTCCAATTAGTTGCAACTGTCATGTATTTATGGAAGAGAGCTAGCATCAATCCATCCACCATAATGAGTCATAGCTATCAAACTTGTATAAATACTTGTTTTAAATGATGAGTAAAGACTCCAATTTTAATTTCCTAGCTATACTTCTCGTGTTATTTATCTTTTATGCATTATATTATCAATTAAATTATATATTGATAATCAGACATGCACACATCATATATGTAGATAGTTTCAATTTAATATCACCTTTTGTCATGAGGTCAAAGATAGGGACGGAGCCATAGTTTTTGGTCTTGGGATGAAAACAAAAAAAGAAGGGCAATGCTTAATATTTTTATACTGAAAGAAAGAGGTAAAATTTTAAATATTAAAATTTGTAGGACAATTTTTTTTTTTTTTTCAAATTGAGGGACCGGCTACTTAGAGTAAAACACTCGGGCTTATAGTCATGTTAGGACATTCATGTTGTGAAGTGTAAAGAACATTTGATAATTTAAAAAGCATTCAATATACATGACGTATTTACTTTGTAACAAATTAATCAATCAGTAAATAAATCTAAAATCTAAAAAAATAATGTAAAATAAACTGTCACAATCCCAGCCAAGTCATAACATTTGTTTTATACAAACAACCAACAAAAAGTTAAATTAAAAGAAATAAGTTGATGGGTGACATTTCTTTTTGTTACAGTAGTCCAGCCCTAGTCCAGCCCTTGGGATGATTACTACTACTACATATAAAGGCCAATACAACATCAAAAACATGAAAGCTTAATAAGTTCATTACGACTGATCATATAATCTAAGAGTAATGTCGTACTTCGATTTGAGATTTGTGTTTCTACTAGTTATTAATATTGTCAAATCACAAACGGCCATGCCATGGGAATGGGATCCATTTAATGTCGTTCGTGATCTCACTTGGACGAAGTTTTGGCTTCTTACTATTCTCTTCCTCATCTTCTCTTTTGTTTCCATTCTAATCCCACTGGCCTCTCCAAATACTACTATGGGGTACATTCGAGTACAAGTCAAGAATTTTTCTGCACCTCTTACAATATCTTTCTTGGCTTCATTATTCACGCCACAAATAATTTTTTGGTACTATTATCCCGTAATTTTGTTGCTTTTTACATGTTATATTTGTATCTCTAACGTGTTCAGGACCTTCATATTCTGGATACAAGGTATACTTTCCGTCGTACCAGATTTAGACATATTTATGACAACAACCAATATTGTCGAGGATAATAGAGATCGGTTGCATGAGGGAGAAGAGCTTGAGGGAACAAACCTTGAAGACGGTGGGGAACAAGTTTAAGGCCCAAGAGAAGCTAATTACATAGTTACTTGGTTATATATATAAAAAGTGAATGCTTCTTTCCAAGTTCTCTTTAGTGTTCTATGTCCATTTTATTTAGTAAATACTATTAAAGTACTAAGTTTTGAAGTGATTCTCAAGAGTGTGACTTTAAATCTCATGACAATTATAATTATTAATATTTTGTGGAGCTTTGTATAAAATTGTGGGATACTTATTATGAATTTATACGGATCTCCACAAAATATCAATATAAATATAAAAAAAGTGCTAGACCTTTTATTGATGTTGATGTTGGTGTTGTATTTTGATATTTTTGTGTATGTCCACAAGGTAATGATACCTTGTATAGTTGTATATGTCCATTGAGGTTGTGTTTGGATTGAATGATTTTTTTTTTTTAGATAATCGATTACATGTATCAATTACATCATGGATATGAATCATCAATCATCATATAACACTAATACTATAAATTATAACAGCTAACAACTACCAATAGAGTATAGAAAGACCCACATACTGTCGGTGGGATCCAAGACCTCTAATATTTTGGGCTTAAGCTGAATGACTTGAACGTGATACATTTTAAATTTGCAATAAATCCAATGAACTTATTTGAATTATTCCAAGTTAAGATAAATTTCAATTCCACTGCATCTTATTTTAAGCTATTTGTCAATCATTGGTGGATTTCAGATTCTATCATTCTTTTAAATCCATTGCCCATATGTCAGTCCATGAATCCAAAAACAACTCAAGTATCAAGCACGGAGCCAGGAATTATACTAAAGGGGTGAGATTGTTGTGATGTACATGAATTTCTATCATATTCTTTTAAATCCATTGCCCATATGTAAATCCATGAATCCAAAAACAACCCAAGTATCAAGGACGGGGCCAGAAATTATACTAAAGGGGGCGAGATTGTTGTGATGTACTTGAGTTTCATTTGCCTGGTAGCCGAAGGATTGCATGGGGGGTGCGGGGGGCTTGCCTCCCCCGGTAAGGTACGCTATATGTATGTGAAAAAATTGGGGATTAGGTTTAGTAAGAACTTTTGACGTACTTTGTGAAATTCTCTTATCCTTTCCCGTGGATGTAGGAAATTGCCGAACCACATAGAAATAATATTTGATATATTTTTCATAACTAATCAAATAAAATATAGTTTTAAAACTAAAATGAAAAATGGTCCTAATATTAAATAAAACAAAACATAACGAGCCTAAAAAGTATGATTTGACTATTATCAATTTTAACATTTCAAATTAAAGCAATCATCGTTACATTTCACAATAATATCCAATTTCGTGAAAATCGACTATAAAAACATAAAGCAAAAATAAAAAGATACTTATCATATAAAAGAGACGAGAAACAGTTGATGAGATTTGAACAAATCATGGGTGATGAGAAAATGTATAATTATAACAAGTATTCTAACTTAATACTTGATTATATAACCTATTGGAATTGTCAACTGAGTCAATTGTTCTACTATATGGGTTTGGTTTAATTTGTGGGTTAGGAATGTAAATTAATTTATTTATTTATTGTTATTTTTGAGGTGGGGGCGAAAATACAAATTTTTAAAAATTTATACCTGAAATTTAGAAAAATAAAACCATTGTTGCCAAGTATATTAGATACGCCTACAATATTACTAAAATCTGTTAAATTTACACAACATTATTTGCAATCCGAATCTTCTGTTACACATCTGTGTTACAGTATCTATTACATGCACATATGCGTGATAAGTGTATACACGGATGATTAGGATGTGAAGAGAGAAATCTTAAATTTTTATCCATGTTACATAATTTTCTCCCTCCACATTTTAACCGCCAGTGTATACATTTGTCACACATTTGTGCGTGTAACATGAAGTGTAAAACCAAATGTGTACTAAAAGATTTGAATTGCATTATTTGAGCCAGGGTGGAGAATATTCGTAGTTCCGTACAGAAGCATGGGCGGGCCCAAACCAGCTATTAGAAAGCCGAAAACAATGAGCCCTTTTCTTGTAGCTTCCATAATCAAATATCTTGACTAATTACATAAAAATGCTCTACACATTCAAAGATACAATTTTTCATCACTCCATATCCTAAATGATAAAAATTATTTCTTAAAGGATTAAATCTGCTCAATTACCGCATCAAACACTTTGATCACAGACTCCTATATATATATATATATATATATATATATATATACACCCATGCACTAAAATTAATTTTTACGGCAGTAAGTAAATAAATTTGATGATATATATGAATTTACTGACCGACCATACTTTTGAATTGTTCACCATCTGGTAAATTCACAATCTCCAGTGTCATTTCTGTGTTCCCTTGTCCAAAAATATAGGTACAACCTTGGTGTTTGTCACAATTAGGGCTTGTTTGCCATGAACAAGCCTACTCCAAACACGAATTTAATCATGAGACTATATATATATATATACACACATACATATATATACATATATGATATAGTTTAGTATATTTTCTCATGAAATCTAGAAAAAAACTGATCGTTCTTATATTTTGACTTTGAGTAGAATAAAAAATAATAATCTCGGACCCATTTTCAAAGTCCAGACCCGATGTAAACGGGGTAGCTCCGACAGCCCAAATCCACATTCACAGCAATAATCTCGGACCTGTTTTCCGTCGCGCTTATCAACCTGTCTTTGTTCACCTCATCTTTACCCGCTAAACGAATTAACGACGATTTCATTCTCGTGTTTATTTCGACACGAGTTTGCTTGGCGTAAAAGTCTGAGCCCCGAAGCCATGGACATGGAGTAGCATTTTGGTGGATGATAAATAAATTTATGAGATCGTGTTTCGAGGAGGAAAAAAAAGCCATGAAGAAGACAAAAGTGTTAAGGTATAATCCCTTTGACTTATTATCGATATGAAAGAGTTTATATAGAATACAAATCAAAAATTATAAAGGAAATAAATAACTAAGGAAATAAATAACAAATGAAATAAATAATAAAGAGAACTATACTAATATTATTCTATTATTCCCCCGCAGTCAAAACGGGAGGAGACTGAACGTTGAGATTGGAGCGAAAATCATCAAAAAGAGAAGAATGAAACCCTTTAGTGAAGATATCAGCAAACTGACGAGCAGACGGAACATGCAAAACATGAACTTCACCTAAGGCAACCTTTTCACGGATAAAGTGTAAATTCAATTCAACATGTTTACTACATTGGTGCTGTATGTGATTAGAAGAAAGGTAGATTGAGCTTATGTTGTCATAGTAGACGATGGTGGCTTTTGGAAGAGGGCAACGGAGTTCGAGAAGAAGATTACGAAGCCAAGCCATTTCAGCAACAGCATTGGCGACACCATGATATTCGGCTTCGGCACTAGACCGAGAAACAACAGGTTGGCGTTTTGAGGACCAAGAGATGAGATTATCGCCAAGGAAGACACGGTAACCAAAATTAGAGCGATGGGTAGTGGGGCAACCAGCCTAATCGGCATCAGAATAAGAGATGAGTTCAGATGTACTAGAAGAAGAAGAAGAGAGAGAGAGAGAGAGAGGAGGGGGGATAGAGAGGCCATGAGAAAGAGTGCCACGAAGAACACGATTGAGATCATGCATGTGGCTGTCTCGGGGGTTGTGCATAAAGAGAAAAAGTTGCTGAATAGCATACGTAATGTCAGGACGAGTGAACGTGAGATACAGGCACCGGCAAGACTACGATAAAGAGCTGGATCAGAGAAAGAAGTACTAGAGGAAGCAAAGAGTTTGGATTGAGTGTCAGCAGGCGTTGATGTAGGGTTGCAATTAGACATATTAGCACGATCAAGGACTTCACGAGTAAATTTTTCTTGAGAAAGGAAGAGACTGGAGGAAGAGCGAGAGACAGAGATACGAAGAAAGTAATATAAAGGACCAAGGTCAGTCATGGCAAACTCAGAGGAGAGAAGAGACGGGAGATGTGAAAGAAGGGAAGGAGACGAGACAGTAAGAACAATGTCAACAACATATAAGAGTAGATACGCAGTGGAAGAGCCGTTATGGTAGATAAAAAGAGAATTATCAGCACTACTGCCGACAAAACTGAGAGATGAGAGATAAGTAGCAAAACGATGATGCCAAGCACGAGGGGCTTGCTTAAGGCCGTAAGGAGCTTTCTTGAGATGACAGACATGATTGGGAAAATCAGGCTGAGCATAGCCAGGCGGTTGTTTTATATAGACATTTTCAAAGAGATGACCGTGAAGAAAAGTATTTTTAACATCATATCTCGTTACCAAGCCTTACCTTCTTCCACCACTCGTACCTCTCCTAGGGGAGCCGCTCGCTCACTCCTTTGAAAAGAGAGAAAGAAAGGACTGTAAGGCTTCTACTCTTTCTTCTCAAGCGCAGGCTTAACGACATGGCTAAAAGTGTCTTCGTAGTCAATACCGGGTTGTTGAGGGAAACCCTGAGCAACGAGACGAGCTTTGTATCGCTCAAGAGAGCCTTCAGAACGAAATTTGTGGCAAAAGATCCATTTGGACCAGATAAGATTAACATTAGGAGGGCAAGGAATAAGATCCCAAGTGCCATTGGAGTGGAGAGTAGATAGTTCATCGTCTATGGCAGCATCCAATGGGGATCACGGAGAGCTTGAGTGTGAGAGCGAGGAGCCAAAACAAGGAGAAGATGAGGAGATAGAGAGATTAAATAAGTGGCGAGGTTTTGTAATGCCAGACTTGGAGCGAATTGTCATAGGATGAGAGGAAACGGGAGGTGGCGGATCATCGGCGGGAGGAGGAATAGAAAAAGAAGTGACGACAAGAGACTTGGGAGGAGGCGAGCGTGGTAAGGAAAAACTCGGAGGCGGATGCGCCATCGAGGAGTCAGGAAGGAGGGGCAGCAGCTCGCGAGACGGAGAAAAAGAGACTAGTCATCATCGAAAGAGAGAAAATTGTAAGAAGAGGAAATCTGAGAAGAAGAGACCAACGAGAAGGGAAAGATGGATTCGTTAAAGATAACATGACGAGATATAATAATTTTATGTGTGCTAAGGTCCAAACAACGAAGACCTTTATGGTTGGCAGGGTAACCTAAGAAAAGACAAGCAGATGAGATTGGAGATAATTTGTGTGATGCAGTGTCGGAGAGGTTAAAATAGCATAGACATCCGAAGACACGAAGATGAGAATAAGAGGGAGAGATAATATAAAGAATCTCAAAAGTGGTGCGATAAGTGAGATTGGTGGTGGGGAGAAGATTGAATAAATGGGCCGCCATATGAGCTGCCTCGGCCCAAAAAAGAGGAGGAAGTGAAGCTTGGAAGAGAAGAGTGCGAATGGTATTATTGATAATTTGGATGGTGAGCTCACTCTTACCGTTTTGTTGTGAAGTCTGAGGACAAGAAAAACGAAAGATTATTCCATTGGTGGCGAAAAAATAGTGGAACTTTTTATTATCAAATTCACCATCATGACCACATTGTAAAGTTTTGATTTTGAAATTAAATTAAGTTTTAACATAAGCATAAAAATCCACAAAAATTTAAAAACCATCTGACTTATTTTGTAAAGGAAAAATCCATAAAAAATGAGAATAGTCATCCAAAAAAAATATATAATAGCGAAAACCACTCAAACTAGGAACCGAGGAGGTCCAGAGGTCAGAGTGAATAACATCAAACAACGAATTACTAGAAGAAGTTGAACTAGAAAAAGATATTTTTTTGTGTTTACCAAGCTGACAAGCATGATATAACTGGCAAGAAAAATCTTTATTAAAATTCCTACTAGATAAAAAATAAAAAATAAAAACGCCTGGATGACAGAGCCGACGATGCCATGTAGAGGAAGGAAGAGCAGTGAAGGATGTGGAAAAGGGTAAAGATCGATGTCACTGTCACGCCAAAGAATTAATGCGCCGGTCCTAAGGTCCTTAATAGAGAAGCCAGATGGACCAAATTCAATAGAGCAAGAATTATCACGAGTGAATTTATAAAAAGATACAAGATTTTTCACGAGAGAAGGAGAAACAAGAATATTATTTAAAAGCAGAGAACGAGAAGAAGAGTCGAGGAAGGATTGACCAATAGAGGCAATGAGAAGTACAACATCATTACCAAAATTATTGAATTTAAATTTTGACTAGGTACAATATTAAATAAATTACCTTGGTGAGAGGTCATGTGATTGTTTGCCCCGATATCCATATACCATTGATCATATAGTTGATTGAGTGTCATCGTCTGATAAAGAGAGAAGAGATCAGTAGCAGTGAAAACGGATGGCTGTGGCGGTGTGGGTGAGCCGGCAGTAGAAGATTGCATGTGTGAAGGAGCTAATGGATCGAGGGAAGGATTGGCCTAAGCAGGTGATGGGCCGAGGACTATTCTAAATCAATATTTTTGAGTAATTTCAAATCCATTGTGAAATAAAACCAACATTTAATTGTGGAGTCAAGAACAAACCAAGATTCATCATTATCAGAAGAGGGTTTTGATTTTCCAGAAAGATGGTCAAACACAGAATAGCTACCACAGAGGTCTATAAACATGCCGCGCCAAAGTTTGTAGTTGGAATCATTATCAGTAAGTTTGAAACCAAACGAAGAGTGAATATTACCGGCAGCTAAAGCATGATGTAAGGCCGGGGGTTTAGGGGCAATGGATTGAGGGTCTTGGACGGTGATGGAGGCGGAATCAGACATGATTGAGGGAGAAAAATCAAAAAGAGAAGCATTAGCGAGAGAAATAGAAAATAACGAGAAGAAAAAGTAATCGAGAATAATTACCGTGGATAATCACAAAAAACCTAGCTTGAAATATAAATGCTAGCAGAAGAGAAAAGACACAAAAATCTGTGATGATATAGGATAGTAGTGCAGTAGAAGGCTGTATAGTGAGAGATAATCCGTTGAGGGGGCCAATGAATTAGAGGGAGAGAAAGAGACGACGGCAGCAACAGCGGTGCGTGGAGAAAGGGGAATGGAGAGTGGCGGCTGCCTTATAATTCGAAAGCCCTAGGATGTGTTTAGGCTGATACCATATTAAGGTATAATTCCCTTGACTTTATTATTGATAATGAAAGAGTTTATATAAAATACAAAGCAAGAATCATAAAGGAAATAAGTAATAAAGAGACCTATACTAATATTATTCTAATAAAAAGCACTGATAAACAAAACAATTGTAATGAAGAAACAATAAGACCTCATTTGCAAAATTATTGCATGTTAATGAGTTTCAAAGAATGAGCGACCAGGGATGGAGCCAGGATTTGGATTGGGAGTGGATACAAAAAAAATGGGTCAAAACTTGATATTTTTTAACTTTGGAAGGGTAAAAAAATTTATTTCAAAAATTTATAGGACAAAAGAAATAATTTTCTCAGAGTTGAGAGGGACGGATGCCCCCACCAGCCCTCGTGGCTCCTTTTCTGAAGTTGACTAAGAATCAAGATTTGATGAGTGATGGATTGATAGAGTAAGAAAGTGTTTGGTTCAGTTTATGAGCTTCTTAAAAACTCTTACAAGCTGTTTGAGAGCTTATAAGTTCTCCAAGGTGATTTTTTTGTAAAACAGCTTATAGTCTCTCAAAATAAGTTGACACGTGTTTATAGCTCCTAAGAGATAAGATAAGAAAGCCCAGCTTCTTTTTAACGGCTTATAAGCTCCAAAAATATCTTATAAGTATTAATAACTTATAAGTTCTTTAAAATAAATTTAGTCAAACAGCCTTTAATACTAGTCCTATCAAAGAAGAAATACCAATAGGCCAGCTTTTTTAATAAATTAATATAAATTAACAAGAAAAGTTTCACATATTTTTATAGCTGTAATGGGAAACACAACCTTTTATATCTTTTACACAAATTGCAAAGTTTTGTTCAGTTAAAGTTTTAAGTAAGATTATGTAACTTTAGCCTAAAAACTAACGTGAAAATAAAGGGGCATTCTTAGGAGACTAGGATTTTAAATAGTCGGTAGTGTACTATGTCATATGAAAGGGAGCGAATATGAGAGTGGAAGCGGGATCCTACAAGAAAACAGGGCTTTAGCCATAGAAAAATCAGTTGTTGAAGCCCATATTTCCATCGCCGTGCATTAGCTAAAAGTGGCGTCGCTAATTATTGACGAAAATTTCCGTCGCTGATTTTAGCGACGGCTCAGAGTTTCCGTCTCTGTTTCTATGGCTAATTTAGGAACTTTTCAAACAAAATCCGTCACTATTGTGTCTCTGAATCCGTCTCTAATTACATTCATTTTTGCAATAAAAAGGTCTCTAAATCCGTCTCTCAATCCGTCTCTGATTTAGTTAATTTTTCAGTCTCCAAAACTGTCTCTTATATCGCCATAATTTTCGTCACTAGCTTATATCTGATTTGGTTTATGGTTCTGTCGCTGATCCATCGCTAATCTAGTCAACATTTCCGTCGCTATCATGGTAAATTTGTCCTTCGATAATCCGTCTCTGATATGGTTAAAGATTCCATCGCTGATTCCGTCTCTGATTTTGGAATGATTTTGTCTCTAAATCTGGCTCTGATTTGGTCAGAGTTCTGTCTCTAAATGTGTCTCTGAATCCCCCAATATTTTTCATGTTCCATTTATTAATTTTATTAATTCTAATTCATTACAAACAATCCAATACAATCATATTAACATCAAATTCTAAATCTATTCAAATAATCTGATTGTCACCGAATATCAAAAATCAAACATATATTTGAAAATCTATGAAACAAGCAAATCATTCAGTATTTCACTCAAATAAATCTAATAATAATTTAATCAAAAACCAAAGTGTTAACAAATGCAAGTTACTAAATCATTCATCCAACTAATGAAATCTTATTTACTCTTCATTTCAAATGCAATGATCTCGCTCTCGTCCATGTTGTGCGTCTCACTCGTGTTTTACTCCTCACCCTAAAGAAAAATAATCTCAAGATTAAAATAAAAATAAGAGACAAGTATTAGTACTTAAAGTGAGTAGAAAAAACACATTTACATAATCTATATAATAAAATCTAAGTAGATGTCGTTTTGAAATGAAACAAGCCAAGTATGAACAAAAATTATTACATAATAAGAACTTAGAAATCATGGTAAAATATTGCAATTGTTATCAGCAATGTTAAAGTGAAATACCTAAAACAAATTTTCCAAACGTCCAATTTCCTCACACAAGTATTGGTGCCTGCAACATAAATGAATACCCACATAAATATATAAAATACAAAGTTAAAGTGTTGCAAGCTAGTTTTACTTTGAAAATACCAAGGAAGAAGAAAATATTACTTCTAGTTATGCCCTAAAAAGTAAGTTTTACGAGATACTCAGGGCAACTAAAATCCTATCACGATGCATCCGGAATAAAAGATGAGATAGTCCTTTCTTCCTCTCTATCAAATTAAAAAATTCATATTTATGCACATTGCATAGAATATAAGTGTCTAATTATATTTTGAAGATTACAAATAAAAGTTACTTACTTCAATATTAGAAAAGTTCAATCATCACTCTCCATGTCATCATCACTATCATCAAAATCATATTCATCTTGATCTTGCTCGTCTTCTTCTAATTCAGGGTACTCTTCATTCCCCATATTAGCTTCATTAAAGTTCATGACATGTTGAAGACCATTGATCTCATTAGAATCCAACTCTTCTGTCATAGCATCTAGCACAATGCTATTCTCATCAGTCTCTACCAAAATAGGTGGCGGAACAGATGTCTCTCCTTCTTGAAAAGCAGTCTCCATCCTTGGCATAATACTCTCATCTAAATATGGCTAGTTCCTAGATATAGGTGGCGGAGCAGATAGAATAGTGGTATGGTTAATTCCCGCATCTTATATGGCTAGCAACTTGAATGCCTTTAAGCATATTTTTGGGGGTGATTCTAAGATGCATCCAGTTTAATAAAGCACGTGCACCAATCACCGTTGAATGCAAAGATACGGTAAAAACAACCTTAATTACCTGCATCCAAGGGCGTTTTGTAGCAAGGATGGAGCCAGGATTTTCTGTTAGGAATCCTATGAACGAAAAACACAGCGGAAGCATTAAGGATTCCTAGAGTTGAATCACTTTAACGTGGGTTTGATGATTTTCAAGGTTTTACAAAAATAAACGAAATTAAATACCTTATCGATTTCGTTTTCTTCAATTCGCGTAATAGCAACTCTCTTAGAATTCCTGTCTCCAAAGCTTCACGCAAAATGAACCTTCCAAAGATCCCCGAAAGTCTCTCTTTGGTGGTGGTGGACGGCTAGAGAGAGAGATTAGGGTAGGAGTTTCCTTCTTTTTGTGTTATGTAATTAGGGTTAGGAGTCTTGTTACACAGTTGGAGATATATGTAACTCTTCTAACTTATGCAACAAGTAGGAGACCTCCTTGGTACTCCTAGTGGCCGCCCCTTAGGGCTCCATGGACTGTTAAGGTAGGCTTTTGTTGGTCCAGTGAACTTAGTCCACCTTTTAATATATATTTGATTTAATTCCTATTTAAATCCAATATATATATATATATATATATTAATTAATTCCATTTAATTAATTCTTTACTTAAATAATTTAATTTAATCCAATTAAGTTAAATATTTAATTTATTGATTTATCATTAAATCAATCCGTCCAATTAATTTATCCTTTTAAAAGATTAATACAAAAAGACATCCTGTTCGTTTCTTGTAGCGCGACTCTTTAGGTTCGTCTCAATTGGCAATGGGAGGAATTACCAGAGGATGTGAGTGTCACCTAGCCAGTCCTGTGGACTCACATCGTAACCCAATTGAGTACGAAATGAACAAATCATTTACGAACCTCTAGACCATAAATACCGTATGTGTATAAACCCTTCACTGACGTATCCCGATCAAGTGAGAGTCATGGTATATGTCAATCTCACTAAACTTGATATTGTGTATTAAATCATAGCATAATGAAATCACCAAACTACCCTCTATGTCTTACACTAGTTAGCTTCATTGATTTAGCCAAAGACTTGTAATCTCATTTGCCTATGATTGCACAGGATACTTTCTCGTTTACTATCAACACAATGAATCTTATCTTGGCGATCACTTCACAAGTGCTACTTGACTCATTGAGATCGCACTTTGAGATCGGCCCCACCTAAAGGTGATTTGGGCCTAACTACTCTAGTAACAAATTAGGTGTCAGACTCTTCCCGTGCCACTTCTTTATTCCATAAAGGGCAAAGAGTCAACCTTGATACACATGGACTACTTGTTCAATACTTACTAATGCCATGAAGTTTTATATAAACAAAAGAATAAATGCCTTTATTAATGATAAGTTCGTACAACATAATGGATACCTATACAATCTATTTGTCCTCATTGGCATCTAGGGCATATATCTAACAATCATTCCCTTGCACTCAATGCCAATTGCCATGGTATCTAATACCCATCTTCTCAAGATGTCGCTCTAGCACCGCCTACGCCAATGGCTTAGTGAGTGGGTCAACCACGTTGTCCGCTGAGGTTATTTTCTGCACGGCGATGTCGCCTCTTCCAACGATTTCTCGAATTATATGATATCTCCTCTCTATGTGTTTGGATAAGTTGTGAGACCTTGGCTCACTAGCTTGCGCGATGGCTCTATTGTTGTCACACCAAAGTGGCAACGACAGCTCCACACTAGGAATAACTTGAAGTTCTGTCATAAACTTCTTAATCCAAACAGCTTCTTTGGCTGCCTCTGAGGCTGCCACATATTCAGCTTCAGCAGTGGAATTAGTAGTTGTGCTTTGCTTGGAACTTTTTCAAGACACTGCTCCACTGTTCAGAGTGAATATGAACCCAGAAGTGGACTTTCGGTCATCGATGTCAGATTGAAAATTAGAATCGGTATAACTGTCCACTTTCATTTCTCCACTGCTATATACGAGAATCATATCTTTTGTTCTTCTCAAGTACTTCAAGATAGATTTTACGGCAATCCAATGTTCTTTGCTCGGGTTAGCTTAAAACCTACTCACCACGCTCACAGCATAGGCAAGACCTGGTCTCGTGCATAACATTGCGTACATGAGACTTCCCACTGCTGAGGCATAGGCAACTGTACTCATCTCTTTTCAATCTTTCTCACTTTGAGGACTCATCTTTTTAGAGAGATTAATTCCATGTCTCACGGGAAAAAGACCTCTTTTAGAGTTCTCCATCCCAAATCGCTTAAGGACTTTCTCTAAGTAGAGGGCTTGGGAGAGTTCTATCATCTTATTCGATCTATCCCTGTAGATGCGAATTCCTAGGATATACGTGGCTTCTCCCAAGTCTTTAATGGAAAACGTGCTTGAAAGCCATGTCTTAATTGAAGTTAGCTGACCTACATTATTCCTTATAAGTAGAATATCATCTACATATAGCACCAGGAATGAGATTTTGTTCCCACTGACCTTTTTGTAGACACATGGTTCATCCTCGTTTTTGATGAAGCCATAGCTTCGTACTTGTTCATCAAAATGAAGGTTCCAACTGCGAGAGGCTTGCTTGAGTCCATAAATATACCTATTCAATTTGCCTAGACCTTATGAGAATCTGTACCCAATATGAAACCCTTGGGCTGTTCCATATAGATTTCCTCCTTAAGGAATCCATTTAAGAACGCGGTCTTAACATCCATTTGCCAGATCTCATAATCCAAGTATACAGCTATGGCAAGTAGAATTCTAATGGATTTGATCATAGCTATAGGCACAAAGGTTTTCTCACAGTCAATGCCTTCTACTTGACTATACCCTTTTGCCACTAGCCTGGCGTTATAGGTGTCAACCTTGCCATCCAGACCAATCTTTCTCTTATAGATCCATTTGCATTCAATGCGTACAATACCTTTGGGTCGATCTGTCAGAGTCCAGACTTGGTTCGAATACATAAAATCCATTTCTGCTTTCATAGCTTCATGCCACTTTGCAGAATATATGTCCATCATTGCTTGGTCATAGCTAGAGGGATCGTCTCCATGGTTTCTTCCTGCTACTGCATACAAATTATGCTCTCCTTGTAGCAGATAACCATATCTCTCAGATGGTTGAGATACTCTAGCAGACCTTCACATTGATAGCTATGTCGTTTCTGGTTCGGGTTGGGTCTCTTGAACAGTGTCTTCCAAAGGAGATTCATTTTGTTCTTCTATAACAATTCTCCTACCAGTTCTATATTCTCGAATGAATTCTTCTTCGAGAAAGATCGCCTATAAGGCTACATTGATCCTTTGATCATCGTGAAGGTAGAATAGGTATCCCATGGAATCTTCGGGATAACCAACAAATCGTCCTTTCAAGGACCTAGCCTCCAATTGCTCTACCTTGGTCTTTTTCACCTAAGCTAGGCAACCCCATATCTTTGTGTGTTTCACATTAGGCTTCCTTCCACGACATATCTGCTACGGTGTTTTAGGAATAGATTTGAAGGGACATCTGTTCAAAATGTGAGCAGTTGTGAGCAGCGCATGCCCCCACAACGAAATGAGAAAATTCGTGTAGTTGAGCATGGATCAAACCATGTCCAACAGTGTTCGGCTCCTTCGTTCTGCTACGCCATTTAATTGTGGAGTAGCTGGAGGAGTAAGTTGTAACAATATGCCATGTTCTCGTAAGAACTGGTCAAATTAGGCACTCATATATTCACTATCGTGGTCGGATCTAAGTGCCTTAATATGATGCCCGGTTTGGTTTTCGACTAAAGTCTTGAATTCAATGAATTTCTCAAGTGATTCAGATTTGTACTTCATCAGATACACATAGCCATACCTAGAATAATCATCGGTAAATGTTATGAAGTACTGAAAGCCACTGCGGGCCACATTTCCAAAAGACCGCACACATCAGTATGAATCAATCCTAAGACTTCAGAGGCTCTTTCAAAATTCCCTGTGAAGAGGGATTTGGTCATCTTGCCTTGAATACAAGACTCACAAGTGGGATAGGGATCTGATCCCAATGAGTATATGACTCCATCCTTTTCTAACTCATGTAGTCTGTGTTCCCCGACATGACCTAATCTTAAGTGCCACAGTTCTCTTAATTTTGTGTCATGCAAATTCCACTTTCTTGTTACATCATTGACATTGCAATTATTTTGAACATTAACATAGTATAAAACATTTATCAAAGACGCACTATCAATGCATTCATTTCTAAAATAAATGTCACAAGAATTGTTTGCAAAGGAAAATAAATAACCTTTCCTGACTAAAACAGGAATAGAAACAATATTCTTTAGCCCATTGGGCAAAACAAGGCAATCGTCTAACAATAATAAATGTCCAGATAATAATCTAACAGAAGTGGTTCCAATGTGTGTGGTTGCTACACTATGACCGCTGCCAACATTGATCATCACTTCTCCATGCTCCCGTTTCTTACTTATTTTCAGCTCCTGATGCAAAACACATATGTGAGCACTAGCCCCAGAGTTTAGAATCCAGGAAGTAGAAAAGATAGTAATAGAACAATTTGTTTCTAAAACATTAAGTTCTATACCTGAAGTAATGTCTGCTTTCAGCTTGGGACAATCACGTTTCTAATGTCCCGTCTCACGACAGTGAAGACAAGTGTCTGTCTTCTTTGGACCCTTGGTCTTAAACTTCTGAGTTTTTGTAACTCTGGGTTCTCTTATTTTACCAGCAAGTTCAGAATTATTCAAAATAATTGGAAACTTGAATGCACTCCACTTTTCTTTCATTCGTTGTTGTGCAATCATTAGCTTGCTCATAAGTGTTGAGAGTGATCCTTCAATGTCATTCATGTCAAAATTGATGACGAAATCTGAGAAGGATCTAGGGAGTGATTGGATAATGAGGTCCACCTGAAGGTGAAAATCCATGTAGAAATTCATAGACCGCAGCCTCTCTAACATGGAGATCATCTTCAAAACATGATCTTTCAAAATCTTTTTAACTTAAAAACATTAACAAACATAGCCTGATACCAATACGTCCTCATGTTCTCTCATCTTTGTGTTGAACAGCTCTTTAGACACATAGTGTCTAACGGACTTTCCGTGTTCCCCGAACAGCTCCTCCAAGTGTAGCATGATTGATTTAGGACTATCCATATTTTCCATGTGTACGCTGCAACTCGCCACATATGGAACTCAACATATAATCCCTGACCTTACGAGCATCAGAAACCCAATCCGAGTATGCCATTTTGACTAAATCATCCTCAGTGGTCGATCTAATTCCAACATATACTCGAGATTCTCATCATTGAGGATAGTCCTCAGTCCTCTGTTCCAATCAGAGAAGTTCTGTCCATTCAAGACATTCTTTTCAAGCAAAACTTTGAGTGGGTTAACCATTTTGAGAGAGAGAGATATATGACTGCAGAAAATAAACCAAGATTTCATTAGATGATTATGTTGTACCCAAGTAAAATTAGGACTTTAATTTGACTTGGCTCCTACTATATTTTTCAAACCATTGCACTCCCACTGCAATGAACGAAAACCTCGTTGGACAGCTTTCGTGATTGAGCTCTTCAAAATTTTCAATGAGTTGCAATCTGTAACGATATATGGCTCATTGGAATTTTTGAAGTGGTGTTCCACGCCAATCAGTCCAACTGATGGTTTAATCTTACTTTTGACTCATGGATCACTTAACCTCAGCCTGTAACGAAATATTGGTGGTGATCCATCTAAGTACTTTCCCATCAACTTCTATCGATATAACAGTTGAATCTCATCTTGCAACCTGTAACGGTGTATGGGATGAGATTTGCTCCGACCGATGGCATCAAATGCACTTAGAGATTTGAATTATGAATTAGTGTATAACCCCCATTAGTCGGGACGATGCCATTCTCAACTCATAATTTTATCTCTCAAAGTTTGACGGAGAGCCAGGATATCCAATATCCTTTTCTTACTTAGTATCTTCAATTCGGGAGAAATTGTTAATTTTATAAGGCCTCTTTGCACATTAATTTATTACGCGCATATGTGGAATAAATCAAATTGAGCCATGCAATAATAGAAAAACCTAGGTATTCTATCATCATGCATTCCATGGACATTCTAGATTGATCTAAGCCAATAGACCAATCAGGGAGATAGGGGCCCATATCAAATCTAATCTTGATAAGCTCCGGGCTCCAAACTTTAGAAAATTCCTACTTCTAATTACCTATTTAGATGTAGGGGTGTACATAAACCCGCCCAAACCGCTCAACCCGAGTCGATCCGTCCGAAAACCGCCAGTTTCGAATTATTAAATAATAGTGGTGGGTTGAAAATATTGCAACCCGCCACTTTCGGGTCAGGTGGTGGGTTTAATAATTATAACCCGCCTAATCCGCAACCCGACCGCTAATCATTTATGTTACAAGTACAAGTATATATAGTTAAAGATTAACACTAAACTTTGAAAACTATATATGCATATATACTCTCTAATAAGAGTGGTTTATTCATATTCATGTAACGTATTTTATTTTTTATTTGAGCAAACAAATTGACTCGTTTGAACACTTGTTTTTATTTGATTTGAATGAAAAATTTATATGTATATGTATATTTTGATGATAAATTTACAAAAAACATTAATTTTATTAATATTTTAGAGTTTTTCACTCATTAGAAATCATGGTAAAATGAATTTTATTTAATAACACCACTTATTTGTGTATTTCTCACCAACTCAATTTTTTTTAGTAAATGTACAAAAAGTATAATAATTAATTTCTTACTTACTAGTTATAACTAAAAGTAAGTTGTAAAAATTATAACTATAATTTGATAACCCGCCAACCCGCCCGCTAAAACATTAAATCCGACCGACCCAAACCGCTCGGTTTGTCAAGATAATTATGCATTTTCGGTTTGATATTTTGTCAAACCCCACATGTCGGGTCGGGTTAATTTTTTTTGTAAAACAGCCCGAACCCGACCGTGTACACCCCTATTTAGAAGCACCCTATGCATTATTCTACCGAAAATAAAATACAAACTGAGGGGCTCTAACTGGCCCATTACAACCCAGATAATACAAAGCAGTAAAAACTCTAAATTTATGGGATACATCTACCACAACATACATCAAAGCATGTAAATAAACTATTTAAAATTATGTCGGCATTAATTTAAAAATCGAAAAAAATTCATAATTAATTAAATCTAATTTAATTACAAAAGGATGAATTTAATTTCAATTTAAAAATAAATAAATCCAATTTATTATTAAGAAATAAGTCCAACTTATTCTTAATTATTTTGAAAAAACCAAACTCAACCAAAAATAAATCTAATTTATTTAATCGTCTTGAATCATAAACTAATTTAGGTATTGAGTACGAAATGAACGAATCATTTACGAACCTCTAGACCATAAATACCGTATGTCTATAAACCCTTTACTGACGTATCCCGATTAAGTGAGAGTCATGGTATATGTCAAACTCACTAAACTTGATACTGTGCATTAAATCATAGCATAATGAAATTACCAAACTACCCTCTATGTCTTACATTAGTTAGCTTCATTGCTTTGGCCAAAGACTTATAATTTCATTTGCCTATGATCACACATGATGCTTTCTCGTTTACTATCGAGACAGTGAATCCCATCTTGGCGATCACTTTACAAGTGCTACTTGACTCATTGAGATCGCACTTCGAGGTCGGGCCTACCTAAGGGTGATTTGGGCCTAACTATTCTAGTAACAGATTCAATAGCACTAGTACATTGATCATGACCCCTTAAGTCTAAGGCTCATGCATACTGTTATGATCAGTAATCCAATTATTGACAGTAACTAGTAATCATTGATAGTCACTGAGTAAATACTCATGTGATCGGATTACTACGAACCGTATTCGAATATTCCATTGGTATATCTATGACACGTGTTCTCACTATCCCATAGTGTTCGACTGACACTCTTTGTCCGAGCATGTGTCATACAAGTCGAATCTTAATGCTCAATTAAGATTCCTTGACTTGCGAACCCTATTAATTGGGTGTCAGACTCTTCCCATGTCACTTTGTTATTCCATAAAGGGCAAAGGGTCAACCTTGATACACATGGACTACTTGTTCAATACTTATTAATGTCATGAAGTTTTATATGAACAAAAGAATAAATGCCTTTATTAATGATAAGTTCGTACAACATAATTGGATACCCTATACAATCTATTTTGATTGGCATTTAGGGCATATATCTAACATTTTCAACCTCTGGGGGCAAGATAGGATTGTTGAAAATAGCAATGTTATGCAATTTTTTTTTCCGCGCGAATTTTGATTTTTCCGAATGAATTTTTTTTTTTCGATGCAAAATTCTTTTTTCGCTCTACAATCTTTCGTCTTAAATGTAGTTATTCAAATAAAAATATAGTATCAAATATTGACAAATAAACTAATAATATTAATTATATCGACTTATTCTGACCAAAAAGTTGTTTCAAAACAAAGTAATCATTTAATGATATTCACAAAAAGTTTATCGAAGCACCATTAGTTACAAAATATACCACATATCCCAAAATTAATATTCGAGAATATACATTTAAGGCCAAATAAAACATGTACACTTGCTTATTTAATTGATGGCATTCTAAATTGTGCTCGACGGTTTTTCATGATATCAAACTCATCAACTAGTGAGTCAATATCGAAAGTTGAGCAATTTCCTTGTCAATATACACTAGTAATGAACTTGTCAAAAAATCATCTCCGATCTTATTTCTCAACCTAGTCTTGGCAATTTTCATAGAGGAAAATGCACGCTCCATTTTTGCCGTGGAATCTGGAAGAGTCAAAATAAGTCCAATTAATCTTATCTTTTTTTATTTTTTTTTCTTATTAATTTCTAGATATTAGTAATCTTATATTATGCTAATCAAGGTCAATTGGTAATTTGTTTAAGTTTTAACAAATTTAATTGAAAACTAAAAAATTATGCATACTTTTTATGACTAAAAATAAAAGATACAGCGATAGAGAGAATTTACATAAATTGTAAAGAATACAATGAAATACCTTGTTCTTGTGATGACAATGAGTATGTTTTTACAAGAATCATCACCCTATAAACTTCTCATATTAAAGATCAAAATATGGATTTATAAGGAAGGGTTTTTGAAAAGTGGGAGAAGAAGATAGTGGGGTTAAAGAAAGGAAAAGTAGAATGTCAAAATTTGTCCTATGTATTTAGAAGTAATTTTTTAATTTTGTTTTTAAATATCATTGCTCCACTCTCCTATTTTTGGCTGATAGAGTTTAGCAAAATGTTGTGGTATTTAGTAATTAGTTTGTTTTGCTAAATGAGAAGCCCAATGAAAAGCCCACCACACTACATGTCACTAATTATTTGGTCAAAATAAATAAGTCCATTTTGTTTTGTATTTTGTTTGAAAGAAAAGGCTCACTTTGTTTATCCAATTTATATAAGTTCATCAACCCAATTTTATTTTCTTCTTGGTAGGGCAAGTTTATAAATTATAAAAAAATAACACTAATCTTTATTTTTTCCATTGGACCCGGTTTATTTTAAGATTTTTTTTTCTCCTTTTAGTAATAAATCTAAGCATAAGTAAGTTAGTTCTAAATTAGATTTGTTCCCCTGACCAAAAGATGATGTTGATAATAGCCAATAAATACCATCAAATTAATACCTTGACGGTAAAACGAAAATAAATTGGACCCATATGTATTAGGGGATATTTGAAAAACCAAATCAACTTACGATCCCAACTTTGCAAATAGTAATCAAAATGCATTTTTCATTTTCAGATATAAGTAATATAGAGAATCTTATCTCTGTATTTTCTAACATGATTTCTAAACCTAAGATCCTTAATATGGTAACTCAAAGCTTGTAACTTAAGAAAAAAGAAAGCTATCTTGCTTATGGGCTATTAGCATCGACTTCTGCTATTTTAAAGAATAAAATGACGCAAATATTTTGGTCGAGTACTTTTAAGTCATCTATGATTAGAAAATTAGTACTATAGTTGGGACTTGGGAGTTAATTAGGACCTTTAATAGTAAGTCAATTTCAATAACATTATAGAATTCTACATTCAATTCCTTTTACCATGGAAATAAAATGTATTAAGTAATGTTATCTTAGTACGTATTGTTGTTCAAACTTAAAAAATGTTATCTTAGCATCATCCTACATTAGTTATTTAAATCATCACTTACTAAACGTTAAATGTTAAAAATCAATCCTATCAAAAAGTATGGTTTATTAGGTTAAGCTGTTAAAGAATATTGAATGATGTTCAAGTACCCGGCAATTTTGATGATTAGTGAGGTCAATCTTCTAAGTTAGATAAAAATATATTATCTTATGAACTCCCCGTACGTGTTTAAAAAAGTTTGATTAAATATATTATCTTCTGAATTCTAATTTAATGTAATATTGATTTCTTATTTTCACATTCTATTATAACTTTAATTGGAACATAATGATTATAACAAGAGAAGCTAAAGACTTGATTGGATGGACGTTTCATTTCTCAGAAATTACTTTCGTGTAAAAGTAGAAATATAAATCTTTTATAATGATGTGGCATGTATTTACGTTCTCGCACACTAAACAACGCTCTTGTGCGAGATATTTTTCGCTTGATTGGAGCCGCATAACTTGGTCCTTAAAAGATGTCTAGCTAGGAGATAGGAGCTTGAGGCCCCAAGCTCCCCTTACCCTAGCGAAGCGCTTTTAAAGACCAAACCGTATGGCTCCAGTCAAAGTGGACAATACCCCGCGTAAGGACATTCGGTATGCGATAAGACAAGTGCATATCATATCATATAAAATAGAAAAAAATGATACTAAAAATGTGTTTACATGAATTGTTTTTTGAAAGAACAATTATAGCATTACTGCTCAAACTATCTATTGTAAAGAAAAAATAAATTGATGCACACATAACTCGATAGTGACAATTTTTCTCATGTTAGTCCGAACTAGTACATGTATATAAAGGCCATTTGCAACAACCAAACACATGAAAGCTAAATAAGTTTTTTACAAGACATATACAATCTAGGAGAGATGTCTTACTTCGATTTGAGATTTGTCTTCCTACTGGTTGTTAACATTGTCAAATCACATGTGGCCATGCCATGGGAATGGGATCCATTTGATGTTGCTAGTGATCTTACTTGGATGAAGTTTTGGCTTCTTACTATTCTCTTCTTGATCTTCTCTTTCATTTTCATTGGAATTCCATTAACTTCTCCGAATACCATGGGATACATTCGGGTGCGAATCAAGAACTTCTCCCCGTGTCTTACAATTTGTTTCTTGGCTTCGCTCTTCATGCCACAAATAATTTTCTGGTACTACTATCCCATAATTTTGTTACTTTTTTTGTGTTATACTTGCATATCTAATGCGTTTTGGAGCTTCATATTCTGGATACAAATTGTACTCTCTATCGTACCAGATTTAAACATATTTATTGCTGCAACCAATATTGTCGAGAATAATAGAGATCAATTGAACGAGGGAGAAGAATTGGAGGGAGCAAACCTAGAAGAGGGCAGGGAACAAGTTTAGGGCACAAGAGAAGCTACCCACTTGGTTATATGAAAAGTGGATGTTTCTCAATGTATAGTGCCCAAGTACTCTCTAGTGTCCTATGTCCATTTTATTTAGCATATACTATTTAAGTACTAAGTTTTGAAGTGATTTTCACAAAATTTTGAGACTTTGCCTCTAGTACAATTATATATAGTACTATTTTATGGAACTCCATTTAATGCTCCTCATCAATACTTGTGATTGTCATGGGCCTCAAAAATCTAAATTTTGCTCAACTTCAGCTGCAGCTATGCACATATATGATAATCATGCTTAAAATATTTTACATTATGATAAACTATAAAATGAAATGGATATGCACTTGTGTACATTCTTCCATTATGTATGTCTAAATCTCTGGATGCAACATGTAGTTATCATCATTGTATTGTTAGGAAATGTAATATTGTATATTATATTTAGTGAACGTATATTGTGTGGCTGAACGTGTAACAATTAAATTATCCACAATTTAATTAAATTTTTTTTTTTTTAATTCAAGAGGGAGGGAGATACCCTACATATCTAGTCCGACAAACCCGGGTTGATAGTTATAATCTTGAGCCGTAAATACTCTATCTAGCTCCATAAAGGAGGGAAGAACCACAACTTGTGGCAGATTGGATTCGAACCCAGGACTTCTCACATAAAGTGAGAGGTGGATACCACTAGACCAACAGGTCTTCGGAACTATTTAATTAACTTTGGTTTTGCATTTCGTTATCTTATGGATGTCCTATTATTTGGGCCAAAGTGCAATATTCGTATAGAAGTTTGGACGGCTCTCAAGCCTACTATTAAAAGGCCCAGAACGACAGGCCCATTTATTATAGCTTCCAGAATTAAATATCTCAATTAATGAGTGCACAAACGAGGAAAATTCTAAGATGGATTGGATCCAATAGAGTCGGTCCATTTATCACCATTGGATGCAGGTGCTTTAAGTGTTTTTTACTGTTCTATCCTTGTATCTAATAGAGTTTAGTGTAGTGGCTCTGTTGGACCCGGTGTAGCATATAACCAACCCATAAAAGATCTCTACATATTCAAAGAATTTTACATCACTACATATCATAATTTGTAATTTGATAATTTAAATTTTCCCGTCAAAACATAACCAAATTAGAATTGTTTTTGGTATAAAAAAAAAGCTTAGGGTAAGGGCCTATTCGCGATCGATGATCAAACGCATATCATCGACTTCAGAGGGAGTTTTATAGAGAAATGCACGATCCATGCGAGCTGAGTAATTAAAATTATTTTTTCAAAGATTATGAGATTTATCAAATTATTTTTAATTTCGGTAGTTCATAAATAGTAATTAAAATTCTTATGATGAGAAATTCACAATTTTGGGCCAATATTAATTAGGGATCATCATATTCAATCCACATGTACGTTAGAGAAAAATTTTGTAATATTTTCTTCTCTCTATATGCATTCCTATTTATCTTGACTTTATTTTCGTGACGGATTAGAAACTACAAGAAAAAGTAAAATTTCCTTCTTACCTTGATTGAAGATGTAGACAATATTACTTCTTGAAAGAGTGATTCTTATGGAGGTATGAATAGAGAGAACCTAATTATTTATTCCTTTCAATAATGTAAAAACCTTTATACTTTTCATGACCTAATTACATTTAAAGAAATTTGTTTTAGTGTGTATTTCATTGCAAAAATACCAAGAATCTTCTCTGGGAGCAGATGTAATTGTTTGGGAAGTTGCTTCAATGTGGAAAAATTCTAAGGTGGATCGGGAGTGTTGCTCTCGGTCCATTTTACACCATATATTCACAATGAGTGGGGTGGTTTTCATACCCTCCTACCCCTGTGTAAACCACTCCACCCCAAGTGTTTATATGGTGAAAATTGGACGGGAGTGTTAGTGTGCTCCCGATCCATTTTACACCACACATTCACAATGAGTGAGGTGGTTTCACACCCACCTACCTCTGTGTAAACCATCACACCCCAAAGTGTTTATGTGGTGAAAAATGGAGCAGGAGCAACACTCCCGATCCACCGTAGAATCACCCTGCCAACAATTTAATATAAGCAAAATTTTTTGAAAAGTCACGTGCTCTCGTTAACTAACTGTTTATTTTTTATTTTAACTTTTTTCATTCTTTTTTATTCGTTAACTATTTATTGGAGGTTGGGATCAATAAAGCTGATTAAGTAGTTGGATATGTTATTCCTATCTTTTTGGTTATGGTTTTTCTTCGGGGGTTGTGGCCTGTGGGTAGGGATGACTAACGAGTCGAGTCGACTCAAAAAAAGCTCGATTAGAACCCAAGAGAATTTGAGCTCGAGCCCAAATATATCGAGACTGAATAAAAAGTAATATTTTTTTATTTTTTTTTAATATATACGTGCATATAATATAAATCTTATAATATTATATATGTATTACTTATTACTTATTAAATATTTATTATAATTATATTTAATTATACATATATTAATACAAAATTAATAATAATATATATTAAGTAAAGAAAATTGAATTATTTTTTTCTGAGCTTGAGCTCGAGCTCGACTCGGGTCGAACTCGGCTCGACCCAAGCTCGAGTTTGAGTGAGCTCGAGCTCATTTTTCTCAGGCTCGTCAAGCTCGAGCTCAAAAATTTTGGCTCGAGGTCGAGCCCAATAAATTTGGCCAAGCTCAGCTCGTGAGCACCCCTACCTGTGGGTGGGGTTGGGGTTATATTCATTGGCTATTTCTTGCCTTTCAAATATAAAAAAAAGTAAGGTCTCATAACTCATAAGTCACAAATCATTCTTCTAATCGCTCTACGACGGAAAAAATTTATGTTAGATTGAGTTCAATAATTTTAGTGTCTATGCAGTCCCAATATATAGTTGTGTAAAAGAGATAAATACAGGGTACACACTTGGACTATTGAACTTGGTTTGACATAGAATTAGACCTACGATTGAGTCTATTTTTATTTTTTAAGTTTATTTCTAGCATACAATTTCATTTTCAATCCCATCTTCACAAAACTTTCTTGTTTTTCAGTATACTCTTTATTTAAATATAAACAAAGAAATTATACACGCGCACAGACACACCACTACAGTTGAGTTGAGGTTATTGAGTTTGGAATCCATGGCCTCCCCATACAGAGGTGGGAGATCAATACCTCTGGACTAATGTTTTATTGGAAAAATTGATTTGAATTTAATTATTCAAATCCATTTTCGGATGAATGATAATTTAATTGAGTGGGCGGATTTTGATTTATTAATTGTATCCGTAGTTCCGTACAGTCAATGGCCCTGACTGTATAGATGCCCAATTAATGCGTTTAATGATGATTGAACACATCAAACTCTATAAATAAACCCCTCCATTTCAAATTCTATATGGATTTTCACACCATTCATATTTTTTTCGTGACTAAAAGTTTTTCATCCTAAAGAGAGTTCAAGACAAAATCATGTTCGTCGATTCTCGGGATTTATAGTGCTACTATCACGAGAAATAAGTCGTTGTATTTTAGGAGACGATTACCTTATTCTGTAAGCGCCTTGTGCGGGGCAATATCGTCTTAAGAAAAATAAATCTAAACTCGTATCTTGACTTTTACTTTTGAACCATCTATCCATTTTAAATTACACAAGCCCTATGTCAAATTTCTCCTACCGACCGTAATGAATATGGTAACTCAAAGTTTGTCACTTAACATTTTATAATTCTACATTAAATCTCATTTAGTATGGCAATGAAATCTATTAATATAATGTTCTCCTCAATATAAATCTGAAAAGGTTTAGTCTCCGTATGGTTATGATTTTAGAGTTTGCATTTTCTTTTTTGGATCACCAGAAAATTAAAATGCACACACACTCTAAAGTAAATTCTACAGAAAATACTCAAATTTTAAGTCCTACTACACATTCCCCTATACAACAACTAATCATTTCACCATTTCAATCAATTCACAATCTTTCATCATTAATTACTTACGCTATCCCACTTTTCAACTCATTCTCTTTCTTACTTTATCATATTTTATATAACAAACTAGTTAGGCAGCACTGCGCGATGCGCGGTGATTGTGCCCGGTACAATGATTTTATACCTGCAACTATTGAACGAAAGTCTAAATAACCGGTTATAATATGATTTTTTTATCTTTATTATGTAGTATGATTCAAATTATTAAGCAATGGAAGATTATATAGTATAATATACTAAGAATATAATTGCTCAAGTAATTTTCATCTATACGAATCTTTGGCAAACAGGAATATCATACACATGTAGTTTCCATAAATCTATTCTCTGTTGCACAAAATTGTCCACAATTCAATAAGTCCCTCAATGCTAATTCCCGGCGTTCAGCCTCTGCACCAGTAATGAAGCCTGCTACCAAATTGAAAGTACAAATTCAGAAAAAGAAACTAAAACCTACTAATCAGATCAACTGCATTATTTCAAAAAATTACATAGCAAGTAGCATTGTTTCTTCGGTTTGGCGATCCCCTATCACACCCAATGAGGAACATCTCAATTTAACACACTTTCTCCCCAACATGAAAATAAACAGCAAAGAAATACTCATTTGTCCAATCATTACATAGAAATGATACATGCAAGTAGGTAATTTCAAAAAGTGAGGACACACAGAAACCAACATCAAAGCACCACCAGCATACTTTGGTTTCAATTCCAACTGAACCCCTGATTAATAGGTCATGGTTTGCTTCAAAATGTTTGCTGCAACCTCTTTTATGGAGAACTCTATCAAGGCAGTTCAAACTGTTGTCCTCACATTATTAACCTAGCACAGAAAAACTTGGTTAATATAGAGAACTAACCGAAGGGATGGGCTTAATCTGTATGATCCGAAAGATGTCATCTTGTCAGATTAATGCGAAGCATCGGATGGAATGTGGATAAATGCAAATAAATGACAAACCTCGGACCTAAAAAAAGCACAAGCAAAAAGTTATCTGTAGCCGAACACGAACCTTAGAAATCCTGCATATTAAAAAGTAAACAGCTATTGAAACAACAACGGAGTGCAAATTATAGAGACAAGGTAACGCAAAAGACTGATCTTGGTACCAATGCATAACCATATCAGAATAAAATGATAAGCATGCATTCTAAGGGCTCGTCTTCTTTAAGTTTATGTGGACATCAACAATCCTCAATCAAATACTGATAAGTTGCTGATTAACGCTAAAATCGTACAAATTTCATGATTCTTTCTTGAGGTGTAATGATCCTAAAGATTTAGCTTTCAAATTGAGAAACAAACCACAGCAGGTCAGGGATAAATTGGATTTAGAAATAAAATAACAGATTTTCTTCTGCATAGACCACATATCCATTTCACAATCCATAAAAATTCGATCGAATAACAAGTTGTATGAGGACATATATTAAAACAATACCACAATATCTTTCAAGTGACTTTCTTCTTTTTATTAATTTAAGACCTGTAGAGGGGTGAAATGGCTATTTCAGCAAACTGGTACACATATTATGGTTTCCCCAATTTCACGGCAAACAGGTCATATTATATGTGAGTCTCCAAACAAATAGCACTCTTCCTGAAGAAAATATATCTAACTCATACATAAAGAGGCCCAATGAAAACTTCATTCATATCAAATTTTATGAAAGACGGAAAAACTAAGGCTGTGTTTGTTTTTATTTTGAGGGTTTTTTTGGTGAAAATTTTGGTGAAAAAGTTTATTGGGAGTTGTGTATTTTGATGAAAATGTGTTTGGTTTTGTGTTTGATTTTATTTTCAGAAAAGACAAATTACTATAGTAGTCAAATCATGTAAGTTTCCCTGAAAAATTGGGTTTATAATTAGTTAATGATTGAAAAATATAATATAATATAAATTTTAAATGATTGTAATATTATGGTTATATATATATATATATATATATATATTGTAGTTGATGTAATTAGTAGGCACCCTAAAGTAGACACAAATAGGAAGACAATAGCTGACAAATTTTTTGACCAAAAAAGTCCTTTTTGGTCAAAAAAACCATAAAGCAAACAAATTTTGGCCAAAACTTGTTTGAAAACAAAAACAAACACAGCCTAAACGTTTTGAAAGCAAGAAAGCAAATTTGTAATAGAAGACACAAAAACTCAGCCATGACCGAAAAGAAATAAGTTTACCTCAGAATTCTGTAAAACTACAAAGTTTTGCGCAATTGCCAAACACATAAACCCCCAAAAAAAAAATCAGAAAAAAATAAAAGTAAATCAATTTTTCGGTAAACCCACCTGAACCCAAACGAATCAACAAACACGAAATCAAATAGAGGCCAAAATTCAAGGCAACCTAAAACCATCAGCTCTTTAGGCCGGAGAATAACAGAAAGTGAAAGCAATAGTACACAAGTGGGGGATAAAAAAAAAATGAACCTGCTCCAATTAAATTGAAAAATGAAACAGGTCAAGAACCTGTAAGAGATGGTAAATGAAAATGGATACAGAATTTCTTTGGAAGAATTATCTACAGCAAGTAATGAGGAAAATACATATAAAAACAATAACATCAATTTGATGACTAAATCTATAAAAAGCTTTTCTTTCTTGCTGGTAAGTGCAAAATCTATAAAATACATTTACAAGGCATCGCCCATGGTTGTATTTTACAGAATTCCCAGCTAGCTTATAAATAAATTAGTATGTGATGTGTATCTCCAAGATCTAACATGATCTATTTTCAATATAAGTGTGCTAAGCCTCAAAATTAGGCTACTGCAATCCGCACAATAACAACATATTCCCAAACCGAAGTGACAAAAATTTCCAGAACCCCTTGAGGTCACTTAATATAGTAAGAAATAAATGTACAAGTTTCTCCTTTCTACCAATAGTTACAATGTCAACATATCACCAATCACTAACTATATAGATCACTCCTAACAAAAAATCAAAAGCTCAAATCCCAGTTTAATTTCAGAAAATCAGTTTAAAGCTTTGCAGACTCCCAACATTCTGACAACATGATAAATTGCCAAAAGCGTGCGTTTCTCTTCCTATCCGGTTCATCGAACATAATGATGCTTTCAGAAACAACAACCGAAAATAGAGAAGTAAAAAGGGTCTCCTAAATATAGGCACAAAAATCTCATACACCCTCAGCCCACCACAAACAGACAGAAATAAATTCAAAATTCCAAACTTGACCGACCATGGAAAATTTAAAATAAGAACTCACATACTCCTGTACCCGCACTAAAACAACAAAACAAAATTGAAATTTCAAACGGAAATCTAAAACAACTAAAAATACAATCACACATCCATATATAGCACAAGGCAGTTCATTGTAGTTAAAACCCAAAAAACAAAAGGCAATTTAATGGATTATACCTGCGCCTTACGCTCGAGCGAAACCCTGATTTCTTTCTTTGAACAAAAGCCCTGAATTTTTTCTTTAACCCCAAACCTATCTAAACCCCTTTGTACATGTTCACGTGAATTCACGTGGTATGACGGCACCCAAAAGTGAAGCATACCACGCATTGAACGGAAATTTGAGCACATAAAAGCTTGCAGCCAGGCCGACTTAGATGCAGCTGTTGCGTGGAGGCGGTAAATGTGCACACGTCGGCAGATAGGCACCAAAAACATCCAGAACAACTATCTGAATAAAAGTGGGTTTTTCTCTTTCTATCCGGTTCATACAACGTACCTATGTTTTCAGAAACAAAAACCGAAAATAGAGAAGTAAAAAGGGTCTCCTAAATATAGGCACACGAATCTCATACACCCTCAACCCACTACAAACAGACGAAATAAATTCAAAATTCCAAACGAGACCAACCGTGGAAAATTTAAAATATGAACTCACCTACTCCTGTACCCGCACAAAGACGACAAAACAAAATTGAATTTCAAACGAAAATCTAATACAACTAAAAATAGTCAGATTATGTGCGAGTCAACGAACCAATAGTACTCCTCCTGAACACATAAACCCCCAAAAACACACCGGCAAAAAATCAAAATAATTAATTTTGATTCAACCCAAAATCTAATTTATGGCAGAGAACACAAAAACTAATTCAAAGCGGAGGACGTAAAATCAGATTAAAACAGAGGAAACCGATAAATAAACCCAAATTTTAGATACCCAAATTCGAAGCAGCAGAAAATTCCAAACCTTTTTTCTCGTTGAAACCCTTTCTCTCTCTCTCACTGAAATGAAGTGGCAATGGAATATTGAAAGATAAATCTGCGGTGGCAAATTCTTCAGAAAGGAAAAAGAAGGTGGAAGGCGGCGACGGTGGAGAAAGGAAGAAAAAATTGAAACACAGCCAGTCCGAAATTGCGGCGGTAGATCAAGTTTCTTTTGAGCGCTGCTTCTGAGAGAGAGAAAGAAAGAAAGAAGACGACGTCGTTTTGTAGGCTGAGCAAAAAAAAAAAATGGGGCAGGATCCGATTCTTCGTGCACCGGACTAATCGAGAGCTGCCTGCTCTCGCTCTTATATATATATATGTAGAATAAATATATATGTACTTACACACATATTTTAGATGTGTTCATCGGTCGGATTTGGAATCGAACTGAACCAAAATTCCCGAAATTTTGAACGAATTAAAAACCGAACTTTTTCGGTTCAGTTCTTAGGTTTCGGTCTGCACCGCGCTTCTGCCAAAAAAAAAAATCTGGAAAAATCTAAAAGTTGTCGATAACTAAACTCCACAATATCTTTCTCCGATGAAAGTTTTCATAAAAAGGGAACAAGGTAAATTGAGTTTCCATTTTGCGCGCCAATTAGCTGACAGAATTCGAGTATCCATCTACGATTTACTAATTTACAAACAAATTCATGAAAGAATGAACAAGTTTAGTAACAAAAGAAGGGGGAATAACAAAAGCAACATACTCCAAAAAATTGAATCTGGTGGTCAGCGTCCGGCGGTGAGTGACTGGAGTCACAACTCGCGGCGTCGGTGTTCGCTTGGTCGGCGTCGGCGGTGGCAGTGAAGAGAAAGTGATTTTTACGGAGAAAGGCAGAGAGCGTGAAGAGCTGAAGCTGAAGAAGGCTTCTTTAATCTTTTCCCCTTTTCCCAGATACATATATTTTTCTTTAATACAAAGAGAAGGGGGAAACCCTAACGATCTATCCCGACAGACCCGGGTTTATAGTCGTTTGTCTAAGCCAAGTAAGGCCTCGCAGATCTTGTTCCAAAGTATTACACAAATCCGAACTCGGGGATTGCATGACACCAAGTGTTCTTTCAAAACCCTTCTTGGCCAATCCGTCTGCCACACGATTGACTTCTCGCCAGATGTTACGTATTTCAACGTGCCATGCCAACTTCATCTTGCATCTGATTCGATCAATAAGCTCCCAGTGGTGGTGCGAGGGCGTACCCTCTTGAATACCCCAGATAATGTCCCTACTATCAGATTCAACAATCACCTCACAGAGGTGCATGTCCCAAGCCAAATTTAGGCCATACAAAATAGCTGTCAACTCAGCTCCAAGCGGCGTGGAAGTGCCTATACCACCACTAAACCCCCGAATCCAGTGACCATAATGGTCACGAATAACTCCTCCGATGCTAGCCCAACCGGCATGTAGTTCATCCCCCCGACGTACTGCGCCGTCAACATTAAGTTTCCAAGTACCAAGAACAGGTGGTTCCCAATGAACAGAAATAGAATGGTCAACCTCAGTGGTGTCACTTTGTTGAACTCGCAATGTCTCAGCCACGCGACTACGGACTATGTCCACATCCGCATTAGGGTTCATGTCTTCTTTTCCATGCACACGTTCGTTTCTTGCCTGCCACAAAAAATTTAGTGCTTCAGTAAAGGTTATATTCCAAATTTTAGACCATTCATACCTGTTTGCTAATCTCTTGATGTTCCATTCTACCCATTCTGGGCTAGACAGCGAAAAGAACACGGTGTGATATCGGGGAGCCACTAGCCGGTGCCAAAGTGTGGTTGCCCGGGAACAATCCCGAAGAGCGTGTAAGATGGTCTCCTCCGCTTGGTTACACAAACTGCACATCCCGCTGCTCGCAATACCCCGGTGAGCCAACGTGTGGTTAGTAAGCAGCTTGTTATGCCTGGTTAACCAAAGAAAAAATTTTCGCCGGTGCGCCACTTTGAGCCCCCAAATACGATCCCAAGCACCCTTGTCTGCCAAATTTGACGTGTCAGTATCCGAGTGCAATTTTGTATAAGCACTTTTACACGTGTATTTCCCAGTGGTCGTGTATTTCCAAACAGCCATATCCTCGACATGTCTTAGAGAGGTAAAATCATACTCCATAAGCTGATCGCGAACATCCTGATTAAGAGCGGATAATTCATCCCATCTCCAGCCATGCATATCCGACCAATAACTAGAAACGGTCCGTTCCAGATCAGCCGGTTGAAGAGTCCCGTCCGTGTGCATATCCAAGGTGTCCGTCCCGAGCCAAACATCCAGCCAGAATCGGATTCGGTCCCCTTTTCCCACCTTCCATCGCAGCCCCGAGTTTAGCAACGAAAAACTTTTCTGAATGCTTTTCCAAGTGTGGGAGGTGGAGTGACGAGCTCGAGCACGTTGTCGATACACATATTTATGTCTAAGTACCTGTACCCAAAGTCGTGGCTCATCAATAATGATTTTCCACCCAAGTTTCCCAAGAAACGCGAGGTTAACATCACGAGTGCGTCGAAGGCCTAATCCGCCGAATAGCTTATTCCTATAAACCGTGTCCCAAGCAACAAGATGTATTTTCCTCGTGTCATCGGATCCACCCCATAAAAATGCTCTATTAGCTTTGTCAACCGCCTCACATATTCCGACTGGGATTAAAGATGTCTGCATGTAGTAGGAGGGCATCGTGGCTGTAACTGCTTTAATCAAAGTTGTCCGACCAGCCATAGACAGATGATCTCGTTTCCAACCTTTCAGCTTGTTCTTGACCCTATCCACGATAAACTGATAATCTTTCTTCAAGACCCGTGAGTGGTGTAATGGTGCTCCCAAATACCTACCCAGATCTCGAGTGAGGCCCAAATTAGCACGTCTACTGATGCAATGGGCTCGTGAGCGAGGAACATTGCTCGAGAAGAAGATCCGTGACTTATGAAGATTGATTGCTTGTCCCGACATGGCACAGTACGTTTGTAGAGTATTGCTAATAACGCCAGTCTGTTGTTCCGAAGCCTCTCCAAACAAAATCAAGTCACCTGCAAACATCAGGTGGGAAACATGGGGTCCTGTACGAGAGGTGGGAATAGTATGCCATTTTCCCGCCCTAACTGCCTCCGTAATCAAAGAGCCGAGCTTTTCTACACAGAAAACAAACAAATAAGGAGAGAGGGGGTCCCCTTGTCTTAAGCCTCGTTTTGGACTGAACCAATCCGTTGCTACATCATTCCAAAGAAGGGATAGCTTAGCGGTGGTGGTGCATTCCAAAATAAGCTTAATCCATAACAAGGGGAATTGCATTTCACCTAACACATTTTCTAAAAACGTCCAATCAATGCGATCATAAGCTTTTTCAAAATCAATTTTTGCAACAAAGAAACCTTTCTTACCCTTCATCACTCTCAAATTATGAATAACTTCCTGAGTGACGATGACATTATCGATAGTTTGTCTTCCCTTGATAAAACTACTCTGAGTCTAGGGAATCAAACTATCCATAATATTCCTAAGACGGTTAGCCATGGTTTTGGTGATTATTTTGAGAATAACATTACTCAAGCTGATTGGGCGAAAATTAGTAAGATGTGTAGGACTACTTTCCTTAGGAATTAAAGCAATAAGGGATTCATTAATACGAGGATCAATAGTACCTGTAGTAATGGTGTGGCGTACAGTGTGAGCGACTGCATCTCCCACGGTGTCCCAACATTTTTGAAAAAAAATCGGTTGAATACCATCAGGCCCCGGGGATTTGGTAGGATGCATTTCCCATACAACTTTCTTAACCTCGGCTTTTGTCACTTGTGTTACAAGAAGCGCAATTTGATCATCTGTCAACCGTGGAAAATCCCTTGTAGCACGGTATGCAGAGACAGGTGTACTAACTCCGTAGAGCTCTCGGTAGAAGTTAACAACCATATTTTTCAAGGTGACTTCATCTGATTCCCATTGATCATTTTCGCCCCACAGCCCACGAATTTTAGCTCTGTTACGTTTGGTGGCAGCTGCCGTGTGAAAAAAACGCGTGTTAAGGTCCCCAGCTTTAATCCATTGAATGCGAGATTTCTGTTTCCAAAAAACTTCCTCCTGACGTAGAATGTCAAGGTACTGATTAGAAAGTTTAGCTTCTAATTTTTGCAAATATCGATTAAAGTTAACCCCCTGGGCCCTTTGGATTCCACTGATACGAGCCACTAACTCCCTCTTTTTACTAAATATGTTACCGAATATTTCCCGATTCCAATTGTCTGCCTTGTTCCGTGCGTTAGTTAGCTGGGCATAAATGTCCTGACCACGAGCCTGAGGCCAGTTATCACGGATCATATTCCGAAATCTATCATCCAGAAACCACGCAGCTTGCATTTTGAAAACCTTTTTCTGATTCTCCCTACCCTTCATCGATGTCAGCTCCACTAGCAGGGGTGAGTGATCTGATGAGATACGGGGAAGATGTGTCACATTGGCATGAGGAAACTCAACCCTCCAGTCGCTGTTACAAATTGCACGGTCAAGTCTTTCTTGTAAAGCTGAAGTACCCCCTTTTGCCCACGTGTAAGGAGGTCCCGAAAACCTGAGATCAATAAAACCCACATTGTCTATGCACTCAACAAACTTCTTGCATTTACTGTAATTAAACGGCGCCCCTCCCGACTTCTCCACTTGAGAGGTCACCGCATTCATATCTCCTGCCAATAGCCACGGTCCGCGAATGCCTTGCGACATACTCTCGATGTGAGACCAAAGACTGTCCCGACTTTCCTGTTGAGGGCTAGCGTAGATCGCCGAGAAGACCCAATCTTTTTGACCAGATTGTCGGATAATAGTAGTAACACACTGATCGTTAGCTTCTAAGAATTCCAGAAGATCCATATACCCCCGGAGAATCCGCGTGCCTCCACAATTTCTACCTTATCAAATTGACTTCTCTGAAGAATCGCATTAGCCTTATCTCTTTGATTTCGAGTTTCCATGAGAACAAGTAGAACCGGTCTATACTTACATAAAATATCCATTAGCGTATGAACGAAGCTAGGACTCCCAGCTCCTCTACAATTCCAAGAAATAAACTTCATAAAAAAATAGTTAGCAAAAGAGATAAACTCAAGAAACCCTAACCTCAGGGGATTCTAGATCCCCGAGTTCGGTGCATAAATCATCATCCGACATCTCTGCTTCGTTCCCCATGCGCATAAAATCATCCGTATGGAGCCCAAACGTTTCTTTCAACTTGTCAAAATCCCCATGCGGCGTGCTTGCCAGTGCATGCGGACTGTCGTGTCCCGATTGATCCATGTCACTCGACCTATGTCCTTTATCAGGATCACGATCCCCATCATGTATTGATTCGACTCGCATCGAATTCTTATCACCCTGTGAGACATCAAAAAAGGGGGGGAGGGGGTGGTGACCCGAGACCACTTTATCTCGGTTATGGTGGTGTGTGCCATGTGCGGGGACATTTGAATTATCAACGGGGTTTTGAGAAATTGAGTTATTTACTATAGAGTATGTTGTACCTTTCGTTATTGGTGGGACTTGGTCCAAGTTAACCTCCACGTTAGAATCACTTTTCTCTTTCCCTTTGGCTATTGTACGCCTGTCCTTCTTGTTTTGCGTCCGAGTAATCCTAGTTGTGCTCTTAGTACCACTTGTCGATCCTCCATGAGCCTTCCCCAGACCTTGAATCCGGATAGCACCCTCTCCATCCTCATCTTCATCGATCAAAACTGTAAATCGAGAGCCCCCGTTATTTTTTTTATTCTTATTCGCAGCCCCCCCCCATTAGTCCGTTTGGACACATCACTAGTAGTATTCCCCGACGTATCCTTCCCATTATTATTCCCATCACTATGTTCATATCCATTCTTCTTCGTTGCCATGAATGTCATGTTCGATTCCTTTGGTGCTATCCCCACCTGTCTCGTGTGTTGTGATTTTTGGCGACGTCGTGATGGAGCCAACATCCATGGCCCATACGTCATATCCTTTTCCTGATGGACTGGTTTTTTCTTCTCCGTAGCATCCCCCTTTTCCTGTTGATGATCTTGCCCTGTACCACAATTCTCCTGCCGATGTCCATAAGCACCACAACCAAGGCACACTAAATGAAGACCCTCATATTCCACAGCCTGAGGCCTCCCATTGATGCATACGAATGGTGTTAATGGTTTAGAGAGGTCAATCTCTATGCCTATTCGAGCAAACTTTCCCCTAATCGATTGTTCCGTATTTCTGTCCACTTTAACTACCTTACCAATCAGCGAGCCGAGTTTGAAGAGCACGTCCGGATGGAAAAGCTCAATAGGGAGGTTAGGAAAACGAACCCAGGCCACCGTAGACGATATTTGTGCTTTTGCAGGCTGAAAATCCGGATGCCATTTCCTCATTGTAAGGTAATGACCCATTACAATCCATGGACCACCAGAAAAAACATGGTCATACTCTTCCTTCGAATAAAAACGTACCATATAGAAGTCATTACCCAAATCTACCGGCTCCAGTTCATATTTAACCTGCCAAAGTGCATTCATTCTCTGTTTCAGAGTGGTGTAGCTAACGGATCTGCCCAACACCTTCACCACCAGTGCACGCATGTACGACATGGCGTATTTCTGCCATTCTTCAACTGGTACGTTTAGGTTAGGCCATGACAATTCCTTTACCTTGTCTGCGTCAACCACGGACGGGATTCCGATGTTAGGATTCTGGTTTGCAATTTTTGGTTCACCATTACCAAAATAGTAGGGGCGTTGTGGCGCGCTATTCTTCCACGCCTCCTTCAGTTTTCCGGAGGACTATTGGTTTGGTCTCGGTTCTGTCTCGTTATTATCATGCATATCCATACTCTCTTCGCCATCTTGAAGGGGAGAAGGCGGAACATATTCACGCTCGTCTCCCAGAATACCGCGTTTGAACTTCTTCACTGTACGTTCGTCGACGGCCAGACGCGGCGGCAGCTGACCGGCGGAAGCGTCTGCCATGGTGACGGACAGAGGCTCCTAAGACTGGAGCTTTTTAAGCGTGGCAGACAGAATAAAGCACAAGCAAAAAGCAAAAAGCAAAAAGCAAAAAGCAAAAGCAAAAGTTTTTGCTTTTGAGAGAAAAGAGAGAATTTGGTCTAGAGAGAGAATTTTTCAAACCATCGTTTCCTGCGCTTCCCCAGATACATATATTAAACGTCAAAATAAAACCTATAAAATAATATATTAAATATTAATTATTAATTAAAAATTAAAATCGGTTTTTGGCTCGGTTCGGTTAACCGAACCAGAAAACCAAACCGAAAAACCAATTTCCCTAAAATAAAACGAAAACCGCTTTAATCTTTTTCCCTTTTCCCAGATACATATATTACATGTTAAAATAAAACCTATAAAATAATATATTAAATATTAATTATTAATTAAAAATTAAAATTGGTTTTCAGCTCGGTTCAACTAACCGAACTTGAAAACCAAATCAAAAAACCGATTTAACTAAAAAAAATGAAAGCCGACCCGAAACTTTCGGTTCGATTTTCGGGCAATTCGACTAATACGTGAACACCCCTACATACTTTATACATAATTCATAATACTATATCAATCATCATTTCATTCATAACTAATTCAATCACTTCATATATCAAATCCCAATAAAATTCAACTTTATATCACATCAAACACCACTTCCAACTATTTTATAAAAATACATCCAAACAAACAATAAAAGTCAATATTTTCACACAAATTTCTATAATACACATTTTCCAAAAAATAAAAAAAACTCAAAAAACATAACCATGCGGAGCCTTAATACTTACATACTATATGATAAATAAAATGGACATAGAACAGTAAAGAATTGTCGGGATCCACTGTTGCAAGTGTTGTATCTCTTATTGATTTTCTACGTATGACAAGTATATAAAATTCAAATTCATTATGAATTTTAGAAAATGAATTATATACTTATCATGCATAAAAAATATATATAATATGAGATGCAATATCATTTGTAATAGGGATATTGTATGACTAAACTTGTTCCTCGCCCTCTTCAAGATTTGCTCTCTCAAGTAATTCTTCTCCCTCTTGCAACTCTTCATTGGCCTCGATCGTATCGCCGGTTGCAGTAATAAATATGGTTAAATCTGGTACAATAAGGAGCACAACTTCTACCCAGAATACAAAGCTCTTGGACACGTTAAAAATACATCCATAACATAAAAAGAACAATAAAATTACGGGATAACAGTACCAGAAAAGTGACTGTGGCGTGAAGAGTGAACCCAAAAAGGAAACTGTAAGACATGCGGAAAAGTTCTTGACTTGTACGCGAATATATCGCATAGTATTTGGAGAAGTTAATGAAATTCCAATCGAAATGAATGAAAAGATTAAGAAGAAAATAATAAGAATCCAAAACTTCATCCAATTGAGATCAGTAGCAACACCAAATGGATCCCATTCCCATGGCATGGCCACTTGTGTTTTGACAATGTTAACAACTAGTAGGAAGACAAATCTCAAATCGAAGTAAGACATTTCTTCTAGATTATATGTATTGTGAATGAGCTAATTTATAGAGGGCAATGAATATGATGATAGAATCCCTTTGGGGGTGGGGGGGCTGGGGATATGATGATGGAAACTTGTCCCTGTCTTGTTTGAATATGATACTATTGTTTCCGTACGTCTTGTGTTTTGTTTTTTTGAAGATGTCTTGTGTTTTGTTTGTGTTTGGAGTTGACGCGCTGAGGTGGTAAACTGGGACTTGCTATTCAAATGCTACCCTCTTTCCACATCCCTATATTTTTTTTTGTTTACACTTTCCACATCCCCTTTTGCTTGCTTCATTTTGTCCCAAGAATCCATCTTCTCGTTTTGCCCCAAGAATCCATCTTCTCGTTTTGCCCATAATTATTGTAAGAATCCATCTTCTCGTTTGTATTGGTTTTGCCCATAATTATTGTATAAAACTTTAATTATCAAAAAAAAAAAAGCTATGCAATTATCCTTTCCCCACCCCCTTTTGCCCATTAAAATGCAAGACTAGTCTTAACAAAATTATGGAACATATATATATCACACATTTGAAAGGGTGTGAAAAGATCATATTTGAAAGTTCCGGAAAGTTGAAATCCCCAAATAATCTCCACCATGCATACAATATTTCTAATCTATTTTTGAATTTTTTTTTTGAATTAAACAATATTTCTAATCTATTAAATCTATATAATATTATTTGGGCCAAGGTGCATTATTCGTACTATGAAAAGGCCCTGAACAACAGGCCCATTTATTATAGCTTCAAGAATCAAATATCTCAATTAATGAGTGCATGAAAGATCTCTACACATTCAAAGAATTTTACATCACTACATATCCTAATTTCATAATTTGACAATTTAAATGTTCCCTTCAAAGTATAATTAAATGAACATTTTTTCTTGATATAGTAAAGCTTAGGGTAAGGGACTACTCATGATCCATGATCAGATGCATATCTGCTTCAGTGGGAATTTTATAGAGAAATGCACGATCCATGCGGGCTGATTAATTATAATTATTTTTTCAAAGATTATGAGATTATCAAATTATTTTTAATTTCGGTAGTTCATAAATAGTAATTAAAATTCTTATGATGAGAAATTCACAATTTTGGGCCAATATTAGTTAGGGATCATCATATTCAATCAACATGATCATCTAATGTGGGATTCCTCTCAATTAGTTAAACAATTTTGAAAAACTAATATTTATGGACTTAAGAGAAAAAAATAAAAATAAATGTCCATTCGAAAAATTAAAGGGTACAATAACTATATATGGGCCTATTATGACTTTGAAAATGCAAGCAATGTCTCGTTAAGAGCCTGTTTATCAAAATTGTCAGTAAAAACACAGCAGCCTAAAGGTCCTTTCAAGAGAACAAGCCTTAGCAGCCCATCTGCCACCTTTTTATCAACCTGTTAAATTAAATTAAATTATTAAGATCATATATAATCGTAATTAAAAAACTTTAATAAATGCATCTAATTTATAATGTCTATATATATATATATATATATATATTTACCGCCATGCCAGACTTGAACATTTGAAATGTCATGCTTGCTGGAGGTGCGATTGGTAGGTTTGCTCGTTGTAAGATACTTTTCACCCGATCGACTATAGAATCGTCGATCCATCCAAGACGGTAGGACATTATAGTAGCCATAACCTGAAAATGAAACTCGTTAATTCTTTACAATTCTCAACAAATCGAGATTAAGACTATGTTTTGTTCAATGTATTTTGGTGAAGAAAAGGGAAAGGAAAATGAAAATGAAAATGAAAAGTATCAATATGTATACTACATTCGATTATTTGATGCGACAAAAAAAGTTTCCTTTTTTTTTAACCTTGCCAAAATCCATGAAGCAAATATAAACTAAGGCTCTGTTTAGATGTGTTTTTAATTCATTTTTAACCGTCATTTTCTAAAACATATGAGAAAATGAGTTTTTTTTTAGTGTGAAAATAACGGCATGTTTGGTTATATTTTCGAAAATAGTTGGAATTGATGTTGATGATATATATGTGAAATGATTGAGTTAGTTAAAAATAATGATTATACATACAGTATAGATAAAATAATAAATAATATTATATTGATTAAATATACTTATTAGTAAAAATGACAAAAATTGATTAAAAAAAAAGCACTAAAAATATTCAAATTGGGTCTTAAAATGTGCACAAGCTTATAAATGTTAATACTATGTATTTTATTCTACTATAATATCACAATTGTTGGCAAAAGAACGGATTTATAGAAGGAGATGTGAAAGAAAGAAAAAGGTAAGTGCGAATTGGTAAAATAAAAGATAAGTATTGAAGAATGTGAAAGTGAAAATGAAAAATTAGTGTATTTTCAGTTGAGAATTATATAAATTTTATATTTTTATTTCAAATAAAAATAAAAATGTGTCTCCGAAAACACAAACAACATAGCCTATGAGTCTCGCTTTTATCTTGTATGGTAGAGGTTCGATCTAACCATTCCAACTGCTACAGCTTCTCCGTGCAGCAAGTTCCCGTAACCACAACTAGTCTCTATAGCCTGTAAATTAATGTTCATAATTAATACATATATATATACACCCCGTAAAACAGTGACTTTATGTATTAGCCACACACTCATAGGTCATAATAGATTGTGAAAAGACTTACATGACCAAATGTATGACCAAAATTCAAGATTGCCCTTATTCCATTCTCTTTTTCGTCTAAGGTTACAATCCCCGCCTTGATTTCACATGAACGTTTGATAGCATAAGCGATGGCAATGGGATCCCTATAAAAGTACCGCATTCTTCAAAGCTCAACTAATCGAATAAGATCTTTCGTTCCAAACTCTGTTACATCTCCTACTGCAAGGTATCGAATTAATAACGCGTGTTCAATTAAAATTCAACACATACACGTGTCATTCACTCAATATCATTGCAATAGCAAATGCAATAGAAATTGCAGTATGAAATCTCATAAATATACCTCAAATTAAAATTTTAAAAGTTTAATGAAGAGTAGCCAAAGAAAAATCACATGATTTTCAAAGTAATTATCCATGGAACCTGATAATGATAATACCCAATTTTGGATATAATTGATAATTGCAATATGATCCCACCGTATTTTGCACGAAAGTCCCTAGGGCATAGCAAAATTACACTATTTTAGGATTTGTGTGGTGTTACATGGACTGGGTCACTTATACTACCACTGTGACCCACTATCCTGGCCCAAATGAGATCCATGTGGCACCATCTATATGAAGCACATGTAGATTATTGATCCGTACACTTCGGAAAAATCTATGAATACCCCAACTCGCAACTAATTGGGGTTTGCAATCTTTGTTCTTAATTTTTCAAAGCAAGCATCGTATTCTCTAATATCTAGACTCGACTCAACGAACTTAATTGTATAAATTTGAGCTACCATCTCTCTCATATATATATATATATATATATATATATATATATTGTTTACCACAGTATTCCGGACATTGTCGGACTAATATGTTGGTCGACCAGGGTCGCACACCTGGCATGGTGGGTGAGTCTCCCAACGGGGGTAACTGCGTACACAAGGAATCGAACCCGAGACCTTGCTTAAACGGAACCAAGCTGCTTACCACTTGAACCAACCCCGTTGGTCTCTCTCCCTATAGCTTGATATATTTACCTAACATTGGCAACTTGGTAGTTGACCATCTGATTCCTGTTTACGAAGCCCAAATTGAGTTGGTTTTTTCATCGCAAAAACGACCAAATCACAACCAAATGTGCGTTTTGGATATTTGTTTGAAATTCTTGCGAAGACTATCTAAAAAAAAGGGATCTTTCATAAAAGTTTTTTCTTTTTTTTTGATATAAGATAGAAAGCATTAATAGTTTTCAAGAAGTGCTAAAAGTGGTGAAAAACATCATCTTCTTTTAATGATTCTTCTTTATTTATTTATTTTTCTTTTTCTCTTACCTTGCTAGCAATGCCTGAATATTGTTCTCTAGCCACTCAAAATATTTACCATCTTTAACCAGCCCACATTTTATTGCTTCTGCAATCCCGGATGCTAATTCTCTGTTTGGCAGGTAATTTAGAGTGTTTGTATCCACCAGCACACACTTTGGTTGGTAAATTGCACCAATCAAATTTTTACCAACACGGTAATTTATTCCAGTTTTACCTCCCACTGATGAATCCACCTGAAACGATACCAAAAAAAATCCATGTTTAAGAAATAAAACACATTTAGTTTTCAGTAAATTTAGTAACAAAATTTATCCGAGAATTAAACCTGTGACATAAAAGTAGTGGGAATCTGAATAAAATTAACTCCACGCATATAAGAAGAGGCGGCGTATCCACAAATATCGCCAACCACCCCACCGCCGACCGCCACGAATGTACACCGGCGATCCATTCCTGCTTCGATTGCCGCATCAAACACTTTGATCACCGACTCCTACATATATATCCATGCATGCACCAAAATTAATTTACTGCAGTGAAAAATAAATTTGATGGTATGAATTTACTGACTGACCATGTTTTTGAATTGTTCACCATCTGGTAAAATCACGGTCTCCAGTGTCATTTCTGTGTTCTCTTGTTGTAAAGCTTTAATAGCCTTGTCCAGAAATAAAGGTGCAATTGTAGTGTTTGTCACCACTAGGGCTTGTTTGCCATGCACATGCCTACTCAAGACACGAATTTAATCATACGATTGGTTAGTTTACGGTGAGTTTTAGGATAATTGATTCTCATGAAATGAATTATGGTAAAAGTTAGAAGTTTTAGGTTTGCCAAAGCGTGGTTGTATGGTTGTGGTTTGCAATTAATGCCAAAGTGGCCAAACGAAATTATATATATAAAAAAAAAGGGATAAGAAAGTTATGAAAATAGTGTTTTGGACTCCAAAAGCAGATTTTACTTTTTGTAGTGTCCGGTCCTATGTTGGAAAGGAACGGAAAATGAAATGGTTTATAATAGTTGTCAAAGGAGTCAAGCGTAACAATGAATATCCATTTGGAGTCGTGGTTTAAATTCACAGCTACAGGTCAAGCTCAGTGGATTCGGAGCACACATCCCATCCAACGAGCTCGCGGACCCGAGGCGTGACAGCTTTTCAACCGTGGGGCTAAATGCCCTTATTATATTTTCTCATAAACTAGAAAATTGCAGTCTTACTCCTATAAGATAAGTTCGTTGCACTTTTACTTTCAATATTTATAAAATTGAAAATTAGACCCGTAAGATGCAACTATTCGCATTTTTAGTCCCGTTGAAAAATGGACGAAAAAAACGTTAGTTTGGCCACGTACATTGTACATAATCAATAATAAACGTAACAATGCATAAATTCCACGTGCGAAACACCATCTGTTTTTTAACAATTGATATCAAAATAACATAAACTTGCATCCTATGAGACTAATTCTCCGCACTTCGAAGTAGTGAGATTAAAATTGCTACAAGGTCTATCTTATGGATTTATCAAAAAAAAAGGGGTCTATCTTATGGAATATTGCAATTTTTCCCTTGAGATATTTGATCAATTTTTTTAAAAAAATCTTGATTCAATAGAAAATAAAAGAAGGAAAAATTAAATCAGGACAAATGAAATAAACTATTATTCCCGCAAAAAATAATCGTCCTTATAATTGGAGTAGAATAAAAATAAAGCAAATTAAATTGCTGCAGGTAAAATTCTCTACCTTGACAGAAGCTCGGGTCGATTTAAAAGTCCAGACCCGACATAAACAGGGTAGCTCCGACAACCCAAATCCACATTCACAGTAATAATCTCTTCTGTCCCCGCCACACAGATTAATGACGATTTCATTCTCGTGTTTACTTGGACGCGACTTTGCTTGAAGGAAAAACCTGACCCCCGAAGCCATGGAGAGTAGCGTTTTTGGTGGATATTGTTAAACAAATTTACGATTTCGTGTTTCGAGGAGAGAGAAGAAGCCATCAAGACTTGTACTTTTTTTTTTGGTAAGATAAGACTTGTACTTGATACATACACACATAAAGAAATGAAGATGTGATGGGTTAATAGATTCTTACTAGTCCCAATGAAAGAGGATAGCCGGCTTTTTTTATAAAAATTAAATAGAATATATCTTGAAGATATCACAATTTTGAAGGATATATAATTCTAACATAAAACGCGTCACTTTCATTTAGTTAACTTTTTTTAACAAGAAAAGCAAACTCATTACTTAGTTTACAGATTATGAGTAAATGAATATTTCACACAACGAGCATATTCCTTGATGCGCATGGATTTTGCATCATTGTTGTCTCGATGATTTTGTCTCGATCAAGTCTAAATCAAATCGTTAGGAGAAAGTCAAGGGGTTTTTCGATGTTGGCCCTCCGACACTCAAGTCAGAAATCATTAAGAGAAATGATACAAATTCGGTGTTGGCCCTCAGACGCTCAAGTCAGAAATCATTTAGAGAAATGTATGTATCATGTATCATTAGGAGAAATGTATGTATCATGTATCATTAGGAGAAATGTATGTATGATGTTCAAAAAATCTCCCCCCTCCTCAAACCCTCCTCCTAAGGGTATTTATTGTCCATAATATAACACGAAAAACCCAAATCGTCTTAATTTTCTTGAACTTGGGCCATAGCTCACTCATCTAAAATCAACCCATATGGTCTAATCATGACTTAAACATATATCAAGCTCATAAGTTTTTATTTGTCCAATGTCCGAGAAGGTGGGGCCAACTACTTAACCATGTGTATCAATGGTCCAATTATTCATCTTGACCCAATGTATACTTTACACCTACATAATTCCTATTGTTGATCCTTTTCAACAAAACTAACAAGAAACCAGGGACAATTGTGTTATAAGATTCAGAGTCACTAATAATACCAGTATATGATGTTCCATATCGATCGCAACGTATCAGAATATTATCAGGTTATACGAAACAAATGCATTATACAATACTTAAAAAATTCTAAAATATTGAATATTATCAGATTATACGAAACAAATGCATTATATAATACTAAAAAAAATCTAAAATATTTGTAAAATTGTAGAAAATATAAATAACATAAGTGTCCACTAATCGGTGCATTGTAAAAAAACCACCAAATTCCATTGGTGGTCCTCAAATCTAAAATGCGTCTAATGCTTCCTCAACTTTCAAAATCGTCTCACTGCTTCTTCAGACCAAATAACCATTAGGATTTGACGGATTATCTCATCATATGGATGAAATATTTATACATGAAAGCGCAAAAAAATAATTAAAAAAAATCATTTCCTGTCTATTTCTAACGGATTTGTGACCTCATGGATGAAAGTGATATGATTTTGAAATTTGAGGGACCATCTTGACGTATTTTAGATTTGAAGGATGGAAAGAGGACAAAAGTCAAACTTGAGGCACCAGTAGTGGTATTTGGCCTAAAAAAGTATTGCATTAGAAATAAATAAGTTTACACATGATGTTATAAGTATTTGGCCTGAAAAGAACAACTTCATGCTTGAGGTCCGTACTCATTTTTTGCCAAGACACCTGCTACTCCGTTATGCGATATGTAGCAGAGAATTGGATAATTACCGTCGAGGATTCAGTCAAAATCTTCAAAATATAGTTTTCATTTTATCTTTTTCGTAAAATCCAGAAAACGGCTGAGAGATGCCGTTTTCAGATTTGATAGTCTGAAAATGGAATGATGATTTTGTTTTAATTGTATGTATTTGTATGCAGTGGTTCGGCCAGTTGTGACTTGGTGGATAACTTTTCATTGTAATATTTAAATTTCTTAATAATCAATCAGCAATCGGTAGCTCAATATAAGATTCTTTTTCTTGATAATATGCTATTAACTATTTTCTAAAATGGTTGAAAGAAGGAACAACAAAGTAGTATAGTACCATTTTATTATTTTAGTAATACATTTTGTAGACCTAAACTCGTAATCTATTGATTTTGTGGCATATAAAATTATAATTTACAATAGTGTTAAGTGTATTTGGTGTGTATGAGTCATTACCATTGTATAATTTAGGTCCATTGTATACTTTTATATATCTCTTTATACTTACATTTGTATTACTATTATTTTTTCAGTGAATGTATGACATGATATATAGCTTAATAAAATGTAAGTTTCATTAAATCAAACAATTAATTTACCATAAACAATTATCCTAGTTCTCATTGGTTCACCAGATTTTCTCCTACAAATTTTCGGGTTAAGAATCATATTATCTTGAATCATTAACATTTTCTGCTCAGACGAACTGATCACTGCAGTTATAATCACATCCTATATGTTAGGAGCAAGTTTGAGTTGTTTTCTTGTTTTCCTAAATTTTTTTCCTTTTTTGTGCTCGCTTTTTGTACGCCGGTTTCGTATCTTATGTTGTTGGTTGTGGTAGTGCCAAGTTTTTTAGTACCCTTTGGTTGTAATTGAGAGTTTTCAGTTTTTCCATTGTTTTTATTGTTTGATGAAATTAATTATCAAAAAAAAAAAAATACTTTGATGATACTATTATCTCATAATTTTTTTTCTTTTTATGTTATATTTGTATCTCTAATGTATTCATGAACTTCGTTACAAGCTTTGTTATTTGTTGCGTCAGATTTAAACAATCTATTACTGCAACAGGTAATGTCAAATTGCGGGGGAGGAGAACTGGAGGGGGTAAATCTTGAACAGAGTGTCTAAAAAGTTTAGGACAAAGAGAATTCAATATAAATTTCGACTCATTAATTCCTGTAATTGTTGTTGACCTCGAAGTCTTAAGACTTCATAACAAAACCCCTGACTTTATCAGCTGCTACCATCTGATAATAATGTTTGTAATCTGGATTATGATAATGATAATTTATACCATGATGAACTATTAAAATGCAATGATATGAGTAGAATATCCTTTTCTCAAAGAATTTCATACGAAGGGGATACCCTGACTCAACAAATTAAATTTGGGCTGATAATTTTTCATCATGGATCATATAGATCCTTTGAGACTCCAAATAAGGAGAGAAAAGTCACAACTTGTGACAGAGATTGAACGCAAGACCTTGCACGTGAAAGTGGAAGCTAGTAGCCTAGTATCACTAGACTAACAAACCTTGATGAGTAGAGTATTATTCTCAAATTGTTTACTTCATACAATCCTATTTGGGCCAGGGTGCAACATTTGTAAAAAAAGCTTGGACGGGGCCAGGTCGATTATAAAAGGGCCTAGCCAATATTTGAAAGCCCACAACAGTAGGCTCTTTTATTTTATTTTTAATTCAAGAGGAAGGGGATGTCCCACATATCTAACTCAACAAATTTGGTTGATAGTTATAATCTTGAGCCATAAAGACTATATCTAACTCCATAAAGGAGGGAAAAACCACAACTTATGGCAACTTGGATTCGAACTCAAGACCTCTCACATAAATTGAGAGATTTATACCACTAAACTAATATGTTTTGAGTACAGTAGAACCTTTTAAATATCTTGATTTTTCTCTGTTACACCTTTTCAAATATCTTTATAGGGCCTATGTAACCCCAAAGAGAAGAAAAAGTATATATCTATATTCAACTATTTGTTCTAGATTGATGAGCTCTACATATTCAAAGAACTACACAATATAACATTTACTCCATATCATAGTCTTTTAATGATACTTACGCAATATGACTAATTTTTCTTTTTCATTTATCTTTATTGGTATAGTAAGGGGCTATCATAGTTCAAAGACGTAAGCCAAGGTTTATTAGCCTAGTATCGGCATCCACTTTCATGTGAGAGGTCCTGGGTTCAATTCCAAATTGTGTCTTTTTTCTTCTTATTTAGAGTCTTATAGGATCCGTGCGACTCATGATTTAAAACTATCACATTGAATTTTTCGAATTAGGGTATCACCTTGGCCTAAATTTTTTTTTTAAATAGTTCACAGAGGCATGTCGATCTTAATAAGTATCTAGATTTATCGGTTGCATAAAAATCGATTTTGTACAAATCATGAATTAACAAGATATTTTTAATCAGGTAATTCGTAAGTAATAATTTTTTTTGAGGAAAATTCGTAATTAGCTATTAAAATTCTTGTTATTAAGGTGGATAAGTCTGGTCCTAGTATTGCCAAGTAGAATGACACCGGTCCACCACAAAAACAAGCCCACATTTTATAGCCTCTGCAATCCCCGATGCTAATTCTCTGTTTGGCAAGCAATTTAAAGTGTCTGTATCTACCAGCACACACTTTGGTTCGTAGACTGCACCAATAAAAAATTTACCAACAGGGTAATTTATTCCAGTTTTACCTCCCACTGATGAATCCACCTGAAACGAGACCAAAAAAAATCATGTTTAGGAAATTAAAACAAAATTGGTTTTCAGTAAATTAAGTTACAAAATTTATCCGATACTTAAACCTGTGACATAAAAGTTGTGGGAATCTGAATATAATTAACTCCGGGCATATAAGAAGAGGAGGCGTATCCACAAATATCGTCAACCATGTTAGATTAGAGAAAACCCCGTAGGGAACTTGTATTATTAAGTAACATATTTATAGAGTTACAAGAGAGAGAATAAAAGAAAACCCTAAACTATAAAGAAGGTAAAAGATAAATAAGGTAATAAGAATACTAATCTAACTAGGAAAACAATAATAATACTAATCTAATTAGGAGAGCAATAATAATATCTAACAAACCACCCCACCGCCGACCGCCACGAATGTACACCGGCGATCCATTCCTGCTTCGATTGCCGCATCAAACACATTGATCACCGACTCCTACATATATATCCATGCATGCACCAAAATTAATTTACTGCAGTGAAAAATAAATTTGATGATCTGAATTTACTTACCATATATATAACTGTTCCCAACTGGTAAAATCTCAGTCTCCAATGTCATTTCTGTGTTCCCTTGTTTTAAAGCATCAATGGCCTTGTCCAGAAATAAAGGTGCAACCTTGGTGTTTGCCACTACTAGGGCTTGTTTGCCATGCACATGCCTACTCATGAAGACACGAATTTAATCATAAGATTGGTTAATTGCATTCTCGTAGATTATTGTCAGTGCATGGTTGTGGTCCTGTAACTTGTAAATAACGCTAAAATGTCCAAATGTGATTAGTAAAAAAGGGTCCAACAGATATTAACATAACGCAAATTTTAGGTTCTGTAGTGCCCCCTTCCCACATGAAAAAAGGAAGGAAAAATGAAAATGTTTCATAATGGTTGTTGCAAAGGATTAAGTGTAATGATGGATATGTATTTTTGACCATGATTAAGATATCCAACTATAGTTAAAGATGTAAAATGGCTCCTAACGAGCCGACCTGATCCGGCCTACTAGCTAGCCTGAGACAGGCTAAGGCCAGCCTGGTTAGGCATGTTGGGCCGATTTGGCCCCCCAAATGAGGGGTCAAATCGGCCCCCAAGCCGGCCTGAACCAAGCCTTTTTGTTAGGCCTTTTTTTATTTTTATTTTTGTTTTGTTTATTATTTCATTTTGTAAATTTTCATTTATTTTCTGTATTCTAATTATAAATTATTGAGTACTTGTTAGTTCACAATGAACTAACATATTGGGAAATATTTACAATTTATTTATTACTATTTAGTTGCAATTTATTACTAGTTTACAATATTTTAATTATTACTTGTTAGTTTATTATTTATTTATAGTTAAAATAATACTTGTTAGTTCACAATATTGTATAAAATAAACAATGAATGGGGGATAATGCAATCAACATTAAAAAATTGAAGTACCTCGATTTTATATATACGTGAAGTCATGACTCAATAGATTTACCATAACTTCCATGACTCGATAGATTTACCATAACTTCCCTTGATAAATTTTCTTTAAGAACAATCTTTATCAAGGGAATTTATGGCAAATCTACAAAGTCATGATTGCATTGTTTACCTGGTCAATCGTCGAAAATACAAGAGCTTTCCAACTTCAAATTGTCAAATTATATAAAGTGTATATTTGATACAATTGAGGAAATTGTAAGAGATTGATATAAATACAATAAAGTGCATATTTGATATAATAAAGTGTATAATTGATATAAATATAATAAAGTGTATAAAGTAGGGATTGATATAATTGAGAGATTGTAAGAGATTGAATGATTTTAGTGTGAAATTAAGTGAAAAAGTTTGGTGGTATTCATAGATAAAAAATATCCCAAAAAAACAACAAAAAAAAATTAGAAAAATATAAATGATGCAACGGCCCGAAAAAAAAAAGTGGTTGTTGCACCATGTGAATTCAAAATAAATGGTCAACAATTGCTGACTGTTGGTACACAAGTGTGCAATTTTATTTATTTTTATTTTTTTATTATATATATTATTTATTTAACCTAAAAAAATATCATGGCCAGGCTTTTTGGGTCCACGAGCCGTAATTTGTCGGGCTCTAAATAGGTCGGCCCAAGGCCTTTTTAACCTGGCCCAATCAAAGGCCAAGGTCTAAAAATGACAAGCCTTTGATGGGCCAAGGCCTTAAAAAGGCTAGCCTTTTAAAGGCAATTTTACACCTTTAACTACAGGTTAAGCTTAGTGAGTTCAGGGACACGTATTGCGTCGGATCGGCTCGCGGATCCAATGCATATCAACTTTCCAACCGCTAGGCTAAACGCCCTTGGTATATAGCAAATTGCAGTCTTACTCTATAAGATTTTTTCCTTGCAATTTTACTTGAAAACTACCCCTAAGATGCAATTTTTCGCATTTGTAGTCCTAACGGTTGAAAAGTAGACAAAAACGTTAGTTTGGTGACGTACGTTGCATGTACCCACTAACAAACGTTGTGAAAAGTAGAAGAAAACGTTAGATTGATCACGTACGTTGCATGTAACCAATAACAAATGTAACAACACATAAAATTCCACGCGCGTAACATCATCCGTCTTTTTAATGGATGAGACCAAAATAACATAAAATTGCATCATATGAGACTAAGTTTGCAAACTTCTAAGTAGTGAGACTAAAATTGCTACAAGATCTATCTTATGGGAACAATATTGCAATTTTTTATTGAGTTATTTGGTCAAATAAAAAAAAATTAGGACAAATGAGATAATCGATAATTCCATCAAAAGATAATAGTCCTTGTAACTGGAGTAGAATAAAATTAATCAAACCTGCAGGTAAAATAAAATCTCTACCATGATAGAAGCTCCAGTCGATTCAAAAATCCAGACCCGACATAAACCGGGTAGCTCCTAGCTACTGCCCAAATCCACATTCATAGTAATAATTTCCGACCCATTTTCACTCAAACCGTCTTTATTCACCTCATCTGTACCCGCCAAAATATATTATAAACAATTTCTCTCGTAATTATTTCCACACGACTTTGCTTGGTGGATAAACCTGACCCGCGAAACCCTGGAGAGTAGCGCTTTTGGTGGATGTTAAACAAATTTATGAGATCGTGTTTCGAGGAAAACGAAGAAGCCATGAAGAGTTGATGCACTTAATACAAACACAAACAAAATAATTGTAAGTTGGAACAATACGATAAGGTCTCATTTGCAAAATTGGAGTTTTAAAGGAATGTTGACAAACAATGAAGATGTGATGGGTTAATAGATTAATATTTAATACTAGTCCCATGGAAAAGGAAGGCCGGCACTTTTAACAAATCAATAAAAATTAAATAGAAAATATTCAAGATACCACAATTTTGAAGGATTTATAATTCCAACATAAAACGCGTCATTTTGATTTAGTTTAACAAGATAAGCAAATTCGTTACTTGTTAATAAAATAAACAGAATTTGAGTAAAAGAAAATTTCACACGACGAGCATATTCCCGATGTTGATCCTTTTCAATGAAACTAACAAGAAATGATGGACAATTGTATTATAGCATTCAAAGTTGTTGGTGAAAATATGCAAAGTAGAATTCAAAGTTGTTGGTGAAAATATGTAGAGTAACGATTGCTAAGTTGATGTGAGAGCTTAGATTCGTTTTCCTTAGCTGCCCAGTTAGTGAATAATGTATCAATTTGTGTTTCACGATACGACGACTTCGAAATAAGAATAGTATCATTATAAATACTCGAGTCTATCGAACAAAATACAAGTTTAAACTCTCGTATTTCATACAACTATGTTATGTAACAATTTAGAACTTAAAACCACAAAGAGAGAAGAGAAATTATTGATGAAATGATATGAAATGAATGCAGCGAAAAGTTGGGGCTAAAGGTCACAACTTTTCGATTTGATTGAAAAATTGCAATTACACCCCAAACAGTGGCGTTCTAGAGAACGAGTGCATCACGCATCCGCTTACTTGAACTAGCTCTCAGTCAGCGCCCATGAGCACCCGGACAACGTCCATTATAGCCTTGGTGCATGGGTACTCTATGGATCGAATATTATTAGACCGTGACCATCGTTTATAATGTCGCAATGATCCATCTCGCTTGTTCGTCATTAGCGTTTGATCAAATGAAATCTTGGGGTCAAAATAATTTTATGAAGAATAAGAGAATTAAATTAAATTGAATTTTCTTCAAAAAGATAATCCTCGGGCAAACTCACACCCCAGAACCTAAGACCACGACCAAGGCCGGGGCCCCAAGTCTTGGTCTATCAGACCATGGGTGTGAGAGGGTATAAATCCACATGGACCTAAGTCCTCCCTCTTTCCAAAAACTTGGATTGGCATATGGGCTACCCCAAGCCCTGATCCCATGTGCCGGTCCATCGGACCACCGATGTGAGAGGGTATAAATTCACATGGACCTGAGTCCTCCCTCTTGGCCCAAAGTTCACCCCATAGTTCGCAACATGAATTTATAAATTCATCTAACCTTTAAGATTTCTTCTGTGTGGGATACCAATTTAGAGGGTGTTTGACTAAGCTTATAAGCTCCTCTAAATATCTTATAAGATGTTTTAGAGCTTATAAGCTCTATAAATTTGTTGGGTAATTTTTTTTTAAAAAACAGCTTATAAGGCTAAAAAAATAAGATGTTTGAGTCTTATAAGCTGTTTTTTAAAAAATAAACTCAACCTCACCTTTTTTTAAACATCTTATAAGTTCTTAAAACTTCTTATAAGACGCAGGAGCTTAAAAGATGTTTTGGATAAGCTTAGCCAAACACCCTCTTAATAAGTTCCTATACCAAACAATTGCCTATAACACAATTTAAGTGACTAACTTTAATCATTAATTTCTCATTCATCTGAACTCAAATTTGAGTAATTCAAAATACTAACTTCATCTACTCAAAACGTAGATTAATTTAAACCCATAAAATTTCATATCCGTGATACGAAAGCCACTCAAATCTGTGGTCAAATTTGAGTAAAATTCAATTTTTACCTAACAAAAGCCGCGATATCGCTGATAATACCGGCGGGCATTATCTCATACAGGTCGCGGCGTATCGAGCGATACTAATCAAATGCATTATAGGATACTAAAAAAATTCTAAGAAATTTGTAAAATTTTAAAAGATATAAATTTCTAAGAAATTTGTAAAATTGTAAAAGATATAAAATTCTAAGAAATTTGTAAAATTGTAGAGATATAAATAACATAAGTTTGCACGAATTGGTACATTGTCAAAAAATATTCAATTAGAAATAAATAAATTTGTACATAATGTAATTGTTGGACTTAAATTTATAATTTATTAATAATTATATCACAAATCTTCATTATAATGTAAAAATAAATCTACTAGATCATATCACAAAATATGTTATATAAAATCAATAATAAAATTATTATTGGAAATAACATTTGAAATGCCCGATATTATCCGATATCATCACCAATAATATCATTTTATTTGCGACATCATCTGATATTTTCATAAATGTATATAAACTCATAAAATAATAGATATCGTTCCATATTATTGGATCGTCAAGGGTCACCCTGAATACATATTAACAAAGCTACTCAGTAAAATTCTTTTTTCTGATAATAGGCAATTCAGAGAGAAGAATATCTCAAATTTAAGCTATGAATAAATTGAACTAAAGGGAATGAACGCTCAGGTAGGGATTATTGTAAACACAATTTGCATCTTAATCCCTCAAGTATTTTGTCTTCTGGTTACATGATACATATTATGAATATCAAAGTGCGACGAGTTAGAATCAATTTAAAACTATTACAATTAACTATGATAACAACTATTATATAAGTAGAGAAAAACTCACAAGCTTTCAGTGGAAGTACTTGAACCCAAAACCTCTAATATCTTTCAGTGGAAGTTCAATCCCTCAAGTTTTATCAACTGCGAGTTGAATCTAACGAAAGAAGATGGGCTGATAGCCTGAAACGGGCCTTACGGGATAAGAGACAATTGGGCCAGTAGCCTTAAAAAGTTGACCGAGATGGGCCGGGCCTAATGGTGATGAATGAAGTGGGTCGCTTGAACAAAGCCCAGAAACTTGCCGGACCGAAATATATTTCAACGCCCCCTTCAAGCGAATGGGCGTAATTCAACGAAGAAAAGAAGGGCCAGAACGGACCGGGCTGACTAGATTAGCCCACTGGCTTGACATCTTCAACACATTTTTTCAGTCCTAAACTCATAATCTATTAATTTCATGGCCATATGAAATTATAACTTACAATAGTGTCGGTATTGATTATCCAAAATCTCGCCATTAAAGGTTAAAATCGAAAGGCATTCATCTAAAATTCACGTCCAATGTTAGTATTGATTATCAACTGATCACATACTTTTACGGCCGAAAGGAATGACAACTTTTTACTCAATTTTGGAAGTTTTTCGGTGAAGGATTTATGTTTTGATTGTAAGTCGACTTTATTTTAGGTTGAAAATCAAGATGTCATCCATTTGGCGGGATGTACATAGAGTCCACCATACAGTTATTGTTGTGGAACTCAGAGTTATATTCCACCAAATATAGAAATAGCGAGGGAAATATTGTACTAAAAAACCACACTAGATTTAATTCGCAGGAAGATTGGAGGCGTCACAACGGTCGCGCTTAAAACCCAACCTACTCGACAGAATTAACTAGACGAATTTAATAGCACAATATAACACTACAACTATAACTAACAATGGCTACTTGAAGAATAACACAAAATAAAGAACACCAAATATAACGAGGTTCGGCTGATTTAGCCTACGTCCTCGGACCCCACCAAAATATTTCACTACACAAAAGAAAGGACCAAAAGTGAAATATACAAAATTATAGAGGAGAAAAGAAAAATAGCAAAAAATGAGAGGCTAAGGGATATCAAACAACTAAAGGGTGGATCCCCTTTTATAGGAAAATGGATGACCCTTTACAAAATTCTTCCTATGTGGGACAAATTGTTCTTCATTATCAAAGGGAAATGAGCCATTTCTTCACCACAATTCAACAAATCTCCACCTTGACGAATTTCCAAAATCTTCAATCTCCTAGTCAAACGGGGTCACCAAAACCAATCTTCAAATTTTCCAATGTTCCTTTTCAGGATCATGCATATACCTGCTCACAACCCCCACTGCTTGGGAAATATCAGGCATCGTACACACCATAGCATACATCAAGCTACCAACAATATTTGCATACGGTACTTTTGACATGTATTCCCGTTCTGCATCAGATTTCGGTGACAAAGCGGCGCTAAGCTTAAAATGAGGAGCAAGCGGAGTACTAACTGGTTTTGACTTTACATCAATGCCAAAACGCCTCAACATCCTACTCAGATATTGTTTCTGAGTCAAACAAAGCCTCCTCAATTTTCTATCTCTGAAAATCTTCATGCCGAGAATCTTCTTCGCCTCACCTAGATCCTTCATCTCGAACTCCCTTTTCAAATGAGTCTTCAACTTCTCAATTTCTATTAGACTCGAGGAGGATATCAACATATCATCAACATACAGAAGAAGATATATGAAGGATCCATCTTGTAGCTTGTGCAAATACACACAATGATCGTATTTGCTTCTTGTGTACCCAATTCCCATCATAAACTTGTCAAATCGCTTGTACCACTGCCTCGGAGATTGCTTCAATCCGTACAACGATTTTTGAAGTTTACAAACCAAATTTTCATTTTCAGCAACTTTGAATCCCTCTGGCTGAGTCATATAGATTTCCTCTTCCAAGTCTCCATGTAAAAATGCAGTTTTTACATCCAATTGAACTAGTTCAAAATCCAACTGTGCTACCATAGCCAACAAAATTCTAATGGAGGAGTGTTTTACAACTGGAGAAAACATCTCATTATAATCAATGCCCTCCTTTTGAGCGTAACCTTTGGCAACCAATCTGGCTTTGTAGCGAACATCACCTTGGCTAGGAAATCCATCTTTCTTTGCAAATACCCATTTGCATCCAATTGCCTTCTTTCCCTTCGGGAGACTGGCCAGTTCCCATATTTGATTCTTATGAAGGGACTGCATTTCTTCACTCATGGCAATCCTCCACTTATCTTTCTCTAGTCCTTTGACTGCTTTAATATAAGTGGTAGGAACATCATCAGCGGCAATTGCAGATGCACAAGCCACCATATCATCAAAGCGAGCAGGCTTTCTGATTGTCCTCTTTGGCTTACTAGTTGCAATTGATTCAAGTTGCTGTGGAAGTTCTTGGGGTTGAACTTCCTCTTCTTCAAAATCTCCTTCTACCGTAGGAGAATGATCAAGATTTTCTTGGTCTGCTGGGACAACAAACTTTTCAAACTCCACCTGTTTGGGAGTACCATCCTGCTGTTCTGCATTCACCTTTTCCAACACGGTAGATTCATCAAAGGTGACATCCCTGCTAAAGATTATTTTCTTTGTTTCTGGACACCAAAGGCGATAGCCTTTTATACCAGAGGTGATCCCCATGAACACAGCTTTCTTTGCTCTGGGATCCAACTTTGATTCCATAACATGATAATATGCAACGGAACCAAACACATGTAAGGAATCATAATCAGCAGCAGGCTTTCCAAACCATTTCTCAAATGGTGTTTTTCCATCAATAGCAGTAGATGGTAGATGATTAACGAGATGACACGCATATGTCACAGCCTCAGCCCAAAATTCTTTACCCAACCCAGCATTGGATAACAAACACCGAACTTTCTCCAGCAAAGTCCGATTCATGCGTTCTGCCACTCCGTTCTGTTGTGGTGTATGTCTGACAGTGAAGTGTCTGACAATGCCTTCATCCTCACAAAATTTCTAAAATGGACCACTCCTAAATTCTCCACCATTGTCTGTACGGAGACGTTTGACCTTTTATCAGTCTAAGTTTCCACCATGTTTTTCCAATTGAGGAATACCTCAAACACTTCATCCTTTGTCTTCATCGTATACACCCAAACTCTCCGGGAAAAAACATCAACAAAGGTTACAAACTAGTGCTTCCCTCCCAAAGAACTCATTTTTTGAAGGACCCACACATCCGAATGAACATAATCCAAGATACCATCAGTATTATGGATTGCTGTTCCAAATTTAACCCTTGTCTGTTTCCCACGAACACAAAGTTCACAAAACTCCAATTTGGAGTATTTCACTCCTTTTGTTTTGTGGACGACCTCTGATGAACAAAACTTCTGCATCTCCGCCTGAACAAACTTGCTTGTCCTTCTCAGTTCATAACTGTATAGGGCAGCACAAACTTCGCTAAGAGATACAGCAGCAGCCTTCCCGTGAAGTAGAGTGGTTTCAAGAAACTCAAACTCCTCGGGAAGGGATCCCAGCAACATCAGAGCCAAATCCTTCTCATCCAAATTTCCGTTCTTTTTCCTCTATTTCATTTGGTTTCTTTTCTTCAATTGCTAAGTATAGACCTTGTTGAAAGAGTGCGTCTACAACTTCGCTTTGCCACATACCAAAATGGCCTGTGCATCAAAAGACTCCACTGCCAATCGTGTATTCGCCACAGTGGTTTTCGTCCAAATGGACGACGACAATGCTTTTGAGGTAACTTCCATTTTTGGTTACAAATTATTCTTCAATAGCCCTCCAAATGCGGAAGCCAAATAGCCCGAGAAAACTTTTCTGATGTGGAAGATCAGATTAAATTGCGACCACAGAGCATACTCAGAATACCCGAGCTCTGATACCACTTGTTGTGGAACTCAGAGTCATATTCCACCAAATATAGAAATAGCGAGGGAAATATTGTACTAGAAAACCACACTAGATTTAATTCCCAGGAAAGATTGGAGGCGTCACAACGGTCGCACTTAAAACCCAACCTCCTCGACAGAATTAACTAGACGAATTTAATAGCACAATATAACACTACAATTATAACTAACAATGGCTACTTGAAGAATAACACAAAATAAAGAACACCAAATATAACGAGGTTCGGCTGATTTAGCCTACGTCCTCGGACCCCACCAAAATATTTCACTACACAAAAGAAAGGACCAAAAGTGAAATATACAAAACTATAGAGGAGAAAAGAAGAATAGCCAAAAATGAGAGGCTAAGGGATATCAAACAACTAAAGGGTGGATCCCCTTTTATAGGAAAAGGATGACCCTTTACAAAATTCTTCCTATGTGGGACAAATTGTTCTTCATTATCAAAGGGAAATGAGTCATTTCTTCACCACAATTCAACTGTTATGATTGTATGATTGTGCTTATAATTTGGTCATAAACTATATAACTACGTCTTTGTGTTGATGCAAATGGTAGATGCATTCATGACTGTGCGACCACTTCCTAATATGTTTAGCTGAAATCATGAGGCTTGATGATGTCTTGAAGATTATACATTAGAGAAAAAATTTGTCATATTTTCTTCTCTCTATATGCGTTCCTACTTGTCTCGACTCTATTTGCATGAGGGATTCGAAACTACAAGAGAAAGAGAAAAAGTAAAATTTTCCTTACTACCTTGATTGATGATGTAGACAATATTACTTCTTGAAAGAGTGATTGATTCCTATGGAGTTATGAAATAGTGATAAACCTAATTACATTTAAAGAAATTTGTTTTATTATGTATTTCATTGCAAAACACCAAGACTCTTCTGGAAGCAGATGTAATTTCTCGGAAAGTTGCTGCATTCAATGTGATGCCAACAATTTAAAACATTATCCATCTATAAACTCAACCAAATAGAATAAAATAGTCCAATTGATCAAGTGATAATTAGGAACTCAAAATATTTGAATTTTAGTATAATCACAATCATATATTGATGAATTCCCATACATATAAACCATACTACATAAATAATTAGGAAATATTACTAAAACCCTCTTAAAATAAATTTTTGTATCCAAAAGATCCATGTAAATATTTTTCAATCTCCAATACCCATCCTACTATTTTTTCATTCCAAGAAATCCAAAAGTTAGTATTAACAACTTTTTGGACTAAATTACCATTCATTTACTAAGTTAAGAATCGATCAACTAATTTTTTATTGGAATTTTTTTCTTTTTTAAAATTTTAAATTTAATAAATCATATAATACAAATTTCATTTTTAAATATTAAATATTTTAAAATTTTTTATATAATTTATATTTTATTTTAGTATGTTAATCATCCAAACATACCTCTTTAAATTTTTAACAGATATTAAAAAATCTAAAAATTTAAGATAAAAATCATAATTTGTATCGATTATCAATATAAAGTTCTAAATAAATAAGTCCATGTACAAAACTACATTTGAATTAATTTTTTAGTCTAGAAGGCTAAGGACGATTAAGTTTATAAATTTATTAATCCTAAATGTTGGGGTTTTTGGAAAGTAAAGTAGGTGGAATCGATTTTTTAGATTGAAAATATTTTTATCAGTTTTTTCGATACAAAAATTTATTTTAGAGGGTTTTTATTAATTTTTCCAAATAATTATGAATATCTCAAAATTTCAAATACCTAAAACCTCTAAAATGACCAAAAATATGTTACTACATTGATTAGAGCATCATATTTCCTCATTAAGATACTTGACTATATATCCCTTTTTTTTCCTTTGATTAACAGATGCTCTTTGCTTCTTTTGCTCTTCGGCTTCTACTCATCACTAAAAAGCTATGATACACAGAAACAAATATGAAATATGGCAAATTTGAAAATTTAGGTTACAACACGTCGATGATATGTTTATGTATATGTATCTATAATATTTAAAAATAAATGTAATTCAATAGATTCATTTATTTGTTTCCTATTTTAGCCCAAGAAGTATTGCATAATATCATAAATATACTATGCATGGTATCCAAAGTGTGACAGATACTTCAAATTTTGGATATCGTATAATTTTGTATCGGATACGATATCCAAAATTTTCTCTTTTTCTTTTTTAAAATTTTCGGACACTTCAAAAATTTCCTGGAAATGATATCTAGAAATATCTATAACGAATACGGTACGATACTACACATCTTATTATAATATTTAAAATGAATCCAAACCTATGATTCTATCTCTTTCTTATTGGACAATGAGATGGATGAGTTAGTTTTGCTCTACCGTGCCATGTAGACTATTCCATACTTAGACTCTTTAAATTCTAAAATTGTAATCTTATTATAATATATAAAATGAATTCAAACCTATGATTCTATCTCTTTCTTATTGGACAATGAGATGGATGAGTTAGTTTTGCTCTACCGTGCCATGTAGATTATTCCATATTTAGACTCTTTAAATTCTAAAATTGTAATTGTTTTTCATATCATCCATATATATTACCTATTGCATTCCATAACATTTTAAATGAGTTTTTGTACCTTAATTAAAAATATGCTTATAATTAAGACATAAGACTTAAATTGTTAAACTAGCATCTTCATGTACGTCCTTATTTGAAATTCAAATTTCAAATCAAATCATGTCCAGTAAATTTTAAATTAAAAATTTAATTGTTTTATTAAATTATTTTTTTAATAAATATTTAAAATTTTAATATTAAATTATTACTTTTACTTAATTTTACCAATAACTGTTTTACATTATTTCTTTCATTTTCTCTTTGTAAATGTTTAAGACAAAGTAATGCAATTCAAACTCATATATTTTATAAAATTTCTCGAAAGCAGCAATCCTATTAATTTATTTATGGTAATTGTGCATGTGAACTTTCTCATGATCAAAATTCATTCATGCAAATCAATCCTTTTTACCATAATTTCTCACGGATTGTGCATAATCGATGGATACGTTTTCTTGGTAATTAAATCCTAAAATTAAGCCAAATAACACCTAATTGAATTTGCTAAATTTAAGTGCAAATGCCCAAAAGTAACTTATATTAAGCATACAATTTGGTATTTAAAGGTAGAAAAACCTTTATCTTCCATTTTCTCAACATATGTACTATAATTTAAATGCTCTCTTGATAGGTATTGTTTTTCTTACTTTGAATACATAAATTATACTGTCTATATGTTGTTCTAATATATTTCAGTTGTTATTCTGTTGAAGTAGTATCATTTACAAAAGTAAAAAAGAAGTCTGAATTTGTGGTAAGTTGATATATTATCAATTTGTTGATTGTATTATACGTTTTGCTTTATTTTTTACACTCTCCAACGTGCCTTCTAATTATTACATATTATATATCTGGCCTTCTTCAACCACTGTATTTCAAGCTTACCCAAAAAAATAAAAATATATTGCATTTCAAATTAGTATTGTATGTTTTCATATTTTCGCTTATCTATTTTCATCAAAGGGTAACAAACTATATTTGTTCAATTCTATGGAACCTTAGTAAGTTATCACAGTGCTCAATGGTATGAGAGATTTATGTCAGTGTCACTGAAGATGAGCTAGAAGATTGATAAACTAGAGTCATGATTGCACTATGTAATTACTAAAAAAGGTTTAACAAAGTGGAGTGGATATAGTAGCATGTGATCATTGAGGAAAGATGAAATGTGAATGTCATCAAGAATCTTAAACATATTGTCTCTAATTATATGGTACCACTACAATTAATTTGTTGAAAACTCCAAGTCCATTTTTCAATTTAATTTAGTTCATTTTGTTCATAGATTAGTTTAATATAGTGTAAAGGGGTAGAGAACGACTATTACCTTCAGATACTTTCCACGTTCATTGTCCAATTAGTACTTCTATTGAAATTTAAATAGAAGAGGTCAAGTTTTTTGATTGATAATATAATTCAGAGCAATTTGACTTTAAATGATTTGCAGTTTTTAAGAATATCATAACTGAGGAAAATTGAGGGGAGATGGGGCAAATTCTTTTTTTTTTTTTTTGGATGAAACAGTTAGGATAAAAATAACTAAAGGGTATTAGAATTTTTATCCGAAGATATGAAGACCCCAATTTAGTGTAATTTGCTATGATATAATTTAAATAGAAAAAAATTTAGTATAGAAAGTGAATTATTTCATCTCCGAGAGCTACTCCATATAATTTACTATATTTCATACTATCCACCATATAATTTAAATTTCAATTTATCACTATTTATTCAATCATGAATTCATCTCCAAAACTATTGCATATTTTCTTATTTTGATCAATGAATCCATCTTTAACGAATCAATTTTCGGCTTTTTTGTTAGTTATTTTAGTTTCGTTCCTAAAACTTTATCTCTTAGTTTCCATATAAATTTGGAGTCAGCTTTTGATCTCTTTACATTTTCCAATTCTTAGTATTTAGCCCATTTTTAATTAAACCATGTATGTATCAATTGTGATGGAAATTGGAAAGGTTCTGTCATAGGTCATGGCCAAGGAAAAAGGCTATCATCTATAACTATGTTCAAATAGTTCATAATTTCAATTTAATAAATTTGTTTTACTACTATAGGTTTTAATGAGTTTTCCTAACTTTTTGTGACTTTTAAATTATTTATATGTTTTAAGTATCTGATCATGTTTGAGAACGAAGTATCATTTCTCTGGATTTGACTCTATCATAAGTACTGGGTGAGAAGGAAAGAGACCATGTGTATACAAATTTATATGAGAAAATTTAATTTAATTCTGTTAGAGTATTATAATATGAATCTCCTGATTATATTATTGATAATGACCAAGTATTTATAGAGTACAAAAGAAATAGAAGTAAAGAAATATCAAACTCCTAAACTAAGGAAACTTGTAATACAAGTAAATATCCTAATACAAGGAAAGAACCTAAAATATGTAAATACGTTTAACACCCCCCCCCCCCCCGCAGTTGATACGGTAGGTTTACGAACGTTGAGACTGGAACGAAACTCAAAGAACAAGGCAAAAGGCAAACCTTTTGTAAAAATATCAGCAAACTGACGGGACGATGGAACATGCAGCACACAAACATCACCAAAAGTAACTTTTTCACGTACAAGATGTAAATCTAATTCTACATGTTTGGTTCTTTGATGCTGTGCTGGGTTAGAAGAGAGATAAACAGAGCTAATGTTGTCACAAAAAACCAGAGTAGCATTATGAAGAAGACAATGAAGTTCAAGAAGAAGATTGCGAAGCCAAAAGGCTTCAGCAACAACATTAGCAACACCCCTATATTCAGCTTCGGCACTGGAACGAGAAACAACATGCTGACGTTTGAAAGACCAAGAAAGTAAGTTATCCCCTAAGAAAACACAATAACCGGAAGTAGAACGACAAGTATCGGGACAACCAGCCCAGTCAGCATCAGAATAGGCAATGAGCTGAGCAGAAGATGAAGGACGAATAGAAAGACCATGGGAAAGGGTGCCTTGAACATAACGGAGAACACGTTTTAAGGCAGACATATGATTATCACGCAGGTCATGCATGAAGAGACACAACTGCTGGACAGCAAAGGAGATATCCGGACGGGTGAAGGTGAGATATTGGAGAGCACCAGCGAGACTACGATAGAGTGTGGGATCAGAGAAAGGAGAAGAAGAAGCTAAGGAGAGCTTAGATTGAGAATCAGCTGGAGTAAAGACCGATTTGCAGTCAGACATAGTAGCACGAGCAAGAATTTCATTGGCGAATTTTTCTTGAGAGAGAAAGAGACCAGAAGAGGATCGAGAAACAGAAATATCAAGAAAGTAGTGAAGAGGACCTAAATTAGACATAGCGAATTCGGAAGAGAGTAAAGAAGTGATCCTAGAGAGGAGGTTAGACGAAGAAGCAGTGAGAATAATATCGTCTACGTAGAGAATAAGGTAAGCAATAGAAGATCCCCGACGAAAAATTAAAAGAGAAGAATCCGATTTACTACTAACAAATCCAAGAGAAGTTAAATAGGAAGCAAAGCGTTGGTGCCACGCCCGAGGAGCTTGTTTGAGGCCATAAAGAGCCTTTTTAAGAAGACAGACATGATCGGGGTAGGTAGAATGGACATAGCCGGGAGGCTGTTTCATGTAGACAGTTTCAGAGAGATGACCGTTGAGAAAGGCATTTTTAACGTCAAGTTGATGCAAGGGCCAAGAGAGAGACACAGCAAGACTGAGAACGGTACGAATAGTCGCTGGTTTGACAACGGGGCTAAAAGTATCATCATAATCTATGCCTGGTTGTTGAGTGAAACCTTGGGCAACGAGGCGAGCCTTATAACGCTCAAGAGAACCATCAGACCGATATTTATGACGAAAGATCCATTTTGAGCCAACAATGTTAACATCGGGAGGACAATGGACGAGATCCCAAGTCTCGTTGGAAAGAAGAGCTGAGAGTTCGTCATCCATGGCGGCTTTCCAATGAGAATCCTTGAGAGCTTGAGCATAGGTCCGAGGAAGAGGAGAGATGGAGGATTCAATAGAGAGATTGAACAAGGTACGAGGTTTGGTGATACCGGACTTGGAGCAAGTAATCATAGGATGAGTGGGAAGAGAATCCGGATGAGAAGTGGGGTGGGTAGATTCGGCAGGGAGATCAGTGGAGGGAATAGTGGCGCCAGGAGAAGGGATGGAGGAAGAGGACAGAGACCTAGTAGGGGCCGGAAAACCAGGAGGTGGGCCAGTGGCACGCCGAGGATGCGCAGAAGGGGAGGGGATGAAGAGAGGAAGAAGAGAGTGAGTGTCGTCGTCGGGAGTAAGAAAGGAGTACGAAGGAGGGGAGGTGGAAGGAGAGAAGGAAGAATAAGGAAAGATCGATTCATCGAACACGACATGGTGAGAGAGAATGATTTTATTAGTGGTGAGATCAAGGCAGCGAAATCCTTTGTGGTTGGCAGGGTAGCCGAGGAACAGGCAAGGTGCAGAACGAGGGGCTAATTTATGAGGAGAGGTAGCCGAAATATTTGGATAGCAAAGACATCCGAAAACTCGGAGATGATCATAAGAGGGAAAAATACCGTAGAGGAGTTCGAAGGGGGTTTTGTAAGAAAGAGTGGTGGTGGGAAGAAGGTTAAGAAGATGAACAACCATGTGAAGGACTTCGACCCAAAATGGAGGTGGAAGAGTGGCTTGGAAGAGAAGAGTACGAACGATATTATTTACAGTTTGAATGGTTCGTTCGGCTTTCTCATTTTGTTGTGAAGTTTGGGGGCAAGAAAAATGAAATTGAATTCCATTAGTTTGAAAAAAATTATGAAATAAAGTGTTATCAAATTCACCACCATTAACACATTGAAGGGATTTTATTTTGAGTTTAAATTGAGTGAAGATAAAAGTGTAAAAATTAACAAAAACTTTAAAAACATCAGATTTGTGAATTAAAGGAAAACCCATAGAAAATGAGAATAATCATCCAAAAATAAAACATAATATTTAAACCATTTAAACTAGAAATAGGGGATGTCCAAATATCCGAATGAATTACATCAAACAACTCAGAACTTATAGAAGACGAACTAGAGAAAGGTAAACGTTTGTGCTTGCCAAGTTGACAAGCATGACACAAAGTTTTGGAATAAGAATCACTACACTTAATAAAATTTCTACTACTTAGAAAAGAAAAAATAGACACTCCGGGGTGGCCGAGACGACGATGCCAAGTAGTAGATGAGAGTGGTGCGGGAATGGAAGAGGAGACGAGCGCGGAAGAGGTGGTGGAAAGAGGATAAAGATCGTCATCACTGTTGCTCCAGAGAAGAAGGGTACCTGACTTAAGATCCTTTATAGAAAAACCATAAGGGTCAAATTCAATGGAACAAGAGTTATCACGTGTAAGTTGACGAACGGAAAGTAAATTTTAATTAAAGAAGGAGATACAAGAATATTTTTGAGGTGAAGAGAACGAGAAGAGGAGGGAAGCAGGGAAGAGCCAATATATGATATGAGAAGAACAACACCATTTCCAATAGTAATAAAATTAGAATTTAAATTAGGTACGATATTGAAAAGATTACCTTGAGTGTGTGTCATGTGGGAGCTTACACCAGTGTCCAAGTACCATTGATCATCGGGCGGGGTAAGAGACATGGTTTGAAAAATGGAAGAGAGGTCGGTGGACTGAGCAGATTGTGGCTGGACAGTGGGCAAAGGAGAGGCAGTCTGCTGCACAGCGGAGTGGGCCTGGGGAGCGGCCCAAGGCGGATGGGGTCCAAGCAATCCAGGCGCTGAACTAGGAGTTCAAAAACGCTGGGCTTCTGCGTGAGTGGGCCGTGGCGAGGTGGAAGCCCAATGGTGCGGGGCGCTGAAGAAAGGGGACGGCGAAGTGGGCTGAGGGGATAAGGCCCAGTTCGCCTGATGAGCTGCTGGGGGAAGCTGACTGCTGGAATTGAGAAAATGGGCCCTGAGGACGCGGGCCTGATTGCTGAAAAAGAGCCTGCATAGGAAAAAATGGGGGAGGGGGGGGGGTGGGAGAATTAGAGTAATATTGGCCTAAGTGCTGGCCATTATTGTAGCCATGAGAATAACCACGACCACGGCCTGGACCACGACCGGTACCTCTACCACGAGAACGATTATTATTATTTCGAAACCCATTTCGATTTGCAAATTGGTTGGGCGAGTGAGATATAAGAGCAGTGGCGGAATCAGGGGATTGAAAACGAGTCTCACGAGCTTCATGGAGTAATAGTAGGTTTTTAATTTCAGAAAAAGAAGGGAGAGGGGTTTTGGTAGTGATAACTGTGACAAGAGGGAGATATGATTCGGGAAAACCATGAAGTAATTGGAGAACGAAATCTTGATCGTTAATTGGACTATCAAGATCAGATAGACTATTAGCGAGGAATTGCATCTCTTGACAGTATTGTGTGATGGTAAGGGGGCCTTTTTGAAAATTCCGAAATCTAGCATTAATTTGAAGGGATCAAGACGATTTATTATTGCGAAAATTTTCCTCGATAGCATACCAAATATCATGCGAGGTAGCATATTCAAGATCCAAATTTTTGAGAACTTTAATATCCACAGTGGAATAAAACCACCTTTTAATTGTGGAATCAATGGAAAACCAATTTTCATCATGTTCATCAAGAGGTTTTGAAGTACCAGTAAGATGATTAAAAACAGAGTAACTACGGCATAAATCCATAAACATACCGCGCCATAATTTATAATTGGAATCACTTTCGGAGAGTTTGAAACCAAAAGAAGTTTGAATGTTACCGGCGGCAAGAGAGGGGTGGAGAGGGGCGGATTTAGGGGGGTCGGTTTCATGGGAGGTTTGGGAAGAGGATTCGGGATCAGACATAGGAAGAGATATTTGCAAAATCGAAACACGGAACAAAAATAATAAGAAACGAAATAAAATTACCAGGTAGAGATAGCGGTAGAGAGTTGTACCGTGATGATGGAGGAAAAAGAACGTTGATGCAGCACTTGAGATGAAAAACCGTGTGGAGGCTGAAAATTGGAGGCACCAAAAACACTTGGAGAGGCTAATATACGGATAGATGATGCGTTGAGGAGAAACAACGTCTTAAGGGAGAGGAGAATTGCCAGCGCGGTGGCTCCGGTGGAGAGAGAATTTAGCTGATACTAGTTAGAGTAATTTAAATGAATCTCCTTGATTATATTATTGATAATGACCAAGTATTTATAGAGTAACAAAAGAATAGAAGTAAAGAAATACAAACTCCTAACTAAGGAAACTTGTAAACAAGTAAATATCCTAATACAAAGAAAGAACCTAAAATATGTAAATACATT